>BMAU01000011.1:0-637251 GCA_019973935.1 Trichonephila clavipes | reverse complement strand
AACTCTGATAGTTGCTCGTAATGAGCTCGAATCCAGCGGCGAGGCATTTTTTCAGTTGCTCAAAGGTAACCTAAATCTCAATGCAACAGAAATTTTCACCATTAGATTGAGAATCACTTCTTATAGACACCTGCTGAGTGCGCAGTATCGATGCACTGTACCTCCCGCTATTCACTCTCATTGGAAATCAAATTTTAATTATTTGAATTTACGGTTGAAATGTCTTTGCATACGAAATTTCATTACAATCGGCCAACTCTTTCTTGGTGCGTCATTTTTTCTTCTTATAGAGTGTATAACGATAATTGCCAAGTAAGTAGGAAAAAATTCGGCCATCTGCAATAAAGTCCGCGACAGCATATATCTATCTATTATGTGTGAAGCAAAACTTAGCCTTTTTGTTTTGTCTACGCCAGGTGACAGGAACTGCGAAAGCTTGACAGGCGGAGTGTGAGGGTGGTTACAATTTTAACATAAAATAAATACAACAAAAAGTAATATTAACGTATTACACTTCGAGTTATAAATTATTTATACTATTTTAAGCACTCATTACACAAAATGCGTAACAATGTGTTACTTTTGCTGAGCAGAGATCAGCTCAGGAAGGTATTTTCAAAAATCGACCCACAAGAAAGTTATGGGGAGTTATAGATAAAAAAAATCCTTTTTATCAGCTATTAGATCTACAGACTTAAAATTTAACAAACAGGTTTTTTTTGTTGTTGTTCAGCTGAGATATGCAAAAAGCTTTTTTTTTTGTTTAATTTACAATTCACGTAAAATTAACTCATTAAAAACTTCTTTATTCTTCAATCTGTATTATTTAATTTTTCAATTGACCCGTGCGAAGAACGGGTATAACAGCTAGTTAATCTATATATACATCCTAGTTTAATTCCTCTCCTTCTTCAAATGGAGCAAAAGAATAACTAAAATTGTTGAGCACGTCCCTCTTTTAACGATTGTACAAAATTGTCAAGATATTTGGATTCCTCTTGACATAAAATTCTTTAATTTAAAATTTCAAACAATTATCTTAGATACTTATGGAAATATGAAACATTTAAAACCAGACGTGATCAGAAATCGCAAGGTCTTAAGAAGGAAGGGAAATGTGTATTGTTAGTTCGAAGTTATGTTATCCCCTGTTTTTCTCGATTATGTTTGGAGCTAATGATCGGTTTTGGATAAAATTTGGACATGCACTATTTTTTCATAAAAAAATACTACAACTAAGAAAATTCTTGCTTTAAAATTAATCAATAACGATAATGATATGAATTAAATGTAACGCATACGCTTCAGAACTTAACTTCTCTTCAGACATTTAGAATTAAACTAAATTTGTCAACTACAATGAAAATCGTGAAAGTTCTTGACCTTACTCCTCCTCCTCATGACACGACAGCCCAGGGTGGGCCTTGGCCTTCCTAAGAATTCCATTTCAGGCTGTTCTGTTCTTGTGGCCTGACTTTCCAGTTTCTAACATAAATAGTTTTTAGATCTTTTTCTAGGCAATCGATCCATCTGAGTCTTGGTCTTCTTTTTCGAGTACAGCATGGTTTGGCCACAAAGATCTTTTAAATGACTCGATTTCTTAATCTTACCACTATTTATTTATTTTTAGAAAGTTATTTGGTTTTCTTACGACTGTGCAAATTGCTTAGACTTCTGGCAAAAAAAAAAATCAAACACATTTCAAAGAATTTTAATCCTTCTCTATTTGCGATATCGAAAACTATTGAAAGTATTGATCTTAATGCGGTTTTGAATACAATTCCCTTCACCCACGTAATTGAAATATTTTTTCATGCTGCTTCCCTGTAATATTAAAAATCAAAATTTTCTTTTTCAGGTTTGATAAAAACATCGCGTATGTCTTGCTCATATTTATTGCTTCGTATAAGAAATAAAAATTTCCAAACACATTAACAGAACCAAGATATAACAATTACACATTGATATGTACTGGGTTTTTAATTTTGTAGCACACATGACGCAAAATTTAAAACATTATTAACTATTAAAATGATATAATGGGAAGGTCTTTACGGTTAATTCTTAAATTCTAATAGTATATAATCAATCTTTTTTTTATAAGATGTTAATATTTTACAATCTATATCTTTCAGATAAAATGGCTTTTTTCGGGGAGGGGTAGGCCAAAAATATAATCTTTTTAAAATACCTTTACTAGATTTTTTTCCCTTTTTTCTAGGAAAAATTTATTTATTAATTTCTTTTTCAAGCTTCAAAACCGATTGGAATGAATTCTCACCCGATTTTTCAAATCTTCTTTTATCATTATCTTATCCCTTTGTACTTGATATTTTGTGGGTTTTATAATTTTCTTGGTTACTGTGATAGTAAAACGGGATCGTCGCGAACCCTTGCGATACACTGATTGGTATATCCAATGCTTCTATAAAACTTCTATGCCTTATGCCTTCAATGCCTTGCTTAAAAAGGAGCTCGAATACCGCAAGCTCGAAGTTACATCATGTAGATAATGGGGTTAGGGAAGATGGGTAGAAAATTGGCCAGGTATTTTACCATTAAATTTATTAATTATGTGTTTTATAACAATAAAACAAAATTGTATTTCCTTCAAATATAGAGAGAGACATAAGGAATAACTATACATATAAAAATAAATAAAATTTTAAGTTAGAATGTTTACATTTCAGACCATACAGTATCTTCTGTATTTCCAAATTTTTGCCTTTTTATCAAGAAGGCATCTAATGTAATTTGCGTTTTCCTTTTGCGCTCTGTGAGAAGTTGTTGGTAAGTGGATAAGGCATCCATAACGCCCCGTCTTTCCTTTGGGACTCCTGGCAAAATTTTGCTCCTGTTTTTTTTTTGCTGCTTTATTTTCGTGTTTTTTACCATCACCCATGATAAAAACTAAAAATCATAATATTTGTCCCTATAGTAATCGTTATATTATATAAATTTATACTGACAATAACGTTAACAAATGTTTGAAACGATAAAAATATACGTTCGTATAACACCACTGGAAAGAAGAAACATAGATAAACTGCTTCGGATATCGGGAAGCCTACCGCTGTGTGTAATTTCGGCGAATCCCCACAATTGAAATAAAAGAGCGTTAAACCGAAACAGCGTTATAAGCGGGGACTTCTGTACTTAAAAAAAGTTCTTTAAAATATATTGGTGACAGTAAAACGAGTTTCTCGCTGAGAGAAAAATTTGATGGATGAATGAGTCAAAAAGCAAAAGTTCCCGATATTTTGTGATTTCTAAACTTAATTTTATAAACCTGAACAGCTCAATAGTTCGCAAGAAGTTAGATAATCTGAGTATCTAAGAAGATAAGCTGAAGAAGACAAATATACTACAGAAAAAATAAGATAAACTCTGTAAGTTATAAATAGTTCTTTTTTAAATTTAACGAATCAGCTTACGAATTCTCATCTGTGAAGGAATAACAAAAATTAGTGCATTACAGCTGACTCAATGAAATTGAGATGATATGCAGGTTATATAATTTACAACTCGTGTTGTTGAGAAATTAACCTGAATTTTAATATTAGCCATCATACAACAGAAAACAACGGATTTATAATAGTTTCACTGTATACATATGTATAATGTGAAGATGGACACTCGTTTTTTTAACAACTTTAATTTCTCTACTAACTTGCATCAAAGAACGTACCGCCATTTATTTCTCAATATATTTTGTATATGAATGTGTATGTGTGTACCATATTTTTTTCCTCAGGTGAAAAGTTGAACAATTATCCAAATATAACAACACCTTCTTAAGTTATTTTTATAAGCGTCCTTATTATTTCATATTTTCTTCCCAATAAAAAGATATTTAAACACAAAAATTTGTTACCTATTCCAAGTGAAAAGTATACGAATAAATGTTTAACTAGATACATGATTTTTATATTATTATATTCAGATTTTTAGCCTTTTTCTTATAATTCGATATAGTATAATAAAAGTTTCTATTCCTACATTATTAAAGTTTCTTATATATGTTACATAAAACATCTTTAATGATTTTTAAAATAAGTCGAATGACATTTGACACCTGAAAGCATAATATAGATGTTTATATTGCATAAGATTCTACAATGACAACCATAGCTACAAACTCTAAGACAAAATTCGAATTCTGGGCTATTTTTCTTAAATTTTATTCCACTCAAAAATCATTTTCAGAAATTATTACGACAGAGATTTGGGTTAAAAATATATTACCAAACGATTTATTAAAACATCAAATTAATTCCCCAAAAGACATTTTAAAACACTAAGAATTTATTCCATTTAACTTTTTACCCGCTCAACAAACCTTCTTCATATTAATGTGATTCGATTGCGTAGTGAAAGGTTTATTTTTGTGGCTTCTGTATTTAAACGTAATTCAATAGTTTCAAAAAAAAAAAGAATAAAATTTAATATGCTTCGAACAAAAGTTGCATAATTTTATCGATAACTGTAGTATAAAAATATCGAGGATAGTTATTTTTCCAAGTAACTCGGTGATAGTAAATATATATTGCAAACATTCTTCAAATTGTTCTTCCAATAACTGGAAAAAGCAGAAGGAAAGTATTTCCCTGACGTGTGTGTGTGTGGAACTGGACATTCTCTCGTAATTATTCTCTAGATAAATTCCAAAACGTTATTAACATTCCTGTCAATATAGAACTGATACTAATACTACACATAAATTGATGTGCTATCGAGATTACTAAATAATTCAAACCATCTGTGAATCTATATGAAGACAAGAAATGTGTGTGTGTGTGTGTTTCAATAAAAAAAAATAATAAGTAAACGCAAGCTTTGCAGAATTTCTGTTTTATAAATTTTACAGGCTCAAAATTAAGGTTAAGACAATAATAAAGTTCCACTTGCATTTTTTTATCCTCTACTAAAATTATTTCAAATTTTTTTTTTGTGTGTCTTTTTAAAATTCACTCTAAAACATTATCTTTTTCCAAAGAAAAATTTTTAAAAATAATTCTTAAAATATAGGCACAGTGGCGTACACAGTCTACTTTTAGGGGGAGCGATTCCATTTCTTAAAAAAAAACTTAAATAAAAAGGTCTCAATACATAATTTTTATTTTAAAAATTAAAAATCTATTGGAAGAGTTGCTTAAACCCACTGGCGTAGCTAGGCTCTGACGGGGCCCTGTATCAAGATTCCTTCGGGGCGCTTTTTTAGGTATGGGAACTTTGTTAGCGGGACTGTAGCTACACATGTTGCGGTCCCTGTAGCTTGGGGCCCCCGTATCATTGATACGGCGGTAGCTACGCCACTGCAAAGATGTGTCTCAGATGTGAATTTTGGTATTAAAATTCACATTTAGACATACTTTTGATTTCTGAATAAACTGATCTTTAACTTTTTTTAACACGCTTTTATAAGTTTCTTAACTAAAAAACACCTTCTTTCCAAGATGACTTAAAAAATTGTTAACAGGATTGATAGTTTATTAACGTCACTATTAAAACTTTTTTTGGGGCGTGGTAGCTTAGTGGTCAAGGTAACGGACCCGTGGTCGGCGTGTCATGAGTTCGAGCATTGTACCGCTGAAGACTTGCCGTGCAGAGGGTCAGATGAATGTTTCTATGTCGACGATTAGACGTCCTCCCGTTGGTGTGGTTTTGAAGTTTGGTGAGGGGTATGCCAGCTCAGGTGTCATCCTCGTCCCTTGACCGTGGTTCAAAATTACGAGATCCATCGCCCAAAGCACTCGTGTACCTGAACAGCGCAACGTAAAAATCCACTCACTCTTTAAAACTTCCCGAGGACTATTAGTGTTTACCCTCGCAATTTTAAACCAGAGTTAAGTGACGAGGATGACAACTAAGCTGGCACCCCACTCTACAAATTTCCACACCACGCCCACGTGAGGACTTTGTTCCTCGACAAATTTTTCGTTCAACGATTTTTAAAACTGCCAAGTGTCGAAGACGAGTCCTAAACAAGCACTCGTCTCCAAACTTCCTGTCCACGCCCACGTGAGGACTTTGTTCCTTGACAGATTTAGCGTTCATAGCCCTGGAACAAAACGAGTCTTAAGTGACACCAGGACTCGAACCCATGTCTATAGAGAAACAAAGCCAACCACGAGTTCGTGACTCTGACCACTCTGTAACTGTGCCATGCAAAGTTGTAAAAGCGTAATCCTTAATATAATTAATTCATCTTAAATGTAATAATCAATCAAATAATTTTTGACTGGTCTTTTCTTTCCAACCTGTTTACCTATCTTTATATTTTTCCTTTTTCGTGTAACTATTAACTTTCACTAGCAGTAAAATTTGAAAAACAGGGTCATGTAAATAAGACATTCATTGCAAAAACAAATTCAAATGTGTAATAAACAACAATTAAAGTTTCCCCCTTTACTGTGTGTTTCCCAACATATTAATCTTATTCACTCTCAGATAACAACATATCCGATATCTATCATCCAACAATTTGAAAGAAATGTGTTACAAGACTACAGAATTCTAAATCCCATTCATAGAATTTATATCTTTCCTGTCTAACCGATAATTGTATTCATTTAAAAAATGGCGCCTGCTTTTCCGAACAGAAATGACTCCACTATTGACAAGGCAATAAAAAAGCGAAATGTCGTAAATGCGTCAAACTATCTGGAAGAAAACACGATCATCTGACGAAACTCATTCCACTCAATAACAAATACCCAGAACACGCGCTTCGCAAGCACGAGCAAAGGTAGAAAGTCCACCTACGGTTGGCCTCTCAATGTGCAAAGTTCTCTTTCCCTTTGCTCTGGAGGAATGGAATCGTCCACCGCGACAGCGAGTGCATGTGTGAGTGAATGTAGAAGCACCTACTGCTGCTGGAGCTTTGCGGAACAAGCAAGGTCACCTTCTTTTGATGGAAATCTTTTTCCACTCTTTTCCTGCTCTGAAAACTTCAGCCAAAATCCTCTCCAAATTGATCAATAGGCTCTCTTGTTCCGCTTTCAGGCATGTAGGATGAATGATACTTAAGTTAACCATCTTTTATTAAGATCTCTTGGAAGAAGTCAGCAAACGTTGTGGAAATCTGGGTGAGGAAAAAAAAAAAGGATTCCTTTTCTGTTGGCTCTTCTTTTTAAGAAGAGCGGAGGATTTTCGGGTTAAGAGCCAAAAATGAAGTCGAATAAAAAGAAGGAAAATCGATTACTGTTAACTATGTTTGAGTAAACGCAAGATAATCATAGGTATTAGAGTTAAAAAGTTGTAATTCGGATAAAAAAGAAATATTTAAATGCGAGGAAACCAAGACGAGATTTAATACGATTATCCTAATTTACTTACCTTTAAAATGGTCTCTAAGAACTTCAATTAAACATACGATCAATTAATTTTCATTTTGTAAAAAATATGCTGCTTTAAATTATTTCAAAAACGATTCTGGCATTCTTGACTTCTTTACTGAATGAATGCTTATCAATTCGTCACATCCTCCAAATGAAAATTTATACATCTGTTTTCTAAAGAAATTATGAATTGAAGTATAATGTGTCAAATTATACCTTAAATATGGACAATTTTTAAAGGAATTATTAATAGTTACTGCGGTTGAAAGGAAATATTTGTCTTGCTATATTTGAAATAATTCATTCGACCTTTCTTTTATTATCTTTAAAGCTTTCTAAAACCCCGTCAACCTCCTCCCTCCCCCTAGTTTAATAAATGAAACATATTAGAACTAATTTAATGCAACATTTAATTTTATATATAACCCACCTAATGTTTTTTATTAACACAACTAAATTAAGAATTCGGACTCAGCTTTCTGAATAGAGCCTTTTATATGGGGAATAATTAATATTCTCCCAATCATTAATATATTTAAAATTTTAAAAAATGAGAAATGTGTGGTCACTTTACTTTTATCAATTAGTAAAATTAATATACATTTCTGAATCAAACATCTCATTTTCAAATATTTTTGTTCGAAATACCAACCTGAGGTAAGAAATCCATATCTTGGAAACAAATTTCTGTGTCTATCCTAAAATGTGGTTTAAATACTGAAAAACACTGAAATGTCTTTAGAAAAGATATCAGAAACTTTCCATGACGTGATGTGAAAGTATGAAAGAAAGCCTTTGTGTTACTTACTTCTAAGTCAAAATTAGAAGGATTATTGCTGTTTGTTATGGTTCGAAAAAATTTTTATGGAACAAAATCAAGATTTGTGCTAAATAGGTGCATTTCTTTCATAATTATTATACAATATTTCAAAACTCATTCGAATTTTTTTTTCTTTGTGGTACTAGATAATAATTGTTAATGTTCACTTATGTTTTTCAGACTGCAAAAGATGCTGAAAATAATGCTATCTTAATTTATATGAATTAATTCGCTACGGATTATATATATATATATATATATATTTTGTTTAATCAAATGATATTTTGTTTAATCAGTATATTTGATATTGTTGGTCTACAGGGAATATAAAACTATTTTTCCTTTGTCCTGAATAGATTCAAGAATACAATATTTGATTTTTCCCTTCCACAATTACCATATCACGCATACAGAACCATTGTTTCAAATAAAGAGGCATTATTCAGCAATTGCAAAATGGTATCAGCAAAACAACATTCTAAGATTGTGCAACGCCATGAGTCTTAAGATATAGGATTACGTGGGCGTTATTGAAAATATTTGTCGAGCTTTTGAGACGAGAAATGCAATCGTAGGATTGAAACCGGATGTTTGTAACTACAGTTAGAAAAAAAACTCCACTTTTTTTTTTTTTTTTTTTACAATCATTATTGAGCAGATTTAACACGACATTAACACAGTTGATTTTCGGCTATGTTAAAATTCTCATCCCAGGAAATTATAATATAATTAGGATTCATATTTCTTTTATTATCATTGATTCTCATACAATCATAGAATTATTTAATTCAGTCTGTGGAGATACTGCGCAAGGAAACCAACGTTAATGAAAGAAAATTTTAAAAAGTACAAAGTGATATTTGTTTTAAAAAAATGTTTTAGAATCTTTCACAAGAATCATTAAATTTGAAAAGATAAAAGTATAGCTCAAAGGTTTTAAATTAATAAAGTGGCATATATAGACTTCTCTTATGGGAGAGGGAAGGTGGGGGAGGTATATTCTAAAAAACACGTCTTTATAATAAAAATACTTAAAGTATGTTGGTCTATGGGGAAATTGAAGAGTTGAGAACCCTCTCCAGCCCTTGTGTACGCCACTGAATTGATATTTTAAGTAAAAACACACACTTTCCCTTAAAATTAAAGCATAAGTTATACCCTCGTTAACGAACACTTAAAAAAGCAATATTAAAAAAAATTAATTTAACACTGTGAAATTCATACAAACTTTAACGCCAAAATTTCAAAATAAAATATCATGAAATCATCATGTTAGATTTGATTTAGAGAATTTTTTTTCCACATGTCAATATTACAATTCATTGTTCTCCATATGTTGACGAATATCTTATCTGATTTATAATACCTCATTGCTATTTTAGTGTTTCAAGAATCTAGTTGACGTATTGGTACTTGCAACCATAGTTGTTGTCGCATTCGCAGTCAAGTTTTACCGATCAAATAAAAACCAAACTACTTTTAATGCACAGAGTTTTAATGAGCACTTTTAAGTCTTTTACTTCTGAAGTCCAGCATCTAAAAATATTTTTGTTAGAACTAAGTCTATCTCAAATATAAAAAGCATTTATTGAGATATATTCCATAAAAGTCCCCGTTTTGTGCTTTCAGTATTAACAACAATCTATTCTTGGAAAAAACAATGACATAGATAACCCAGCCCATATTTCTGTCGATGAGATAAACTACATCTATCTTGTCTGTTCCAGATAAGATGAAAATCACTTCGGCAATAAGCCAAGCTTCTGCCAAACAACTGACGTGACAACTGATTACATCTTGAAACTGTTGCCATATAACATATGTTTGTTCTTAATAAATATGATATATGGTCATAAACAAAGTTTAATAATTAATAGTTTAACAAAAGCTAGAGTAAACAATTAAATGCCCTTTTTCTGAAGTTGTAATTATTAATTTTTTGCAGTCGAAAAAATTGGAGACAGTGCAATTTTCTTTCGAATTTTATTTTTATTCTATTCAGGATCTATCTTAATATACTAACAATTATTCTGATGGCTATTTTATAAATTTTACGTTCCAATAAAACCAATGAAACTTAATTCATATGATTTGTTTTCGAGTGATATTAGAAAAAGAATAATTTCAATGAAGTACTAAACACCCAGAGAATATCGAAGAATATCGTAATTTTTTTAAATTTTAAAATAAAACTCAACATTTATACTAACTATATAAATAAATGTTCATCTATTTTAATCTGAAGGTAAAAAAATATAATTGTAAAGAAATAGAACTGCATTATATTTTTTCAATAAATTTTGTTCCAAAAGAGAAATAACTGAAAAATTAAAGGTCTGCAAGTTGATAAATATTTATTCTTTACATTTCATGAACTTCAAACACTCTGTTTCTCCCATCTAACTTGCCATCAGGAAGAACAAGGGAAGAAATCAAAATTCCTACCCACACTTCAAATAGGTAAAGGAAAAAATTGTGTAAAAGCAAGTCAAGGAAATTGTTCGGAATTTTACAAGTCTCGCTTAGTATTAAAAGAAAATTCAGTGGTTGTAACGAGAAAGCCAGGCTTACTGCTACTCAAAAAGATAGATTAGAAAAACTGTTTTTGGAACAGAAATGCCTTATCTTGGATAAAGAAGCCGAACTTCTGCAACATTTTCCATGAAATATAACTTATTTGTGAAGATTTTTTTTTGTTCTGATAAACATTAGCAGTAATGCAAGGTTTAGTATAAGAGATCTTAAGTAAAACAATTTTTCATATATTTTTTCTCTACATCTCATTTTTTGACATTTAATATTTGATTCAGAAGATTTTTATATTATGCAATATAATCCATGCTTCCATTTCATGTAATACTTTTTTTCAATGGTGTCATAAAATAAATCTCTTATAGCTGTGCTTAATGACGAGTTTTCATTTAAATTTTATTTTCAAAAGCTTTCCTCCAGCTTCCTCGTAGCAGAAAAGAGCTATGCTGTTTAAAATTAAGAATATGTATTGCATGTGAAACACATATTATTGTAAATAACATTTCAGCAATGCACTGTTACATAACTTCCAGTAACTATGAATCCAAAATGTCCAGCATCCAGACAATAATGATCTGCACGATAAACTTTGGAGCCTTGAAATATGAGATCAGATAACATATTTCCCCTAACTGTTTTCTTTATATTTTACAAATGTAAGAATGTGACTAAGTCAAAGATGATATTGGCCTTATACCTTTAGAATCTCCTAGCTTTATGCTTTGTAGACTTTTGCAATGTCTTTTTCCTTTGGTTTCTTCCATTGTAAACTGCCATGGGAAGAAGAAAAATAATAGAGAGCTTACTTCTAACAATAGGCAATTCGTTATATTCGCATCATACTTTTTCTTAAAACTTCTTACCTTCCAGAGTAAAAGAATAGGACGACTAACCCTCACATAATCTCTATGCTTGTAAATCAAATATAGATAATACGAAATTCATTATACTGGTCTTCACTTTTTACAGTTTTGATTAGAAATATTGGTGTGAAATTTCTTTGCCTTTGGGAAAGTTAAATTGATTGGATTAGAAATCCAAAAGTGAAATGATTTTTATGCAGTTAAGAGTAATATTATACTTTAAAACATTTTTTTCCAAATTTCATCACGTGGCTCTTGTTTTATACGACAGGATTTAATTTTATCTTCTAATAAAGTAAATCATTTGACAGTGATTAGAATTCTTATCTTAATCTTATCTTCTATCTTTAACTGGAGAACATGATGAATATAGACATATAAATAAGATAAAAGATTATTATTATTAATATAATCAGTCTTACTCAAAAAAGCTTAAATGTTTCATTCATTAAGACCCTAGAAGTATATTTTTACCGCACATTTCTAGTTCTGTGCTATCGAACAGGGTCTTTGAATATCCAGCATTTAAAAGGCTGCCTAATTTCTTTCGTTTCTCACATCTTTATTTTTTAATTAAATTATATTGAAAATATTTTCTGCTTAAAAAATATCTTGATAACTATTCTTTAGTCTGTAATTTCTGAGAGAGAGAGAGAGAAATCTCTTAAGTTTCCGCCTATTCTGCCTTCAGCATGAAACAGAATGTTCTGTGACAAAGGATCCATGAAGCAAACTATTACTTTAGAGCGAATGCTCTCTATTGCTAATCCAGCACTCTTTCTTTTTCTAAACATCTAACCGACTTAGTACCCTTTATTTTCTGTTCCGAATTTCTTTTTCGATGTAGTTTTATCACAAGGCATGTCTCTAATCAATGGTAGATAGATTTATTTTTAATCTTTGGCAATTAGATACGGTGGATGATCGGTTAACGAACATAATCCGTTCCAAGACTATGTTCGCTATCCGAATTGTTCGTTAACCGATCATCGATTCACCATAGACTTCTATGTGAAATCGATTAATTCGTTCTGGAGACCCTAAAAATTAAACTTTAAAAAATGTATAATTTCTTAGTAAGTTTTTAAAAAAATAATACATACATATAGTCTTGCATATTAATCAGTTCTTTTCATTTTTTCCTTATGGGGCGTTGAAAAACATGTCCAATGTCGATTGCTTTTCTCTCTTTTTCAGGATTTTCTGAAAGTAATTAATAGCATTGTCGAAGTAATAATCCCCAACCCTACTGACATCAACTTGGTTTGGGTGCCATTCTAAGACCATTGCTCTGACATCCACCCACTTTTTCAAAAGATCTTTAATGGCAGATGTCGGCATTGGTCCTCCTTCGTCTTCCTCTTATTCAGAAGGAGACACATTTCGTTGTGTTTCTTGGTATTCTTCATTCAAAATTTCTTGGAGTTCTTCTATCGTCAGTTCATCTTCATGCCCCATTATGAGCTCTTCTATGTCCTCCTCGTTCACCTTCAATTCCAGATCTCTAGCAGTTGTTAAAATTTCATCCATAATTGGAGGGGTGTCTCCCTGATCACCTCCGAATATGTGTTCGTTGTCCAAACACAAAAAATCTTTCTTGAAAGTGTTCGTTATACGAACACAAAAATCTTTCGTGAAAGTGTTCGTTAACCGATCACCCACTGTATTAAAGAAATGTAAAACATTTTTCAAAACAGTCTCTTTACCAACAGCTTCACCAACTGCACTCAAAATTGCGTAATTTCAAAATGAGACATTTATCAAAAATAATTTCAGGTAAGGTAAGTGATTATTTTGTAACACCTTATAACTCGAACTCATTTTATTTCAAATACTGTATTTTAAAGCTTCATCTGAAAAAACAACACCGTCTTTTATATAGTACTTTGCAAAAATAATTTGAGAGTTTTTAGATGAAAGTTTTAACGAAAAAATTCTCTATATTTAAAATATTGTGAAAGATAAGCTGAGTATGAAATTAATAATTGGGTTGGTCATGTACTTCAACGAAAACTAAAACTTAATCATTTCTATTACACCACCGCATATGTTTTGTAAGGACTCCCCCTCGGATGCTGTTTTCCTAGAGTATCAGCGTGAGCTAGAGGTGTAGAAATAAATAAAGAACTAGAAAAGCTGCCATGATCTCAATATGACTTTATTAACACCTTAATTTAAACCTTTAACAGATTAGAGAATAATATGTTATGTGAGAGAATATATATCTACGGTGGCTATAAACACACAATATATAATACCGAAATAATGTAACTCGAACCACTATCAATAACTAACTCGCATAAGCTTAATTTCTATGCGATCACAGATCCGAATATTTAAATAGTCACTCCTACCTATATTGTCCAACGAAGTATCAATCTATCTAATCCTAGTTGAAGTTGCGGTTCACTTTCGTGCAGTGGTATGCACCTTGACCTAAGGGCTCTCTATCCCGGGTAACTTCTTCTGGCTGTCAATTAACCTCTCAAAACCTCTTCACGCTTGAAACACGGACTACCATAACATTTCCCAAATGCTACCTGGCTTACTCTAAACTTCTGTTATTTAAAAGCTTCCTAATTTGCATCTTTATTTCCGCTTTACTTCTTGGGTTGATTGGAAAGGAGTTGCCATTCATTCCGGCCCCAAAGAACCCAAGAGGACATGTTAATGAAAATACGCGTGAGCCCGTCACAGTTTTTGAAAGCATATTGAGTTTGATATTTACCAAGAGCATTTATTTTGTTAAGATATTTTTTATCATTTAATATACAAATCTTTATCTCTTTTAAATACAGAAACAGAACTACTCAAGTCTTATTTACAACAAAAATTATCTGCTGCAAATTGTAGAAAGCAAACTTGAACTAAACATCGACTTTACTTACCATGTCATTACAGGATTTTGAGGTATTGTGTGTGTGTATTTCACAAACAGCGCAACTTTAGCAGTTACAAGGGGTAAGGGAAATGGGATGAGGGTGTTCAAACCCCCATAAACCAACAGATTATTAATTTTTACCTTAGATATTAACCTTCGGGGCTTTTAGAATAGAGATGGCGATCTGAGATCAAATTATCGAAGAAACGATTTCTCGGGCCGAAAAAACCTGATTTTTTAAATCGATATGTAGTACTGAATCGATTTTTCATCCTAGAAAATTGACATCCATTTTTTTTTCTGTTTTGGTAAAAACCATAAAATTATTTATAATTAGTAGAATGTGTGTGTACTATCTTTAAAACTATTTATCTTTATCATTGGGACCTATAAGCTATATTATTTATTTTCTAAACTTTTTAAAGTAACAAATAGATTTAGAATATAAATGAATTCTTTTATACCTGATACTCTTTGATAAAATAAAAAAAAAATTGTAATTGTCGAATTCCCTGATTTTTTTTACTGATAAGAGATCGTTTATATATATATTATGGTATCTTTCTTGTTTATCATAAAATGGATTTTTATTTACATTGTAAATGTAGACAGGAAAAAATTGATTTCTGAGAAATCGATCTTTCAGACCTCGATTTTTTTTTTTTTTTTTTTTTGTGAATCGATTCATCAAGTTACGATTCGAATCGATTTAAAAATCGTTCTTTTTCGGAAAGAATCGCCATTCCTATTTCAGAAACGTGTTTTTTAGAATGTACCCCGATAAGTAGGATCTGTGTACGCCACTGAGTGTTAGTATTCCATTCTTTGGGGTATGTGATAAAACCTAAAATTTAGATTTACAGTTGTCCAGGGACGGATTCAGGCCTGGACCTAGGACGGCAAGTTTTTAGGGGCACCAAAGTTTTTGAGGCGGCAAAAATTTGAAATCGATTTTGTTTTTTATCAGCTGAATTTGAATGTTTACTTTCTTGCTTTGACAACCTCTAGATGTCAATGTTCAAAGGGTAGAGTTATTTTTTTTAATAATTAATTGTGTTGGTAGTAAAGTTTATATATATTTATAACTCATGCCTAAATTCAATACCTAAATTTAATTCGAATCCACTATTACTATTCGTATTGTCATTATGTATAAGGCTTCAAATTAACTTTGGCCTATAGGACGCTATTGAACCTAAAATAGTTAACTGACTGTAAAAATAAAATAGGAACCAGTGGCGCAACGGGAATTTTTCAAGGGGTGGGGGGCCCAGGGTCGAAAGTCCATCATTCTCGTATCGTGCTCCAATACGCAACCCAACATATTCTTCTGATTTTGTCGATTTTCGGGAACAAAAAACAGTAAAAAATTAATTATTGAATAAATAATTAGCATTTAGTAATGTTGTTGTGTGTTTTTATCCTGGATGTATATGAAGTATACAAGTGTAAGAATAGAAACATTTAATATAAACAGAATAATATAAACATTTATTACATATGATGATCCCAGCATATAACAAGAAAGGGTGCGCTGCTTTCCATTCGAGAGGGAATCCATTACAGGCGAAAGTCCGACTTTTTTTCCCGAAGAAAATACAATCAAGCCCTACTCGGGATTCGAACCCACTCGGTTACAAGCCGAGAGTCATATCCACCATACTGGTTGGTATACATAGGATTATAATCAATCGAAAACAAAATCAAGGGCTTTGGGGATGTCTGGACTCTGGGACCATTCCCCCCTCATCTTGCGTGCGCCACTGGAAAGAATATATTTCTCTTGTTCAATCTTTTTATATTTGCATAAATTCCTATTCTAAGGCAAATAATATTACCGAAAGTTTAAAAGAGCTGGTTAAACTTTAGAAAATAATATAAAACATAAAAATACGGTCGGACCTCTATTTAAAGAAGTCGCTAAATCCCCCCAGAAAATTCATTATATGGAAAATTCGTTACATAGAGGTTCAGCTTTTAATATACTTTATAAACCACATCAAACACATTTTAAATTCTTAAACACTATACATTAAAAAAAGTGATTATTTACACCTTTTCGTTAATTAATATTTATGTATATTATATATTTTACCCATCAAAAAAAAAAAAAAAAAAACTGCAAGGAAAACAAGAATGTCGATAAATATCCTGCGTTTTCAACATTAAGAAAATAATTTTAAAGGAAAATTAATGAATTTTAAGGGCATTTTCTAATTTAAAGCATACAAGTAATTTTAAGCATACATTCTTTTTTAACTAGAGATTCTAAACATACATTAATTATCACATGCGTCAAATTTAATTACTCATAAGATCTGTTAATTTAGTTTTAGTTTTTTTTTCTTTCATTAAAAAAAATTCTTCGTTTTATAATATATATACGCCTCACATCTCTGCAATGCACCAAAACGAATGTCTTAAAAGGGAGAACAACTTGAAATGTCCAGAAACACTTAAAACATAAGGAGAGAAAAAAACTGAATCACAAGAAGAAAAAAAAGTTCGTTAGAAAGAAAATGTACTTCGCTGTTGGGAGGTTGTTTCACAAAGAAAATCCTGACATGTTCTTGGTTCCAGGAAAAGTTCACTAAATAGAAAAATTCGCAATATAGAGGTTTGTTATACGGAGGTTTGACTGTAAATGATTTCCTATAAAAAATGTTAAGGTATTCGACTACGTTCGGAACTGTGATTCTAAAAAAGCGCATAAATGGATAATTTTCATGATATTTAGTGTCACTTAGATTAGAATACATGTATAAAGTAGTGTTAAGGACATTTTGACAAAAAAAATTTACTTAAATATAATATTTTGGTAAAAAAGTAACTTAGAATAACCTTTATTCAAAATGTTCTCCTTTTATAAAAAATGCTTCTAAAATAATAATATTTTGCTTCGATAAAGTAACGACTTCTCCAGAGATTATGAACTCTTTTTTTTTTGAAAAATTCATATTATTTTAAGAGTTACATCCAATTGAAATAATTATCGGCGTTTTTTTTTTCTTAAAATTTCTTCTCTCTGTTATCGTAAGACATGGATAAACTTATTTCTAAGTTATATATTTCAAAAATTCTAGTTGAGCCTCTGTACAGAGGTCTGAGCTATATACAGGCAAAATATTATGATGATCGAAGCATTTTTCACAAAAGGAGAATATTTTGAAAATGGGTCATTCTATGTTCATTTTTTGTCAAAATATTGTACTTAAGGTATTCGACTACGTTCGGAACCAAGATTTCGCAAAAGCGTATGACTGGATAATACTTCTGATATTTAGTGTCACTTAGATTAGAAAATGTATATAAAGTTGTTTTATGACTATTATTACAGTAAAAAATTATTTAAGTACAGTATTTTGACAAAAAATTAACATAGAATGACCCATTTTCAAAATATTCTCCTTTTGTGAAAAATGCTTCGATCATCATAATATTTTGCCTGTATATAGCTCAGACCTCTGTACAGAGGCTCAACTAGAATTTTTGAAATATATAACTTAGAAATAAGTTTATCCATGTCTTACGATAACAGAGAGAAGAAATTTTAAGAAAAAAAAAACGCCGATAATTATTTCAATTGGTTGTAACTCTGAAAACAATATCAATTTTTCAAAAAAAAAAGAGTTCAGAATCTCTGGAGAAGTCGTTACTTTATCGAAGCAAAATATTATTATTTTAGAAGCATTTTTTATAAAAGGAGAACATTTTGAATAAAGGTTATTCTAAGTTACTTTTTTACCAAAATATTGTATTTAAACAATTTTTTTGTCAAAATGTCCTTGAAACAATTTTGTACATGTATTCTAATCTAAGTGACACTAAATATCATGAAAATTATCTATTTATGCCTCTTTTTAAAATCGCGGTTTCGAACGTAGTCGGATACCTTAAATAATTTTTTATTGTAATGCTATTCTTAAAACAATTTTATATACATTTTCTAATCTAAGTGACATTAAATATAAATATTATCCATTTATACGCTTTTGCAAAATCACGGTTTCGAACGTAGTCGGATACTTTAAGACATCAGATTCTACTATCAAGCAATATTGTCAGTGTTGTATGATACGCTTTAACACGGGAGTCTAATTCATTTTATTGTCCATCAAAGTTGTTTCAGTATCTTTTACAATGCTTTAAACCAAGCGAAAACTTTCCACGATGGGAAACGAGCTATCAGAATCTCAATTTTCATCGGTTGATGCCACATGTGCAGTCGTCCGTTCATTGCAGAGGAAGTGTCTATAATTCATGTGACCATATCGCGTTCGCCTGTAACTCATTTCATTCTTTGGACCCTACCCCCACCCTCTCGGCATGACCGGGCAAGGCGATGTATTTAGTCAGGTGTGAGCGACGTGACATGAAGACTTGTGAAGCGGAACTAAG
Source organism: Trichonephila clavipes (assembly GCA_019973935.1). Classification (NCBI taxonomy): domain Eukaryota; kingdom Metazoa; phylum Arthropoda; class Arachnida; order Araneae; family Nephilidae; genus Trichonephila; species Trichonephila clavipes. Next base: position 618,417 of record BMAU01000011.1, on the reverse strand, counting down.
CCATTATATTCACATTTATACAGCTCCGGAAGTAGTTCCCTAGAAACACTCTCTATTACACATTCATCTTTTCAAGCTGGTGCCTGTATTTTGTCGCGTAAAATAACAGATCTTTGAGCGTAATCGGAAGGATTTTAAAATCTGGAGATGGAAGTATTAGTTCGGACATTTTGAACATTATTCACATGTAGACTAAAATTATAGAATCTGTCACCGCTTACATATCCTACAACTTTCTGAAACTCTTCTAAGTAAGGTACAGTGAAACGATGACTAGAATATTTTGATACTTATGTTTTGTTTTGAATTTATTTCGCATTGGAGCTACATTATCAATGACAATGGCGATAAATTTCAATATTTTAAACACAATAAAGTGTGGAGGATAACGATAATTCATATACACACATCCTTCCTTTGATATTACATGCGTATGATTCATTTATATAAGAATCATTGCATCTTTTACTCGCTCATGGATATCTGCGAAAAATATGCGACTTGTAAGGAAATTAGTTCCCCACAAAACACATACTATTTAAAAATCCGGTTCATTTGACATGTATAGCACCTCCCTGTGGTATTTCCTTAAAATCAGAATTTTAAATAGTTTTTACGTCAATTAGATTAGTGGGGTAACGTAACATCCAGCAACCCCCCTTCCCCCCATATCGTTCGACCAAACTCGTAGGCTGGTCAACCGCCAATGATCCCAAGCATACTCTATCAGTGACAACTCTGAGGATCAAGCAGGCCAGGGAAGAGTGGAAATGTAAGAATCATTCCAATCCTGTGAAACCTTTTCTGTGTGTAGGAGAGCATTGTCCTGTTGAAAAACGGCTCTAGGGAGTCCTGCTATGAGTGGCAACACATGTAGCTGAAGAATGTCACGAATTTGCCTCTGGAATGTCATGGTGCCGTGTACAATATTAGGGGGTATATCAATAAGTGTCGTATACGATGCCACTTTATATCATCACGCCAGTTTTAGGAGAGGTGTGCCGCTATACAATGAAGGCAGGATTTAGATGATCATCACAAGTCCTCCACACAATTACACGATTGTCATCACTGCCCAAATTGAATATTGATCCGTCGCTGAAGACGACTAGAAGGTGTTGTCTTTTTATGGGAGGCAGTTAGTGAGACAGTTGGCGCTATGCGTGCGTGTCATATGATGTTACGGTCTCTTCGACTATTGGTCTGTCGAGGGCGTCCTTAGTCTGACCTCTCTCTTATCCAATGATCCCAACACCTCCTCACATTAAAGTAAGAACGGCTAGGTGGTGAGCTCCTGACCGAGGTGACCAACTGATTTCAATCATTTCTATGATTCGTCCCCTTTAAAACTCTGACATTTGCTCATATTGTCTTCGATGGTGGTGTAATGTCATCTAGAGTTAAAAAGCGTCCCGCTGCAACAGATTAAATTCAGGTAAACAAGCTCTGATTACCTGTTTTATAATCCAAGGAGAGCGAAGTTTAAAGCCCTCTCTGGTGGCATTACGCAATGCGCAATCATGCTACAAAATTCTAATCCTTGACATATCTGCCTGACACGTACCCATGCCAAGTTTCGTAAATATTCCACATTTGCTTATTGGTGAATAAATTGTTATGGTAATGAGTGTAGTTGGAAGAATATTATCCTCCAGTTATTCCTCGATTTACCGGGAAAATATCAATCTTTAAGGGTCATCATGGCATTTGAACGACTTACCCATCTTTTATTTCTATCTATGTTTTTGGTCTCATTAAACAGTGCCAATAAATTGCGCACAATTCTAAGAGTTACATTAAAGATTCCAACATTCACATCAGGCGTCCCTTTCTCAAATCTCCTAATGATTTGTTATCTTACTCCTCTATCATAACGTCGGTATAGTTATCCATTTTAATTATCTTCTTTTGAACTTTGATTTCTTTGAAAGTAGTATTTTGTGTGAAAAAATGAAGTGCGGACAATTTCACTTGCTCTTACAAAGCTTTTTCCACCAAATACACTGACCACTCGAATATATGGTGGTACTTTAACATAATCTAAATTAAAACTTATATTTTTGTCTGAAAGTGTTAGTTTAGTTTTCGATCAGTTATTTTTGTGAAATCTCTTAATTTTTGCACCGAAGTAGTTCTTATTATTTATTAATTATTTCACCGTTAATTCTTTTTATTTATTACTTATCCATCATTACAAAGATTGACTTATACAGATGAAGGAAGATTCGATCTGAGCACCTTCTGTTCCGAAAACGAGTATTTTAGCCACCACTCCAAAATCATCGTCGTCGCGTGCAGGCTATTACTGGTTTATATTAATATCACACACCCACACTTTAATGGAGGTCCATTCGAGTTCAAGTAAAACTGGAACACTAGAACAATAAATAAATCCACCACGGCAGCGAAGGACGTCAGGAATGAGCTTTACCAGATCACATGAAGTTATGTAGGAAATATTCACAATTTTTATATATTTTGAAATCTTAGAGTTCTCTCGAGGATAACGTGCTTCGTGCTATCCCACATATATCATTTTTGTGTGGGATTGGCAATTCCAAAATCAAATGAAAGCTGAAATAATCATAATGGGATATCGTGGCATTTGTATGAAACTACATAATCTTATAGGAACAAACTCATTATTAATTGTATTAACATTACTGAAAGATATAAACAGAGAATCTCATTAAAAGATGTATACACATAACGTTAGTTTTCCACAAATATTTGTGAATTTTCCAAGATCTATTAAACAAGTCCCATACTCTTACTCTCCTCATTTTAAACAATTTCTCTTGAAAGATAAAATCCATGACATCATGGATTTTGTACCACATAATAATCTTTCTGGTTATACCTTGTATCCAATGTTTCTAGCCTTTTTTCGATTGCTCTCCGGCGAAAGTTGAAGGCTTCCAGAGGATTCTGACAAGATCTGATTCGGGTTGTTTTTTGTGACCTGAACAAGAACCTCTTCTCCAACAAGGAAAGGATGCCTACATCTGATATGATCATTAAAGTTTCTACCTCCTTCCTTGAATTTTCAAAATCATCTACGACATGTAATTATGTCAATTGAATCATCCCCATAAACCTGATTGTATGCAATGAGTGTATTGCCTTTGCTAAACTTATAGAATAAGCAATGCTTCAAATATTCATTATCATTTAGCATATCATACCATCTCAACTGTTTTTACACTAAGAACATAGTACATTTATTTGTTGGGTATCTATCTATACGTTTTACTGGCCAAAGATTAGGGCATCATAAGGTCCTGTACGATGTTAATTTGCGATAGACTTGCTTCGCTTCGTAAGAGGCATACTACTCAATAAATATCAAATTTAATCTTTTTTTATAAATATTATTTTATTCAATCTTTGAATAATCAATATCAAAATTGCTGCGAGGAATAGCTTGACTTAACCTGATTCTATCAAATAACGGCAATAATAGCCTCTCATTATTTTGCGATCTCTATACTGTAGACTTCAATAATGATAATTCAGACAGGTTCATTCTGAATCACTTCTTGTAAAGTTGCTCAGACTTATATAATAATATACATCTAAAACACCCTTTTCAGTATCCCTTATCACACTTTTCTCTTCTTTTTCCTCTGTTCTTCCTCGCACCCTTTCATCACTTTTCTCTTTAAATAGTAATACTCATTTGTATACGTCACGGTTCTTGCACAAGGCAAAATTCTTAATAAATAAACTTCATAATAAAGCCTCCCAAGAGGTTAGTTAAACGAGAAATACGCGTGAGAGTTCTTTGCAAGTTCAACTGAGAATTTGCATCTTCCAAAATGTATTGAACTTTCACACTATCTGACGAAAAAATTGAGTTGATATTCGCGTAATCACGATAAAATCAGTTGTGTTCGTGGTAAATATTCATGGATTACTAATTTATTTTGGAGATTAATCGAATGTAGATTTTTGAGACAGAATAATCGTAAAATATTTCAAAATTCTTTCAACGTTTACGATTGACCAAGCTTTTGACTGATTTAGGATCTTAATAGTACATTTTGTGATTGTTCCACACGAACTAATCATACTATTATAAAGATAATTGAAAGATATTTATTTGAACTGCTTTTGTACAATTGTTTATAAAAATTTTGAAGAATATACATAGAATAGAATTTAATTTTATATCATCTCAAACAAATTGAATAGCAGAGTTAGTTGTTGGAAAATATACTGGGCTTGGCAATTTCGAAAGCATGCATTTTTAGAAGTAATTTATAGTAGATATTGACTGAAGAAGTAGAATTTATTACATAATTTAGGGAAAGTACTAAGTATATTCTTTCTGGCATGGATGACGCCAAATGGTAAAACAAGGTAAGAAAAAACATATTCTACAGAGAAGATTCAAATGCTCAAGAAAATAAAAGCTCATTGTAGCTGAAATAGAGACAGTAAGAGCCTATCAGTATGGGACATTGCACAGATGTACGTACATTGAAATCTATTATTATTTTACCCTATGTTTTCTTAGACTATTGAGAATAGTTTGGAACAGTTCTTCCAAAAAAAAGTTATTTTAGTTCTGAAGGAAGGAAGATTCGATATGGGTATCTTCTGTTCCGAAAACAAGTATATTAGCCATCACGCCAAAACGATCGTCATCACGTGAAGGCTATTACTGGTTTATATTAATATCACACCACCACTCTATCCCCATGCCAGTGATTCGATGAATATACGAACGAACGGTACCATATTCGAGGTGAGCGTGTGAGCAGTTGCGTCACTTTGAGTGCGATGGCTTTGTGGGTTGCGTCGTCCTGTGTGACGGCTTAATTGTGTCTGACGGCTTGCTTGCATTTGCGGTGGCTAGATGGCACCATGACTGCTGTGAGTGAAGGTTGCGTGTCTCTTTGTATGGCCAGGGTCACCAATGAAGGAAGGAAGATTCAATCTGGGTACCTTCTGTTCCGAAAACGAGTATCTTAGTCATCACGCCAAAACGATCGTCATCGCGTGAAGGCTATTACTGGTTTATATTGATACCACACCGCCACAGTTCTTTCAATAGGTAGAGGAAATCAGTTTCTCTCTCTCTTAACAGCTCCTCATTTAAATATATCTCAGACGTGCTTAAAGACATACGAATATATGAAACATGCACGTTACGTTATGCTCCTTCAATATAATCCACTTCTAATGTCTTGACGTTTCAACTATCTTGTGTGTGGGTATGCATTACCATCTATAACGGAAAGCTTGAATCAACTGCACGAAGGAAAAGACGAGTCTGGCTTTGTAGTCAGAACTTCATGATCATTGACGTTCAAATCTGTTGGGGTGAGGCGAGTGAACTATTTTTTCTGGCGGAAGGATAACTGAGTGATCCGCCTACGCGCTCTTTTTCCCGCCTTACTCCCGCGCATTCCTTCTACGGGGTTGACGAGCTGACCGTTCGCTGTGTGCTTTTGGGTCAGACTTGCTGTGTGCAGTATCCGCGATCAATATTTTCGTATGTATATAAATAAATGTGACGTCCCAAGATACCGTAGTAGAAGTGATTTCACAAAAGAACAACAAGTGGTAGCAGAGCATGGTTAATCTGTGTGACGAGTTAGTTGACTTTGTGAACGTTTAAACCTTTCTACCTACAATGGATAAGATAACTATTCCCGATTTAAACGGAACGAACTATTTTATTTGGGAGCTTAAGATGAAAGCTGCCCTTAGCTTAAAAAGATTAGATTCTCTAATCTTGGAGGAGAAACCTGAAGACCTTACCCGTAAAGATGAAATGGACTGGATTACTAAAAACTCAGATGCAATAGCATACATTAAGTTATCGCTCGCAGATGAGCAAGCCTTACAGTTCGCGGCGGAAGACAACGCGAAAGTGCTGTGGGTTAAAATTAGAGCGACTTACATGGGCGAAGGTGAAGACCGAAAAATTGACGCGGGCAATGAACTCAAAAACATCAGAATGAAAAATGGAGAAACTGTAGCAGATTATATTGCAAGAGCGCGGGGGATTTCGACTAAGTGTCACTCCCTTAGACTGGGCGTGTCGCCGAGGGAATTGGTCTACCATACCGTTAGAGGATTAAATGGAAAATTCTCCAAAGTGCGCGATATTCTGAAAACACAAAGAGGAAAAAGCATGGACGAAATATTACAAATTTTAAGGGAAGAAGAAGCAACTTTAAACTTGCCAATTAAAACTCGCATGGATGGAATTAATGAAGCATTTTATTGTAAGAGAAAAAATGAAAAGCAAACGAGACTGTGTTATATTTGCAGAAAATCAAATCATCTAGCTAAGGACTGTTATTATAGAAACAAGAACTCTCCAAGTACAAGCCAAAGAAACAATTCGTCTAGAAATGGACACGTATTTACAGCTTCCCATCGAGAAGAAAAACTTTGTGACAATATCTGGATTCTGAATAGTGGTGCATCCTGTCATATGGCCAAAGAATCTGTGTGGTTCAAGAATATTAGTCCAGAAGTGATGGACATTTACTTAGCCGATAAAAATTCGAAAATGATGAGCCAAGGAACTGGAAACGTTTCAGATAAAACTGTGAGTACAAAACATTGTAATTCTATTAATCTAACAATTACTGATGTCAGTTATGTTCCTCAATTAAGATGTAATTTACTGTCTGTAACATGTTTAATGGATAAAGGTTGTAAGATTAAATCAGAAAATAATTGTGCATTGATATATGATAAAAATGATAAGTTAATAACTAAAGCATTTAAAAATAATGGTGGATTAGAAATTAAATTAGAACCTATGTATAATTCCGAGTGTTTTATTTCTGACCAATCTACTAATAATTATGAAATTTGGCATAACAGGTTATGTCATTTAAATTGTAAATATATGCTTAAAATGAAAGATTATATTGATATTGATAATGTAAATAATTTCACATGTGAAACTTGTGATATAAGTAAGGTAACCAGAAAAATTCATCATAGTATTGATATATATCAAAGCTCACAAATTCTTGAGTTGCTCCATGCCGACCTGTGTGGTCCAATTAATATCGAATCGCATGGTGGTGCAAACTATTTTATGGTAATTGTAGATGATTTTTCTGGCATGTACTTTACTTATTTCTTAAAAAATAAATATGAAGTGTTTGATATATTTTCTCAATTTAAAGACAAATATGAAAATTTAACTGATAAAAGGATTAAAAAGATAAGAACTGATAATGGGTTAGAATTTGTAAATGAACAACTAGATAGTTACCTGGCTAATTCTCTCTCTCAGGAATATTTCATGAAAAAACTATTCCATACAATAGTGAATCAAATGGCAAGGCAGAAAGAGCCAACCGTGTTCTTCTAGAAAGGGCTAGATCTTTATTATATGAAAGTAAACTTCCTTTAAAATTTTGGGCTGAAGCTATTGATTGTAGTACTCAAGTATCTAATGTTACACCACGAAAAGGGAACGAAAAAATCTCATTAGAAATTTGGACAGGTAATAAACCAAAATTAAATTATCTGAAAAAATTTGGCTGTGTGGCCTATTTTCACGTTCCGAAAGTATTGAGAAATAAATTTGAAGTTCCAGGAAGACGTGGAATTATGCTAGGATATGCTAGAGAAAGGAGGGGATATCGAATTTATGATATTAAAAATCAAAAAGTAATTGAGGAGAGATCAGTTAAATTTAATGAATATTTAAAAGGTAGTAATTATTTAGGTGAGATAGAAAATGAAACATGGGATATTGACTCGTTTTATGAAGTCTCTCCCGAAAGAAACGAAATTAATAAAAATACAGAGAATGGAGTGTTGTATAATTTTGATATAAATAATGGACCTGGAGCAATTTTGAGAATGATAACTCAATTCCCCCCTTCAGACCACGTCATCACCTCGGACAGACAGAATCCAAATTCCGGTACTTGAATTGAATGATGTGCAAAATCAAATCCCTGTTAGAAGATCGGAAAGACTAAAATCTAAGCTGATGTCTGTCCATTTGGTGAATAATGTACCAAACTCTTATTTTGAAGCAGAAAATAGTGCTAATTGGAAAAATTGGAAATTAGCAATGGAGAATGAATTAGATTCGTTAGATAAACATAAAGTTTGGGAAATTGTACAAAAACCTGCGAAATCAAAATTAATAAAAACTAAATGGGTATATAGCTTAAAACAAGATGATGCTGGGAAAAATATAAAATACAAAGCAAGGCTTGTAGCAGCTGGTTTTAATCAAATTAAAAACATAGATTATTCAGAGTCGTATTCACCAGTTGTAAACATTGAATCTTTTCGATTGTTAATTGCACTTGCAGCTAAATTAAAGTTAAATGTTAATTTCTTTGATGTAAAAACTGCATACTTATATGGTGATTTAGAGGAGACGGTGTATGTGTTACCCCCTCCTGGTTATGAAAAATTAATTGGAGATGATAAAGTTTGTAAATTAAAAAAGGAGTATTTATGGTTTGCCACAGTCTGGTAGAAACTGGTACATGAAAATAAAGGGTGAATTAGAAAATTTTTGGTTTAAAACAATTAGCTTCTGATAATTGTGTTTTTATTAAATCTGTTAATCAAAGTGTTCTTATATTATGTATGTATGTAGATGATTTAGCAATTTTTGTAACAATGATAAAATGTACGAAGATATTGTTAGTAAGATTAAAAATGTATTTGAAGTGGTTGAAAACAAAACTAATAAGTTTTTAGGCATGGAAATTGAAAAATGTGAAAATGGTATTTATTTATCCCAGTGTGACTACATTAATTCATTATTAGTCAAACATAATTTAGAAAACTGTAAAAGTGTGAAAACTCCAATTGTGAAGGGGGAAGACAAAAATTTTCCCTCTACAAATGAATTTATTGATATTACTATGTATCAGGAATTAATTGGTGAACTTTTATATTTAGCTAATAGAACTTGATATTTCTTTTGTAATATCATATTTATCCCAATTTAATCATAATCCAGAGAAGAGACATTACAATTTGGCTAAACGAGTGTTAAAATATTTGATGGGCTCAAAAGATAAAAAATTGTTTTATGAAAATGAATTTGGTATTTTAAATGCTAATTCAGATGCTAGTTGAAATGCAGAAAATGGAAAATCATTTTCTGGAGGTGTAGTTTTACTAGGTAATTCATTAATTTTATGGAAATGTCGTAAACAAAAGAGTGTTAGTTTATCAACATGTGAAGCAGAGTTATTTTCTATTTCTGAAATTTGTAAAGATATAATTTGGACTGTAAATTTGTTAACTGAATTAAAATGTGAAAAATTTATAAATAATGCTGTAACTTTAAATTCAGATAGCCAAGCAGCAATTCAGTGGATTAAGGGTACCCGTTCTTCAAATATAAATCAAGGCATATGAACTTACGTTTTCATTTTATAAAGGATTTAATTGAAGATACTGTAATTAAATTAGAATATGTCCAAACAGAATTTTTAATTGCAGATTTCCTTACGAAAGCCATGAATGTAGAAAAGTTGGAATATTCAATGCAAAAATTGCATTACTCTCTTGATTTTATGTCACTGTGTTTATTGTTATATTTTTATGTGTATTGTGTATATGTCTATAATGTTTGTATTGTTTGAAAAAAAAAATGTATCACTCGCAGGAGGGGTATGTTGGGGTGAGGCGAGTGAACTATTTTTTCTGGCGGAAGGATAACTGAGTGATCCGCCCACGCGCTCTTTTTCCCGCCTTACTCCCGCGCATTCCTTCTACGGGGTTGACGAGCTGACCGTTCGCTGTGTGCTTTTGGGTCAGACTTGCTGTGTGCAGTATCCGCGATCAATATTTTCGTATGTATATAAATAAATGTGACGTCCCAAGATACCGTAGTAGAAGTGATTTCACAAAAGAACAACAAAATCAAATCGAGATTCAAGCTTTTGTTCCATCGGAGATTGCTGGGTGGCACTATAGTGGTAGATACATGTTAAGTAGATGTAAATGAGACTCAAAATCCTCCCAAATCTGTTATTGAGGGGAAAAAATTAAGATAAAGTTATCGTGTCATGTGAAAAGGTTCTAAATTACAAGATATGCAAATAAAAAAACCTTGTTGGACGACAATTTTACTGTTTAGAACTAATTATAATATTTTCACCGATTCTCTATAAACTTTGTAAAATGAAAAAATTAATGCTGGAATAACTGTTTTAAGAGGAGTAGGAAACCCCTATACCGACAATGTTAAATTGACTGTTTTTGATGTACCTTTTCTCAAAATCTGTTATATGTACATGTTTGAAATTTATCATAAAATTAAAGTACACCTTTCTCATTATACTGAAATGAGTTTTTAGCTAATTTTGAGTTTTTTCATGATTTATGAAATATTTTATTAAACATTGTGAAATTTGACCCATCTTTCACATAAAAAAATAAATTTTTGAGTATTTTACAAAAAGCTCATTTCAGTATATATTAGCCATCATTATAAATATATCATAAAAAATTTACTTATCTGTGAACAGTAGTTTCGCAGGAAAGGTGCATAGAACATCAAAATTTACATTTTGAGATAAATTGATTTTAATGTATACAATGAGGCTTCTAATCGGCTTGGAAATAAAAAAAATAAAAAGGTTCAATTTACAATAAAAGATACATGTTTTGGTTCATATCAGATGTTCAACTTTTAAGCAAAAGCGAAGTACTGTGTTTACATTTTTCGTCATTCAAATGGGCGTGGTCCAGTTTCAATGATTATTTAAAAATAGATTTTAAGGGCTTCTAATTATTCTAAAGAAAGGTTAAAATCTACGAGTATACAATTTAAAAATGTAAAAATCTCAAATTGTGTAAAAAAAAAAAAATAAGATTTCAGCTTTCCAACACCCCTAAAATTTTGCAATACATTGGACAATCAATGTACAAATTTGGAGAAGATGCACAATCATTTTGAAATAAAATGTTTAAGGGCTTACCAGGAAAATTCATGGTTCATTAGAGGGCTGCTTTTCCGCTAAGGCACATGTCTAGAGTGCAAAAAATTGGAGGACGAAAAAAGCAAAAAATAAAAATTACAGTGAACATACCACCACCTAGCTCATGGATGAGGAACCGGTGGCACGCGTGCCACTGATGGCACGCGACACAATATTTTGGGCCCGTCACCAATCTAAATGGTTTGCTTTTTAGTCCCACATCACAAAGTTAGTTCAGTGTGATGGATCTCACTAGGGATCTCATTCGCGCTTTCGATGCTAAACAATATGTTTTCATAAACGATATTATTGCAAAAAACTACAAGTACTTCCCCAACCTGAAAAAATATATATCAAAGTTCATGGCATGAGAAACCAGACGAAGAAAAAGTTATAGAAGAATTTATTTCCGAAATTGATTTTTTAATCAAGAATTTTGAGCGAGATGTTCTCAATTCAAATATTGATCTGAAACACTCAAGTGTATTATGTACTCTTATGTGACTTCATTTGATATAAATTTGTCGCATTTCGACTGGTTGAAAATTGAAGAATTTGAAATGCAACTGATTGATTTCCTGTGCAGTTCAATACGGATTTAAAAAAAATTATTGAAACAAGGAAAAAGTTGGAAATGACATGTAGTAAAAATGCCTGTAATGAAAGTTTAGATACATGGAGTTCGATTCCAGATACATTTAATTGTTTGAAGACGCTGATCCATGCTATTCTAATCACATTTTCATCTACCTATGCCTGCGAACCATTATTTTCAGTAATGAATAACATTAAAAACTCACTTAGAAATCGTTTTACAGATTACTCCAATTCAGCATGCATTCTACTAAAAGTAATATCTTACAATCCTACTATAAGTTAGTTGCGATCTATAATTTGCAACAACTAAAGTCACACTAATGTTACTTTAATTTGAGTTACACACGTATAACTAAAACATTTACTACTATACAGTGCAAAATGTATTTTTTCGTAACGAGTAAAGAGTTGTGAGTTTTGTTAGTAATTAGTTTTATTATTTTCCCAATAATCACAAGTCAAAATTATTTGATGGCATGTCTATACCTCATTAAATATTTTTTTAAGAAAAAATGGCACGTTGACTCATTAAGGTTCGCTGCCACCCCTAGCCCAGCTAGTGAGTCATGAGAGAAACATTTCTACCCTCAAGAGAGTAAAAACTGAAATGAGATCCCCAATGGAAAAGCTTAACAGTTAAATGTTACTACTCACACAAAATGGTATTACCATGGAAGTTGATTACAATGACGTTATTAATGATTTTGTACTGATCAAAGCTCAAGGAAACTTTTGTTGTACCAATAAAATGACAGTGATTCGACAAAGAATAAGGATACCTAAAAGTGTAAAGATAGTAAAACGATGAAAAAGTTTCAACTAACTTTCAACGAAGAAACTGTTTCAACTAACAAGTTGAAAACAGTTAATACAATATTGTATACTCTAATTCCGAGGTGGGCATTAAGTCGATCGCGATCGACTGGTGGACCGCCTGGTTATTTTGAGGTGACCGCCTTCACTAAGACCTAATAATCATTCCATCATACGAAAGTTCAGAAATTTAGTACTTATTTGAATCTAAGCCGCCATCGATTCTAAGCCCCGCCCCAAATTCTCAATAATGTTTTGTGAAAATTGAAAAATAGTCTAAAATGGTTTATCGACATAAATTTTTACGAAATTAAAATAAAGTGAATAGTTCGAAGTGAATAATTAGTTATTTTATCAGCATTATAAACATTTTTAAATACATGCATGAAGCGGCTTAGATTGGAGTATAAATACGGTATTTTAAAAGATACGGTGGAAAAAAATCGAATCATAAGAGAAAACTTCGTTGAACAGAAAATGCATTTTGCTATTTGGAGGTAATTTTACGAAGAAAATTGGAAAATGTTCTTGGAAAAAGTTCGCTAAATAGAGAAATTCGTAACAGGAAGATTTCTTAAAATGGATGTTCGACTATATTGTATACTTTCTTTTAGTTCACTACTCCTACGCCACTGGGGGGAGCGCATCCCCTTGAAAAGATTAGAGGTACCCTGAAAAAGTCAGCCTACCTCTGCTCTTATTATAAACTATTTCATCAATTTACTATTTTAGTTTACAAAAGCGTGGTTGGGTGGTCCGTGATGTCGTAAGGGGGGAAATGAGCAAGAGTGGCCAAACCATGCCACTATACTTTCCTTTTGGTTCTCAGTCCAGGACAGGCGGGTCCATAGGTGGTGGATTCTGGTAAGACTCTCCAAACAGCAAAAATAAGGAAAAAGAAAATCCCTAGCCAAAAACTGGTAAGATAAAAACTGAAGGAAGAGGTACTCTGGAAATAGTGCGTCGGGGGCATAACAATTTAAAGTGCCTAGGGAGCCAGGGTAGTTAAAAACGACCGTAGTTTATTGTTTTATGTTTGAAAATTTCTTAGATCTGGAATCAATATTCCATTTTTCTATAAATTCAATGTATTTTTAATACGACTTTTCTTACACACGTTCTTTGGAAACGCATCTATCGTGTAAAAACAGAGTCAAATTAACTACAGTGGGTGATTGGTTAATGAACAAATCGGTTAACGAACACTTTCAAGAAAGATTTTTTGTGTTTGGACAACGAACACATATTCGGAGGTGATCAGGGAGACACCCCTTAAATTATGGATGAAATTTTGACAACTGCTAGAGATCTGGAATTGGAGGTGAACGAGGATGACATAGAATAGCTCATAATGGGACATGAAGATGAACTCTGACGATAGAAGAACTCCAAGAAATTTTGAATGAAGAACACCAAGAAACACAACGAAATGTGTCTCCTTCTGAACAAGAGGAAGACGAAAGAGGACCAATGCCGACATCTGCCACTAAAGATATTTTGAAAAAGTCCGAGGCTGTCAGAACAAATAGTATTAGAATGGCACCCAAACCAAGCTGATGTCAGTAGGGTTGGGGATTATTACTTCGACAATGCTATTAATTACTTCTGGAAATTCTTGAAAAAGAGAGAAACGCAATCGACATTAGAGGTGTTCTTCAACGCCCCATAAGCAAAAAATGAAAAGGACTGATTAATATGCAAGACTATATGTATGTATTATTTTTTAAAAAACTTACTAAGAAATTATACATTTTTTAAAGTTTAATTTTTAGGGTCTCCAGAACGAATTAATCGATTTCACATAGAAGTCTATGGTGAATCGATGATCGGTTAACGAACAATTCGGATAGCGAACATAGTCTTGGAACGGATTATGTTCGTTAACCGATCACCCATTGTACTTAAAATGATTTCGTGACATTTGTTTCCTTACTTTTGGTAACTCGGGTATGTAAAAAATGAACTTCCTTTCATAGAATTCTAAATAATACATTCTTAAATAATTTTGAAGTACATGTTCTGTTGAAAAATTCAAATAAACTTCTTTAATTCTTCGCACAGTTAACGGATTTCAATTTACAATTCAAGTTAATCGCGAAGGAACGTGCGATCAGTATTCATCAAAACACTGCTTAAATATTCCGGTATTCGAAACAATGTCTGCGTGAATATTGAGCTTTTAAGGGGGAAACGGTGATCACAAAGATCTAATAGTTATTGCACGCTTACACGTGTTTAAATTTTGAGAGCTTATACCTAATGAAGATTATCGAAAATGTCACGCTTCTATGAAAATGGAACATTTTCGGATTCATCCACCGAATACAGTAGTGCCCAGGAGTAAAATTAAATGGGAAACTAACTCATCCAGAGTAATAATGTCGACGAATGCATTCTAAGAAATGCTTCATAGATTTCACTTCAGATTGTAATAGTTTCGCGTATCAGGATATTTACAAGTGAAATAATGACATTTTGAACCACATTAATTGTTTTTCCTTCTGTAAAAATAAGTCGTTTTCTCCGGTATTTATTATTTTTAATCGATTCAAAGACTCGGTAATAACATGAATCTTTTAAAGGGATGAAAACCTGCATCTTTTGTATTCTTCTTCTATAATCTTCAATCATATTTCTTCTACAGAAAAGCTAAAAAAGATAATCATTTTTAATGGACATAATTTAGTATTTAAGGAAATATATCGTCATATAAAGACTGATAGCTAGTAAAGATTTTTATGGAAAAAAATCATGGGTGAACAAAAAATTTTATTTCTCATTTACTTAAAGGTTTTATAATTCAGGGAAATTTTTTTTTCAGTTCAGCAAAGTTTGTTAGAATGAATAAGACTTATGTTAAAAAGAGCTTTCGCATATAATACTGCATGAACTGCGGTAGCGTACAAAATTCGACCCCATATCCCTCATACTTAGGGATTGCAATACCGGGATACTGAATACCGGGGTATTTTGAGCTATTTGTACAATTTTGTAATACCGGTATTCACAAGTTTAAATACCGGTTTTTCGGTATTTACTAGAAATTTTTTAACTGTCTCCACTTTTTGTTTCAACCTAGCAAAATAGTACACGTTTTTGTTTTTATGTCTCCCTAACGGGCGAAATTAATTAGACTGTGAATATAAAGTTGCATCGTACAATCAAGAGAAGTGATAAAAATGTAAATTATCCAAGGAGGTGAGCCGAAACTATTTATTATATTACAGCTCAGAGCGATACTGTACACGCGCAGGATTCGTAGTCAGATTTTCGTAATGTGAAAACGAGGTTGTGGAGTTGTGAAGAAGTGCGTAAGAGTATTTCGATACTTTTTTTTAATTGGCGAGTTTGTCATTCACAGTGTATTTGCATATCATACTTGTATTTACATTCATCATGAGACTAACCAAATCAAATTGGATTACATCTATAGTAAACTTCCTTAAAAATTTTTAATCACAAATTTTATCCACATTCAGAAGAATTAGGTGCAGTTATCGAAGAGGATTTTGACACTAATGCCGATAGGGAAAAGGAATTGTCTCTTGAACAAAAATTAGAATCAGCGATAAGTAAAAAATTTCAACAGAGGAATCAGCTATATCCAAAACCATCCGACGAGAAACCGATTTATTCGAAGATGAGAGATATAGAGGAAAATACTTGGAAAAAAAAGTATATCGTTTATTGTTAACAATACTACCAACTAGAGTAAATGCCGAAACAGCGTTTTCTACAGCAGGTAATTAGTGCACATAATTAAATTCCAGGCTTAATAACAGTACAATTAAGGGCAGTCGGAAACCTCTATACCGACAATGTTAAATTGGCTGTTTTCGAGGTACATTTTCTAAGAAAAGGAACATCGAACATCAAAAATTGACATTTTGAGAAAAATTGATTTTAACGTATAATTACTTTTTAATTAAAACATTCCACCTCCATATTCTAAATCATCAGCATTTTTTAGTAGCTCATCATCTTCTTTCTTCCTTTTAAGTCTTTTTTGCTTCCTAACTTCCTTTGTTTTTTGTAAACAATAGTATTTTGCTCGTAACAGCCTCTGTTTGTCGAGGCACTCCATCGCCTGTACCGTGTAATCACCAGGCTCAATACACATTTTTCTAAAAATTTCTAGTTTTGATACATTCCCCATATTAAATGAGGAAACTGCATCATATGTACCCAGTGACAAAACTTCTAATTGTACAAATGTTTTCTTCGGTACACGAGACCATATTACATTATTTACACTTTCGTTAGGATTTTGCGTACCTCCATGTAAACACTTTTTTTAGCAATTCTGGATTAGCTAAATCCCTAAAAACAGGTCGCATGGCCTCCACAACATCCACAGGTAAACTATTTTTTGTGATGATAAGTCTCCCCAAGCAATTCTGCTTTTTTTAAATTTGCACCACGTATCTGTATCAGTGGGACAAAATCCATGCTGAGGTTTTTCATCGGTTGATAGCTTGTGTAAAAATATTGCCCATATGGCTTGTTGCATGTCCTTCACGCTAGACAAATTTCTGCGGATAGCTAGACCATAATTTGCTTGCAGACGGTCGATTTCTGCCTCTGTCAATCTATTTCTTCCGCATAAAAAGGCTTTCCGTCAGAAAGTTTTTGACCTCTCATCTTAGTTTTCAAGCGTCGAAGACGTGTCCCCATTCTTTTCATAACATGACCTATGCATTCTAATTTCTCGACAGAGCAATGGTCACCATATACTTTGTTCTCGACAATAGAAGTAAACGCCTTGGAGTCCCCATCTCCTAAATATTTTGTGTACCGAACATTGTAGAGAGACTGGGAACGCTGAAAAATGGATAGAGCTCCAGCTACTTTCATCTTACCGCTGTAGCCTTCAAAATTTCTCTTACAATTTTGAAGATGCTTGGTTTTGTTCGGACAAATACAATGTTTTGAAAAAACTTCGACATCTATAACTTTGCCGGTATCAACACTTGTGACTGTCACCAAGCCATTCTTTGAAGAAAAACCACGCTTCTGCCAGCTACCATCAACAGCAACAGCAAGGTCACTTTTTCCATCATTTTCATCAACGGCTTCACGAACAGCTTCTGCCATACTGTGTTCACAGGTTTCTTTTGTTGCCTGCAGTAAAATGTGGTTGTACTTTGAGAATTTTGTGGGTGGCGGGGAAGATTCATGATACCGCAAAAACATCCTAGCAGACTCAGCACCTTTACCTATGCATCGCATAGCATACACTAGCCGGGTATTCAGTTCGTAATTCTCAGAACTATCGCATTTCTTGGAGTTAAAAAAAAAGTATAGTTATATTTACAAGAAGGACATTTTAAGTGAAACTTCACAGCTTCACCACAGTTACTTTCACTGAGGTGCAACCTGAGTCCTGTTTTTTCACACTTTATACATTTTACAGCTTCAAAAAACACACAAGCTAAAAGGTTAATGTCCACAATAACATTTCTGAAACCAGAAAAAGCCTCATCCGAATATGAAATATCCATGTTTACAATTTTTCTCTCACTGGCAGATGGTTCAGTTTCATTAGTACAAAGCTTTGCACCATCAGCACAATTCTTTTCATCAGCAGAGTTCTTTGGAACAGTAGAATTGCTTTCACCACAACCATCATTACTTTTATTACATCTTCCTTTATTAAAAACTCCTCTTCGTTTCTTAAAAACTTTAGTTGATGCTCTAGGCATGGTAAAGTCGATATATTATAGCAATTTTTTTGAAAGTTTAAGCTTAATAATGTTAAAGAATACTTGCGAGTTCAAAAATTACAACGCAGTTTTGAAAGTGTAAACAAACACTGATTTGACCGTTAAAAATACAGTGAAGTTTCAAATGGGTTAGGAAATAAAATAATAAAAGGCTCAATTTATACAATAAAAGATAAATGTTTTGATTTATACCAGACGCTCAACTTTTAAGCCAAAACAAAAAACTTTGTTTACTTTTACGCTTGTCAAATGGGCGTGGCCCAGTTTCAACGATTATTTAAAAATAGGTTTTTAGGGCTTCTACTTACCCTAGAGGTTAAAGTAAGGTATTTTTAGAAAGGTTAAAATCTGTACTATGTGGAAATGTAAAAATCTCAAATTGTCAAAAAAATCAAATTTTACCTTTCCGACTGCCCTTAATGCATTACTTTCGTAAGATCACACTTGAAAACATTTCTAATAGTACCACAGAATGAATAGTGATATTTACACTTTTTTGTGATTTAAATTAATATGATGTTCCTTTACTTTTTTGTGATTCTTTATATACTGTTATAATTTAAAAATTACAAATTATTTTTTGTGTTATTTACAATCTCTAATAAAACCGACAAATAAAACAAAGAAACACCAGTATTTTCTTTCTTTTCCTAAAATTTTTACTACTGGTATTAAAGCCGGTATCCCGGTATTAAGATCTAAGAAAAACCGCGAATACCGGTATTGAAATTTTGTCCGATATTGCAATCCCTACTCATAATATACCATAAAATCCGGCGTATAACGTGCACTTATAACGCAAAAAATAAGATCGATATTTAAGGGTGTGCATTATACGCCGGGTATAAAAATGAAAGCTTTAAAAAGTAACAAGAGAGGTGAGCATAAAAAAAATTTAATTCTAAGCATATCGAAATACTGTTTATTTGAAAGAAATGAATTGTGCACTTTATGATCTGAAAGAGTTGTAGTTCTAGAAGTATACTATTTTTTTTCAAAAAAGTCTAGGATAATACCTCGAATAAATGACTTCAAAATATAAGAGCATTCATTGTATGCTAACATTCCAGAATCCTTCGTAGAAATTCCAAATCCAATATGGTTGCAAAGAGTTAATAGGAACGAATTAACAATAATTAATAATATTAATAACAGATATATGAAGAAACACAGAAGCACGTGTTATGCAATCTGAATGGATATGGAATGAGTCCTATGGCAAGATGCATTGATATAAAATTCTCTCACAAATATAACTCAAGCTTTCACCAACATTAACAACATTTTACTGCTATCTTCCTTCACAAGCTCAATGGGTTAAATTAGCGTTTTTGTCAAACAGTGGGGCGTACCCTCCTAGAGGGGCGTGCTAATTCTACTAGGGAAGCGCGAGTATATCAAAAAGTCGAAAATAAAAAATTAAAAAAATAGTAATTTAATGAAAGGAGTCTGAGATAATAATTAATACACATTTTTACAATAAAATTGGATACTTATAAAAGTATCAGTATATTGCACTATGTATTTGTGTGTGATCATTAATTCATCAATAAGTTACGGACAAGGTGAATAATTGGTAATGACCCTATTGGCTTGTTACATACAAAATTGTATGCACAATTTAATACTTGTCTTGATAATCTTTACAATTTATAATAAAAGTCGTGTTGTAGCTTTAGCATCAAAGTATTATTGAATTGAATACATTTTCCTTGTACGAAGGATGGGGGGCACCATGAAAATTATGATTGAAAATTGGGTCACCAACATTGAAAGTTTGAGAAGTACTGGGTTAAATTCATGACGGTCTCATGCTACAGTCAATCACGTGTTCTGCATTGAATTCGAAACAGATATATTACACTTATAATTTCTGTTATTTTGTAAAAAATTCAAATTTTATAATTGGGTAAAAATGTTCACGTATTAAAGGGGAGAAAATCTCCAAAAGTATATTTAATATTTTAAAGAAATTCTTATATTAAACGTGTATTTTTAAATCAAAAATATTTTATTTATTTATATGCTTTATTCCTTCCTTCCTCAGTGGCACGACAGCCCAGGGTGGGCCTTGGCATTCTCAAGAAGCCTTTTTCAGGCCAGCCTTCTTCCTGCTAGTGTTCTCAAATTCCTAGTTCTTAAAACTAGGAGTTCTTTTTCTAGGCCATCAATCCATCTAAGATTTGACCTGCCGTTTCTTCGTGTGCCATTTGGTTGTGCATTGAAGACTTTTTTAGTGGTGTGGTCTTTGCTCATTCTGATGACGTGACCTGCCCATTTAATTCGTTGTATTTTGATGAAGTTGACAATGTCAGATTCCTTATATGATTGATAGAGCCCTGAATTTGATCTTCTTTTATGTTCCATTTTCCTTAACTCCTCCAAAAAGGAATCTTAAAATCTTCCTTTCGTAGGTACTTATCATGTTTTCATCTGCTCGAGACATGGACCAAGTTTTACCTGCATAAGTTAATACTGATCTTAAAATACTTTTATACAATAAAAGTTTTTCTTTTGGTTAAATTTGATTTAATATATTTTCGTATTCCATTAAGACAGCTATTAGCCATAGTAGTTCTCTTATGGATTTCAGTAGTATGTACAATCGCTTCTATTGTTAATTTCTGAACCTAAATAAGTGAAGCTGGCAACAACTACAAAACTGTACTCTTTAATTTTAAAATGGGAATTGTTAAAAAATGATTTAATGCAAGGCCTGTACTTGGTCTTATTCTCATTGATTTTCATTCCCATCCTGAGGGGGGTCTTTCTCTAAAGAAAAGAAGGCCTATCTTTGTGCGGTGGGTGTTCGAGCAATGATATCAATGCCGTCGGCAAAAGTCAACAACTGTATCGATTTATTAAAAATAATTACTCTGGTATTGAAATGGGAATCTCTTACCACTTTTTCTAATGCTAGATTAAAAAGAATACACCCAGTGCATCTCCCTATCGAACGCCATTCTTTTATTTCCAATGGGTCCGAAAGATCATTCTGCACCTTGACTACAATCTTTGTCTCAATTAATGACAGGCTTATCAGCCTTAATAACTTAGCAGGGATTTTAAACTATTTCATGGCTGCAATAAGAGCCTTTCTGTTGATAATATCATAAGCGGTTTTAAAATTAATAAAGAGGTGATGCGCGTGCCAATTCCAAATTGCCTTGTTCCTCCAAAACCTGACGAAAACCTTCCTTTCTGAAATCCATTGTGGTAGTTTCCAACGGTATTTTCCACTAGTGGAGAAAGTCTGTTAAATAGAATATTTGAGTATATATCATATAGCTTGCACAGAGCAGACTGATATATGCTTTATATTATTGTTGACTAATATGAAATTTTTAAAAGAAAGTTTCTGCAAGAAGCTAAAGTTGGCCATGGCGTAGCCCTTGAAACTGATTTGCTAGAAACACGTGATCGTAGTTATCATGTGACTATGACGTCACATGAGTTTAGCCCATTCACTTAAGGCTACTTTCGCCAAATGTACGAGAGCCTGAACTTTGGAGCACATTTTCAAACACAAAAATGTTTGAACTCTCTTGAAAATTTAGAACATGATAAGTCATATATCTTTGTTAAGAATATAGCGTTTTTAAAATTTCAAAATATTGCATGAGTAAGGATTTTTTTATTTTAACACGTAAAGACATAGTTCATTTGGCATTACGGTATAGGAAAAATGTGAAATCCATTTTAAGCTGAAAAAAACGAGTCAACTCAAATATAAATGAGAATTATGATAAATCATGCTGCTGTCTGTAGTGTAACGAAACCAAAAATTAATTATGTTTCAGTTCTTTTATATTTTAAAAATATTTCGAGACTTTCTTTTGCATTAAACGAAGACAGCCTAAACTTTAAATAACAATTTTCATTTGCATATATCGAGGTACCTTTACAGAAAGGGATTCTCAAATCAAATAGTTTATTAAAGGAATTTTCCCTTGAGATTCCCTTAGAAAGACCCACAGAGAATCAACCCATTTACTAATTTTTCTCCTTTAAACTCCTTTTTTTTCTCCTTGAATATCTCAACTGGTTCCTTTTTCGAGAATTGTAAATTTTTGTGTGTGTCTTACATATGCCTAGCACAATACATTTAAATCATTGTATTTACCTCAAGACGACTCTTTTTCTTCACATCTGCAGTTAAAAGACCTTGTAAAGTACTTTATTTGACAAAAAGATCGATTTTAGTTCTTGAGGAAATCCAAATCAAATGCTCAAAAACGAAGAAGCGAGGCAACGCTGTGACAGATTTAGCTTTTACCAGTTCAAAACCAATCATTCCAGATTTTCCTCGTCCAGTAAACGTGGTATTATTTCATCTTTTGACTAGGCACGATTGTTTGAATGTCTATCTTTTTAAAATTCCTCTTAAGGATACTTCACCCTGTAGTCTTTGTGACTCTGGAGCAGTGTCGTAACGTACACCCCCGCATTGCGGGGGGGGGGCAGGGACTCTAGGGAGCCCAAAGCTTAACTGACCCTAAGTACGTATTTGGGCTTGGGCCTCTAAACCTGAGTCTGCTGGGGGTCCTAATTATTCTCCGTTACATCACTACTCTGGAGAGTCCATGGACAAGGACCACATTGATGAAAGCATTGTAATACTGTCTTTTAGCTTGTGGTGGTGTAATATCGATATAAACCAGTAATAGCCACCACGCGATGACGATCGTTTTCGCGTGATGGCTACGATACTCGTTTTCGGAACGGAAGGTAACCAGAACGAATTCTTCCTTCATTGGTGACCCTGGTCGAGCAAAAGAACCGCAGAAGTCGTGGAGACATCTATTCACCGCAAATGCAAACAAGCCT
Organism: Trichonephila clavipes; assembly: GCA_019973935.1. NCBI lineage: Eukaryota > Metazoa > Arthropoda > Arachnida > Araneae > Nephilidae > Trichonephila > Trichonephila clavipes. The sequence continues at coordinate 595,514 of BMAU01000011.1, read as the reverse complement.
TCAGACACATGAAGCAATCCACAAAGCCGTCGCACTCAAAGTGACGCAACTTCTGACACGCTCGCCACGAACATGGTATCATTCGTTCGCCTATTCATAGAATCACTGGCATGAGGGTAGTGTGGCGGTGTGATGTCGATATAAGCCAGTATTAACCAGACGACGATCGTTTTGGCGAGGTGGTTAAGATACTCGTTTTCGGAACGGAAGGTGCCCAGATAGAATCTTTTCTTCAAGCTCTATTGTTCTCAATGGCCTAGGGGCCAAACGTCTGGGATTTGTATAAATAAATTTTGAGGAAATCTAGCTTTCGAAGAATTTTAGATACATGCACTAATTATACGAGTTAAAACAAAACTTCATATGCAAACTGAATTGAGTTTTCCCGTGAGAGTGTGCAGACTAGATGTGAACAGACTTGTCATAAGTTCAAGCGCTTGTGCTATGGAAGACCCACCATGTTGCACGTTAAATTTGTCGAGGCTCAAAGTTTTCACGTTAGAGTATCTTGGAAGTTTGGAGAATAGGTGTCAGCTTAAATGACATTTTCATCACTTGTACAAAATTATGAGGAACGTCGCCAATAGCCCTCGTGCTACTTTGAATGGGAGGTGTGGAAGATTTGAAAAAGGCTGCCTGCTCAGATGTCATCCTTGTCAGTTGTCAAATGTTCAAAATTACAATGTCCGTCATCAATAGCCTTCGTGTTGTTTAATAGTGTAAAGTTAATCAGCAATCACTCATCCCCGTGTATCTGATATCTTTCGCAAAATTCGTAAAATGTTACTTGAAAGTTTCTGAGTAGTAAGAGGGGTCTTAAAATGTTAATTGAAAACATTTCAAATATTTTATAACGTAAAACTTAATTCATAATAGTTATCTGGGATATATATATATACTGATCAACTTTTTATCTGTAAAACAAATTCCAAAAAAATTTGAAAGAAATAATAATGCAAAAATATACCGTAAAATACAGCGTATAACTTTTAACACAAAAAATAAGATCGTTATACGCCGTGCATAAAAATGATAGCTTTAAAAATAACAAAAGAGGATGAGCATAATTTTTTTTTACTTCTACATGTATCGAAATACTGTTTATTTAAAACAGATGACTTGCCTTATAAATTAAAAAAAGTTGTAGTTCTAGAGGTATACTATCTTTTCAAAAGTCTGGGATAATACCTCCAATAAATGACTTCAAAAGATAAGAGCAATGTATACCAATATTTCTGATTTCTTTGTTAAAAAAGGGGTACGCGTTATACAGCGAATATACGTAAAAATTAAAAAAAAATCAGCTTGAAAGTATAAATGCGCGTTATAGTACATATACGCCGGATTTTACGGTATACGTAATAAAATACGACATTTACAAAAAATAGTGAATTGTAACATACCACAAAACACTTAGGTATTTGAATTCTTCATATCTTAAAAACTCGAAAATTTTAAATTCGATAGCATTTTTTGAGAGCAGTTCAGGAAATAACCTGGGTCAAAACAGTAATCGTAAATCGGGAAACTTTAAGGGATCGTAAACAAATGTGCAGTATTTAATTATTGACCCATTAATAGGCAGTATTCAAAGATAGGAAAAAATGTATGTTATGAATCGTTGATTCCAAGTGATCTAATATATGGCTCCCTAAAACAGCGATTCTCAATCTGTGGGATGCCCCCTAAAGAGGCGCGATAATCCTACGTGGGGACGTGAACATATCGAAAATGAAAGATTATTCAAAAAATTATTGATTTGATGATAGGAAGCACAAAACAAAATACATTCTGACATAAAAAAATAAAATGCATGTTTATACTGATTTTATATACTTATAAATACATCAGTACTGCACATTATGTTTGATAATTAATTTATCGGTACTAAATTAAGAACAAATTTCATATTTTCTAGAGGCTCTCATGAGCTTGTCTTGCATAGAATAATTTTTAAAAGGAAGGTTTAATATTATAAATTGTCCTCCTAAGTTATTTTACTATATTTAGCTGAGAGATCAATATTTGTCTTCAAAGAAACCACTGCAGAAAATCCGGTTTCACAAAGGTAGGTAGGAAAGGTTAGAAATGGTAATAATATATATATATATATATATATATATATATATATATATATATATATATATATATATATATATATATATATATATATATATATACTAGCTGGTATACCCGTTCTTCGCACGGGTGAACTGAAAAATTAAACAACACAGATTGAAGGAAAAAGAAGTTTTTAATGAGTTAATTTTATGTGAATCGCAAATTAAACAAAAAAAGCTTTTTGCATATCTCAGCTAAACAAAAAAAAGAAAGAAAAAAAACCACATTTGTTAAATTTTAAGTATGTAGATCTAATAGCTGATAAAAAGGATTTTTTTTTATATTTATAATTCCCCGTAACACTCTTGAGGGTCGATTTTTCAAAATACCTCCTTAAGCTGATCTCTGCTCAGCAAAAGTAACACATTGTTAAAAATTTTGCGTAATGAACGCTTAAAGTAGTGTAAATAATTTATATCTGAAAGTGTAATACATTAATATTACTTTCTGTTGTATTTATTACATTTTAAAATTGTAATATTCGCAAGCAACGCCGTTTCTTAAATTATAATGACGATTCAATGAAAAGCATAGCGAAATGTTAACGATAGAGTCAAGTTGGCAAATGCCTAGCTACTTTCGTAGCTCGAGCTTTATTAGAACTTTGTAAGACCCGCCGTGTAGGGGAGCGATGCACGTTAATACTTTATCCAACCGCATTATGATTTACTGCAGTTTTTTTCATACAATTTTTTTTGGATCACTACATTTACAAATTAAGGGATATATATACATAAACAAAATACTCCACTTTGGAAAATTTAATCCGTTAGAGCTAATAAATTAATTAAAGATATTCCACTGTGTAAAATTAATTATATACACCGTTCACACTTAAAATATGTAGTAAAATCATTTTCCAAGGTCTTCACTAACATACAAAAACATAAGACACTTAAATTTTGACATAAACTATTTTTTCGGGACAAAAATAATTATCTTTGCAATCCGCTGAAAACGCCGTCAGCTGAAAACGCAATATCTGCTACAAAACTATTCGGCTTCCCCGCTAAAATACTCATCATAGAACCCGTGCTGCCATATATCTTGGAAGAGTGGATTTCAAAGAATATTCCTGCTAAGTATTGGTAGAATATTCCTTCTAAGTTGGTGTGGTGTGGTAGTTAGGAGAAGGGGTGCCAGCTCAGGTATCGTCCACGTCACTTGACCATGGTTCAAAATTACGTGATCCGTTGCCAAAAGCCCTCGTGTAGCTGAACAGTGCGACGTTAATATTCACTCACTCACTCACACACTCCAAAAAATACAGTACAGTAATTATAATTATTTTCATAGTAAGTAGTCAAATCATTTTCCAAGGTCTTCATTAACAGACAAAACCATAAGACACTTAAATTTTGACATAAACTATTTTTTTGCGACAAAAATAATAATCTTTGCAATCCGCTGAAAACGCAATATCTGCTACAAAACTTTTCGCCTTCCCCACTAAAATACTCATCATAGAACCCGTGCTGCCATATATCTTGGAAGAGTGGATTTCAAAGAATATTAAAGCTAAGTATTGGTAGAATATTCCTGCTAAGTTGGTGTGGTGTGGTAGTTAGGAGAAGGGGTGCCAGCTCAAGTGTCGTTCCCGTCACTTGACCATTGTTCAAAATTACGTGGTCCGTCTCCAAAAGCCCTCTTGTAGCTGAACAGTGCGACCTTAATATTCACTCACTCACTGCAAAAAATACAGTGCAGTAGTTATAATTAGTTTTATTCTTAAAAATACAATATCTGCATATTCATTTAAAATTACAGCGTTATAATTAACTACTAACCACAAAAAAATTATGAAAGTTTGTCCAAATGATGTAGTGTGAAAGAGAAAGTTTATTTACTTTAAGTACCAGAAGCGATAAAAGTAGTTATTTTGAAAATAGATCGACTTCTTACTACTAAATGTGCATAATAAAATCATAAAAAAACATTAAAATAAAGAGAGATTTATAACAACCTCTCCCTTCAAAACTTAGTTTTATTCTGAAATAAAAAAAATAGGCATTATTCTGATCCCAGGAATTAATTAGAAGCGAGCCCCTTGCGTAGCCAAAACAAAAAGAGTTTTTGACAAACAAAAGATAGATATATGCTGACGTGGGCTTTTTTGCAGCTTTTTGCTTGCAGTTGGCAGAATTTTTTCCTTCTTACTTGACAAATAGCGTTATATTTTGGACACTTTTTACAAATTTTTATAAATTATAGCCTATGTGTTATTCTGATGTATAAGCTATATTACTGTAAAGTTTCATTATAATCCATTAAGTTGTTTTTGCGTGAAAGATCCACAAAGATTTTCACAAACCTTCACATTTATAATATATATTAGACTAGCTGCATGGCCCGGCTTTGCACGGGCTTTCTCTTTCCCTCATGACGCCAGCAATTATGTGTGTGTTTCTACGAGCGCAATATGAGTGATTTATAAAATTATTTCATTAAATTTCCCTTTTTCGAAATTTGTTCCACATATTTTCGATTTAAGACAGGTTTTTTCCCCCTCCCTCTAGCCCGGCATAACACGTTTTTTTTATTGTAAAATTACTGTTCCCTCTTCCCCTTCCCCTCACAGATAAAATATAGATTCAAATTTAAATCTATGACTTTTAAAAAACAATATTGCATTAGTTAAAAAGTTATTAATGTGAAGCAATAAAAAGAAAACGATTCTTTAGTTAGCTTAAAAATGTCTCTGAAATGTATTTTTATCCAAAATAATAGACAATGTACTTTTATAATTAACAAATAATTAATTTAGTAATGAATTAATAGAAATACTTTATATATATATATATATATATAGGGATCCAATCGTTCTCGAGAGAGACAATGCAGTCTTCGCGCGCAGGCGCAGCTAAGTGAAACTAAAACAGAAACTTTTGGACATTAGAGAAAAGAAAGACTGAGGTGCGCGAGCAGGTGTTACCGTCGTCAAACCTATCTGTTAGAATATAGCTACCTTTTTAATTAATTTTTGTTAGTTTATAAATAAATTAGAAGAAAAGACAAATGTCTTGAACCCCTTGTTGTCTCCCACAAATTATAGGGGCTCGGCTGGGATCGAAAAAATTTCGATTTGGACAGTGAACTAAAGCAGCGTCCGTGAAGGAGACGCGCCGCCATTTTTTGGAAACTTCGTTCAACCTGTGTAGGGGTTGAATTTTTAAACTTCGTTCAACCTGTGTAGAGGTTGAATTTTTAAACTTTATTCCGCCTGTGTAGAGGTTGGAACTATATCAACTAAACACCTGCGAAGAGGTGTCCTGTTAATAATTACAAGAACTATTATAACCTGCGAAGAGGTGAGATCAGAGTGGAATCAACGTTTTTCTTCAATTATTGGATACATCGTACGTGCGAGCAACAAGGGAGCTTGAAAAAAAGGTAGGATCTTTCCATATTTTTTCTAAAATGTATAAAAACACTCTTAAAGAGGATCTCATAAGAGTTGTTGAGGATCTAGACGGTACTGTGGAGAGTACGGACACCATAGCTAAACTAAAGACTAAAATTGAGAACAGTAGTACATTTGAAAGTGATCCAGATTTCGTTAAAACATTAATTAAAAACTGTATAGATGAGAGGGTATCACGAAACGAAAGGTATTTAGAAAAACAGAAAATTGAGCTAGCGAAACTTCAGTTAGCACAATTAGAAAAAGAAATCGAACTTCAAACGGCTAAAAATGAAGCATTAAGTTTAAATCCTGCAGCTAAAGTCGAAGAGAAACAGTTCGAAACAAACATAGAAAACATGATCAAAAGCATTAAAACTTTATCCCTTCCTGTGTTCCCACCAGATCTGAAAATTTTAATCTGTTTTTCCAATCATTAGAACGCGCATTTTTAACCAAGAAAATAAATGACGAATATAAATCTGAAATTTTAATAAATCTTCTGGGCGAAAGAGCTCATAATGTCTTATTGTATATTAAAAAGTAGGAATTAAATGACTATGAAAAACTAAATTCTATAGTACTCAGAGAATTCCAATTAACCCCTCGCGAGTGTTTAAACTCATTTAAAAATGCTGTAAAATCATCAGGTGAGACTTACATCCAATTTGCTGCAAGATTGACAGCAAACTTCCAATATATTATTGTTCGCTAAGAAAAGTTAATTCCTTTGAATCTCTATGTGATCTTATAATTTCTGATAAATTATTTGAAACTTTAAATAAGGAAACTGCAACTCATATTGGCATTCGAGAAGCAGAAGATTGGTTTAGGCCTATTGATTTAGTTAAAGAGTGTGATATTTATATTTCATCTAGAAGCGGATCACGTAAGGAAACTCCTATTGCGTGTGGATATACCCAAGACCCCTTTAAAAATAGACCACGAAATTATAAACCTAAAGATCTATATGATGTTAGAAAAATTGGACTGCATGAAGGACCCAATACTACATCCACAGCAGCAGACCACATGAAGATGTGGGGAGAAACTGCCTAGTTCAACAAAAAATTATGATATTTTAAATCTTTGTGTATTTGTTGTATAGTCCTTGTCTGTTCCGTCTTTTTTGTATGTTTCAGATTCTCCTCTGGTCCCCATGGAAGTACCGCTGCGGACAGCGTACAGTCAGGCTGGCCGGTTGTAGGATCCAATCGTTCTCGAGAGAGACAACGGTGTCTTCGCGCGCAGGCGCAGCTAAGTGAAACTAAAACAGAAACTCTTGGACATTAGAGAAAAGAAAGACTGAGGTGCGCGAGCAGGCGTTACCGTCGTCAAACCTATCTGTTAGAATAGCTACCTTTTTAATTAATTTTTGTTAGTTTATAAATAAATTAGAAGAAAAGACAAATGTCTTGGACCCCTTGTTGTCTCCCACATATATATATATATATAATAAAAAACATTATGGGGTAAGCGTAGATATATATTTACATGTACTGAAAAAAAACATTCAAAAAGAAAAAGAAAACTAAATGATAAAAACATTTTGATATTTTATTTTAATTTCATAGTTTTCCTTCCACTGTCATAGTTAAAAATTTTGTGTAATGAACGCTTAAAGTAGTGTAAATAATTTATATCAGGAAGTGTAATACATTAATATTACTTTTCGTTGTATTTATTTTATGTTAAAATCTTGCCACCACCTCTCCCTTCGAAATCTAGTTTTATTATGAAATAAAAACAGTGACTACACTGATGAAGGGAATAAATGAAAAGCGAAAGCGCACTGAGGGATGGTGTAGACAAAACAGAAGGGATAAAAAAGATAGATGAATGCTGTCACGGGCTTTTTTGCAAATGGCAGAATTTTTTCCTACTTTCTTGACAATTGTCGTTATATTTTGAAAACTTCTCACAATATTTTTATAAATTTTAGCCTATATGTTATTCTGAAGTATAAGCTATAATACTGTAAAGTTTCATTAAAATCCATACAGTTGTTTTTGCGTGAAAGACCCATAAAGATACTCACAAACTTTCACATTTATAATATATATTAGATATTATATATATATATATATATATATATATATATATATATATATATATATATATGTATGTGTGTGTGTGTGTGTGTGTGTGTGTGGCAGCCAAAAGCCAAGCAGTCTTCGCGCGCAGGCGCAGCTAATGAGAACCGAAACTGTAAAAACTTTGACTCTTGAAAAAGCAAAAGAGAGAGAGAAACACAGAGGTGCGCGAGCAGGCGTTACCTTCTGCATATCATTGTCAAACTTATCTACCTTTTTAATTAATTTTGTTAAAGTTTAAAAATAAAGTTAAAGAAAAGACAAACGTCTTGGACCCCTTGTTGTCTCCCACAAATTATGGGGGCTCGGGCGGGATCGAAAAATTTCGATTTTGAACCAAAGTCTGGACAATGAACAAAAGCGTCCGTGAAGGAGACGCTCCGCCATTTTTGGAAACTTCGTTCAACCTGTGTAGAGGTTTGAACTCAGCGCATGAATACTCCGCCTGTGTAGAGGCCGGGATTGATAAAATTTCGATTTGAACCAAAGTTTGGACAGTGAAAAAAAGAAAAAAAAAACGGCAGCGTCCGTGAAGGAGACGCGCCGCCATTTTGGAAACTTCGTTCAACCTGTGTAGAGGTTTGAACTCAGCATAAATATTCCGCCTGTGTAGAGGTTGGAACTGTTGAATAAAATAACCTGTGTAGAGGTGTATTTTCAACGAACCCTCAAAATTCCGCCTGTGTAGAGGGTTGGAACTAACTCAGTGTGAATAATCCGCCTGTGTAGAGGCCGGAACAACAATTTCAACTATATTACCTGCGAAGAGGTGAAATCAGTGGAATCAACGTTTTCTTCAATTATTGTATACATCGTACGTGCGAGCAACAAGGAGCTAGAAAAAAAAAGGTAGGATCTTTCCATATTTTTCTAAAATGTATAAAAACGCTCTTAAAGAGGATTTCATAAGAGTTGTTGAGGACCTAGACGGTACTGTGGAGAGTACGGACACCATAGCTAAACTAAAGACTAAAATTGAGAACAGTAGTACATTTGAAAGTGATCCAGATTTCGTTAAAACTTTAATTCAAAACTGTATAGATGAGAGAGTATCGCGAAACGAAAGAAGAGGTAACTTTAGAAAAACAGAAAATTGAGCTCGTGAAACTACAGCTAGCGCAATTAGAAAAAGAAGTCGAACTTCAAACGGCTAAAAATAAAGCATTATGTTTAAATCCTGCAGCTAAAGTCGAAGAGAAACAGTTCGAAACTTTAAATAAGGAAACCGCAACTCATATTGGCATTCGAGAAGCAGAAGATTGGTTTAGGCCTATTGATTTAGCTAAAGAGTGCGATATTTATATTTCATCTAAAAACAGATCACGTAAGGAACTCCTATTACTTATGGATATACCGAAGACCCCTTTAAAATAGATCACAAAACTTTAAACCAGAGATTAAAGAGAACTATCCCCAATATCTTGAAAGAGAAAATAAAAATTGCTTTATATGCGGTGATTCATCTCATTACGCAAGAGACTGTGAGAAGCGTTTTAAACCTAAAGAATCCCACATCCATAATAGAATAAACGTGAATACTTTGAAAGTCGAGAGCGAGAAACAAAATAGCGATGAATTTGCACAACTACAATACGTAAACATTTTTTGTAGAAAATCAGCCCGTAACAGCCTTGATCGATTCAGGTTGCCAGATCCCAGTTTTAAATTCCTCACTAATTAGAGTGCAAAAACCTTCCGAAGAAATCATAACATTAAGTTCATGTTTTTGGCGAACAGCGAATGGTAGAAGTTAAACCCATAAATATTTCTCTTAATCAACTCTCTCCCGGTCTAAGTGTTCGAACGGCAATATCACCGACCTTGACCGAAGAATTTATTATACATCCCAGTGTATATGCTGAAATAAAGAAACTAGGCCACGCAAAGAGCGATGTTTTATTGAGTGAAAGTGAATCCTCTTTGGAGTGCAGATTTAGGTGCTTATGCTTATCCTAGTGCTGTTTTTTTTTCAAGTGTGATAGAAAACTCTAGTTATGATTTGCCACATGTTAAAAACTTTTAATACTAGAAATGATTCGAGTTCTCTAATTAAGAATTATAAATGTAATAAATTAAAGAGTACTAAGTTAAAATTGAGTATTGTAAGAGAAAAATGTTCTGATATAGTATTGTGTAAGAAAGTCAATGGCGCCATGAAAACGAGTTCCGTGGAATTTATCTCCCGATCTCCTACCCCTTCACCTATGAAGAGTAAACATCGACGGTTTGTGTTGCTCGAAAATCTTCCAGCCCTGGCAGTGGAAACGGAGGAAAAAGAGAAATCGTTTTGAACAGACGTCCAGAACTCTAGAGAGGAAAATATCGATGCGTTCAACCAAAGATCAACTTGTTAAAAAAGACGTTCTTATGCCTGTGAAACACAATGTTTTCCTGTGGAACCTTCCGGATGTCGAAGAAGGTGCCTTCACATGATGGAGAAACTGTCTAGTTCAGAAAAATTATGATATGTTAAATCTCTATGTATTTGTCGTATAGTCCTTGTCTGTTCCGTCTTTTTGTATGTTTCAGATTCTCCTCTGATCTCGATGAAAAAGGAAAAAAGGGACGTACCGCTGCGGACAGCGGACAGTCAGGCTGGCCGATTGTGGCAGCCAAAGCCAAGCAGTCTTCGCGCGCAGGCGCAGCTAATGAGAACCGAAACTGTAAAAACTTTGACTCTTGAGAAAAAGCAAAAGAGAGAGAGAAACACAGAGGTGCGCGAGCAGGCGTTACCTTCTGCATATCATTGTCAAACTTATCTACCTTTTAATTAATTTTTGTTAAAGTTTAAAATAAAGTTAAAGAAAAGACAAACGTCTTGGACCCCTTGTTGTTTCCCACATATATATATATATATATATATATATATATATATATATATATATATATATATATATATATATATATATATATATATATGAAACGTGTGTGCTTTTCTTTTCAGGGCAGAAAATTCATCATCTACCACTGCCTAAATTTCAAAGAGTGATTTATTACTAAATTGCCTTTTGATTTCGCCATTTGACGTGAAATCCATGAAGATTTCTTCGGAAGTTAAGAGCCCTTCTGTCGTATTTTGAAATGGATCCCTAATCCATTCGTAATTTGCTATCAAGTTGTCGTCAGCAAGAAAATACTTTTTAAAATTCTTTGCCATCATGGTTGAATGACTTTCAATGGTTCCAAAAACAGCTTCCACCTGTTGTTTTTCAGTCTTCTAAGTTTTAACACATTTACCCCCATTTTTAAACATTTCTAGGCTTTTTTGTTTTAAGTTAAAGCAGCATAATTCTAATTTTCTACAAAAAGCGTTGATTTTATCACTCGTTTTCAACATATGGATTTTTTCCTTCTTGCAGTTGAAGGTTCAAAGTGTATTTGATTTCTTGAATATATTGACCAAGTAGCTCAAATTCATTACGAGGCCAGTAGTTCATTCATACCAGTAGTTTTATATCTGATCACATTTTATATGAGACTTTTAGAAGCAAGTAAAGCTTTTTCATTCACAAAGTTGTTAAAAATGTATTTTGCTTTTCATATGATTTTAGTTTTAATTCAAAGAATTCTTGAGTTTTGTTAACGTACTCACCATGAAGCGCCTTTTCAAATGTCGTCTAAGTTTATCAGGTTTCATATTGGCTTCTGCAAATAACACACCAGGGCTTTTCTTCGTCACTCTTATTTCAGTAGTGGTAAACCCAAAATTTAAGTATTCTTGAGAATATTTTCTTGATTCAGTTTTCGGCACCACACTCATCTGTGCATTTGATGATGCTTTATTATAGTCTAATGTTCGCTTACGACTTAAAAATTTTTCCGTTATTCCGTTTAAATCTACTGCCGTAAATATTTAATACCGAGCATTGCAAATTTACGCTTTATGACTATTGAGGATATAAATATTTAATTTAATTATAAAAATTAGTTTACAATATATTCTAACTTAAAATTTTGAAAGTAAAAGTAACATAACACTTATCCTATTACTTAAAGGTAACTTTCTTAAAATATCTGTTCTTTAAAGGTAATTTTCTTAAAATATCTATTACTTAAAGGTAACTTACTTAAAATATCTATTACTTAAAATAACTTACTTAAAATATCTATTACTTAAAGGTAACTTATTTAAAATAACTATTACTTAAAATAATTTACTTAAAATATCTATTACTTAAAGGTAACTTACTTAAAATATCTATTACTTAAAATAACTTACTTAAAATATCTATTACTTAAGTGTAATACCGTGGCGTAACGTACACATCCGCACTGCTAGGGAGCCCAGGATTCTAGGCAGCCCAAATATCCTGATTGACTCCCAAGTACGTATTTAGGCTTGGGGCCCAAAACATGACTTTGCAGGGGGGGGGGCGACCTATTGCTCTTCGTTGCGTCATTGATGTAACATAATTTTTTTTCGTCTTATAATTAAGGTCGTATAGCAGCTTTAGTGCCAATTATTATTGCATTCAATATAGTCTTATTGTTTGGAGGGGAGGGGGGCGATGAAAATTATGATTGAAGATTGCGCTGCAAATATTTAAAGTTTGAGAAGCACAGCCTTTAAGAGGTTTTTTTTTTCAAGTTTCTTTGGAATTAAAGATGGGAATCGAATGAAATTTGGGACATATGACAGTTAAACTATTCTGTAACTGTGCAAAAAGTTGAATTCCGTAAGGAAAAAATTTCCATTTTAGAAATAAATTTTATTACCTTAAAATTACGGTGTATCACGCGTACTTTTAATACAAAAAATAGGATCGAAATTTGCGAGCGCGCGTTATACGCCGGGTATAAAAACGATAGCTTTAAAAATTAAAACATTAAAGCATTGCACACGTATATCACAGGTTTCTTCGTAAGAAAAAGGCTGCGCGTTATACGGCGAATATACCTAAAACTTTTTTTAATAAAATGCAACCTGAAAGTATAGGTGAGCGTTATTCGCCATATATTATGATAATTAAGCTATTGTTATAATAATTTAGCTCCCTTTCAATTACTAACAAATGCATCTGTTAGACATTTAAAAAGTAAAACCATTCGAAATATTTTTCGGATCCAAATTTTTATGATCTTGTGTTGTTTTTCCAATCCCGTTCCATGATCTCAATGAAAGTAAACAAACCGATTCGAACCCGATCTTTTTGCAAGTTTCGTGATTTGTGGTTGGCAGCAACTGCAATGCAAATCGAGCGACTATTTAAACTCGGCTCGTGTTAGTTTTTCAGGCGGGGAGGAGAAAAAGAAATATAAGAAATGTGTGAGTGTTTTAGCTCTTAGAGGAGAGAGCGGCTGGTTGGCAATGCAACTGTATGTTGCATCACCATTTTCAGATTATAAATTCGTTTTTTCAATATTAGACTGTAAGAAGACGGTTCGAATCGGATGTCTGGTAATGTTGATTTTTGAACTAAGATTTTATTAGTCAACTTATTGTTTTTTTGATCGCTCCAGTAGCGAGCAAATTGACTTTATCCTTGATTATTATTAAAAGCCATTTTTAAGAAACTGCTTTAATCTTCATGCCTCCTCGACACAAAAATTTCACTGCTTGCTTTGCCAAAATTTGGGTTAGTTTACCAGTAAGTGTAACAAATTTGGTTATGGGCCCAGTCCATGTACCGTGTCGAGACAGGCTAAGCAGTTGAACCAGGCCATGAACTTTGTCTATTTAAATACTGTTCCAGTCTAGAACTATTTTTTATGAACTCTGTTGCTAGTACGCTAAATCGAGTAACAGATATGGAGTTTAACTACCAGATATCAGTGTTGACTCAAAATAACTGGAACACATGGAAGCATGATATGCAAGTCATCTTAATGCATTATGGTTGCTGGCAGTTTATAATACAGACCAAGCCAGAGCAACCTGATGAAGAGGCAACATACAAGGAAAAATTAGATCTACAACTTCGTAAGGATAGATGTTATACGTTGATCTACACTAACATCAGTTCAGATTTGAAAAATCTGATAACGGAAACAACTGACGGAGTAGCGGCATGGAAGATATTAAAAGATCACTTCGAACCAGTCACAAGAGCAAGAATAATCCAGCTTTTAGATCATTTTTTGGAACAAGATACCAACCAGGGGAAGATGTTGGAATCTTCATATCTCGTGTAAAGACAGCGGCAACCAGGCTACAAGAAGCGGGTCATAAATTGGACGACCTGTACATAGGATTTCAATTAATAAGGTGGCTTCCTCAGGAATTCCAGTCTACCGTGCAACAAATCTATAGATGGAAAGAAGAGGACTTCAGAGTTGTCAAAATTGAAGCAGAGCTGATATTAGAAGCCAATCGTCTTCAGTTGATGAAACAAGATTTGGAGAAAGCGGAGAATGCTTACTTGAGCAGTTTCACTTCGAAGAAGTCGAAGACGTTTCCTGGTGCTACGGCTGCAGTTCATGGAGATCCAAATGGCAAGAAAGATTACCCAAAAAGGTGGTAAGGTATTTAACTGTAAAACTATTAAAAATGTTAAACAATCTATTAAGACTATAGGTCCGTGTTATGTATGTAATGAGTACGGGCATCTTAAAGTAAACTGTAAAGAGAAAAACTCTCTACAAAAATCTCCTTCAACTGGAAATGAAACTTTTAACATAGAGTTTAATATAAATTTAAGATTTTGTGAAGCTGAATGTAGTCTTTTAGAACTAAATAAACAACTCGTAACTAGTTGTATCTTATTTGAGGAATACTCTGATAAAGGTGTTTGGGTAATAGATACTGCTGCCACGAGTCATTTTGGTAATGACAAGAGTTTATTTTTAGATCTTAAACCGATATCTAACATGAAAATGTCGTTAGCAACGGAGGATAAAAGTTGTCCCGTAGAAGGAATCGGTACACTTAGATTTCTGGTAAAATATAAGGGGAGTTTTCATGAAATAACTTTGTCTGATGTTTTATTTAATCTTAAGTTGAGGAGAAATTTGTTATCCGGTTCCAGATTAGAAAGTAAAGGTGCGCATTTTGTGGGTACCAAAGGTAAAATTAATGTTTTTAATAAAGACTGGATAAAATTGTTCTCGGCGACACGTCATGAAAATTTGTATTTTTTTAAGCCGGATCATTATATTATACCAAAGAGTAAAGAAATTAATTTTTAGTAATGTAACCGCTAAAAAAAAAACGGATCAATAGAAATATGGCATCAACGCTTTTGTCATGTTAATAACGATTACTTGGTAAAAACTAGTAAAAATGATAGTGTAAGAAGTCTCCCACGCTTAACTGATAATGGTAAGACTCATTGTATACCGTGTAAATTAGCAAAGTCCAAGAGAGTTTCATTCAAAAAGACGGGGGCCGTAAGATCAAAACGTCCATTGGAATTGTTGCATATGGACCTCTGTGGTCCAATGCCAACTGAAAGCCAAGGCGGTAATAAATATTTCTTGAGTATAATTGACGATTATTCAAGAAAGGTGACTGTATTTCCCATCCGAAATAAATCTGACGTATTTCATACGTTTATAAGATTTCAGAAACGAGCAGAACGTTTTCTAAGTAAAAAGGTAATAGCAGTTAGAACTGATGGCGGACTAGAATTTTGTAATAAAGATATGGATAATTTCTTGACAGAACTGGGTATAAAGCATGAGGTAACAAATTCATATACGCCAGAAATGAATGGGGTCGCGGAGAGATTCAATTTAACCGCTCTAGATGGCATCAAAACATTGCTTAAGTCTAGTGAAGTTCCCCATAAGTTTTGGGGAGAAGCATTACTTTGTTTCACTTATGCGTGGAATCGAATTTGTCACAAAGACAGTAACAAAACGCCTTTCGAAAAATATTCAGGTAGAAAACCATCGGTATTGCATCTAATACCTTTTGGATGTTTGGCATATGCTGGTGTGCCAAAACAAATTTAAAAAAAATTCGATATGCGTGCGAAAATGGGAATTATGATGGGATACGCACAACGTACTAAGGGTTATAGAATATGGTTAATAGATGAAAATAAATTAGTCGAGACTATTAATGTAAGATATATTCGATGAAAATAAGAGGGGAATTAATTTTAGACAGAAAGTTAATAGTAACCTTGGATATAATTTAAACCTTCCTGATTATTATGATGATGAGGATGATTTTGATAGAGTAAAAGATTCATTAACGAGTCGTTTAGTTTCAAAGACAAGTACGGAAACGCCCTCAACATCTGAAAAGCCAGATGTATCTTCCGATAATCATAGCTTGATCCCATGTACAGAGGTTAAGTGGATTCGAAATATAGGTAGGAAAGTAACTGGATCTAACGTATATTATAGTATAGAAGGGGAAGCAACCCGATTGAAATCTTTTAACGAAATAGAGAGATACTGTAAGAGGCATAATATTGAGTATGATCCTAGTTTATTTAATTTTAGAAAAGATAATACCGAATCCCAGGGATTTTTAGATTTGTCAGAGCAACAAGAAGCTCTTATGGTTGAAGTAACTATTCCTAACTGTTACAAACAGGCGATAAGATCCAGAGACGCATCTAAATGGCATGATGCAATGGATAAAGAAATTAACCTAATGATGGAACGTAAAGTTTGGGATTTAGTTGATCATCCGGAAATATAAAAATTTTAGAAAACCGTTGGGTTTATACCATTAAATATGATGAAAATAATAAAATTGTTAGATACAAGGCCCGCTTAGTTGCGCGAGGTAACACACAATTACGAGGCGAGTCATTTGACGAGGTATTTAGTCCAGTTATTAACTTTACTATTGTAAGATTATTTTTCACTATCTGTGTATGTTTGTGGAAATGGACGCATATTAAAGTATAGATATCACTAATGCCTATTTATATGCTAACTTAGATACTGTAATCTACATGAAGCAACCAACTGGATATGAAATTGATAATAACAAAGTGTGTAAGTTACGTAAAGCAATATATGGACTCCACCAGAGTGGACGCCAGTGGTTTTTGGAATTAGAAAATAAATTAAATTAAAAATTTAAGAAGTTAGAGTGGGTTAATTGTGTATATATGTTTGAAGATAATGTAATTTTATTATTTTATGTAGATGACATGATTATATTTGGAAAAGAAATGGAAAACATAAATTTTGTATTACAATTATTGCAGAAAAATTTTGATTTAAAAATTATGGGTAAAACAAAGAAATTATTAGGAATAGAATTTGAAGAACTAGGTAATTGTCTGTTTATACATCAGAGATCTTACATTCGAAGGTTATGTGAAATTTACGAAAAATTTAAATATCCCGTAAGTTCATTACCTATATCAAAAGGTCAAGTTCTTTCCAAATTAGATTCACCCAAAACTAACGAAGAAATTTTAACAGTTCCTTATAGAAATTTAATAGGATCTTTGTCATTTATTGCTATACGCACAAGACCCGATATTATGTATGCAGTAAATGTATTATCTCAATTCCAAGCAAACCCGGGAATAAAACATTGGAATTGCTTATTGAGATTATTAGGTTATTTAAAATACACTCAAGAATATAAATTAGAACTTTCAAAAGTTAAATCATTAAAACTAAGATGTTATTCAGACTCAGATTTTGCTACAAATAGGGATGATCGAGTGTCGATGGGAGGGTTCATAACTTTTATAGACGAAACTCCAATTTCATGGCGAACTTTCAAGCAAAATCCGTTAGTCTGTCGACCATGGAAGCTGAGTATGTTAGTTTAACAGAAGCAGCTAAAGAATTCATTTGGCTAAAGAATGTAATTAATAATAAAAGTTTAAATTTGGAATTAAGTGAAAATGTAATGTTTTGTGACAATCAAGCTGCTATAAGTTTTTCCAATTCACCGGTAGAAAATTATAGAACAAAACATATCGATGTTCGTTATCATTTTCTAAGGAATTTGATATACGACAAGGTTTTCCAAATTAAATATATAGGTACCAAAAATAATTTGGTGGACATTTTTACCAAACCCATGGTAAAGGAAAAATAGTTGGAATTTTGTAGAAAATTATTTTTTTTTTAGAGAATAAGACTTTGTTTCTTTAAGATTAAAATATTAGTTTGTTTATTACAATAAAGATTGTGAATAAAATGTATTTTTTTTTGTGTTAAATTGTGTAACATGTGATTATAGAATAAAATTAATTTACTGATTTGTAAGAGATAATGGTACGAAATTGGAAAAAGGGGGCCGATTGTTAGACATTTAAAAAGTAAAACCATTCGAAATATTTTTCGGATCCAAATTTTTATGATCTTGTGTTGTTTTTCCAATCCCGTTCCATGATCTCAATGAAAGTAAACAAACCGATTCGAACCCGATCTTTTTGCAAGTTTCGTGATTTGTGGTTGGCAGCAACTGCAATGCAAATCGAGCGACTATTTAAACTCGGCTCGTGTTAGTTTTTCAGGCGGGGAGGAGAAAAAGAAATATAAGAAGTGTGTGAGTGTTTTAGCTCTTAGAGGGAGAGAGCGGCTGGTTGGCAATGCAACTGTATGTTGCATCACCATTTTCAGATTATAAATTCGTTTTCAATATTAGACTGTAAGAAGACGGTTCGAATCGGATGTCTGGTAATGTTGATTTTTGAACTAAGATTTTATTAGTCAACTTATTGTTTTTTTATCGCTCCAGTAACGAGCACATTGACTTTATCCTTGATTATTATTAAAAGCCATTTTTAAGAAACTGCTTTCATCTTCATGCCTCCTCGACACAAAAATTTCACTGCTTGCTTTGCCAAAATTTGGGTTAGTTTACCAGTAAGTGTAACAGCATCAATTTTATTCAGCCTATAAAGAATTGAGAAAAATGTTATTAGTAAAGGTTTCCTTTTTTTCTCTCTTAACTATTGCTTATAACTACTGAGCATCTTTACGCATTAAAAAATAAAATGTATGTCACAATATACCAAGATCTGATTATTTGTTACTGTTATTCACAGCGATTCTACACAGAAAACCCCGAAACGTTATTTTTGAAACTAATGTAAAATTTTCGCAGGTCGTTAAAAGAAAACGATTTTTTGTAAATTTCAGATAAGTTTGCATATTTTGTAAATTAACTTTTACTTAAGTTATGTAAATAAAAATGAATCAAGATATGTATTCAGCATATGCAAATTTTTCGTAAATTTCAGATAAATTTTAATTTTTTGTATGTAAAAAAGCAATAAATTTTTGCAAATACACTCGACTCTCGATAATCCGAAGTTGGAGGGACCAATGAAAAACTTCGAATTATCAAGAGGGTAGAAGAAAACTCTTAAAATACATGAAGAGAAGTTTTTTTTCTAACACACATTTAAATTTCAAACTATGTAATAAAGCAACAATTGTACATAATTTTTTTAAAGTACATTTTATACAGTATAAAAATAAAATAAAAGTTAAAAGTCCTATATTAAAAGAATACTTATATCTTGAAAAGAACTATTAAAATAATATACATACTACATATAATTAATCCTTTTTGTCGAAAAAATCTGTTATCTTTTTTTGTTTTAAGGCATTCAATCTAACTTTGTCAATAGATTTTTCTAGAACAATAGAAGCCTGTAAAATGTCTGCATCAACATGATTTTGAAGGAAAAAGTTACGTAGTTTGTTTAGTGACACTTTAGCTTCTGACAGAGTTACTGAAGTCAACTCCTCCGATTCGTCTTCATCACTTTCTGTATTATTGTGGTGCAAAGCCACAATTTCAGCGTCAGATAGAGCTCCCCATACAGCAATGTCCGTGTCAACCAACACGTAGTCGTCAAACGTCAAATCTTGTTCTGGAAGAGCTTCCCAAAGGGATGGTTCAGCATTAAATTCAGTGAGTGTATTGTTCACATCAACCAGATTCCACGAGGGGAAGCCTGACTTTTTAAAACAGCTGTGAATTGTCAAAAGAAGTAACAGCTCTCCAAGCCTTGTCAATCATGATCAAAGCTGTTAAAATAGAAATAGTAGTTATATGCTGCTGATTTTCGATGTTATCCAAAACGCTTTTAACAACTTCACGCCGATAAAAAGTTTTAAAATTATGTATGATGCCCTGGTCGAGTGGCTGAAGTTTTGAGGTTGAGTTTGGAGGGAAAAATTGAAATTTCACATTTGATAAAGGTGGTGCGTTTTTGTGCACAGTACAGTTGTCTAAAAAAAAGGGAATATGTCGTTTTTCTCTTTTTATATCCGAGTTCAGTGAGACTAACCATTCATTAAAGAGTTCGGTGGTCATCCATGCCTTCTTGTTTGAGCGGTATTTGATAGGGAACGAGTTTATGCCCTTGAAACACCGAGGTTTTCCAGATTTTCCTATGATGTGAGGAGTAATCTTTTCTGAGCCGTCCATGTTTACAGTCAGTAAAATAGTTAACCTCTCCTTGCTATGTTTTCCTCCATGGCATTTTTCTTTTTTGAATGTAAGTGTTTTTTCTGGCAAACACTTGAAAAAGAGTTCGGTTTCATCCGTGTTGAAAATGTTACGTGTTCGTACTCCTTTATTAGTTCCGAAAAGCGAGTTCTGCTACTTAGAACAAACGTTAATGTCGACACTTAAGCTTTCCCCGCACATTTTTTTGAAGACTATCCCATTCCTTTTCTTAAAATTTGTAAGCCATTCCTCGCTAGCTGAAAACTCGATTCCTAATTCTTTGGCGAATGTTTTAGCCTTTTCCTTCAATAAAGAGCCACTTATCGGAATATTCTGTCCTCTACACTGTCTCATCCATGAAACTAAGCACTGTTAAAGACGTGGAAAATTACCTTTACTAACGCGTTTTCTCACTCTACTCGAATATGCACTAAAGATTTTCTCTTTATTCTTCAGAATAGTGGAGAGTGAGCTCGGTGGGATTTCAAAAGCTTTGGCTACATCGACCTTCCTCTCACCTTCTTCAACTGTTTCTATCACCTTTTTCTTTTCAGAAATTGTTAAGCACTTGTACTTTTTAAAAGAAGACATATCGTTCCTTTCGCGTGATAAGTCGACACTAAGGTGAAGTGTAAAGTAGTGGCCCAAGGTTTATCGAAATTAACAGGTAGGAAACGTAAATCACCACAACTTTAGTAAAATAATATTTTTAATTTAAAATTTGGAATCTAAAATGAACACAAGGCGGATTCACAGTTCACACTCAGCTACGGGGTATACTTAATAGCAGGGGTCGACAGCTATGGCACGTGGAGCAATTCTTAGTGGCACATTACCGCTCTTTTTTTTAAAAAAAATAATAGAATAAAATTAAATCCCTGTCTCTCCTGTCTTTGCCTCGTACATTTTTATATAAAGGTTTTATTTATGGCTTTCAATCCTCTACCATAAAACGATTCTGCTGAATTATCTTGGATGTAGTTCGAGTGCTTTATTTAAAAAAAAAACCCATCTGTTTAAATGTGACTCATTATTAGTAATAAATACTCAACGAAAATCAAAATTATTGTGCAATACTTGTAAAAGGAAGCATCACTCATTACTGCACAGTGAATAAAAAGGAAAGCAGTTTTTCCTTTATCCATCTAAAGCTTGGGTATCAACGGAAAAAAGAAAAAAAAACAGATGGCTTAGGAATAAATCAAAATTCTGCTTAGCAAATACCGGAAATATAATAAACAAAGTATAGTTATTCTATCAACAAAATAAGTTCAGTAAAAAACCGCTCGTGAGATAATTAGGTACAGGAAGTGAATCTAACTTCATAATATTGAAGATTCGAATTATCGAGAGTTTTATAGGATAACTTCGAATTATCGCGTGTTGTAGTCTGGCCAGTCACAAATTTTACTTTGAAATATTGAGAGTACCAAAACGTATGGTTTTAGTTCGAAATATCAAGAGTTTTTCTAGGGGCTAAGCATATACTTCGAATTAGCGAGAAGTTCGTATTATCGAAAGTTCGAATTATCGAGAGTCGTCTGTATATAAGAATCAAGGTATATTAAGCATATTGATAAGGGACACATTTTCGTAAATTTAAGATAATTTTTTTGTAAATAAAATAGAAACAAATTTGTAAATAAAAAAATAAAAAGAAATAAAAGTGTACTATACATGTTTAAGAGAGACCGATTTTTCATTAATTTTGCATGAATTGACGCTTTTTTTTTGTTTTTTTTAAATAAAAATGATTAATTTTCTTACATATTATTTCACATGAAAGTTATGTAATTTAATATCAAAATACATAACTTTTTAACAGTCTAAAGTAACTAAAACACTCATGTTTCTTATGTGTGGGTTCACTATAACTGCATCTTACTTCTCTAAATTGTTTTTAACAATCTTTCTTTTTGGCCCTCCAAGATATTTCTTATCAATTCTCCTTAAGTAGTTTCTTAGAATGGCATCTCTCAAGCAACTTTCTCAAAAATTCTTATATTTATAGCCAATAAACTAATAAAACGCTTTTCTTCTGAATGGAAATGGATTTCATCTACAGCAAAAATTCAATATCCAAATTTTTTCTGTGAAGTCCAAATATTCTTCTGTATTTTCTGTTATAAAATAAATATCTCTGAATAAGTGTATTTTTCACTCTTGGTTTTTTTTATACATTTTTATAGATAAGCAAAGAAAAAAGGGCTTTTTTGTATGTATATATTTCTGATGACAAAATGTTCTTTTCAGGTATACATACAAACAATATTTTCTAAGATTTTAGAACATTTAAAAAATAAAATTACTCTCTCTCTCTGTTGGCATTATCCTAAAACCTTCAATGAGGTTGGATAAATTCCGAAAAAGTTTAAAGATTCGATAAAATCATTGAATTAAAAAACTTTTGTATTATATTTAAAAGTGTATAATAAGTTATCATATTTAAGCTTTTGATGTTTAACACTATCTTAAATATTGAATACTAAAAGGTGTTTTTTTAGAGGTATAGAACTTTAAATTGCAATAAAACAACGATGTATTATTCGATTGACATGAATTTTCTTTATTCGAAAGATAATCTTGTGGCATTACATTTTAAATATGATCAAGCAAGGCGCAGATTCGTCGAATGGGCCCAAAACGAGATTGCCGTTGTTCCCGATTTTCATAAGCGAATTTTGTTTAGCGATGAAGCGCACTTCTGGTTGAATGGCTACGTCAACAAACAAAACTGCCGCATTTGGAGTGAAGCTAATCCACAAGTGTATGTCGAAACACATCCAGAAAAACTGACTGTTTGGTGCGCTTTATGGGCTGGTGGAATCATTTGTCCGTACTTCTTCAAAAATGATGAAAGCCACAACGTTACAGTCAATGGTGATCGGTATAGAGCCATGATTACTAACTTTTTCATTCCTGAATTGAACAATCATGATGTCAGGAGCTGTGGTTCCAACAAGACGGCGCAACATGTCACACAGCTCGTGCCACAATCGATTTATTGAAAGACACGTTTGGTGACCGCCTAATTTCACGTTCTGGACCTGTGAATTGGCCTCCAAGATCTTGTGATTTAACACCGCTATACTATTTTCTGTGGGGCTATGTAAAGTCATTGGTCTATGTGGATAAGTCACAAACGCTTGACCATTTGGAAGACAACATTCGCCGTGTTATTGCCGATATACGGCCACAAATGTTGGAAAAGTCATCGAAAATTGGACGTCCAGATTGGGCTACATCCGAGCCAGCCGTGGCAGTCCTATGCCAGAAATCATATTTAAAATGTAATGCCACAAGATTATCTTTCGAATCAAAAAAATTCATGTCAATCGAATAATACATCGTTGTTGTATTGCAATTTAAATTTCTATACCTCTAAAAAAAACACCCTTTATAAAGTTTTATGTATCAGAGGCTACTATTTTAGAAAAGAGCGTGCGCAAAGCAAAAAATACTTAGTATTTATTATAGAATTTTCATATGCTTATGAGTTTTAAAATTATTATTATATTTTAAACATTTTATACTTTTCTGAAGTCCCATTCTCTTATAAATTATATGTAAAAGATTCGATTCATTTAATTTAAATTTAAAAGAATTATACCTGTTTGTGTGAAAATCGTTTATATTTTCAGACTTCTAGAGAAATTTACCACCCCCCTGAGAATTCTTAAAACAAAAACAAAATGAATTAAGTAATATTTTAATATTTGGTGTACAGTATATATAAGGAAGATTTTATTAGTATTACAGAAGTATAATTTGATCTAGCTTTTCAAATATAATTCAAAGGCACACTGGAGTCAAAAAAGTATTGGGACAATTTTGAAATGAGAAATTTAACAATTATACAGCGCATCAATAGAATTTATTTTCACACTACTTTTTTAGACTAGAAGTTTAAATATAAATGTTTCAGCAGATAAGATTATTGATAGAAAAAATGGCCAGAAACAAAGATATATCGGTTGATGTGCGAAATCTCGTAAAAAGTCATTGGAAAAAGGAGAAATCAATTCGCTGTATTAGAAAAATACTGAAATTAAGTAAGTCTACTTGTTTTAACATCATTAACAGGTTCAAGAAAACAAACATTGTTGAAAACAAGCAAAGATCAGGACGTTCAAGGATATTTAATGAATGTGAAGAGAGGTGGATTGTGAGACAAGTACACATTAATCCAAGAACTAGTGCATTAAAAATGACTTTGCAATGTAAAAGTAGGTTCGAAAAATGAGTAAATCCTGAAACTGTTAGAAATGTTTTAAGAAACCATAAGTATATTATGGCAGAGTACCTCAAGGAAAGCCCTACATCAGCAAAGCAAATAGACAAGATAGATTGGCATTTAATAAAATGTATGTAAGGCAGCCAACAGAATATAGGGAAAATTATGAATGATTTTCGTTGATGAAAGCAAATATAACATTTTTGGATCGGATGGCAAGCAAAAATTTTGGTGGAAATTAAATACAGCAATGCATGTCAAAAATTTACGGCCTACTTTTAAATATGAAAGGGGTAACCAAGTTGTCTGGAGCTGTATGGCAAGCTCTGGTTTCGGGAACTTACATTTTATTAATGGTATAATGAATAAATGTGTCTATACTAGCTGGTATACCCGTTCTTCGCACGGGTGAACTGAAAAATTAAACAACGCAGATTGAAGGATAATGAAGTTTTTAATGAGTTAATTTTACGTGAATTTCAAATTAAACAAAAAAAGCTTTTTCCATATCTCAGCTGAAGAAAAAAAACACCTTTGTTAAATTTTAAGTCTGTAGATCTAATAGCTGATAAAAAGAATTTTTTTATTTATAACTCCCCGTAACACACTTGAGGGTCCATTTTTGAAAATACCTCCTTAAGGTGATCTCTGCTCAGCAAAAGTAACACATTGTTAAAAGTTTTGTGTAATGAACGCTTAAAATAGTGTAAAGAATTTATATCTGAAAGTATAATACATTAATATTACTTTCTGTTGTATTTATTTTATGTTAAAATTGTAATATTCGCAAGCAACGCCGTTTCTTAAAATTTAATGGCGATTTAATGAAAAATATAGCGAAATGTGTTAACGATAGAGTCAAATTGGCAAAAGCCTAGCTACTTTCATAACTCGCGCTTTCTTAGAGCTTTGTAAGACCCGCCGAGTAGGGAAGCGATGCACGTTAATACTTTATCCAACCGCATTATGATTTAATTCAGTTTTTTTCATACAATATTTTTTTTGGATCACTACATTTACAATTAAGGGATATACATAAACAAAAAATACTCCTCTTTGAAAAATTTAATCCGTTAGAGCTAATAAATTAATTAAACATACTCCACTGTAAAACTAATTATGTACACCGTTCACTTAAAATAAGTAGTCAAATCATTTTCTAAGGTCTTCATTAACATACAAATACATAAGACACTTAAATTTTGACATAAACTATTTTTTCGGACAAAAATAGTAATCTTTGCAATCCGCTGAAAACGCAATATCTGCTACAAAACTATTCACTTTCCCCACTAAAATACTCATCATAGAACCCGTGCTGCCATATATCTTGGAAGAGTGGATTTCAAAGAATATTCCTGCTAAGTATTGGTAGAATATTCCTTCTAAGTTGGTGTTGTGTGGTAGTTAAGAGAAGGGAGTGCCAGCTCAGGTGTCGTCCACGTCACTTGACCATGGTTCAAAATTACGTGATCCGTTGCCAAAAGCCCTCGTGTAGCTGAACAGTGTGACGTTAATATTCACTCACTCACACACTCCAAAAATACAGTACAGTAGTTATAATTATTTTTATACTTAAAAACGCAATATCTGCCTATTCAATTAAAATTATAGCTTTATAATTAACTACTAACCACAAACAAATTTTGAAAATTTGTCCAAATGATGCAGTGTGAAAGAGAAAGTTTATTTTAAGTACCAGAACTGATAAAACGCATTTATTTTGAAGAAAGATCAGTGTCTTACTACCAAATGTGTATAATCAAATCATAAAAAAACATTCAAATAAAGAGAGATTTATAACAACCTCTCCGTTCAAAACTTAGTTTTATTCTGAAATAAAAAAAATAGGCATTATGCTGATCACATGAATTAAATAGAAGTGAGCGCCTTGCGTAGCCAAAACAAAAACGGGTTTTCACAAACAAAAGATAGATATATGCTGTGGTGGGCTTTTTTGCAGTGCATGCCAGAATTGCTTGCAGATGGCAGAATTTTTTCCTACTTACTTAACAAATATCATTTTATTTTGGGCACTTCATACAATATCTTTATAAATTATAGCCTATGTGTTGTTCTGATATATAAGCTATATTACTGTTAAGTTTCATTAAAATCCATTCAGTTGTTTTTGCGTGAAAGACCCCCAAACATTCTCACAAACTTTCGCATTTATTATATATATTAGATATCTTGACATTCTCAAGCGAAATTTAAAGCAAAGGGCGAGCAAGCTGGGAATCTCAGGATATTTTAAATTGTACCAAGGTAATGACCCGTGACATTCTGCAGATATTTGCAACTAATGGGTCCTCTACCACTGTTACAGAGTTATTCAGTGGCGTAACGGAGATATTTTGGGCTCCCCTGCAAAGTCAGGTTTGGGGCCCCCATGTTAAATTTTACAAAGGGTAGGCACTTGCGTCAGTCAGGCTTTGGGCCCTTTTAGAACTCTGCCCCCCCCCGCAATGCGGGGTGCACGTTACGCCACTGGAGTTATTAAAACTCCTGCACACAAAGTCTTGGCCTTAATCCCATTGAACATGTGTGAGATTATTTGCAGCAAAAACTATATGAGCACCAAATTTCTAACAAGGAGGTTTTGTGAAATTATTTGGTCGAAGAGTGGACCAAAATCGATAGATCGTTTCGCAAAAAACTGATCCAATCCGTGCCAAATAGACTTCGAGAGGTCATAAAAAGCGAGGGTGGTACAACAAGAAATTAATTTCTAAGTTTGAATTGTTTTCTTAATTTATTGGGAAGTTCCCCAATACTTTTTTGAGCCCGTTTTTTAACTCGATTTCTTTTATTTTCAATTTTAACCACAATTGCATTAATGTATGAGTTTTGTTCAAATTATTATTATTTGTATTTAACAAAATAACGTTTACTTTATTTTTGGGTTTCATTTGTATGTTTAAGTAAAATATAACGATAAAAATCTATGAACTGGTAGTGTGTCCCAATACTTTTTGACTTACTGTATATTCGGATTTTTAAATGCAATTTTATGAATGGTTACAGCATTACTCCAAAGCAAATATTTTTTAGGACTTTTGTAACTCTTTTTATACATATGAATGTCAATTACAACACAAAGAAGGGGCAATTGTACAACTTGAAATTTGAGTAGAAAACTCTGACTAAACATTAAAGCATACATAGCGATGTTTAACATAAACTGCATTAATTATTTTCGAAAGTAAGAAGAAATTGCAAAAGTGAAAGATAATTCATAATATCTTCACCTAATTTTTCCATTAAAAACAATATTAAATAATTCTATTACATAAAAAATTGTGCGTTTACCATTATTTTGAGTTATGAAGTAATAAAATAATTTATCATAATTAAATTATCATATATTACCGTAGCATCCGGCGTATAACGTGCACCTCTACTTTCCGGCTGTAATTTTTAATTTTTTAGCTATATTCATCGTATAACGCACACCCCCTTTTTTGACGAAGATACCTGAAATGTACGTGCGTAATGCTGTTGTTTTAAAATCATTTGTTCGAGATATTATTCCAAGTTTTAGAAAAAATAATATATTTCTAGAACAACAACCCTTCAAGTTCATTAGGAATGTCATTTATTTTAAATAAACAATATTTCGATGTATGTAGAGAAGTTTAATTTTTTCTATACTGATCTTTTATTTTATTTTTAAATACCTCACTTTTATACCCAGCGTATAACGCGCACCCTTCAATTTCGATCTCACATTTTGTGGTAAAAGAGCACGTTATACGCTGGACTTTCTGGTACATAATGATCTATATATACACTGCTCAAAACAATTAGGGGAGCAAGCAAAAAAGTGAAGAAAACCGTGTGAGACAGCCACGTATTGGCATACAATGCATAGTACACGCGTATCAATGCGCAATACAGAAAAAAGGTGTAAAAAAATTTGGAATTAAGCTTTAATTCTTTGAAAATATGGAAAAAACATGAAAAGATGATTTAGGGCAACAATTTGGTTACAAGTAAACGATAAAAAAAAGGTACTGTTTAGACATGATGCATGAGTTTTAATAGGGCGTGTGGTCTCCTCAAACAGCTAAGACTGCTGCACACCTGTTTGCCATGGATGCGATGAAGTTATCGATCAGACTTTGGGGAATACTGTTCCACTCCTCAAGAAGTGCAATCTCCAAGTCTCGAACAGTAGCAGGCGGCCTTGGTCGCGCAGCAATGCGTCATCCGAGCATGTCCCAAACATGCTCGATTGGATTCAGGTCAGGAGAGCACGCTGGCCATTCCATACGCTGTATTGTTTCAGCTTCAAGCATGTTCTCCACCAGACGAGCTCTATGCGGTCGGGCATTATCATCCTGGAAAACAAAGGAATCTCCAATGGCTACAGCGTAAGGGATGACATAAGGTCGAAGTATCTCGTCTGCATACCTTCGGCCCGTCAAAGTGCCATTCCGAATGATATGCAGGTCCGTACGTCCGCCTATGCTGATTCCACCCCATACCATCCAACCAGCTCTTCTGTATTGTGACCTTTCACGAACGAATGCGGGGTTATTTCGAGTGCCCCTGTCCCTCCATACAAGAACACGTCGGGTGTCACACTCTAGACTGAATCGGGACTCGTCTGTAAACAGCACTTGGCTCCAATCATGTTGCTCCCAATCTCGATGTTCAGCAGCCCATCTTCTTCGGGCCGCACGGTGGCGTGAGGTCAACGGAATGCAGACCATTGGCCTACGTGCATAGAGCCCTCCCTCATGAAGTCGATTACGTGCTGTTTGGCTCGACACCTTTCGTCCTGTTGCCAAGAGCAACTGTCTTTGCAGCTGCGTAGCATTCTCTGTTCTGTTTCGACGGGCTGTTAACTGTATATACCGGTCATAACTTGATGTAGTGGCACGTGGCCGACCTGCCCCTGGTCGGCGTCTAACATTTCCTGTTTCTTTGAATCGATTCCACATCCTTGCAACAACACTTCTGGCGACTCCAACAGTGTCCGCGATACTACGTTGTGTTTGCCCGGATTCCAGTCTGCCTATAACACGCCATGCCATGGATTCCGGTAAATCACGTTGTTGAGACATTCTCAAGTAACCTTGCCTCACAAAAAAAAAATACTGCGCAATCGAATTTCACAGTTACGGCAATAAAACAGACGTTTTTGCAACATCCCGATTTCTGCCCTTATCTCCTTTTTCTCGTTTTTGACGTCTTGAACTTTGATTTGCATATAAAGTTTTCTTTTTCCGTTTCCTGGTAGTCTTTATATTACGGATGATTCATTTTATGTTACTTATTGGTATACATCTTTGCTTACTTTTGTTAAAATCATGTGCTCCCCTAATTGTTTTGAGCAGTGTATAAAGGAGAAAAGCGACTGACTCACTGACTAATCACGATATCTCCGGAACTATTAAACCTACAGACTTGAAATTTGGTAGGTAGGTTCCCTTCATGGAGTAGACATTAGCTAAGAACGCATTTTTCAAAGTTCGAACCCCAAGGGGCGTTACGGGGGTTTAAGGGGCGTTATAGATAATTATTTCCATTACTAAACTATTAGATGTACAGTCGTGAAACTTGGTACACAGATTTCTTTCATAAAGTAGAGATTCCCTACATAATGATTTTTACGAAAATCGACCTCCAAGGGGCGTTGAGGGCGCTTAAGGGGCGTTATACATAATTATTTCCATTTTTAACTATTAGACGTACAGTCTTGAAATTTGGTAAGCGGATTCCTTTCATAGAGTACACATCCCCTACAGAATGGGTTTTGTGAAAATCGACTCCCAAGTGGCGTTATAGAGAATTAAGTGGCGTTATAGGCAATTGACTCCTTTTTTAAACTATTAGACGTAAAACGTGAAATTTAGTAGCTGATTCCATTCATTAAGTAGAGATCCTCTATAAGATGGGTTTTGTGAAAATCGTTTCCTAAGTGGCGTTGCGGGGGCATAAGGGGCGTTATACATAATTATTTCCATTTTTAAACTATTAGACGTAGTCTTAAAATTTGGTAAGCGAAT
The DNA here is from genome assembly GCA_019973935.1 of Trichonephila clavipes. Classification (NCBI taxonomy): domain Eukaryota; kingdom Metazoa; phylum Arthropoda; class Arachnida; order Araneae; family Nephilidae; genus Trichonephila; species Trichonephila clavipes. Next base: position 565,318 of record BMAU01000011.1, on the reverse strand, counting down.
TCCTTTCATGGTGTAGAGATCCGCTACAAAATAGTTTTTGGGAAAATTGATCCCCAAGGGTCACTGAGGGGGATTAAGGGGCGTAATAGATAAATATTTCTGCTTTTCAACTAATAGAAACACCTGCTTGAAAATTAGAAGGTATGTTCCGTTCATGGAATAAAGTTCCTTTTACAAAGATTTTTGCGAAAACGGACCCCCAAAGGAGTGGGGTTGCGAGGGATTAAGGCGTGTTATAGAAAAATTCCTGTTTTTGAATTTAACTCATTTACTTGAAATTTGTTGAGCACTTTTCTTTAGTTGAATAGAGTTCCACTAAGAATGGATTTTACAGAAATGAACTCCAGGGGGAAGCGGGGAGAGTTATTGGGCGTATTGGTAGACAAAATTCCCGTTTTCGAACTGCTAAGACTACAATAATAAAATATGGTTTGCATGCTTCTTTTTTGTTGAATTGGAATCCGCTAAGAATGCTCTCAACGAGGTATTGATGATAAAAGTTCCGTTTTTGCTCTGTTAGATTTAGACTTGAAATTTAGCACACATGTTTATTTTATGGAGTAGAGATCCACTGAAAGTTGCTTTGGTAGAAATCCACTTGATTATTAGGTTAAGTGAGCGAAAAATATCTTTCTCCTTCTATTTTAGATATAAATAGAAATTAGATATTATAATTTATGTTCTTTTTATATCAAGGGGCGAGAGTGTAACAGCTACAAATATATTTTTCAATACAATCGAATTCTTAATGCTAGATATCAATAATTAATGTATATGTAAACAGTATACATATATACAACATCGTGAAATACCCAGTAAGACGGGTGGGTAATGGCTAGTTATAATATATTTATCTATTATTAAGGAGACCAATAGTCCTCCTTTAGTGAGAACAGTCCTCCTTTTACAGATTTTGTCCTTTCTAGAAAAGAGTGTCCTCCTACTTGTCTTCCATCTCAATAAATTCAAATTTTTACGATTCTGTCCTTCAATATAAATCATGATTTGAAGAAAAAAAATTTCCTTTAGTAATAAAAATTAAATTGTCAAACTTAGAATAATCAAATCCTGACATAGCGGAAAAGTTTACGAAAGAAGTGCAGAAATTTTGCCAAAAATGTTTCCAATATCTCGAAGAATGGTCTGAAACATGTATTAGAGGAAATAACAGTTTTCAATTATGTTTTTTGACTTCATCGCAATTAAATTGGGCAGATATAGAAAATTGTGTTGAGTTTTTATCGAAGGAAATGGCTGGTATTATAATTGATGAGTATCTTTAGTTTGAAGAAATTAGAAGACTGAATGTACATCCAAACTCTGATAAATTAGAACAATGGGGAAATCAGCATGTTGAAATTGATAAAAGATGAGTGGCAATATTTAATCACTCTAAAAATAAACACATTCCGTATGAAAATTTAATTATTCTTGCGACATTCGTGTGTGCTGCTCTGGAACTAAAGCAGCAAATTAAAGGCATTTTTTTCAAATGGAAATTGTTTTTGGACAAGTGAGAAATCAAGATTGAACGTGTTGTTTTGTTGTTGTGGCTAGTAGTCAGAACGAGGCCCTCGAAATTCATCGTGGCAAGGGGCTAGAAGTACGCCTGTCATTGGCATTGAGCATCACACACAGGTGACAGTACGAATTAGCTTGGCGAAATTCCCCGAAGGGATGATAGATAGCGACACAACCTATCTCACCTCCACAATTTTGGCATGGAACTGAAGGGGAGGGAAATATTCTCCAGTCCTATGCACTCGTGATTCAGTCCACAAGACTTTCTTACTCACTGATTTGACGAGCATTTACTCCATGTGTACTCGTAGGGTATTTTGTGGTATCGGGCATCGAACCCAGGCCTTTCGGTCGGGAGTCCGATGCTCTAATCACTAGGCTACCCACGACCCTTGAGATTGAACCTTAATACCTTTTACCGTAACATTCAATAAGAGGGATATTTCTTACTTCAAAATAATATTGCCCACATATTTTTGTTGTAATTTTTTCGTAAACTTTTTGTCCTCTTTTTCATTATGAAAAAACTCTGGTCACCGTACCATCAACCACCAAAGTCGTGATTTTAAACCATGATTCGATACGACAAGCATTGACCACATATATGTAATTTACTTAAGCTTTATGCTCCATACATGAAAAGGCTTTTAGGTTTAATTTGAGAGATGCAATACTGCTTGATAATGCCTGTCGTTCTGCTCTATGGTATTAAATGGAATCCAGACATGAAGTCCCTACTCGTAGAATCTGGAATAAAAAAATAAAGCATTTATTAGAAATATTGTAAGATACATTTACAAGAAGAATTTTGCTTTAGGGGTTTTGATAAACCACAGGCTTACCAAATAAGTAAAAGTGTATCAAATGATTAACTATAATGCAATTTGTGGTCACATTTGGTAATAGTTTTTAATCTCGAAAGTGTTTGAGATTAAAATGATACGAAAGAGAAAAAAATACTATCTGAACTTACTTAATTTTCTCTTTACCTCAAACAAAAATAAATATTATCCTCTTACATAGAGCTTACACAGACGTCTTTCTGAAAAAATATTTGAGATAACGAAATATTTTCATTCATTGCTATGAATCATCGTTTCGATGGGTTTGTTTATATTTCTAGCGAATTGTAGATTTTACAGTGCTACTTATTTGAGAACTGAGATAAATAATAAAAATGAGTTGGCTCTAGAAATTTATAAGAAAATCCTTGCTGAAAATAGATTTTTTTTGCCCTGAAGAGTTATTTAAAATTCAGCTTTCTCAAATTAGGAACTAAACTGCTTCTTTACAAAAGTCTTATAAGATCTGTCCTGACTTATATGCATCAGAGACTTGGCCATTGACTTCACGTGATGAGGAAGTTTTGGGAATTTTCGAGAGAAAAATCTTATGCTGCATTCTTGGTGGGATTCAAGTGAATGGATCAAGGATAAGAAGATCTGATTTACAACTCTACAAAATTTACAAACAGGCAAAACCCATGGAAAATGAAGACCTTTCGGGGCAAAACCCATGACCCCAGACCCCCATTAAGATGGATTGAATGTGTCGAAAAAGATCTAAATGTTTTAAAGGTCAAAAGCTGGAAAACAGTTTTCAAAAGTAGAGATGATGCCCGGAGAAAACTTCTGAAGAAGATCAGGGCCCACCCAGGGCTGTTGGACCATTGAAGAAGAAGAATTGCAGATACAAAAGAGGGATTCTCTAGTCAGCGAAACTTAAATTGTCTTATAAGATAGGCAAAATATTAATTAAATTTCAGATAACCCGAATCCGTGTATTGCCTTTTTCAAACAGAGTTAGAAAAACTTCTTTCAGAACCAATAGTATCTGTGTTGGAGATCTGGTTAAGTTTCTGGTATAATCTTACATGACTTTTCTCGTGGATTAATGAGTACTGAAGTATATACAGATGCAATTTTCAAAGTTCTTGAACGCCCTTAGGCGGGAACTTTATCCTCCGAGATCACAAAGAGTGATTTGAAAGAATTTATACAATGGAATAAATATTATGTTCTCCAAATACTTATCCACTCTACTGGTCACTCTTGAGAATTCTACATTCTTAACGCGTCTGCTTCTATTGATTCTTCATTCTAAACCACCAACAGATTTGTAAGAACAATAGATTTTACAATAAGAGATGCCTTTGAAAATTGAAAATTTTCTCAAACATTCAATATTTTTTTTAAAAAAAAGTATCTGACCTATTATGGAAATCATCACCTATGTGGACAATATTGCACAGATTGCCAGAACAGTCCTCTGGGGCCATGGTACTATCTGATTTGGTCCCATCATGGATACGACATCATCATTATTATCAAAAGAAGTACCTAGAAATATAAAGAGCACTAACTTACAAAAAAGTACTTTCAATACCTTGTTTCCAATTCCAAAAAAAAAAAAAAAAAAAAAAAAAGATGGCGGATGTTAACTGAAGAAAACACGTTTTCAATAAATATATTTTGAGGGGAGAAAGTCTAAGAAACTTTTTTTATTTAATTTAAATTATACTAAAGATCATTGTCTTCAATATATTTTTACACAAATATAATTTATATGAATGTATTGGTCTCAATATTTTTTTTTGCCTAGGCTACAAAAAAAAGACATCAATGTATTCTTTTTAACCCCTTAAGCAGTCAATTTTTTTGCCTAAAATATTCCAAAAAAGGCACATTTTTTTGCATGTAATTAAACATAACAGAATGCGAAAATACAAGAATTTTATTTTCATTTTCAATTTTAAAGTTTTCAAACAATATTTTATTTTATAATTAAGGAACACACAAAAATATATCATATATTTTTAAACCTATATATTATTTAGGTTTTTATACGTACACTCTAGATGCTTTGAAGAATGCTTCATACATCTTAAAAAAATTGTCTATGACTTATATAAAAAAGAAAAAAAAATGTCATACTTCTTTTTTAAATGGTTGAAGATTTTGTGTGTGTGTGTGCATATATATACAAAAGAGCCAAAAAACTGATGCACCTGTCTAATATCATGTAGGGCTCCCACGAAGAAGCGCCGCAACACAACGTGGCATGGATTCGATTAATCCCTGAAGTAGTGCTGGAGGTATTTGACACAACGAATCTTTCAGGGCTCTCCATAAATCAATAGGAGTAAGAGGGAGTGGAGATTTCTTCTGAACTGCACGTTGCAAGACATCCCAGATATATTCAATATTCATATCTGTGGGAATTTGGTGGTCAGCGGAAGTGTCTAAATACAAAAGAGTATTTCAGTAGCCACTCTGCAACAGTTCTGGACGTGTGGGGTGTTGCATTGTCCTGCTGAAATTTTCCAAGTCCTTCGGAATACACAATGGACATGAATGGGTGCAAATGATCAGACAGGATGCTTACGTGCCTGTCACCGGTTAGAGTCGTATCTAGACGTATCAAGGTTCCCATATCACGCCAACTGCACAAGCCCCATGCTATCACAGAGCCTCCACCAACTTGAACAGTCCCCTGTTGACATGTAGGGGTCCGTGGATTCATGAGGTTGTCTCCATACCTGTACACATCCATCCGCTGGATTCCATTGGAAGCGAGACTCTTCAGACTAGACAACATGTTGCCAGTCATCAAAAGTCCAATGTCGGTGTTGACGGGCCCAGGTGAGGCATAAAGCTTTGTGTCGTGCAGTCAACAAGGATACACGAGAGGGTCTTCGACTCCGAAAGCCAATATCGATGATGTTTCGTTGACTGGTTTGCACGGTGACACTTGTTAATGGCCCAGCATTATAAAATTTGCAGCAATTTGCGGAAGGGTTGCACGTCTGTCACGCTTAAGGATTTTCGTCATTCATCGTTGGTCCCGTTCTTGCATGATCTTTTTCCGGTCACATCGATGTCGTAGATTTGATGTTTCACCGGATATCCGATATTCACGGTACACTCGTGAAATGCTCGTACGTGAAAATCTAAATTTCATCGCTACCTGGGAGATGCTATGTCCCATCTCTCTAACGCGGACTATAATACCACGTTCAAACTCACTTAATAAATCTTGATAATCTGCAATTGTAGCATCAGTAACCTATCTAACAACTGTGCCAGACACTCGTTCTCTTATACAGGCTTTACCGACAGCAGTGCCGTACTCTGTTTGGTTCTATATCTCTTTATGCCTGTACCAGTTTTTTTGACTCTTCAGTGTATACACACGCACAATTTGAAGCATAGTGTAATACAGTGTTCCGCAACCTTTTCATCGCTGCGCACCGGTCAACATTTGATAACTTTACCGCGGCCGCTGAGGGTTAATTGTTTACATTTTATATTGTTTTGATTTAGCAATTTTAATTTAGTTACGTTTAAATATGCCTTTAGAGCAAAATGTAGTTACACCAAAAATGAATAAAAGTGATTTAACGTGGAATATAACGGGATTTCCATGGAAAGTTGCGCAAATCCGAGAGAAATGCTCCACTTTAAATAAAATGGCAATAGTTTAATGTTGTTTTGGTGGCCCGGCACCATTTGATCCACGAACCGGGGGTTGCGGACTACTGGTGTCTTACTGGTCACTCAGTCTTAGATTGCAATGGAGACAGAGATAATATCGGCTTTTTGGATTACCTTTCCACTTTCATTTCTTCTTAAGTAACAAATCGCACGTGGCCTTGCCAATCCATGTTCTTTATCGAATATTTTCAAGAATCTAAATTCCTGCCTTCAATGGAAAATTCCCGCCTTGACCACACAGAAAATCCCCGATGAGATGACAAGCATTTCAGTACTATGGACAAACTGGATTTCTTAAAGACACTAGCACTAATAATCTCAATATAAGGATTAAAAATGTGTGCAAGTATAAGATAAAAAGAAGAAAATACCTATGCCAGTACCGTGTGCGGGCAAAACAGTTAAGGGGTTAAAGGATTAAGAAAATAAAAATTTAGAAAAACAAAATTAAAGATCTCCAATTATGAGGTTTAGTCAAGCAATTAAATTTTCTTGCCAACTTATATTGACATGCATAACTCATTTTACTTAGGTATTTACTTACGATCAATCTAAAATGCACTAATAATTCACCAGACAACAACAACAAAAAAATCCAAAATTCAATTATTTAAAGAGATTTTGTAGAATTTTAATTGACCAATCTTAACAAGATATAAGATATCTATAAACTACTGATCTTACAATTTAAATCAAGGGTGGGCAGACTTTTCTAGGGTGCGGGCTACTTTTAATTTTTTCAAGGTGTTGCAGTCCACCCTGTGTTAGGGGTACACACGGAAGAAAGGGGGAGTCCATTGGTTCTGGACCCTCCCTCAAAGCACTTGATTTTTTTTTTCAGATTGATTATAATCCTATGTAAAAGGAACGTAAAATGTAATTCATTATTTGTTATTAGTATTTTTTTTAGTTAATGTTGATTGTTTATTCAGTAATTTATTTTTTGCTTTTTTTTTTCCCGACAACCGATCAAATAAAAAAACACATGTTTGGCTACGTATTGGGGGTATGATACGAGGATGGTCATTCCCCTCTTGAAAAATTCTTGTGTGCGCCACTACCCAATGTCGTAGGTGTGGTTCGGTATGGAAAAGGTTATTGTTATGACTTAATAAATACGGAATATGTTCTTACCTTTTGTAACAACTCTTTTAAAACCGCGTTTAAACCAAAACGCAAGGTACACAAACATTACAATAATAGCCACAAATATAATAATATAAACTGATGCATATACTATATGAAACAATTCAAAATACATTAAAAACAAAACATTTTCTTATCTAAAGTTAGTTATCGTTGTTATAGTTAGTAGAAGACTTTGTCTACGTTCTATCATCCAATCTTGAATTCTCAGGAAAAATTACAAACTGCTAAAATCTTACGGCGGTCACCCCAAAATGTCTCGGCGGTTCACCGGTCGATCGCGATCGACGTAATGCCCATCCCGGATTTAAATTATTAGCAAGATTTCATTTCAAAGGATTTATTTATTAATCTATACTTTATTATTTTGAGTCCCATACAAAATTTGTAGACAGTAGAAACTGCATAACTTGCTAATACTTGAACTTGTTAAATATCCTGAAAGATAAACGAAGGTGGATATTGTTTACACTGCATTGCCAGATTATAAATAATCTTTGGTATAAGAAAACTTGCGTTTTCGGACTGGATCATTCATACGTCTCATTAGAGCACTGTGAAGTCTATGAAATAAATTATGAGATGGAAAAAAGGGTTAACATTTTAACAAATATAAAAGAGGCCATTTGAGTTCAATTTTTTAATTCCTTAAGAAATCTTTCCCTTTCTTCCGGAAACACTATTTTTGGGTCCAGGTGGACGGTAACTTGCAATGCCTCCCAAGAGCCTCCCTAACTGTACAGGGCCAAATTATAAAGATATGACTCTCCAAATAATTTTGTGAATATTCTCACTTTTCAGAAATTCATCCGTCGGGGGAACCTTATGGGGACAAGCGTTGACTTCTATAACAATAAAAGCAGGGTCAATAGCAGACCCTAAGAAAGAAAGATAGGCCTCCAAGACCTCATCCCTACACTTGACAAAAGCCACAGAGCTTCTTTAAAAAATAGAGGTTTATGCATTCATTCGTCATGATGTTTGCCTGCGCCAGGAGTTGGCATTAAGTCGGTTGCGATCTACAGTGGACCGCCAAGGCATTTTGGGGTGACCGCCTGAAGATTATACCAAAATATTTCATATTGGCTGAGAGTGTGCAGATTAAGTCTTTTATTGACTATAACTGCGAGAATTAACTTAGGATGATTTTTTTTTACTTTTTAATGTATTTTGAATTGTTGGGTAATGAATGCATGATCTCTGATTTTATATATGTGGCTATTATTATTAAGTTTGTATTTCAAGTTTTCATTAAGGTATCCGACTACGTTCGGAACCGTGATTTTAAAAAAGCGCATCAATGGATATTTTTCATGATATTTAGTGTCACTCAGATTAAAATACATGCATGAAATTGTTTTAAGGACATTTTGACAAAAAAAATATTTAAATATAATATTTTGGCAAAAAATTAACTTAGAATAATCTTTTTTCCAAATGTTCTCCTTTTGTGAAAAATGGTTCTATTATAATAATATTTTGCCTGTATATAGCTCAGACCTCTCTACAGAGGCTCAACTAGAAGTTTTGAAAAATTCACATTATTTTCAGAGTTACCACTAATTGAAATAATTATTGGCGTTTTTTTTTTCTTAAAATTGCTTCCTTCTGTTGTCGTAAAATATGAATAAACCCACTTCGAAGTTATATATTTCAAAAATTCTGGTTGAGCATCTGTAGAGAGGTCTGAGCTATATACAGAAAAAATATTATTATAATAGATACATTTTTCAAAAAAAGGAGAACACGTGGAAAAAAGATTATTCTAAGTTGATTTTTTGCCAAACTATTGTATTTAAACAAATTTTTTTTGTCAAAATGTCCTTAAAACAATTTTATGCATATATTCTAATCTAAGTGATACTAAATATCATGAAAATTATTCATTTATGCGCTTTTGCAAAATCATGGCTCCGAACGTAGTCGGATACCTTAAACGCAGTCTTAACGTATAAGCTTTTATTATTGTAATGTATAGGTACATATTTCATATTTATTATTAAGTTGAAATAAATATTTTAGACCTGTTTCTTAGCTCAACACATCTACGCCACTGGGTGGACCACAGTTGTAAGTCCTGAATTTTTCAGTTTCTCAATTTGTTATAGATAATTTGTCAGGAAAATGACGTTTTAACCTGTTTATATTTAAATGCTCCTTATTCAGATTTTGAAACTAGGTTTGAGAATGCTTTCACTATGGTAATACCATAGTAGGCAATGAATTAATATGGTTACACTGAAAAAAAATCAGATTACAAAAGAAACTGATTGGAATAGGCACTAACGAATATCTTAAAATTTAGAAACGTATGTCAGCAATTTTGGAAGCCCGAGATTCATTCCTCCCTTTAAAAGTATTTGTTCGTTGCTCAGTTATTTTATGCAACATTTTATGTATTAATTAAATTTTAATTAAATTTTAATTAAATTAACATGTGTGTCTTGTTTTAAAAATTATATTTCGCGCTGCAGCTATAAATTAAAAATTGTTCAAGTAAGTAGCTCTATACCAGCTGTCGAAAAGACATTTAAGTTGATAAATTTACAAAAATTCAATATTTGGTAAGGAGGGGTCTATCCTAAACTGAAAAACATAGCAAAGGGTCTACGACACAAAAAAAGCTTTGGAATCTCTGATTTTGTTCACATTTAAATTTTTGCAATAATTCATCATTGACTTCTAGGTCACAGATATTGAAGTAGTTATCTATAATAAGAAATTCATTTTACATGATAATAACTCGATGTACGTTAAATGGTTTTTAAAATGTCCCCAATATTAATTCCAATATAAACACACAATGGAAACAGTTATCTTCATCAGAAAAAAAAGTACGACTGTCGTAAAATAACAAAATAAAAAGGGGAAGGAAGATAAGTTTGGAGAGGATATTTATTTGTTTCACTATCGAATAAAAAAAAAGAGATAATAACGTTAGAAAATAACAACAGCAAAAATAAAGAAGGATTTCCGAAATATTTGAAATTTGATCTCAGTTTGAATTTTCTTTCTCATACCTTTAATTTAGAAAATTTTATGCACTGTGCTTCTTTTCAAATGTAACTTTTTCCGAATTATCAAAACTTCAATGTATGCTACGAATGAACTATTAACCTATTCAAGATTAGCATGCAATCAGCATAATAAAGAATTTTGATACTTGCGGAATTTACATAAATATTATAAAAGAAAGTCAATAAAAATTTAATGAAGCTATTTTCAAATACACTTCGGAAAATTTTAATTTTTTGTTCTTGAAGAATAAGAAGTAGAAAGAGAATAATACAGGAAATATTGAAACTGAAGGAGCAAAAAATATACTCATTAGGAACTTAATGATTGATGATGATTACGATGATGATGATGATTACGATGATTCATGATGATTACGAAATTACGCATGTAGCTGATTTTTCTTTATTTGTGTTGTTTCAGCTTCTCTACTAGTTCTTACGTTAGATTTTACTCAAAGTTCTAATTAGTTATTAAGAAGAAAAATGTAAAGAAACTTCTTCAACAGCCTGTTGTAGACCAGGGCTGACTCGTTTATCCTCCTCCAGTTGATCCTATCAGTCACGGCGGCCTTTCATCGTTTGGTTCCTATCAGTTTGAGTTCCTTTTCAACATCGTCTAACCATCGTGTAGGTAGTCCCAGTGGCGTAGCGTACACCCCGCATCGTGGGGGTAACCCAGGATTCTTGAGGGCCCAAAGAGCCTGGCTGATGCCTTTAGTAAAATACGACATGGGGCCCAAAACCTGACTTTGCAGGGGAGGGGCCCTAATATTCTCTGTTACTCGTCTGGGTGGTTATCCTCTACGTCTGGTCCCTTCCGTTTTCGAAAAAGTTACTTGTTTGATAGAAAAAGCCTCGTCCTATCTGTACAGATGGCCCAGCCTCCAAATGCGTGATGCTTTTATAGTTCTCACAATGTCCGCCCCGCCATATTTGTCATATTTCCTATAAATTTCATGATTGTAAAGAATTCTTCACTCATTGTTCTCTTGAATAAGTCCAAAGATTTTTCTCTCAAAAGAAAGCAACTTTTCTTCCTCTGCTTTATTGAGGGTCCAACATTCACTTCTATACAGAGCAATAGCCTGATTATGGTTTTGTATATGCTTAACTCGGTGTTTATGGAAATAAACTTAAACTTGAATTGGTTTCTGAGACCAAGAAAACTTCTATTTGCCAAACAAATTCTATTGTTCATTTCAATTTTCAGATCGTATGTAAAGAAGCATTATAACAAAAATTAAAATCATTTTAATATTTATATTATTTTAAAATAGAACAAATAATTAATAATTGAACCAATTCTATCAGCATCTGCGTCCAAATGCTTGGAATTCGATTGAAATCATTTAGTTTCACGAAGGGAACTATTTTGGTTCGTACTTTGCCTGGTTCGAATTTTCGATAAAATCTTTTTGTCGTGGAAACTATTTAGATCTCACATTAGATCTGCACCCTTAAAAAATCTGGAATACTTTCAAGTTATACAAATTAGGTTTAAACATCTTAGGTTACTTTGGAGATTGCGAATTTGAAGAATTAAAGTTATAGAATCGTGAAGATTCCCTTGATTATTATGTGCGAAAGAATAATACATAAACTATTTATTAATTATATTACTTTCTTTTTTTTAAACAGAAAATAGTACCCCTTTCCCCTCTTTTACACTCTTAGGTGCCACGTCTCAAACGCAGAAATCTTCTTACACTGCCTTGTAAAATACAAAAAATTTAACAAGTTTTTACGCGACAGAAGTGCCATCTATGGGTGAGAACCTGAAACACGTGTAAATAGGAAACAAACTGAAATATGCATTTTTTTTTTTATTTCAACGAAAAAAAAACAACTTTGTAACTGTATTAGTATGAAATGGAATCCGTTTTTCAGTAATGTCCTCTCGCCGTAAAATTTATGCTTTTTCCATTTTTTCCATGATACATCTCTTACGTATGAATATGTGCTCATACTTGTAGAAGATCCAGCTGCTACACATTTCTAACGAAGTCTTCATTTTTTCTTAGTGTCCTTATTAGGACTTCATTCACAGAATAAAGTTTAACAACATCTGTCACTCCTTTTCCATGATGTAGACGATCTAAATTTTATTTTTTCTTTCTAAGATGTAACTTTTCTTTTCAATTGCTTTTCTTTTTATTTCTTTTGCATGGTAAAATACTTAAAATTTTGATAAAATTATAAAAATATTGCAAAAAGCTATAATTTTTAATCACTAATTAGTAAATATGAAGTATAAAAAATTACGAATAGAAAAAAGGCAATGATGTACATCTTTCTGCTGCTAAAAATTTACTGTACTGAATCACATGTTCGACTGTTTTTACAAAATGGGTAATCTCCTTTTTTATATTGGAATCAATGGAATTCAAATAGAATGGAATAAAAAATGACTAGAAATATAAGCGCCAATGTTAACGCCAATTAAAAAAAGTGACGGCAAATTTTTTTTATACCACATAATTTAAAGCTGAGTAAAAATAAAACTCGTGTAAAAAAGTATCATGTAAATCAGGTGATAAGTGTATACGTAACACGTCATATTTGTAAGTCAATACTTTGACTCTGATGAATAACATATCAATAATACCATCCGTAGTATAAAACAACAAAATATTAAAGATTGTAATGATAATACCTAGAACAATGCAGTCGAGCTACACTATTAAAATCCGAAGGTAAACAAGCGTATCTATCTAAATTTGAAGCTACATCTTATCTGTGAGAAGGAGGGGAATATAGAACAATAATTTTACATTAAAATAACGTGTTCGGGCTATAGAGGGGAAAGAAACCTGTCTTAAATCAAAAATAAGTGAAATTGAACAAATTTCGAAAAAGGAAAATTTTTTGACACAATTTTAGAAATCACTCACATTGTGCGCGTACAAACACACACAGAGAAATGCTGGTGTCATGAGGAAAAGAGAAAGCGCCCGAGCAACGCCGTGCTAAGCGGTGGAGGGGGTGGAAGTCATTTTGAAAAAGAGTATTAGAAGTGCTGATTTTGTGAAGGAAAGGGAAAATTTATAAAAGTAGAGAAAGCCCGTGCAACTCCAGGCCATGCAGCTAGTAGTACAATTAAAGTCGTTTATTGGCGGAACAATTGAAATTCGAAAACAATTTGGTTGCTTAAACTACAAGTTGAAGACTTGATCGATGTTGTTCAAGAACATTTTTTTAGTATTTAATGGATAAATTTTTCACGTCAGACGTTATTTATCCAATTTTTATAGAATTAAATAAAATACTTGCTAAATAGTGTTTCTTGAACGATTTAAATTCGACTACCACAGTTGTTATGTATAGACAATTCAGTCAACAAATAAAACTCTAAATCTATAATAATGATTCATTATAATTCCCAGTGGTTTATAATTATCAATACAATGACCTGTCTGGAGTATAACGAGTTGTTATATTAATACTGTCGGTGGTTTCTTCTAACCATGATTGCTATTGATTTAATGAGAAGCTCTCAGGAATTGACAGGACGAAGTTTTCTTTTCCAAGATATCTAACGTTTACTTGTAGATACCACGTAACTGAGACTACTACCGAGGATAACTCTGAAATTTTTGAGATACGCGCAGATGAGTAGTTACAAAAAATAATAATAACGGTTTAATTTGAAAAAAAAATACTAAAGTACTTTAACACAGCAGATGGTTTGTTAATGACTCACTTGAAGTTGTTTAGCGTAGAATAAATTTTAGACAAAAAAATTGAGTTGATGCGAGAACATTATCGTGCTATGATTTTCTATGATTTTTAAATCAAGACGAATGCGTTCAACGGCTGAAATTAGCATTTGGGGATTAATCTCCATGTCGCACTACTGTATTCATATGGTTTAAAGAATTTTTGAAGAGGTTGCAATTCTCTTCAGGATGAAGAACACACAGGAAGGCCTCGGTTGGCAGTAATCCTGGATAATGTGTCTGCCCTACGAAAAATGTTAATAGTTGATAATCGTTGTAGTAACCTAATGATACAGAAGGAACTTAACATTGGATTCGCAGTCACACCCAAAATTATTCATGAAGTATTACATATGAAAAAAGTATTTGGGTTCTCCATAATCTAACTTAGCACAAAAAAGAGGAGCGTGTCAGAATCTGTAAAGAAACCCTTAAGTTAGTAAATGATGGCGGGCATCGCATCATTTCTAAAATTGTAACGGGGGATGAAACATACATGCCGTTTTTTGACGATCCAACGCGTCAAAAAAGCAAAGTATAGGTCTTTGAATATGACTCCTTGCCGACAATGGTGAAAAGACAACGAGCAATGGAAAAAGTAATGTATGCCGTTTTCTTCAGAAGTACGGGATTGGTCAAAGCCATCAAGTTGGAAGGACAGAAGACAGTAACAGTAAACTGGTATTCCACTAAATGCCATCCAGAAATTCTTTAAGAAGTAAACGTTAGCGGACTAATGTTTCACCATGACATGTATGCTCCCATACAGCCAGATTAACAGCTGAGTTTCTTAAGCAAAAACAAATTAAAGTGATTGAACATCCACCTTATTCTTCACATCTAGCTATGTGGGACTTTTGGCTATTATTTAATCTTAAAAAGTACTTACGTGGACGTTGTTTTCATTCAGAAGAAGAGATTAATGTGGCTATAAATGCATTTTTTCATCAGTTCTAAGAAATGAATGGTTTGATGCATTTAATTTGTGAAACATTAGTCCACAAAAGTGCATTGATGCTGGAGGAGACTACTTTGAACACTCCTACAATTTTTTAAGTATAGCTTTAAAAACCTAGGTGTATGTCAAAAATTTCAGAATGACCCCGTACAAAACCGCTTTACATCTTCTCATTAAGTTCGCTAGCATCGTTACATCTCTCTTCGCTTTGTTTTCAACAGCTTCAGTGAGTTGCCACTCACATCACAAACAAAACTATACACAACACAAAATAAGTAAAATTCTTACCTTAGATGGCGCTACAAACACAATCGATAATACACCGCTCAAAACAATTAAAGGATATTGTAAGTTGTATATAAAATAAAGATATAAGCTATTTTTTTTTGCCGAAAACGGAAGAAGAGAATCACAAATGCAATTTTTTCTGATTTTCAAACTGTGGAGTATGCTAATTTTGAGTTTGATGTCAAAAACATCGCTTCAGCGGCAGGAATGAAATTTGACTTTAAACTGAAACGAAGACAATGATGATTGTCATTCAGTGACTGCTTTGTTTCGATGAGTACGATGTCTCAGAGAAGTCGTTTAACCGATTCAGAAGCTTGGAGAGCTGTTGGTAGGTTAGAAGGGGGCCAAACTCAAGTCGAAGTAGCGCAAGCCATTGGAGTGTCACAAAGTGTGATTTCCAGGATCTGGAACCGTTTTTTGGAGACTGAAAGTGCAGGCCGAAGACCAGGACAAGGTCGTAGACGGGCAACAACGCCCAATGAAGATCGTTATTTTGTGTTAACGGCTCGGAGACACGGAAATATGAACGCTACTCTTCTCCAACAACACCTTCGCTCGGCTACTGGCACCACGGTTTCAACTCAGACTGTCCGAAACCGGCTCCATGGTGTAGGTCTGTATGCTCGCCGACCGATGGTATGTGTTAGACTAAGATCAAGGCATCGTCGCGACCGCAGGGAGTGAGCAACAGAGCATGTGAACTGGAGAAGAAATGAATGGAGCAATGTTCTTTCTTCTGACGAGTCCCATTTTTCTGTTCATCCGGATAATAGGCGTATTTCCATCTGGAGGGACCGTGGCAGTAGGAATAATCCTGCGTTCGTGCACGAAAGTGTCAGATTTGGCGGTGGAGGAGTGTTGGTGTATGGTGGCATCTCCATTGACGGGCGCACAGACCTCTACATCATTCGCGATGGACCTCTGACTGCTCGCCGATATAGGGATATCTTCAGACCTATTGTAGTCCCTTACGCTGCAGCAATCAGAGATGACTTCATTTTAATGGACGTAACAGCAGGCCACATCGTGCTAACCTCGTGGAGGATTCCCTTTTCGAGGAAGGAATCGTACGAATGGAATGGCCAGCGTGTTCTTCAGACATGAATCCAATAGAGCACGTTTGGGACGCTCTAGGAAGACGAGTTGCTGGCCGCCAACCACCCCCACAAACTCTCCAAGAACTGGAAAGAGCTCTTCTGAAAGAGTGGGACAGAATACCCCAACTCGTGATTAATAGCCTCATTGACTCCGTGCCTCAAAGGTGCTCAACGTTGCTGGCCGTCCGTGGAAACCATATCCCTACTGAAAATGATTTCCTTTGAAGAAAACACTTTTTCTTATTCTTTTTTTCTCATTTGCACAAATTGTGTTTTTTCCTTTTGTACACAAATGCGCAATAAAATGCATTTTTTTCTGCCAAACATGTGTAATTTATTCTCATATAAACTACTATGTCTGTCGACCATGTATCAATCAGCTAAAAAGTTTCCCAGCCACAAGATCCACTTAAAACCGCAATATCCTTTAATTATTTTGAGCAGTGTATTAACACCATAAATATACTTTCGATGCAATCGAGACATTCAAAATATAATATAACCGATTTTTGCTATCCATAGAGAAAAAAAATAATAGTAGTAGCTTTTCGACATCGATAGAGAATATATATTTCTGCAGAATTGCAGCAAGAATAAAATAGGGGTGTAATCTATTGATGAAGTCATTTCAGTATCTGTAAAAGGGAAATTTTGCATTGAATGCTGAAACTTCCACTGGCCACCAAGAAAAGTATGCCGGATCTTCAGAGGTTCGCTATACTTTTCAGAAAAATATTCACTTAAAGCGTTCGCAATTCACAGCTTGAGGATTACCGTTCTTGAATAAGAATCTATAGTTATATTAAAAAATGTGTTGTATGAGGTTTTACTTGAAATTTTTCAACTCATTTTATGAGAAAATGTTTGCTGTACATCTTCCAAAAAATAGATTTCAATTAGTTATATAGTTACACGGCAAAATTCCTAAAAGAACGGTTATAAAAATGTGTTCGAAAAGCTATTTAAAATTAGAAAACTGTTTAAAATTATATTTCTTCAATTTGACTTGGTAGTCAAAAGATGGTTTTTCACTTAAAATTCGTATACTAGTTCTAAAAAATACAAAAGATTGTTGAACTTGAAAAATACTAAGTAGCATAATGGCATGGGGGAGCCAACAGAGATGGTTTTTCTTCCAGTTATATGTAACAATACCAGAGTATATATATATATCCACTGACTCACATTCTAACACACTTTTAAACTATTAAAATAATTAATTATTAATGATGATGAATATCCCGAGTTCACAGTATTTTAAACCCATTTAAACTTAAACTAAGATATGAAAACCAACTTCTCCCACTAAATGTGTTTTTTCTCGGATCCACCTATGACCTTAAGAATGACAAAGTAATTATTAACATTAGTTACATAACTCCAGCTGCATTAATTTAACAGAGACAATTCAGACCTTGAATTGTCTCTTACAGTTGGGTTCTTTTTGAGTCAATGCTATATCGGCATCATAACAATCTTCAATGAGCCTCACGATTTTAAATACTTCAGGCCCATCGAGTACTTTATAGCGAGGATATGTTAAAGAATATTAAAAGAAAATGAATTGACAGGCCCTTTATAACTCATACGGAATAAGCTGTAAAGCATTTTGTAGACGTAAAAAAAATGAATCTTATTGAAACGTTTTTGTGTAGGGAGAATTATTAAAAATGGCTAAACTCGATTTTTAAAAAGACTAAAAAAATATTTTAAAAAAAATACCCAATCCACGAAAAAACATTCTAACTAATGAAAATTTTATAGCAAAAGCGTTTAAGCGAACAGGATAATTTTTCAATCATTTAGAGTTTTTTTTATTAAGGAATCTTGTACTTCTCAGTGGAACTTCTTTTTATTCAATGCTTTGTATTCAGAATGCTTCCTAGTAGCTCAATTTATACGTGAAATCAGAAAAAATTTGTGTGTTTAAAAAGAAAAGTTACATTCTAGAATTCATTTATCCCCCCTTTTTTGTAATGATTCATTTCTAAAGCTCCGACGTCGTTTTTGCCCCCTCCTAAATTATATATGTAGAAATTTAAAATAAGAATATTTAAAATAACACTTTTGTTTAAAATTTGGAATAACAAAAAAGAATTTTTTTAAAAAATAGTAACAAAATTTATTTACAAATTAGAAATAGTTATTAAAAGTTATAAAACACTTTTGGTAACAATATAAATGCACATTAAAAATCCTTATGAAATGTGCAGTACAAACATTGTGATGGGCGAATATAGCCGCGATTGGTAAACAACAAGTAAACTTTCCTTTGAATGTTTTTTTAATATAGCAATATATAGGCATATTTATTAAATACATAGATCCCATGCTCCCTGGGTTTTACTTCTTTTTTACAGAATTTGTGAAAATCCTTACTAATATTATAAATGCGAAAGTTTGTATGGATGTTTGTTATTCTTTCACGGAAAAACAACTGAATGGATTTTAATGAAATTTTTCAATAATATAGCTTATACACCAGAATAAAACATAGGCTATAATTTATAAAGATATTGTGTGAAGTTTCCAAAATATAACGATAATTGTCAAGAAAGTAAGAAAAAAAATCTGCCGTCTGCAAAGAAAGCCCGCGACAGCATATATCTATCTTTTTTGTGTGAAGCGAAACTTGCCCTGTTTGTTTTGTCTACGCCATGCCTTAGTGTGCGCTCGCTTTTAATTTATTCCTTTGATCAGTGTAATCACTTTTTTTTTATTTCATAATAAAACTATATTTTGAAGGGAGAGGTGGTGTCAAGATTTTAACATAAAATAAATACAACAGAAAGTAATATCAACGCATTACACTTCCAAATATAAATTATTTACGCTATTTTAAGCGTTCATTACACAAAATTTGTAACAATGTGTTATTTTTGCTGAGCAAAGATCAGCTTAGGATGGTGTTTTCAAAAATAGACTGACAAAAGAGTTACGGGGAGTTATAAATAAATAAAAATCCCTTTTATCAGAGCTATTAGATCTACAGACTTAAAATTTAATAAATATGTTTTTGTTGTTGTTGTTGTTCAGCTGAAATATGCAAAAAGCTTTTATGTTGTTTGTTTAATTTACAATTCACATAAAATTAACTCATTAAAAACTTCTTTATCCTTCAATCTGTATTGTTTAATTTTTCAATTCACCCGTGCGAAGAACGGGTATACCAGCTAGTAATACATAAAAATGCTATTATTCAAGTTTTCTTAATGCTATTATCACAAATGATGCCAAAAGCAAATCCAATCAGTTGGACAAAGTTTTCAACTTAAATAATTTTCACTTGTCTCGTTCAATAAACAATCTTCATTTCACATTGTACGGGTTCTTTTTTAAAGGTCGCTGATGTATTCCTGAGTGTTTCGTGTCACGGTGACGGATGAATTCACGGAACTAAAGGCTTCAAATCGCAACCCTGATTTCTGGCCTCTGTTCCCTCTCTCATACACATGTCGTCGAAACTAACCGACAGCTTCCGGTCGACATATTGCCACCGGAAGGCCTCTCCAGACGCTTTCACTACTCCAATTTGTAGCTAAAGAGTGAATTTCGCAAGTAAATCGAGGCATTATAAAATCATTAAATCTTTCCAAAATTGCAGATAGCATTAAAATCATCTAATGGATCGAGTACTAAGTGATTGAGATATTGATAATTTTACACTGAATGTATTTTATTTCTTATTAAGGTATCTGACTAATTGCGACAACTTTTTTTTAAAAGAAAGTGAAGACATGGAGATTTTTTTGTGGTTTTTAGATTTATTTTGTACATTTTAAGAAAGAAAACGTTAAAACTAAGAAGAGAAAAATAAATTATTATTACTAAAATGGAAAATAATGGGTAAAAATTGACAAAAAATCACATAAAAAAACGGGCCCCTCTTTATACCAATAGTAAATGAACCAATTCTCACTTTTTCAAGTTTGATGTATCGCTTTGCTATTCCTTTTTGAAATGATCGTCAGGATAAGAAATTTTTTAATTTTTACAAAAAACTAGAGCGTTTTATTTTAGTTATTATATGAAATTGCTTCGAAAAACAGTAATTATATTCACATAAAAAATTGTAAAATTTGTAATAAAACAGTGACTGATAAATCTGAAGGTTAAAACACTTCTACTGTTCTACAGAACATACACGAAAAATTTTAACAAATTATTTTAAAAACATTTTGAGCAATCACTGTCCTCGTTTGAGTTTTTCGAAAAAAAAAAACCACATTGCGAGTAAACCGCATTTTAAAGTTTGACATCTTACGTAAAGTAATGGCATCTGCTTTTACTAAAACACTTATAGTTTTTGTTCTAGTGAATGGAAAAGAAAAAAACTTGGTATTTTTATAAAGCTAATGAGATGGCCTATAAAATAAAAGCACAAAAAAAATTTGTTAAGTTTTTAAGAAAATAATGATTTTTTAGGGTAGTCGGATACCTTAAATGAAAATAATCTTGATATTTTTTTTATCATAATATGTAGTTATACTACTGAAGTGAGAGAATACTGTATTCCAACTGTCAAATATAATTACCCTATGATCTAGCGCAGGGGTGCGCAGACTTTTCCAGTGTACGGTCTACTTCTAATTTTTTCATAGTGTTGCGGTGCACCCAGTGGCGTAGGTGTAGGGAGCTGAGGTGAAGGACTACATTTCATATAACTTAATAAAAAATACGGAATATGTACATAACTACAATAAAATACACTTTTAAGACAGCGTTTAAAGCAAAACGCAAGTTACAAACATAGTAATAATAGCCACAAATATAATAATATCAAATGATGCATTTGTTACGAAATAATTCAAAATACATTGAAAAATAAAACATGTCCATCTAAAGTTTGTGCTTCTAGTCAGTGGTGTAACGGAGAATATTAGGGCCCCCTTCAACGTCGGGCCCCCCACCGGATCTTACAAAAGATTTCAAAACCATAACGTAACATAGGCTTTGGGCCCCTTCCCCCACGATGAGGGAGTAGCGGGGGTGTACGTTATGCCACTGCTCCTAGTTATAATAAATAGAATACTTAGATACTGTCAGCCAATCTTGATTGCTTCGGTATGCATTTACTGACTGATAATTCTCAGGCGGTCACCCCAAAATGTCTTGGGGGTCAATCAGTAGACCGCGATCGACTTTAGGCCCACCCCAGATCTAGCGTATAACGCGCACTTTTAAAACAAAAAATAAGATCGAAATTTACGGAAGGGTGGGGGGTTAGTTATACGCCGGGTATAAAAATGATAGTTTTAAAAATAAAGAAAGATCAGCATAAAAGAAATAAGATTTCTATATGTTTCTAAATACTGTTTATTTAAAAAAATGACGTACCTTATGAATTTTCATTGTAAGATAACATGAAAAAATCGTCATGTTTACATCTTCATATTACATCCATTACATCTTCAAGCACATCATCGAATTTTGTTTAATCTTCACCATCACTGTTACTCTGATCCATAAATACATAATCAACAACCGTAATAGCCACATTCCAAGCTTCAATTAAATAATAATAAATATTCATAGCCTATTTCTAGACTTCAAAAAAGATAAGGATTCTTCGCAAACAGGTTGCATGTTATACGGCGAATATACCTAAAACTTAGAAATTGTAGTTTGAAAGTATAAGTGTGGGTTATACATGGTGTACCTGTACTTTTAATGAGAGTGAAATATTAAAAACTCAACAGTTGATCAGAAAAAATTCTATTACAATATTTTATCTAACATAAACATTAAAAAAGTCTACGTGTGTGTTAAACTCACTAAAAAATCAAGAACACTCATGTCCATAAATTAAGGATAATGAAGTTCAGGCAAAGAGAAAGAGACAGAAGCAAAACAAATTTGACTTATTTGTAAAGTCTATTTATTAAACAAAAGGTAAAGAGCAAACACAGATGCTATATGTTTGACATAATTAATAAAAATTGCGATGTTTACTCCTGGAGCAAATTTCAAAAAAAGAGCCTATTTACAAAAAACAGTATAACATGGTTAGTATGATGGTTAATATGGAGTATGTCTCCCGGACGATGCAATACAGGCCTTACAACGCCTAGGCATGCTGAGTATCAAATTATCAATCTGATCTTGGGGAATATTACACCACTCATCAAGCAATGCCCTCCGAAGTTCCGGTAGACAGGTGGGAGGGAGTTGACGGGCTGCAATTCATCGGCCAAGCATATCCCACACATGCTCTATTGGATTCCAGTCCGGTGAGTATGCTGGCCAATCCATACGGGTGATATCCTCCGATTGAAGGCATTCGTCTACAATGTTTGCACAGTGTGGATGGGTGTTGTCATCCATAAACAGAAGTTCAGCACCCATGGCACCCCGAAACAAACGTACATGTTGTTCCAGAATGACATCCCGATAGATGTGGTCTGTCATCTTTACACTCTGAACATGCAGGTCAGTTCTGGAACCAAAAATAATTCCTCCCCAAACGCGCGAGTCATCCTGCACCACCATAACGGTGTCGTTCAATTGTGTTCTCTTGGTGGTAACGGGTACCTGGTGCTCTCCATATTAAAGTCCGGCGAGAATCAGACTGCAAACTAAACCTGGACTCCTCGAAAAACATCACACAAGACCACTGTTGTGGTGTCCACAATGCATACTCTGTACCCCAGGTTAATCGCAGGCGGCAGTGAGTTGCGGTAAGTGGAACACATCTGACAGGCCTATGAGCATATAGACCAATGTGCCCTAAGCGTCTGTACACGGTCTGCCTTGAAATTGTCGTATCGGTTGCTGAAGAGAGCTGACGAGACAGGTCTGATGCTGTGCTTCGTCTGTTTCTTTTGCAGTAACTGCCAAATACTGGACTTCATTCGGTGTTTTACTCGGGGGAGACCTGTGCTGTAACATCTACTCACATTACCATCATCTTGGAATCGTTGACAAAGCCTGGAGATGACACTCTGTGTGATTCCAAGTTCCTTGGATACTTCCAGCTGCATACGTCCACATTTCAGTCGTCCAATAATTCTACCACGTAAAAAATCATCCAAATGCTTCCTTTGTGCCATAACTAAGCGGTTATTGCACTGAAAGGCTTTTAAAGCGCATGTGAATAATTTTACTTCTTTGTTACCATTCCTTATATATACCCTCTTTTAAACTCGTCATTGTGACGCACTATCCGCGCCATCTGGTGGTTTCCTGTAATTGACATATTCTTCAAGATGTGTGTGATAATTCTACAGGTGGAATTTTTATTTTAGAGTTCAATTTCTGTGTGATTCTGAATTATCCTTAATTTATGGACATGAGTGTATTTATCGATTGATTTACTGTTTTGTTATATACATAATCAGGACTCCAAAAATAACTAAAATCACAGTCAAATTATTCGAAATTCAAAAGGACAGCTGTAAAGCCGACATTTTACCTTGAGGTCCTTATATTTCTAATGTAGCTTGTAGCTATCTTTTTTTAGCATGTTATGGGTTCAATACTGTTGAAAAGTACCAGCGATCAATGGAACTATTTACATATTTAGATTAAAGAAAACTAAAAAACAATAATTTAAAATAGACGATTATTAAAGAAGTGGAAATTGCTTAGATATATTTCAGCTGACGACGATAATTTGTTCTAAAATCGATATTTTTAACCCAGACGATTTTTTAACAGGATAAATATTTAATAAAAACTTTAAATTTGGGGATTTATATTCGCAGTTTATTATATTTTTCGCCCATTGTCGGATATTTTATTAATATATTTAATAAATATATTCTTTTATATAATGTCTCATGCATTTTACAGTTTTTATCTTTGATTAATATAAAAGAATATGATTGTAAAACTGAATCTTTTTCCGAGTAGGAAAATTATTCTGTAATACCGTTCTAACTTCACTATTATATACGAGAGCATCCCGTTTTACTAAATTTTCAATTTTTCTTCAATAACTTTTTTCCATTTCCCAATGTCAAATAAATTTGTAACTTTAAATTTCAAAAAGAAAACTGCGCTTTCATAAAAAATTTCTAAATTATAACATGTCTAATACAACAAAATGCTATATGCGTCATATCCACGTGAATGTATTAATATTCGGAGTTATTTTTATCACAGAAAAAGTATTCCGAATACGATCTTGTTCCTTAATTTTAAATGAAGACAACCTCCATAGAAGATTCATAAAAAACATGATATAAACGGTTATAATACATATTTGATTATTATAATGAAATACAAAAGGCAAATCAAGATTGTAGCTGCTGTTGAATTCTGAAATAAAAAAATAACAATTCTAAAAATATAAAGCAATGCTTGCCGACTAGAAAAATCATGTCACAATCACATAGTTCGAATGGAATCTCAAATCGTTTGGTGCCAATATTTAAAGAATTCCTTTTTTATTTTATTCTGACTAAATTCGTTATTTATACAGTATTTTAATATCATAGTATCGATTCATATAAATTTATAATTTTAATACTTTTTTAATATTACTCCGGATATCGAAAATAGCTTTACCACGTTTTCCTGTAAATTATCAGTGGTATAAATAATGAAAGCGAAAAGAAAAAGAAAAAACACTTAATACAAACAAAAAACAAGAAAGTATTTCATAAAACAGAGTCAAAAAACAGAAAAGTATTTCATAATTGTGTGTTTTGGTCGTTCTGTGATGCGAGACAAATTAATGAAATAACGAGCACACACACACACAAAAAAGAGCTATATTTCTCTCTTCCATTTTTTTCATAGAAAACTCTTAATTTTGGAAAATATAATTTTCAGATTTTTGCAATCATTGTGTAGGAAGTACGAAAACCATTTCAAACAATATATAGAATTCGATCATAACTTTTCTGAAAAGAAAAAACAGTAAAAAATAAAGTTGGATTAAAACTTAAAATATTTCTTTTAAACATAGGATTTCAAAAAAAAATTATATTCCCATGAAAATTAGAAGACGCATGATTATATTCAGAATATATAACTGATTGCAAATTAAAATAAATTTAATTTTGAAATGAATGAATTAACAAACTCTAGAACGCGTTAATTTTATACGTTTTGAAGATGATCCAATGTTACATCTCAAAAAATGTACAGGAGTTAAATGTTATTGAACTTCTAACAATAATTCTTGTGACGTACTATTCTTGTTAATTGTTATTTAGCATACCAGTGCATGAAATAACAACAAAAAAGGGCATAAAGACCAAGTAAATTAATTCTTTAGCGCTATAAGTGGACACAGTACGATTCAATTGACAAAAATCGATGAAAAATTCAAATGAATTCTTTTTGACCTAAGTTATTCAAAAAATAATTTTCTCTAATCTCACAGTTTATCGCCATTTAAAATGCTAAAGCTTCTTTTTCTATTGTGTCAAATGATTTGATATTTTTCATCTATTGTTATTAGTTTATGTAACAAAAGTTGGTATGTATTTTTTGAATTAAAGAAATATTTATTTTTTAAAAAATTGTTGAATTTAGAATTTATACATTTTTTAAGGAATTTTCAATAAGCCTTCAAAAACAGAAATTTTTTTCGAATATCAATGATGTTAGTAGAAAACCCATACCAACTTTTATTGAACATGGTTTGACGTACATGTAAATTAAATGTCTTGTGTGTACGTCACTTTTTTGTAGGAGGAATAGCCTTTTGAAATCCCTTCCTGGATTTTTACATTTTTCTTTAAAAAATTAAACAGTTCACTTTTTGTGTAATATTTTAAGTTCAAAAACTATTTACGTGATGCATAGCCTATACATAGATTACAAGCAAAAAAATTTTAAGAAAACATTAAATTGAAGATTTTTTTAAAAATTTACCATCTCCCTTTAAATGTGAATGGCATTTTATTTATGATGCCCTAAGTTACTACATACAGATACATAACTAAAACTAAAATTTAAATGATAGAAAAGAATTTGGAGTCAAATTTGGACCAAACTCATTGTATGTAATTTGATAGCTATCTTAATAAGTGCATAAGTGCAACAAATATTTCGAGATGAAGTAGCGCTTCTAGGGTTAATCGTACACACTTATACTGTACGATTCAAATGGATTTTAGAACATTTTAATAAAACACAACATAATGTTCTATGTAGTTAAAAAGGATTATAAGTTTTTGATTAGATGATGTAGAAAACTACTCTCATGGTCATACAAAAACTTTTTAATAGTAATAATTCAATGTGGTGCCATTTTCTCTTGCACTGTTGATGAAAAACCAAACATCTTTAATATTCTTAAAATAGGCTTTATACGAAATTTAATTTTGAATCATTTTTGCTGAAACGCATTAAAACTTATATATATATCAAAATAAGCATTTCGGTGAATCGAAAAAAGCTTTTCCAGAATTTTGAAACCCACCTATGTGAAGGGGCGGGGGCCAGCATGATTGCTACCAAGTACCTACCCTTTGTAAAATCCAACTTGGGGGCCCAAAACCAGATTTTTCAGGGATGCCCAAATGTTCTCCGTTATACCACTGTTTTCTGGTTCGTAGTTGAAGGGAAAATTTACATGTTAAATACTGCAACAAGGGGAACGAAGTTTAGGTATTTGAGCTTTTTTAGGATAAAAAATCAAAACAATTTTTGTAAATTTTAAACAATTATTGAGACGAGAGACACCTACTAATTAGTTACAAGAAAACGAAACATGAGGTGCATCTAAGAGCTTATTTGGTGTTAAAACTTCTAAAAATCTATTGGCGAAATGATAGTGTACAGTGAAGTGGAAAACGAGAAAAATAGCTCCGATCGAGCGGGAGAGAGAGAGAGAGGTGAGGTTATGAAATATTGCAATGTGCATCAGTGGCACACAAAAGGGGGGTCCTCGGGCTCGGACCCCCCTCATAACCCTTTTTTTTTCAATTGATTATAATCCTATGTAAATAGTACGTAAAATTTAATAAAATAATTGTTATAAATAATTAATTTTATTAATTAATGAATTTTTTACTGTTTTTGTTCCCGTAAATCGACAAAATTAAAAGAATATGTTGAGTAGTGTATTAGAGTATGATACGAGATTGGTGGACTTTCGACCCTGGATCCCCCCTTGAAAAATTCCTGTGTGTGCCTCTGATGCACATTGAACTATATCCTACTCAGCACTCACTTATCAATAATCATAGATTTTGTTATTCATACTGTAAGAAAATAATTTTATTCTGAGCCTAAAATCATCTAACCATAATTAAGAGACTTTTTTCCCATTTTTTTCGAAAATTCAACCCCTTTTGTGGTAATATCGAATTTTCAAATTGTTATTCTTAACTCTATATTTTTCTCCTAATTTCCATATATCACAGAACATCTTTTCTACTTAAAAAGATCCCAATTACTTATAATATTTTTCTCCATAGAACCGCAATTCACGCAACTACTCATGCTGTAATAAGAAATGCAATGCCAGTAGAATTTCTGCTTATGAAACATTACGAATGATTTTCCTCGAGATAACTGCAATACAGGTCCCTAAATAATCAGACTATGCAAATATGATTTTGTAACCATGTCTACCGAGAATTGTGCTTCTGGAATCATTACGATGCATTGAGGTGTCGGCCATTTCGCAGAAGAGTTGCTGGTTGTCAGTCCTTGGAATGCTTCTCTGCGGTCGAAAAAGAAGATGCGTGTTGTCATGGGCGAAAAGGCTGCGACCCACTTTCTGAAGCACCTCCCCACCACCAAGCCATGCTCTGCAGAGAGAACCTTGTCAGAAATATGACGTCAGGGAGAGCCTGTCACTCGCCACAAGGATCATTGACCACGGGCGGTATGCAGCCGGAAAAGCTCATTCCACTTATCGCTCCTCACCCTTCTCTGCGAGCGAGGAAAATGACTTCCTTTCTTCTCGCTTCCTTTTGCATGATAAATCTTCAGTCAAATGGAAGATTGTTCTGTCGTTTGGTCAATACTTTTTTTAAGATCTCTGCGAGATTGCTTCCAGACTTGGACACTGTTTTTCTTTTTAAAAATGTTCCAAAATTAACTTTTTCCTGCTGTGTGTGGTCTCATAAACTCTACAACCTGCATCCATTTTACCATTATTTTGATAATTTTTTTTTTTTCAGGAGTAGGAGAATGTCTATAAATGTCTCTCACTCAATGTCTATTAACGAATACGATGGCTGTTGGCAACGGAACTCGTAATTTTGAACAATGGTCAAGTGACGAGGATGACACCTGAGCTCTCTTCGAACTACCACAATACGCCAGTGGGAGGACATTAAGTCTCGACAGATTTAATATGCATTATCCTCTGTTTTCGGCGAGTCTTTACTGAGTGAGTGAATATTAACGTCGCACTGTTCAGCTACACGAGGGCTTTTGGCGACGGACCACCTAATTTTGAGCAATGGTCAAGTGACGTGGACGACACCTGAGCTGGCACCCCCTCTCCTAACTATACGGCGAGTCTTTAATGGCACTAGAATAGCTGGGGTAGCCTAGTGTTATGGTCACGGCCGGAGTGACACGGGTTCAAGTCCTGGTGCTACTGAATACCCAGTGTGTAGAGGAGCCGATGCACGTTAAATATGTTGATGTTCAATGTCCTCCCGTTGGTGAGGTGTGGTGGTAGGCAGGAAAGGAGGTGCCAGTTCAGGTGTCATCCTTATCACCTGACCGAGGTTCGTCGCAATATCCCTCATCTTGCGTAAAAAAACGACGTTAGAATGTCTCTCATTTTCAGTGGTACTAGGCTCGAACTCATGACACGTCGAGCACAAGCCCGTGATTATTACCACAAGACTACCGCAGCTTTATTTATTCAGAATGTAAAATAATGAAATAAAATTGGAATATTAAAAGAATCGATTTAGTTGTATTTGTGTGAAACAGAAAATAATGCAATTTATCTGAAACTTGGTGACATTTAACAACAGAAATTTTACGCATACGGTATTTTAGACCACACTAAGACAGCTGTTGGCGAAATCCCTACACAGTAGTTTAATATAATGCCGTGCAGTTCAGTGGCGTAGCTAGGTATCCAAAGGCCCTGGTGCAAAAAAAACCCCGAGACTCCTATTTTGGTTGGGCTTTATCAAGTAAAATAAAAATATATTAGTATTTTAATCATACAAAGCTTCTTTAACATTAGCCCTTTATTGTGCTCTGCAGACCATATTAATGCAAAGTTACATACTAGTTGCATGTATGTGGATGAGTTTTCTTGTGTAAAATTTAGTGATTAACCAGGTCCAATTTCATTATGATAGACAGGAAATGATATGAAAAGTATGCATGAACAAGAAAATATAATGCAAAAAAATACTATAATTTTTTTTAAAAAAAAATGCTACTACCAAAAAACAGAGGAGGGGGGTGTTAAAAAATTACATCATTCTATTGCAGATAGGGGTAGATTGCGAAATACTGAAACAGGAAAATAGCTTATTATGAATCATACCGTTATTAAAAATAAAATGACCAAGAAGAAATAGCTTCCTGTGTAGGTTTTTTTAAGATGTATGGTAAGATTTTTCATGGAACTTCACGTTTATTTTCGAGAAACAGTTAGAAAAATGAAAAAATTGAAAAATAATGTTAACGTTTTTCACAATAAGCATAAGCTAAGTTCGTAACACTATACAAATAAAGGAATGAATTTAGAATTCTCTATAATCTCGAAATTACCTTCAACTGAGTTGCCCTGATTACAGCTATGCGTTGCAGTCTTTTATATTTATATCTTAAATGTGAGAGAAATTATCGCAAGTTCGGCTTGCCTGATGGTCAGAGTCCGAGGGCACTGGTGCACGACACTGCCTAGCCCATTGATAGCTACGCTACTGGTGCAGTTTTTAAGCCAACAAAATTAATGCTTTAATTGCAGTCCTCAGAGAAGAAATTCTTAAAATATATATGCATTCAATAGTCGAGCATTTGAAGCCAATCGTCTGAGTGGTAGCGTATCGTGCCTCCACACCACAGATCCGGGGTTCAAACACCAAGCTGGACAAGGTCGATAAATGAGAACCAAGATTGTTGGGAAGTAAACACTGGGAGTTTCGCGTCAGTCTGAACACCTGCCCAGAACATGTGCTCATGCACCTCAGTGCCCAAGGTCATGAAAATTGAGATGGGCACAGTAGACCTCGGTCCTCTATGGGCTGTCGTGCCTCTGAGTTAAGGAAAGTTTAATTGAGAAGTTATTTTTGCCTAATATATTTGTTATATATACCCCATCTGTTAAACCTATAAAAATTTGAATCAAAGTAAAATTTATTAAACTTTAAATAATGTTTTATATGTTTCTTATTGTGAATTAATTCATGTTCCAAGTACTATTTTTTTCTGGAGCAAGGCTAATTTGGGCCAAATAAACAAGGTTTAACTTTAGGTGGGCCGCAAAAAAAATCAATATTTTTAGACACGTAGGTTTATTTCGAATAATACTTTATAATAAACATAAATAAAAGAACAACAAAAATTTAATTTTTGCATCCTGACGCTTAACATCTCTTCTCTGCTACTATCTTTCGTGTTTCAGGAGAAATTTTGTACGAGTGATTACTTCCAGAACTATCCCAAGGTGAACGCCATTAGTACTGCTTCTAACACAGGAGACTTTTTTTCTTTCATTACTGAAAATAACTGATCGCGCCGATAAGTACTTCCAAACATAGAAATAATTTCAAATGCGAATTTGCGAGTATTTTCAAACGTGAATGTTAGTTATTTGAACAAAAAATTCAGGTACACCTACTTAGTGGTGTAACAGAGAATATTAAGGCACCCCTGCAAAGTCAGGTCTTGGGCCCAAAGCCGGATTTACAAAGAGTATGCATTTGGTATCAGTCAGGCTTTGGTCCCCCTAGAATCCTGAACCCCCTCGCTGCGGGGTGTACGTTACACCATTGCACCTACTTCAACGAATTTTGCCTTCAAATTTCAGTAGCCCTGAATCTCGATCACCTCAATTTGCATATGGCTGGAAACCAGTGGCGCACACAAGGGGGGGACCTGGCCTGGACCCAAAGCCCTTGATTTTTTTTCCGATTGATTATAATTCTATGTATATAGTACGTAAAATTTAATTAAGTATTTGTTAATAATGATTAATTTTATTAATTAATTTTAATTATTTATTCAATAATTAGTTTTTTACTCTGTTTTGTTCCCGAAAATCGACAAAATTAAAAGGTGTACAAGAATGGTGAACTTTCGACTCCGTACCTTCCCCTTCCCCTTGAAAAATTTCTGTGTGCGCTACTGCTGGGAATTAAGTCTATATTTATTAAGAAAATCGAAGAAAAACAAAATTTGTCTACCAAAGAATTAAAGTTTGTAAATCTTGTTTCAAATTCAGTTCTAAGATTTGAAGTTTTTTCTGCATATTTCTGAAGAGAGCGATGCAGTATCATCTCAACTTTATTTGTTCATGTTGCACATCGGAAAATGCGTTAAATCTTCGCTTTTCAATTGCTTTTCCGAAAGTTATGTATTATTGTGTGCAGTGGAGCACACAAGGATGGGGGAGGGGCTCCTGGGGTCCGGACCCCCTAAAGCACTTGATATTTTTTCCGATTGATTATAATTCTAAGTATAATTCTAAGTACGTAAAATTTAATTAAGCATTTGTTATTAATGATTAATTTTATTAATTAATGCTAATTATTTATTCAATAATTAGTTTTTTACTGTGTTTTGTTCCGGAAAATCGACAAAATCAAAAGGAGCATGATACAAGAATGGTGAACTTTCGACACCGGACCTCCCCTTGAAAAATTCCTGTGTGCGCTACTAATTGTGTGTCAATATATTGGCCGGGCTACAAAAATGTTCGTTGCGGGTCACATGCAGCCCGCGGGCTGGAGGAGGCTCCCCCTGCTCTGGAGGTACTGGAAGAATATTGGCTATTGATCTAATAATAATTAATAATGATCGAATGAGGAGAACGACATTTGAATTGGTATTTGTTCCTCCTAATTACCATATCATATTACATAAGGATTTGGAGGTTTATTCCTATTGAAGAGCAATAAATGGAAATAATCTCTATTCACTTGCCCAAGGTTCAAAATTACTAGGTCTGTCACCAACAGCCCTCTTATTGCGCTGAAATGTGGCTTTAATAAAGCAAACAATGGACTTCATTAAATCTCAAAGCAGTTACTTGGTGGAAGAGACCCGAATTCACGATTCTATGCGAACATTGTTGGTCACGACGTTACCAAAACCATTTCTTAAGAGAAAAATGTACTTTAATATTCGACATAGCAACATTTTATATAACTTAGCTATTTCAAAATTCTTTTACTATATGGATATTGCACTTCTTCTCTACTTTCACATAGCTCATCTTTCCTTCCTAAGGGCTCATTTTTTTTCTTTTGAATTTCAATGGGAAAAAAATAGCAATTATACTGATGGCAAAATGATTTAATGGATAATCTATTGTCAATATGAATGAAAAGCTTTAAAAGAATGAAGATTAAAGAAGAGGAAGGATTAGTTAAAATGATTTTTAAATACAAATTAAATTATATTGGCAAGAAATGACATAAAAAACTTCATGAAGGCACTGCCTTTTCAATCTGTATGTGCTGATCACAAATAAAAAGGAATATTCGTTAGAAATCAAAAAACCACTAATATATTAACAGCGGCGGAACGAAGAGTATTAGCCTCCCCTCCCCCTGCAAAGTCAGATTTTGAGCCCCAAGCCCAAGTACATACTTGGCATCAGTCAGGCTTTGTGTCCTCAAGAACCCCCCCCGTGATGCAGGGGTGTACGTTACGCCAATGTATTTTGAGCATCTTATGAGTGCAATTAAATCTTTTATGTCACTCTAATTGAAACTAAATACACTGCTGGACAATTGCTAAGGACGGATAACACTATGATCCATAGCAACCACAAAATGAAAGGAAGCAAAATGTGGAAAATTAGAATAAGTGCGGGATATTAGTAAGAAGAAGTATGAGTATGCACAAAATTTTTTTCCACGCCTGTTCATCACGTGATAGCGTTCATAAGAGCTTTAAAGGTTTTGACGCGTGTAGACAGTTGTTGTTTCAAGTCAAAGTTTTACAGGAAAGATTTAATAGACGAACTTAAAATTTTTGACATGTCTTCCCGACATCACATAGATGATTTTATGCGTGGCCGAATTATTGGAAAGATCGAAGAGAAGGGCGAAAAATAACAGATGTTGCCAGGGAGTTCGACATCGCTCACAGCTTTGTTTCACGGCTGTGGAAGTCATTTAAAACTACTGGAATGTGTAGTAGACGGCACGGGGGAGGTCGTGTTAGAAGTACAACGCCTGCAGAAGACAGATATATCGTCCTATCAGCAAAAAGGAAAAGGCGCACCACAGCTCAGCAGGTGGCAAATCAGTTTCTTGCTGTCTCAGGAAAGCAGATCTCCCGAAAAACTGTTGCCAGACGTTTGAGGGGAGGAGGACTATACGCACGCAGACCTGTTGTGTGTGTCCCATTGACCAGACAGCACCGTACTGCCCGTTTGCAATGGTGTCGTGAGCATCACAATCGGACTGAACAGGACTGTGCATGCGTACTATTCTCAGATGAGAGTAGGTTCAGTCTGTCATCGGATTGTAGACGCCAACTGATCTGGCGCGAGAGTGGTACTGCTTATCGTCCAGAAAATATCCAGGAAAAGGACCGATATCCGACATGCAGGATCATGGTGTGGGCCGGCATCATGATCAATGGCCGCACGCGCCTACATGTGGTTGCGAATGGGACTATGGCGGGCCAACGATACATTGATGAAGTTCTACTTCCTCATGTTCGTCTTTTCCGTGGTGCTGTCGGTGATAAATTTGTTTTTATGGACGACAACGCAACATGTCATCGAACACTCGCTGTTCAGGATTGTCTAGACAGCGAGGGTATTCAACGTCTCGTATGGCCAGCGCGTTCTCCAGATCTAAACCCCATTGAAAATGTGAGGGATGCTTTGGGGAGGCAAGTTGCTGGTCGAAACTATCCTCCGACAAACAAGAACACCCTCATCCGTGCACTCACAGAGGAATGGGATAAATTGCCTCAACAGCTGCTGGATAATGTTGTGCAAAGTATGGTACGACGTGTGGAATGTTGCATCACACTCCACGGTGGACATATCCCGTACTGATACCTTTCTTTAAGGTGCCTGCTGACTTTTAGATGCATTGTTCCATTCCTCCGTACGCAGATCAAATGAACATTTTTTCTTCAGATGTTTCACAGCTTTTGTACTTTCCAGAACAATAAATATTCTTTATTCTAATGTCTGAACAGTGTGGCAACTATATTTTATCCTACTAGGCCTCATGTCTCGCTTAATGTTATGCTACATAGCTATTTGTGATCCGTCCTTAGCAATTGTCCAGCAGTGTATAATACGTTTTCCAATTTTTCTTGCTTTTGTTGTGTTAAATATAGCTAATAATTTAAGCAGATTTTTTGATAATTTTTAAGTGGAAATGTAACTATATATGTATTATCATCGAGCATAATACTTCTAAAAAACTGTGTTCAATGAAATTTTTTTAAATTTAAATTTTTCGGCAAATAAAACAAATATTAAATTGACTTCGCGCATGAGCATCGTAACCAGCTATCTTAATGTATAGTTAATTGCAATTGAAGTATCATTGCAAAATAACTGTCCTAGTAAAGTGTTGTAAATGGTAAAGACCTAATACCTGAAGCTGAACTTAAGGCAGGAATTGGCTGATCTTCGAACTAAAATTAAATTTTGCAGTAAAAATTACTCTCCATCAACAGAAATTTCTTTTCTTCACAAACTATCGAAAAAATAAATTTGCCGTTATCTGATCTATCGAAATAAAGAATTGTTCATAGTAAATTATATCCAAACATGCGCTTCTTTGTTCATATTATTGCTCAAATGTGATTCATGTGTGAAATGACTTCCTTATTGATTGACACTTAGGCCTTGTAAAATTCGTTAACATTTGTGAAATTTAAATCAAGTGTCATATATATAGTTATTAAGTTTTCTAAAATGTAATATATAATTTTAAATGCGATCAGCTAAAGTTCCTTCAGCAACACATTATTATATTTCAGATAAATTAGTATCCAATGAGCATTTCAACTCAAGAAGTCTTTTAACCCGGGAGAAGTCGCACATTCGACCAAGTTAGTGGTCGCGCGGGGTGCCGGAGTCGCCTCCAATCTATTTCTTATAATTATTTTTATTGTACACGATAAAAATCGTAATTCTAGTGAATAATTTAATTAAGAGAAAGTGTACTTACCTACTTTTAAGGACTGTTCAATTCTTCTTTGATAATTTGAGATAAACAATCAAACAGAACTAAAATGTTTCTATTATTCATGACTTTAATAAAGGACACAAATCACAGACACTTTTCTCTAACATAACGGGAATGATATTTGCGGAAAAAACTGTCATAGTTTTTTCAATTAGTGTTATTGTTCTTTGATAATCGACAAATAGCAGATTGAACTTTTTTTTTTGCCTGTGTCTTTTCGATAGGGCGCAGTGTGTCTTGTGGTACACTTGTGGCTTCATATCTTTCTTAGTGGAGTTTCTTAGTTAGCATTTGAAAATTTTTCTTTCATTACTAACGTTTCATGTCCATCGCCTTTCTCAAATTTACTTTCACTGTCGCGATTACTATTCATTATTTCAATAGGGTAGCTTGACCAGTCTCAACTTCATCCAATACAGATCCTGATGGACCACTTCTTTTTTTATATTCTGCTCATTTACAGTTATAAACCAATAAGAGTCGTACAACACAACAATCAATACTACTAAGTTGTGCGCAGGGGGGAAATGTAGCCTGTTTATAGAAAATATTTGGGAAAAAAGTGGTCGTGTGGGGAACTCTATCTCCCCAAGTACCTTAAGATCGTAAAAAACGTTTGTCACTCCCAAAATAGAAGGAGATATGTGACAATTACATTTAGTTCCCGTGAAGACTATGATGTAGGAGGATAGTGAGAAAGTGATTGGTAACAAATAAAAGGTTTTTCCAGAATTAAAGATTTCATGATCCTGGGGTGACTCTGCACCCCACGCGACCGCTCCTGGATCTTTAAGGTATCCAACTACGTTCGGAAACGTGATTTAAAAAAGCGCATAAATGGATAATTTTCATGATATTTTGTGTCACTTAGATTAGAATACATGTATAAAATTGTTTTAAGGACATTTTGACAAAAAAATTATTTGAATACAATATTTCGGCAAAAAATTAACTTAGAATAACCTTTTTTCAAAATGTTCTCTTTTTGTGAAAAATGCTTCCATTATAATAATATTTTACCTGTATATAGCTCAGACCTCTGTACAGAGGCTCAAATATGATTTTTGAAAAATTCACATTATTTTCAGAGTTACAACCCATTGAAATAATTATCGGCGTTTTTTTCTTAAAATTTCTCCCCTCTGTTGTCGTAAAACATGGATAAACACACTTCTAAGTTATATGTTTCAAAAATTTTAGTTGAGCCTCTGTAGAGAGGTCTGATCTATATAAAAGCAAAATATTATTATAATAGAAGCATTTTTCACAAAGGGAGAATATTTTGAAATTGGGTCATTCAATGCTCATTTTTTGTCAAAATATTGTACTTAAATAATGTTTTATTGTAATACTATTCTTAAAACAATTTTATACACATTTTCTAATCTAAATGACACTAAATATCATAAATATTATCCATTTATACGCTTTTGTAAAATCATGGTTCCGAACGTAGTCAGATACCTTAAAAAAAGTTTATCACCTCGGATCTGGAAGTATACTATTCTTATTTTGAATAAGATCCATGGAGCTATCTTTTTCAATGAAATTTTTCTCTCGCGACTAATGAAAGTTGTTTTGGTACCCAAAAGCTTTATAACTCCCCGATACCTTTATTAAAACATTAAATGATCACAACGAACGGAAAATGTCTCCTCATCTAAGCTTTACAGTTTCCTCCATAATTAAGAACAAATGGCTTTTAAGCATCTTAACTAAATGCAACTCAAAATGGACAATATTTTCCCGTTGTTTGTGTTTGTTGATAAGTTAGCAACAAATGAAAGTAAATCTTAAATATTTTCTCTTTATTCACTCGATTTAATATTATGTAAAAATAGCCATTAAAATTTGGAAAACTTAGCAAAATAGCATTGTAGTAAAATTTTTTTTGAGAATGGAACATAGAATAAACTTTAATTATAAATAGAATTCAAACAGTTTATTTTGTCAGGAATGAGAGCAATCTCCAATGAGAACATACTCTTTAAATTAGGCTAAAAAATGGAAAAAAAATTATTTTAGTTTTGTTTTACTTAGTTTTATTTAAAATACGTCGAACTTAAAATTAAAGTGAAAATAACAAAAGATAATCATAAATATTTGTTAATTTAAAAAAGAACGAATTTGAACTTCAAATATTTAAAAAAATTACATTTAATGATATAAAGGCCACAGAAAGATGCCTCATTTTTTGGGCTACACATATGACAAAAAATTTTTTTATATCGGTACGTTTGGTTATGTAGTAACTCGTAATCTAGTTATTCAGCCATTGTATAAAGGGTATTGCACGCTTCATTGAAAAGAAACGGAAGTACGGTTGAACTGTTAACTCTAATTGACAAGAATATACGTATCAAATTGTTTTATGAAGTTGTCGATGAAACAAAAGCTTAAGAAATGAAGATATAAAATAGCAATATTAAATTAGATATTTAAAATTTATCTGGAGCTGTTTCTTTGGTGTATATATGTAACACTTCCAAAACATTTACCACTCAATTCTCTCTTCATATTGAGAAAAGCCTTTATAACTACTTTATGTGATGCTTGCTAAAAGTGATCTAGGTCATTTTCGAGAGAGAGAGAAAGAAATGTAACGTATTTGTTGAATATGTATTTTGTAATTCTAATGCAATACGCTAAAAATTAGTCTTTTTAGCTAGTTATCAATTTAATAAATGGACCTAAGAAACACCTCAAAGACTGGCGAAGTCAAATTTTAGAGAGAAGATTGATCAGAGTATGTCAAACTTTATTTGTACGTATATATTTATATATAACAGCCTTTACCCACCCACTTCACTGAGTATTTTATAGTGTTGTAAGATTATATATTGTTTTTCTTTCATTGATACCTAAGTCCTAACTTTAATTTTTGGATTATATTAAAAACATTTTTATAGCCCTAACCTTTCGATCCACAAAGAACAAACTTTGAATTTCTAAAACGGAAGTATAATTATCTTTTACACTCCCCCCATGCCTCTTTGGTAATAGATTTCTAATAAACCCATTCTTGGCATATCTCTACTCAACAAAAGAAACATGTCCACCGAATTTCAAGTCTGTAGGTCTTATAGTTGTCTGTAGGTCTAATAGTTCTAAAGATTTCTTGATGAATGAGTGAGGAAGTGGGTCACTTTTCTCCTGTAGAAAAATAAACGTAGATATAGAGATAGATATAGATATAGATATAAATAACTTCTATAAACTATATGCCAATTATTATTTTTATTTCCAGATTCTTTCAACCAGGACAGGAATAAGATCAGACAACGCAACTCAATCACGTCTTTTGCAAACTTCCCTTTAATTTTCCATATTCTTCACTGAGTCTTTTATTTCAAATGAATATGAATATTGTGGCTTGGAAGACGAAAAGAGAAAACGAAAAAAAAATGAATAGCACCCTACGAGAAACTTAACTCGAAAATACCGCAAAAGCAAACCAAAATTCCTCAAAGAAGGAATTCATCATTAAAAGAAAAAGAAGTGGAGGCAGACTTTTCCATCAACAAACAAGATCAAACAAATAAAACGAAAACATCCAACAAACAACTCCTCCACTTGTCGCTCAAAAGATCCCCTCTCATCCAGACCCGAACCTTCCTTGTTTCTATGAAGATCATTACGGGCAACCTTGTCATAAACTAACGACTATGCTCTCCTGAAACCCATATCCGCATTTATGACATGAAACCCTAGGAATTTCGGGACAGATCGAACCGTCGTTGACTTCAGATGAGTGGAAAAATCAATACGGGCTAGGTAAAGGAACCTTCAAAAGATGCCAGGAGAACAGGGCTCTTATGAGCTTACTCCCACCTGAAGTAGACGCAGAACAACTTTTTTGCAGCATCATTATCTGAGATTAACATTTCGGTATAAATGACTTTGAAATATTATCGGCTTACCAAACATTACTGGGAATTTATAACTGGTCCCCGTGGAAATCCAGAATGGGCTTGGGGAGGATTTATGCGACGAGCAAATATCAAAGAGGTTTGGACCTTGGATATATTGATCGATAGTCTGGTTGTTTGAAAAGGGACGTTGTTGGTGATGACCTGGGGTTTAGGATGACATTAAAGGATGCACTTTCTGTGGTAAAGAGATACATATTTAGGGAGTAATAAAGCCTGCATAGGTCTACAAAAATATGAGTAATGTAATATTTACCCTAACCTTTTTTGTTGTAAATTATGCAATCGAATATTAGCAATAAATCTATAACAGGAAACTCATATTTATATCATTTTGTTAAAATACTTTGAAAGTAATTAAATCTGTAACACATGTTATAAAAAACTGTTAAATAAAGTATTACAGTTTAAATAACTTTATCTTACTTTGATAAATATACTGTCTCTTCCAATTTTATTTGTAGGTGGATTTGTAGGTAAAGGGCAATAAATAACATCTGCGGTACATTCCGACAAATAATCCTCTTCTATTTCGTCTAGATTCTTAAATACCTAAATTTGTTTCATTATTTTTGAATTATGTCGGATTTAGTTTCATTCCATACTTTAACTATCCACTCTCACACTATTTCTAGACTTCAAAAGATAAGATAATTGCACGCATACACCCAACTCTTTTTTTTTACGGTCTTTTTCACACGATTTTGAAATAACACGGTATACGAATTTAACGTTTTTTGTTACATGGATTTTTTGTTCTAGCATGAATTTCAAAAAATTTTCTGGGCTCGTGCCCTTTGGATAACGACGATTTGAACGAGTTTATGTCAGTTTATGACAATAAAGAAGTCGATTCTGATGCAATCGAAGGAGAAGTTCAGCTATTAACAGGTGATTTAATTCGCGAGGGCTAGAAATTTGTTACAAGTACGTCAAAGTAATCACAAGTTTTATATAACAGAATATCAAGAAATATACAAGTACCTTGAGAAACCATAAGAAAACAGCCACTAATAACAGACTTTGTAACATCAAAAAACCCAACTAAGGCCGTTAATATAATGAACGAAATTCTTTATTTGAATCAAAATCGGCAGTTGTGCTAGATATATCTGACACCATTGGCGTAGCTAGTTCTGAGTGGACCCCGTATCAAAACTCCTTTGGGGGCCTTTTTTAAAAGAAAGCTCTGTTCATGGTACTGTAGTTACACATGTTGGGACCTCTGTAGGGAGCCTCGTATCATTGATACGGCGGTAGCTACGCCCCTGTCTGACACATCTACAGATGATGGCATTTTTGATCCTGTTCGTAATAAACGTGGACGTTGGTTATCAAGTAGCGATGAATAGTTGTTAGTTAATAGTTTTAATCCTAATTTCAATCTAAACTTTTATATGCACTCATAGACTAAATTTTCACTGTATACTATAATTTCGACTTTATTTTTTGTAATAAAAATGAATTGCTTTTGTTTTATAAATGTGTAACATGGATTTTATTATTACTTTTTTTTACACCGTTTCTTGGGAAAATTTTTAAGGATTTTTCATCTTACACGTTTTTTTTAAATTATGGAATATATCCATAAATTTACCATATGCCGCATGTATTATTTAGACGACTTTTTTGCACGGTTATCAGAGAAACGTATCGACTGTGCAAAAAAAGTGTTAGGTGTACTTTCAGATTTCTTTGTAAAAAAAAGAGTGCGTGTTATATATAATGAATGTAGGTAAAACCTAAAAAACGCAGTTTGAAAATATGTGCGCAGTTTACGCCGAAATATACGGTACCCTAATTTTAGAGAAGATTATTAATATAATTTTAAAGATTACTATTTAATTTATAGAGACTGCATGTATTCCTATATTTTCTTGGTAAAAATTTATAATTTTAACTTGACTATCATTTAGACAGCAGTATACTTAATCACACCACTCATGTCTGTTTGAAACGAGCTATTTTTATTTTAATGTACCAGAATAAAATTTTCGTGGTTCATAACTTTAATCTTATATTTTAATGCTAAATTATTTAATTTAATCTATCACAAAAAGTTCATACATAAAATATTTCAAAGGACACAGTATTATATAAACAGACACATGTATTATAACCACACAAAACTTATTCGAATATACTAATAGAGTTTTTCTCTCAAAAAAATATTCTGAATTTAAATTCTATTTTACAGTATTAGATAAGAGGAGATTTTATGCCAAAAAAATATATATATGAATTTTGTTGCGACTGAGAATCAGATTACCAACGAAAAAAATAATGAAAACAAGTGTTTAAAAATTTGCTTCTAACTGTGAGCTCATTTAAACTAAATGTTAACACTGTCGATTCTATTTTTGTAAGTCAACTTAATAATTAAGAATAGAACTACAAAAGAGTATGGGGAATCATGTAAATGAAGTTTTTAATAGAGGACAAATTTAAAATGCCTCAAATAGATTTGCTGTTGTTAAAGCCAATCTGATTCTGGAATTCAACATCTCTTTTTTAAATAATATACTACATTACGTTGTTTTTAAGCAGCTCTTATTATTTACTTAAAGGAAATTTGTTCAATCTAAGCAAATATATCTTATCCTAAGTAAGAACAAAAGTAACTCTTTTTATTGAATCTCTGGAATACACAATGGAAAGTTTCAATCAGTACATTCCTATGCTGATAAACCTTTTTACGAAACCTTTAATAAACCTTTTAATAAACCTTTTGACGAATATTGTATGAGCATATCTTTTGTCTGGATCATTATGTTGCCATTTATTAAACACATATATTGCTAGAAAACATCCGAACTTGTGAAATTTTCCTGTGCCTATAAGACGATGATCTCAATATGTCAGCATAGACTCACTTAGTGGGTATCTGTAGCTCTATTAACAAACACTGCATAAAAAAAAAGAACAGAATGCCGTTTTGAAATTCTTGAATTGCTTTTTTCAAGCTATAATTTTAAAAAAGTAGCTTCAGTATGCTTAAAAAATGAATACAAAAGTCATTCAATCCCTATTTTGAGTTCGAAATTCGTTTTGAAAGCTGTTGCCTGTAGAGAATG
The DNA here is from genome assembly GCA_019973935.1 of Trichonephila clavipes. Taxonomy (NCBI): domain Eukaryota; kingdom Metazoa; phylum Arthropoda; class Arachnida; order Araneae; family Nephilidae; genus Trichonephila; species Trichonephila clavipes. The sequence goes on along the minus strand of BMAU01000011.1, from coordinate 522,802 downwards.
CGGATTTTCTTTTAAGAAATAGACTGTAGGACGAAACCAAGCAAGAGGGATGCGAATTTGTAATCTAAGAATGCAGGATTGAATGATTGATGAAGGGTTTCTATTGTACCAGCCTCGTCGCTCCATTACTAGTGATAACGGACATATGAGGTGGCATGGAAGTCATTTGATGGTTCTGCCTTATCAATACAGCCTGTTGTATAACCGCACGTACCATTCAATGTCATTTGCAGCACAGTGGAATGCCGACAAGGCCTCCATTACTATGATTACTTTCGTCTCAGATCCAGAGGTCTTTACTTCTGCAATGGAGCACTGAGCATAGGGCATGGACAGTCAAATAGCATGACATTGCTTTTGTAGATGAATCAGGCTTTTGTCTGTCACACCAAAAGATAGTCTGAAGGAGGAATTGGAGCTATTTAGCTGTTAATGCATGTCTCTTTATACTGGTCTTACACGTGAAGATGTAAGGTAATATTGTATTCTATGAGAACATAGCTTCTTAGTACACATTTCTAGTAAAATAGCCATCCAAAGCTGTGATAGTTTGGAGCCTGTTGTCTTCCTTTACTTTCAGAGCTTGCCTGCTTGCAGGATATTTCTACTTCAAAAAGACTACTTCTTTCGCCCACCAGATTGCTTCGACAAGTCTGTTCTGATCTATATCGCCTGCTGAACACATTTAGTCGGGTATTTGAGAATGACTGCCCTGGCATACACCATTAGTTGATATACCAGATGAACTGCTGCAATGTGTGGAAGCAGCGTTAGTTGCCATACCGACGACAAGACAGTGAAAATCTTTTCATTCAATGTCGAGGCATATAACAGTGGCTATTGTCATTTATGGTGGCAACATTCAATAATGATTTCATCGTGTTATTCACCTGGCACACACACACACAGAAAGCTGTATTTTTAAATCATTTCATATTTGCGTTGTGTATATCTCTTTGATAAAGTTTGATATCCATTTACCTATTTAGTATTATACATATTTAGGATGTCCTGCAGTGTGTATAGTATACTGATTTCATATACACACAAAAAGATAATAATCAGTGTGACATAAACATCTTTAGATAAGTATCAATTTTTTTTCAGTTTTTAATCTCATCTATTAAAGTATATTAGTTTATTTTATTCATTTCTGTTATCTTACAAATCTTGTAACAAAAACTTTTAATGTGTTTTACTTGTTAATTTTTTTAATTGTACAGTACAATATAAATTAAATTATTCCATTTGTTTCTCAAACAAATAGTTCGTACTACAATTACGCTTATAAATTTTCGGTATTATTATTTCTTTAATTTAAGTATATGTAAAATACAGCTGTCATTACTTTTTTTATATCAAGACTATCATATTTTTAATAAAGAAATAAAAATGTATTTTGATTATCTTGTTTGCTTTTGAGTTATTTGAGCAAAACAATTTGTATTCTTCGTATTCTTCGCGAGTTTCGTTTAATTTCACTCTATGATATGTTTTTGTACATCTATTTAAAGGTAATTGCTTCTTCTTAATATGCCCATATTTTATTTTCTCTATTTTTTGGGTGAAATACAAGAAATCAATTCTTTCTAATTATGGATATACGTATGTATTCCCTCTTTCATAAACTACTTTTTCCTGTAAGATTCTGTCGTATTGTGTGAAGTAATTGTCGATGCAACTATTCTGACACTTCCGGTGATTTTACAATAAACAATCATATCACACACTCTTTTATTTACGTTTAATTACATTTTAAAATTTTCAAATGCAATGGTTGATTCTTCAAAGTTTTCTTTTTGCGATTTTTTCTATGATTTCTATACCCCATTCCCTTTTACACTGCAATTTTTTTTTAAAATTGTATTATCAACTTTGAAAATATTTCTCTTTTAAGGGTGTCTGGAGCGTCCATAGGAGCCTATGTCAAATTGCACAAGTTTATGTGCCTTTTTCTCAGAAACTATTTACTTCTCATGGATAACATTTTTACAGTAGGTTATGTATACTATCAACAAAACTTAAACGAAGGGTTTTGTCTTTTTGTCAAAAATTAAAATAATTTTGATTTTTTTTAAAAAAATGTCCAATTTTTTTCCATAAAATTTATTTAATTTAAAAAAGCCTTATCTAAAAAGTTTGTAAGATACATATAATTCCCTCCACTAAAATGTGTAAACATGTTAAAAGTATGCTCACTGAAAATTTAAGGATTATATGATAAGTAGTTTTGAGAGAAACAGGTACAAGAATGTGTGTAAAAAAATATAACATTTTGAAAAAACAGGCTTTAAAGCAGAGATTTTCCCAAACTTTTTTATCTCATAGACCCCTCGCCATGTTTTTCGGTTTGGGATAGACCCCTGCTTTATATTGAATGTTTGCAACTTTATCAACTTAAATGTCTTTTTTGGTAGCTGGTACTACTCCTCGTACTTTAAAAGAATTACATTTCTAACTGTAATGAAGTATAGTGTTTAAAATTTGAAAAGTGCGTGTTAATTAATTAATTTAAAATTAAATCATGAATAAAACCGTTAAATAAAATAACTAAACAATAAACAAATGATTTTAATGGGGGGAGGAATCTGGCGCTACAATATCAAATTTTCAACATTTGGTATTAGTCTTGTCAGGTTTAACCTTAAATCTCCCCTGTTAGTAATGTCCAATTTTTCTTTCTTTTTTTGTTTTTCTACCACGCTGAAACTCCTTCATACTACGAAAAGCAATTAAAAACTTCCTCACGATATTCTATAATTCGGTACAAATAACAGGTTTGACTTTTAAAGTCAAAATTGCTGACATCCATTTCTAAGCATCAAGATCTTCGTTAGTGCTTATTACGATCAGTTCCTATTGTAATTTGACATTTTTTTCAATGTGACCGTATGAATTCATTTCCTATTTTGGTATTACCCTTGTCAAAGCCTTCTCACACCTGGTTTCAAAATCTGAATATACGGCATTTAAATGCTGAACGTGGGTTAAAATGTCCTGACAGATTGTCTGACAAATTGAGAAAATTCGGAAACTCCAGTGTTATACCTCTTTAGCTTAACTCTGGAGCGTATGCGGGGGGCCCAGGGTTCTAAAGGGCCCAAAGCCTTACTGACGTAAGTGCCTACTCTTTGTAAAATTCAACGTGGGGCCCAAAACCTGACTTTGCAGGGGGCCCAAATGTTCTCAGTTACGCCACTGGTCCTGGGGTCCGGACCCTCCCCCCAAAGCCCTTGATTTTTTTCCGATTGTTTATAATTCTAAGTATATAGTACGTAAAATTTAATTAAGTATTTGTTATTAATGATTAATTTTATTAATTAATGCTAATTATTTATTCAATAATTAGTTTTTTACTGTGTTTTGTTCCCGAAAATCGACAAAATCAAAAGGAACATGATACAAGAATGGTGAACTTTCGACCCCGGACCCCCCCCCCTTGAAAAATTCCTGTGTGCGCTACTGCCACTATCATATACCTCCCTTACACCTTATGGACCCCAAAATTATTGTTTTGCTGACATGGATCCCTTGCAGGTCGTCACAGACCCCTGGGGTCTATATAGACTAATTTGAGAATCACTGCTTTAAAGTAAAAATTTGTAATTTATTGAGCATTTACTTTTTTAGTACTTTACAGAAGCATACCCCTTACCCTCTACGCCTACGAAAAAAACTTTTCTTATTTTCTTTTTTACATTGTTTTTTACAATTTTGCCTTTTTTTATGATCTCAAGATGCTTTCGTTGGGCTACACGAATCCTACGTACATCTAATTTTTTTAAGCATTGCACATATTTATAACTTGGTTCAATGTCACAGTGTCTTAAGATAATTAATTTTGCTACATGAATTACATTGAACTGGGCAATAGCCATATTTATGCCTTATTTTAAAGTTTTTAGTTCCACAAATGTTGATCTTAGAATCACTGGCAATATGGGGTTATTCACACCCTACCGCGTGTACTCATACATTTTTAGATAAACCCAATACACTCTTATTTTTCCAATTGAATATCATGTGGATTCGCGCTCATCAGAAACTTATGCAAGGAGAAACACAGCTCATTTGATACGCGTCAAGGAATAGTTTCATTTTAAAAATAAATATAAAAATACTTCTAACTATCGTACTTCCTCGTTGTACTGATTACGCTACTAATTACAACTAACTCTACCACTCTCTAATAACAAATAACAACTTTATTTACTCTTTCTAACTACTCACACATTATTCTCATTACTAACTATATATCTCACACCTTTTACACTACTTAACTCTTACAACTCATAACACCTCAGAAATACTCTACTCTAGGTTGTCCAGGTTGGATAGCCAGCAGTATTGCTGTCTACTACTAACGCGAGATTAGGTTCGTTAAATAATACTCGTAAATTTGTAGGAAAGGGAATATGCATACTTCTTCTAATTTAATAATACACTCTTTAATTATTTCCTTGGACCGATTAAAAGGCAATTTCATAGAATTAGATGATAAATTTGAGGACCATTACCAAACTATTGCAAGAAGTGTGAAGAATTCGATTATTTTAACGACCTTTAGAATCCCATATTCTCAACCTTATTAAATAGAGAGGAATATTGCAAAACTTTAAAGCTTTAAACCTTTTTTTTTTTTTTTGGACTTCCACCATATTGAATTTAAAACATTAATGTATGAACTACTATGTGTGTGAGAGAAAAATCTACTTTTCACCCAAAATCTAGACTATTTATGTACTTGAATACAATAAAGTGCATTTGAAAGATAAAAAAAATCAATAAGTTAATGTTTCTGTGGAATTGAATTTTCAAATATATTTTTAAATGATTCTTAAAGATTTGAAAATTCACTAACAAATCATTAAACGGCACAAAAGTATTTCCAAAAACCAAAGAAAATTTTAATTTTGAAGAGCACTTTAATGTTTTGCAGTCTTTTATTACTTAACCTGTATTATGTTCCAATAAACATAATAATCTAAATTAGAAAAGGAATGCAAAGATTTCACAGGATTAACATTACATTGAGGAATTAAAAATGCTAAGCAGAAAAAGCCTTCAAGACAAAACAAATAGGTATTACTTCAAACCTAATTATTAGTTATTTACAGCTCGTGCTTCAACTCACCATATTTCGTTTACTAAACAAGAGATATGCGAAATATTTAAAAGATCAAGAAACACAAACTTCTGATGTGATTGTTATCGTTTAGAATCGGTTCTCCTTGGTTAAATCATTTTATCATATCAGTACTGCAGCAAGTGTTTTGGAAAAACATGTTATTTTGTACTATGTTGCTTGAAATAATAAATTCATAAGAATATTATAAAACTCTATTAGGCAGAAATTGGAAATATACAAATCGGAAAAGAAGTCCGTTAAAAAAAGTAAATAATCAGTGGATTTTTTCAATCGAAAAGTCCCGTCAAAATTTAATCATTATTCTTAAACTTTATTAATCTTTGCAGAGATTTTAGATTCTACCTTGAACTTCAAAAGTCCGGTTTTATTAAATATTCACTGAAATGCCCAGCAAGGCGCTACATTTAAACATTCTTCGGTAAAAAATTGTTCTGAAACGAACCACAAATGCCAGAAATCAAAAGCTTTCATCAGATTCTTGCTATTTTTTTTACTGGATAGCAAAGTTATTGAAAAATAAAAAGTTTTAATGATGCATTGCAAAATAACCAGAATAACTTTTTTTTATCAGTTTGTTATTATTTAATCGTAAAGCTTTTTTGTAACTGTCAGCTGGTGGAAATTATCAAACATTCAAGCAATTAGTGTTATAAAAAATATTGAATACGCGTAGAACGTCTAATTTTTATAAATTAAATTTTAACGAAAATTTTGAGTGGAATGTAAAGTATAATTTAAAAAATTAAATACAAATATCAGCTCACTGTGATACTAAAATTATTTGGTTCCAAAATATAACAAGAAGGAAGCCAAATTAAGAAAAACTAACTTAGTAGAATCAAAACCACAACATAGCGACCTCATAACTTTCTTAAAATTCGGAATAATTTGACAGTTCTCATCATTTCTGGATTCTTGATTACGTACAAATTAAGGTGATACATCAATAATATGTTTAAAAAATTAGAAAGTCGTTATGAGCTATAATTTAATTTAAATGAGAAGAAGAAATTTATCATTTCATTTCTAATTTTTTGAAAGTTAAATTAAGTATTAGTGAAAACACGAACATGATTGGAAAAAGAGAAAAAAAAAATCCGCGTACACAATTTTTTTTCGTTCAATGCACTAAAGGATATAGATAAAGGATATAAGTACATGATATACATAAAAGATAAAAGTTTTTACATTAAAGGATATTGTGATAAATCTAGTCGAATATAAAAAATAATGGCAATAAAAAATAGCTTTGCCGTTTTTTCTCATGTTTTTCTGATATAAAATCAATGTCTTATTCTGCAAGACAATGAAGTGACACATTATAAACTATAAAAAACATTTTAAAATTTTATTTGATTCATTACATCCGATCGTAAGATAATATCGTTGAATATATATAAATTTATATCTGAATTTTATTGGCGCAGATTTAAATTAAAATCTGATGTAAAACCTTCTTTTGTTGTTGATGTCGTGCATTTCATCCTGGGATACATACGAAAGACGAGAGGAAGAAGAACAGAAACATGCAATACAATCACAGAAGAACATATAGACTTGATTTACAAACGATGATCCCAGCATAGAACAGAAGAGGTGCGCTGTTTTCCATTCGAGACGGGAATGCATTTCAGGCGAAAGTCCGACTTTTCCCCCAAAGATACATCCATGTCTTATTCGGGATTCGAACTCGAATTCACTTGATTACAAGCCGACTGCCATATCAAGTAAAACCTTCTAAAAAGCTAAAATGTAAATCAGGATCAGTATATTGTAAACTACATATTTATGTAAATTTATGCATCATTATCGTTAAACATCATTTTTATATTGAAACAAAGAAGAATCTGGACATGAAATTTACACGAAAAATACGAAAATAAACTAATATTACATTGTTGTAGTTGTTTCCAATCCCCTTGGAGCAGGAAAGCCTACACCAAGTCCATTTGACCATTCCGCGTAATAGTCTCACACACCAGGCCTTGTTCTTTATACAACTGTCGCAGGGAAATGCCCCAGCAGTCCAGAAGATGAGCCGGAGAAGCAAGGAGAGAGCATGGACAGGTAAAGAAAGACTTTACCCCCTGCACAAAAGTCATACTACGCAGGTGACCGCTTCTAAGGCGCACCAAGGCCGTCTGATGAGCCCTGGAACTCCTGCACTGTTTAGATAGGCCAGGACTCTTCGCTGCGTACCAGTGGTGAGCAGGAGGGTTTCGCCAAGTCAAATTAATTTTATTTCTTTAGAAGGAATAAATTTCCGTATGGGTTAAGACAGTGGAACTGGGGTTAGGGAGATCACATCCCCTACCAACCAGCTCATCAGCAGCTTCGTTCCCAGGCACACCCACATGTGATGGAATCCACTGGAGACATACTTGTTTCCTCTGACCAAGCCTAACTAATTTGGATAAAATATCTAGACCAGTACTCTCCATAATTTTTGGCCAATTCTTCAAATATTGGATGGGGCTTCTACTGTCTGTCAGGATCCAGATACTGTCCTTATAAGAGATGAGAGCATGATCGAGAGCACCACTACTAGCAATGAGTTCCGATCTAAAGACGGAACAGTGGTCAGGATTCCTGATGCTAATTTTAACATCGTTCTCAGGAGTGTTACCAAAAATACCACACCCTGCTCTACCTGTATCCGAACGACTACCATCTGTGTAAATAATCAAGGCTTGATCGGGTATGTCATTTATAGTATTACATTTATGTATTGTTTTAAAGAGCACATTATTTTAGATAATATATGTCTCTGATACAACAATGCTAAGTTTTTAAAAATTAAAACGATTGAATTAGGAACACTAATTCGGAAAAGTTAACAGAAAAAAAGCAACTTAGGTACATTTAAGGTATCAGCATTTATTGGAATACAAATGAGAAGCTAAAAAATAACAGATTAGTTTGAACGTTAGCATTAATAATGCAACTACTAACAAACGGAGAATAAATCTGTAAGGCTTAATTGAGGTTTATGCATACTCACTCCTCACTGTCAAAAAATAATTGGTTAGAAAAATTAAAGATTAATTTGAAGATAAATGTATTAAACGCTGATAAAGACGATTTCTAAATTTTTTTTAAAGAAACTAACAAAGATAAGGAGTATTTAAGATGGTTTAATTTTCTAAACCTTGCTTCCACATACAGAAGCCATTTATATCAGTGCTTGCTCCTTAAACTGTAAGAGTCATCAGATATTGTTTAAAGAAAAGAACCTGAAATGTTACTGTATCTTGTTCTTTATTCAAGGAATTGCTGCATTTCAGTTTGGTAATATTACATAAAAAGTTATCAGATAAGTGAAGTGATCAAGTTTCAATCAGGGAGTATAAAAATAAATACATAAATTAAATTTTTAGTTTATTCTAATTTTTCAAGACGAAGTTCTTGAAACACACACATATATATAATCAATAATAATAGTAATAGAAACTAAATAGCTTTAATTCTAAATAAGTAAAACATAAATGGAAGTAACAACAAGGCAATATAGGTAAGAAATAAGTTAGCCTTAGCCTTAGGATCTAAAATTGCAGGTTTAAACATTGTTTTGAGGTCAGCCAACCTTCACCTGTAATTTGCTTATACTAATGAGCTATAGGGAAAGAAAATAGGTGGATGAATATATCATTGTTACTAGAAGATTAAATTAAATAGACTTATGCTATTATTATAAGTCAGGGGGGGCGAACCTTTCTGGATCAACATGCCATTTTTTGGAAAGAAATGTTTAATTAGATACAGAGAGAGACGTGCCGTCAAATAATTTTGACGTGATTATTGGCAAGGTAATAAAATTAAATACTAACAACTCAAAACCCTTTATTTACTTCTAAAAATACAATTTTTCACAGTATAGTAATAAATGATTTAGTAATACGTGTAATTCAAATTAAAGTAACGTTAGTGTAACTTCTGATGCTGTGTATTGTGGATGACAAATGACTTATATTAGAATTGTAGGATGTTACTTTTAGTAGAATGAATGTTGAATTGGAGTCCTCTGCCACAGATGGTTTCGAAGCGATTAATTATTTTTGCTTTGGTTCACTTTTCTGACGAGGGTTTCTGATTTGTCTCAAAATGCCGTTTTACAGACGATGTTCTGCATGCCACTGTTCCAGAACATAAAGCATTCGCCGCTTTGTTGCCTTTACTAATCATGCAATGATTCACAAGTTTGAAATTTTCTGTTACACGTATTATCTTGCACTTTTTGTTCTTTTTCTGAACTAGCTATGTTAAATAACAGACAAAAATCGTAAATATAACACAAATAAACTTTAAAATACAGTTGTCGACGAAATTGACTATGCTATGCGTAGACAAATTTTGAATCATATATATGTGGCAATAACTAAGAGACAGTATCATACGCCGCCCCACGACCGATCACTCGCGTTTGTTCGTAATATTTCATAGTGAACTTTGTTATTTTGAAATAAAATGCAAACCATTTGATCACTGGCGTGCCCAAAATATTGTGTCGCGTGCCACTGGTTCGCCATCCCTGTTATAAGTAAAATTATATCTACTTACTTAATATAGAAAAATTAAAATTATATGAGTTAAAAATCTATTAAAACTATACATCATACCCCCTCAATATATCATCATTGTTACTTTCTGACAACATAGAACCATCATCTTAGAGCAGCTTCGCATAAAAGTAAAAATTAAGAAATTAATAAAACCAATAAAATCTGGAACATTTTTAACATATAATTTTAAAAAAATAATCCAGAGCAATAATCTTAAACTGCATTACTTCTACACGGGCCCTAGGCATGAGTATTTCAATGTCCTAGTCTTGCTAAGCACAAATTTAAAGTGCATAATTGAAACCCACAAAAAAAAATCCACGAAAATTTATTTGTGAAGCAATCTTAAGCGTTCCTCTCCATTTTTGATGAAAAGATTTAGCAAAATTCTTGCTATTTTACAAAAATATTCTTTGTTCTAAAATAGCCTACAATGCAGCAGGAGATACTGATTCGTTTTTTTTCTCCCGAAGAATAATTCAATTGATTCCCAGTAGACCATCACCAGACATAAGATTGAAGATGAGATGGGAAACTAAACAAAAAACCCTTTTGTACACAAAATTGCATTACTGAAAAAAAATATATATTTCTGAAAATTTTACTCTTTAAGTCGTTTTTTTAAATATAAATCCACACTCGTTTATATTACTTAAAACTTAAAATATTTACTTCATTATACAATCATTTTTCATTAATTTATCCAAAAATCCGTTACAAGATTTTCAATGATTTTGACTCTTTCATTACTTGCAATGCAAAAAGCAAGAGGCGAATTTAATTTTGTATTACTCTCTGATGAAAATGAACGGAAACACAAGTTTTCATATTCTTTATTTATGCAATTCTGTTGATTGGTCAAGGATAAAACAGTGGTCATGGTCACGAGTTTCTTGATCAATTACAATCGCGTAGAATCATTCGGGATAAATCTTAATTCTAACAAAGACAACACATGTAGTAATGGAGACGTTACTGCGTATCAAATCTAGATAAATCTCGAAAGAGAGAGGTGTCAACTCAGAATCATTCTCGTTACCTGATCATCGAAAGGTGTTTTTTTAGAGGTATAGAACTTTAAATTGCAATAAAACAACGATGTATTATTCGATTGACATGAAATTTTTTTTATTCGAAAGATAATCTTGTGGCATTACATTTTAAATATGATTTCTGGCATAGGACTGCCACGGCTGGCTCGGATGTAGTCCAATCTGGACGTCCAATTTTCGATGACTTTTTCCAACATTTGTAGCCGTATATCGGCAATAACACGGCGAATGTTGTCTTCCAAATGGTCAAGCGTTTGTGGCTTATCCACATAGACCAATGACTTTACATAGCCCCACAGAAAATAGTCTAGCGGTGTTAAATCACAAGATCTTGGAGGCTAATTCACAGGTTCAAAACGTGAAATTAGGTGGTCACCAAACGTGTCTTTCAATAAATCCATTGTGGCACGAGCTGTGTGACGTGTTGCGCCGTCTTGTTGGAACCACTGCTCCTGGGCATCATGATTGTTCAATTCAGGAATGAAAAGGTTAGTAATCATGGCTCTATACCGATCACCATTGGCTGTAACGTTGTGGCCTTCATCGTTTTTGAAGAATGATTCCACCAGCCCATAAAGCGCACCAAACAGTCAGTTTTTCTGGATGTAACGGTGTTTCGACATACACTTGTGGATTAGCTTCACTCCAAATGCGGCAGTTTTGTTTGTTGACGTAGCCATTCAACCAGAAGTGCGCTTCATCGCTAAACAAAATTCGCTTATGAAAATCGCGACCATTATTTTCGAAATAAAATTGCACAATTTGAAAGCGTTGTTCAGGCGTGAGTCTATTCATGATGCCAAACCAAACTGAGAATAAATCACTTAACAGCTGCTAAATCGGTCGCCATCTTGGAAAGTAATGCCAACTTAAACTTCTATACCTGGAAAAAAAAACACTGTATATAAGGGGTGTCCAACACGCGGCCTGCGGGCCGCATGTTGCCCGCCAGTACGTAAATTGCGCGGCCCACCACCTCTTTTTTAAAAAAATTTAAATATCAGGTTTTCAAAGTTTTTTTTTTTCATTTTGAAATTTATTTGAGAGGAAATTTATATATATAAATATACAATGCATTTGCCTGTTACCTGTTCTTGTTTTAAAATGAATCTTTTTGATGATAAAAATGTCCGTTAGATTAAAATAGATTTATATTTTATCAAACAGTTACATTTGATTTTACTATAATAAATTACTTTTTTAATAAATTTCGAATTGCATTATGCATATCTTTTACTATGGATGGTATATGATTCTCTGTGTGTGCGACTTTCGTTTCCTCTTTTCCTTTTCTGTTTGGAGTGCCCAAAAAGAAAGAGGCAGTCAGAAATGTTTTTAAAGTTTAAATAAAATATTCAGGACGGTAAAGATAAAGGACAATGTATACTTAATCGTTTGCGAATGACAGCACAATCAAATTTCAACAATGAGTAACGAAAGATCAACTCAATAGGAACACCGTAACTTTCAAGAAAATGGCAACTCACACTGTAATATTTTAAACATTAATTGATCATTGCATTATTATATTATTTAAACATTATTATACTATCTATGTCTGTATACATGAAAAATAATGAAAACAATAATAATATATATAATTTATTCTGTTTTAAATTTTCAATCCAATAAATGTTTTTTTTTATTCCAAATATGATATAAAGGTACATATTTTTATGCGTGTCCCGCGAGATTATAATGTTTTTCCGAAGTGGCCCGCAAGGTCATTTGGGTTGGACACCCCTAAACTACACTGGTGTGCAAAAATTAAGGACGAGACGGTTTTTTCAATATAACTTTGTACAAAAGCTTTCCAAATCAACACATTTAATACCGTAAGATCCCCAATACGTAAGGGCATGTGTAATGTAAGCAACACTTACTAAAAGAGAAATCAGAGGGATAAAAAGAAGCTTTATTGAAAAAGTAGCATGGAGCGCAATGCGACTGAAGGCCGAAACATCCCTGTGATGGGTGTCCAGCAAGAAACATCCGGTCTTTAGTAGGGGATATGATTTCCCTTGACTGCTAGGCAGGTTTCACAGCGTCTGCCCATGCTGAGAATGAGGGTGTCAATGAGTTGTTGAGGCATTGCTGCCCATTCGTCTTGCAGCGCCAATCGAAGCTCCCGAATCGTTACTGGTGGTAAGGTACGAGCTGCCAAGCGTCTGCCTAGAAAATCCTATACATGCTCGATGGGATTGAGATCCGGAGATCGTGCCGGCCAATCCATACGTTCAATATCCTCACTCTCTAAGAGCTGTTCGGCAGCTACTGTGCGATGATATGGTGCATTGTCGTCCATGAAAAGGAACTGCAGACCCATAGCGCCTCTAAAAAGACGCACATATGGAAGAAGAATCTCGTTACAATAACGGGTCCCGTTGACTGAACCTGCGTCGAAGATGTGAAGGTTTGTACGACTACCAAGCATGATGCCTCCCCAAACGAGAACACCGCGACCTCCATACCTGTCCCTTTCAATGATGTTCGAGGGATGATTGCGGCTTCCCCGCTCTCTCCAGATGAGTATGCGATGAGAATCGCTACTCAAACTGAATCTGCTCTCATCTGTAAAGAGTACTCGTCCCCATTCATTGTCTCTGCAATTCCGGTGTTCCCGGCACTACAAAGAACGCCTTCTCCGATGGGCAGGCGTTAAAGGTACACACCGTACAGGGCGTCGTGCAAACAGACCACCACCACCGTGCAGTCTTCTGGCCACGGTAAAACGCGATATCGGTCGTCCAGTCGCCTGTGTCGTGTGTCTAGCGATTTCTCCCGCTGTCTGCCGCCTGTTTCTTCTGGCCTGTAAGACAATGTACCGGTCATCTGCGGGTGTGGTTCCTCGTGGACGACCACTAATGAACCCCCGGATAGCTATTCCTGTAATTTGAAATTGTCTCCAAAGTCGTGAAACGATGCTGTGAGCAATTCCGAACTCTGCAGCCACACTTGCCACACTGCGGCCTTCCTCCAACGTCCCAATGATTCGACCTCGGGTAAAAGCATCCAGATGTCGTCTAACAGATTGATTATTCGCCATTTCTCGCTGAGGCAGCAACTCGGTGTGATTTTAACTGCTATACGGCGTGCAATTTCTTTGCCAGAAATACTGATCTTACACCGACAACATGATTTATACTACTCAGACACTCCCCCATTACGTCTACCTGCATATCTGCGCTTGTGCTACCGTACATCACCTTACTTAATCTCCTGATTGGTCTTTCTGTCCGCTCTGCCTCTTCGTTCAGCTGATATGCTAATTTTTCGACTTCGTCCTTAATTTTTGCACACCAGTGTATATCACCAGGTTCGTGGTAAATAGTTGATCATATGACGATCTTGAGGGAAGAGAGTTTAAACCAACCAACTACATTATTGTTATTCAACAGAATATTTGTTAACATTTAATTTTACATCAGTAATCAGATTCTAAGCCAAAACTATAACAATAGATTTCAAAAATGGTGTTTATATTTTGAAGAAAGAGCATTAGTAACTTTATTGTTTAAAAATTAGATGATGAACTACCGGAAGCAATGATTCTTCTGTACAATACAACTTTGTGATATCTTATATATTGATTCAAGAATAGTTTTGTAATCATATCTACTATGGAATGCTTAATAATGGGAATTTAATGAGGAGACCCAGAACCTAATATATGTGTATAGTGTGTAGTAGAGTGATGGAGAATATTAGGGCCCCCTCAAAGTCAGATTTTGGGCCCCTTAAAATCCTGGAACCCCCCTCGATGATGGGGTTAAAGGTAATGTATGTTACGCCTCTATATTGCGATGCATCACGAAGAATTCTTATATTGCATGTATTGATTTCGTACATTTATTATGTAAATCGTATCAAAAGTGATTTTGCTCTTTGCTTTATAATTTAGTTATGGAAAGGGTTATAGTACTTAAGTGTTTAACAACACTTGAAGAAATTGGAGCTGTTGTTTTTGTCAACAATACAATTTTAACTGCAATATTGTATATTTTTCAACAAGAAAATTTTTTTCAAATAAGCTAATTTCTGAGAAATCTTGTTAGCTCAGAAAAACAGTTGCATGTGTGTGGGCGTTGTTAAACATATCATTAACACTCACCAAAGATATAGTTAAACATATTAATTAATCTGGATACAATAGAGCATTATTTATAATAAATATTAATTTTGATCACCAATTAAATCTTTATTCCCAATTAAACCTTTATTACCAACTATAGATTAAATATTTTGCTATCGACATTTTATAATACGGAGATTTTATATGTAGGCTATCATTTTCTACATATACAGGGAGGGGCGTGGGAACTTCATTTTTTAAACATGCTGCAGAGGCGTTAATGGGGAGGGGTTCGATGGAAGTAGCGGAGGGGATATTTGTGTTCCCGTCCGTATCAGTCCCAAACATGCTGTTGTCGAGGCAATTGCCCTTTTTTGCCGTGGAGGCGGATTTCTCTAACGGTCGGTCGGTGATTGCAGTGCAACATGCCTTTCGTCTTCACTTCAATATTCCTATGCGAGGCTGTGTTTCTGATCGGAAATGTGTTTTAGTGTGGGTGGATGCCTTCCGGGCAACAAGGAATGTTTAAAAAGAAACGAAAGGACCTCCGAAGACAGTTGAAACACTTTAAAATGGGAACGAGTTCGTGTGTCAGTTCAAACCGGCATGTGACAATGATCCAATAATTCTTACCTGCTGTCTAAGAAAGGAATATTGACAACGTTTGGTTACAACAAGATGGGGCCACAGCCCATACCTTCAGAGTTTCCATGCGTACTTTAAAAGCAGCTTTTCTCGATTGACTGATCTCGTTGCGAAGGGACGTAAATTGGTCTGCACACTTATCTGATTTATCCCTTCCTGATTATTTCCTGTTGTCTTATCTCAAGTCCCTGGTTTACAAAGATCGGTCCAAGACCCTGGAAGACCTACAGAGCAACATCCGAGTCAAAATTGACAATATACACAGTCCAGTCACATTAATGTGACCACCACGTACTTTCGACTTTGACGTTAAATAACCAATCACAGAAGGATGCTGGCATCGCAGTGCTATTGAGCGTATATAAAGAGTGTGTGAGGGCTTCGGAAAACACTACAGTCGTTGGCGTAATGCAAATATGTAAAGAGTTATCCGAAGTCCAAAACGGCATAATTTTTGGCTTTCGGGAAAAGGTTGGAAGCATTTCCTCAACGGCTAAGTTTGTGGACTGTTCGTGTGTCACCGTGGTTAAAGTATACCATGCATGGCAAAATGGGACCGTCCAAAATCAGTGACGTGGCAAATGTGGTGTACCACGGGCCATAGGTGATAGAGGTGACTGACGGCTGCAGAGGTGAGTTCGGGAGACTAAACGTGCTACCGTTAAGCAACATACCACCCAGATGAACCAAGGGGCTACCAACAGTGGCTTCCAAACTACTGTTCAGCGATCGTTGTTGCGTCTGGTTCTCCGAAGCAGGCGCCTGGTTCATGCACCTATGCTGACTGCTGTTCATCAGCAACGAAGACTGGAATTTTCACACAGGTACCGCAACTGGGCATCCAATGAGAGGCGACAGGTAGAGTTTTCTGATTAATCACGCTTTATACTCCATCGGACGGATGGTTGGTGGCAAATACGGCATGAAACGTCTAAAAGCAAACACCCTGCAACAATTGCTGGCAAGGTTCAGGCTGGAGGCGGGAGCATTATGGTCTGGGGAATGTTTTCCTTGAATTTTCTGTGTTTATTCATCATTGTGGAAAGCACGATGGATCAATAGAAGTACGCATCTGTCCTTTCAGACCATGTCTACCCCTTTATGCGCATTGTTTTTCCTCAGGATGGTGGCATCTACCAGCAGGACATTGCGGAGTGTCATACAACTGACAGCGTACGTGCGTGGTTCAAAGAGCACCAGGATCAGTTTATCGTTCTTCCGTGTCCAGAAAACTCACCTGACTTAAACCCAATCAATAATCTATGGAACCATCTCGATCGGGTTGTTCGCGCCATGGATCCTCACGCGCGTAATCTAGTGCAGCAATAGAGTCGGCGTGGCTCAACATCCTAGTGAATACCTTGAGGATCCTAAATGACTATTTTCCCCTCTGTGAAAGATGGTTATTCTGGCTTTTGACAGTGGTCACATTAATATGACTGGACTGTGTACTTGTCGATATGCTTGAAAATGCGACTTAAAGTTTTCGAAACCGACTGCATCAGAATATTGACAATGTAGGGCAGCATTTAACAGGCATTGTGTTTAAAACTATGTTAATGCAAAATTCCAATGTTGTGTTGAAGGCGAAAAATAACAATAAAGTTAAATGAGTAGTGTGTTTTATTGCATTTTCAAAAATGAAATTCCCACACCTCACCCTGTACAAAAGCTTCATTTAAGAACCTTATCGCACTTGGATCTGTTTATAAGCACATGTTTCATTATAGTAAAGCGCAGAAAATTTACACTAGGCTAATGTACGCGATCGAGTAGCATTATTATTTCGACCAACCTATACTTCTGATGTAAAAAGCATACAGTCAAAGAAACGCAGCAAATTATCAGACGCAGTATTGGCGTTACCCGGCAAAAATCAGAAAGATATAGAGCAGGGGTAGCCAAAATTTTGGGGAAAGAGTACACGAACTGATAAAAAAAAATTGAAGCGTGCGACTTCCAACTTTTCCAACACACAAAGAATATGAAAAGGTGAAAAATGTTAGTTGTAAGCTTATCATGGAATTTTTTCGTAAACAGGTTCAATCGGTCAGGTTGTGTAAAACAAAAATGAATAATTTGAAACATTGAATTTTAAATAATTACTAAACTCTTCCTTAAGGTATCCGACTACGTTCGGAACCGTGATTTTGCAAAAGCGTATAAATGGATAATATTTATGATATTTAGTGTCACTTAGATTAGAAAATGTATATAAAATTGTTTTAAGAATAGTATTACAATAAGAAATTATTTAAGTGAAATATTTTGACAAAAAATGAACATAGAATGACCCATTTTCAAAATATTCTCCTTTTGTGAAAAATGCTTCTATTATAATAATATTTCACCTGTATATAGCCCAGATCTCTATACAGAGGCTCAACTAGAATTTTTGAAATATATAACTTAAAAGTGGGTTTATCCATGTTTTACGACAACAGGGGGGACAAATTCTAAGAAAAAAATGCCTGTAATAAATTCAATTGGTTTTAACTCTGAAAATAATGTGAATATTTCAAAAATCATAGTTGAGCCTCTGTAGAGAGGTCTGAGCTATATACAGGCAGAATATTATTATAATAGAAGCAACTTTCACAAAAGGAAAACATTTTGAAAAAAGGTTATTCTAAGTTAATTTTTTGCCGAAATATTGTATTTAAGTCATTTTTTTTCAAAATGTCCTTGAAACAATTTTATACATGCATTTTAATCTAAGTGACACTAAATATCATGAAAATTATCCATTTATGCGCTTTTTTAAAATCACGGTTCCGAACGTAGTTGATACCTTAAGTTGGTTTTTGAATTTAGTAGCAATTTTTCCCAAGTCATCTGTATTAGGATTAGTTCTCAAAGATGCTGACAAAATTAGGTTGTTCCAGGCGTACATCACTTAATTTTGAGCGACGTTTTGTTATTATTATGTTCATAATAGAAAACATTTGTTCACACACACAAACATATTGGTCCAAGACTACAACAATATTTTACAGCCAAATCCTATAAATTTGGAAAATTGCTTGTTGGTACAACTTTCCAAAATTCAATGTAATTCGGATCCCTTACAGTTAAAATAATATTAGTTAGAGGGTTGTGAGAAGTTGTTTTTTGAAGGGATTTTCAGAAACTGTGATTACCCTTTTGAGTAATAAATCAATGAAAATGAAGACTTTTTCAATAGAATTTCAAACTCAGAAAAATACTAGTTTAATCTTTTATTCAAGAAACGTGTACATAACAACGTGGTTTTAATTAAGGTAACAACTTTTTTCGTGAAACGAATCATAATTAAATTGTGGTCATGCAAATGCAATCGATGGAACAGTATCGAAAGCAAAAGTTTCAAATTAATAAATTAAATCGGATGTAACAGATGGAAGGGAGTACAGGAAATTAAATTCTGACTTCCTGTGCCGTTTGCAATCGAGTTATCAGCAACAAAAAAGTAGAAGAAAGAAGTAATTTGCATAAATATAACGATAAGATATCCTGCAAATAATATCCATAAATCACGAAAAAGCGATCTAATTTGCTTTTGGGTATTGACTACAAGATCTCTCGGGAAAAGTGTTGCGGAATATTGATTAAGTGTTAATGTCGTTTTAATAAAAAATACAAGAAGCCTTCGAGATTATAAAAGAGTCTGATCAAAATGTTTAATCATTAAGGAGTAAGTATGACTATATAGAAATGAGAAATGTTTTTCTTTTCTTGATCATGTATCTGTAAAACAGATTTATTTCTTGGGTTTTTAAAACATGTTTTGAATTGATATGTATGAAAAATAAATGTTTTACCATTTCAGAAAATCATGAAATAAGAGAAGATGAATTGAAAAATTTCAAACTGATAATAATTGTTCTATTCATTCTAATAGGTTTTGCAAGTTAAATAATTCGATATGAATATTTATTGCGCTCATCGTTTCTCTTCAGAATCGAAACAGAATTATTTTTCTCTTATTTTGATCCTCTTTAAAATAAATTTAATTTTAAAATCTGTTTCACACACACACACACAGCGTGATTGATTTTAGAAAATATTGAGGTGATAGATCTATTCTGAAAGGCTGTGAAAGTTAAACAACTGAATATGAATACCTGGTTCCGCTCTTTATTTCCTAACAATAAATCTCAAAGAAATGTTTAAATCATATGAAAAAAATTTTTAAGTAATATTCTTCATTGAAAGTCTTTTTAATGTGTAAGAAAACTTTTAGTTCCAATAATTTATAAAATAAGAATTTTATAAATTATTTTCATTGTCTTGAATGTTGTTTCGCTTTTAATTCAAATAATTTGCTGAAACTCCCTTGAGTTTTACAGAAGAAAGCTGCGGCGTAATGTACACTAGGGATGGCGATTGTATCCGAAAAAGATCGATTTTTAAATCGATTCGAATCGTAACCTGATGAATCGATCCACAAAAAAATCGAGATCTAAAAGATCGATTTCTGGAAAATCGATTTTTTTTATCGTCTGTATTTACAATGTAAATATAAATCCATTTTATGAAAAACAACAAATATACCATAATAAGCGATCTCTTATCCGAATCAGCGAATTTTTTAATTCAGAGAATTCGACAATTACAATTGTTTTTATTATATCTAAGTATCAGGTATATAAAAGAAGACATTTATTTTCTAAATGTATTTGTTACATTAAAAAGTTTAGAAAATAAATAATGTAGCTTATAGTTCTCAATGATAAAAATAAATAGTTTTAAAGATAGTATAAATTCTACTAATTGTAAATAATTTTATGGATTTTACCAAAACAGAAAAAAATGAATGTCGATTTTCTAGGATGAAATATCGTTTCACTGTATCTGTTCAGTGCTACAAATCGATTTAAAAGATCGATTTTTTGGCCCAAGAAATCGATCTCACGTCGCCATCTCTAACGTACACTTCCGCAACCAGGGGGAGGGGGGCAGGACTCCAACTGACCAGCACCAGGACTCCAACTGACCTTTTTGTAATATCCGGCTTGTGGCCGAAAACCTAATTTTGCAAGGGGGACTTAATATTCTGCGTTACGCCACAAAAATTAAGCTTTTAAAAATCTTAAAATAAGCTATTTTTAAAGAATATGGTGAATTTTTAATCCACTCTTTAAAAATCAAAATTAAATAAATATATTTAGTAACGCCATGTAAATCTCTTTTTCTTTCTTTCAATGGATTTTAATGTTAAAAACCCTTTAATGATGTCCTGAATAGGAATGTGTGAATATTGTACAGTTGATACCCAGAAATATTATTGATAATAGTATAAAAATAGAAGCAAAAAGATCAAGTGCGGTACAGTAAATAATTGTATTTGGCATAATACTTAACGTTTTGAATTTAATTAATCAGTTAACGCTGGGGGACCCCAGTTTCAAAGCACGCAACTATGTGTTTCACAGAGTAAGTGTCGCTGTTAAGATATTAGATAAAAAACTGTGTTTGTTTTATAAAAAATTACCAATTTTATAACAAATACTTATTTATTTGGCTAACATAAATGTATACAATCGGGTTCATGAGGCCGACAGTCCTTTATGGATATCTATGAATTTTAGTGACCATCAACATTCCTGGACTCAGATCTAAACATACACTCACTTACTTCTTTACTGACAGTATATTTAATACCTGTTTCGACACTAAGAAAGTTCTGGAGTAGGAGCTGTAGGGTTGATCCCAGTCTTCTTACCATAAAAAATCCTCGCCTTTCCCACCCCCAATAAAGTCATTTTACTTTGGGCAGCACGACATTGGGCCATTACTGTGATGTCAGCACATGGTTGTAACATCAAATAATTGACATTTACACCACTCGATAGCTAGGCAACTTCAGGCCGACAGCGATCAATGGCCTCAGCGCCTGATCGGCATAACACATTTGTCCCATGGTTGTGTGTGTGACCATAGCTGAAAAATCCTTATTATAAATCAACTTTCCGATTTTTTTGTTTTGTCCCTTTTAGGATAACATCTCAAAACATAATTATAGCACACAAATAAATTCTTTATGTGAACTTATACTCTTTTTCAGTCCTTACATACGGGAACGCATGAATTTATCTTAAACTTTTTAGATATTTTTTTTATTTGTTTGTTTTATTCCGGCTGGCCTCAAAATATTCTAAACATCTTGAAATTTGAGAATACGTTTTGTTTTTCTCTAAAATTACAACTTAAATAGCCAATGGTCACTACTTTTTACGCTTGACGAGTATACTCGTCATGACGCACAATCCTGCAACTTCTTCATGACGAGTATACTCGTCATAACGCACAATCCTGCAACTTCTTCATGACGAGTATACTCGTCATGACGCACAATCCTGTAACTTCTTCATGACGAATATACTCGTGAATCACATTTAACTGGTTAATGCAACTTTCGAAGTAGTAATCATTATTCAGTATTAGATCAAAAATTACATTTTCCAAATTTTAGTTTTTCCATTTTGCTTTTTAAAATTTATATAATCCTGGGTCACACACACAAAAGTGAAGACAGGGACTAGGAATGCGACAAGCGACGTAGAGTGTTACTTTCTAAATTAACTCGCTTCTTATTGAAATCTTATCTAATTTTATTTTTTTCGTTTGTCCTTTTTTTAAATATTCTATTTTTCGAAACGAATTCACTGTTTGCCGTACTTGTGTAATACGATAAAGAGAATATAAATAAAAAAAAATTAAATGTGGCATTTTCGTCGTTTAAGAATAATAACGTGGAAAAGAATTTTGAAATTAATATATATATATTTATACAAATATTTCTATGAAACTTTCAAAAAATAATGTAAGTTTTGAAATAATATTCTCTCACTGGAGTCTCTTAACAATATGGTTTTATTTTAGCGAAAAAGAAGAGAATATATATGCATGTAACGTAAATCCGGCGTATAACGCGTACTTTTAACACAAAAAATAAAATCGAAATTTACAGGTGCGCGTTATACGCCGGATATAAAGATGATAGCTTTAAAAATAAAAATAAAAAATATGAGCATGATGAAAATTAGACTTCTTCGTATTACGAAAAACTGTTTAGTTTGAAAAAATGACATATACCTTATGAACCTCAAGAGTAGTAATTCTGGGAGAATACAATTTTTCAAAAGCCTTCTGGGATAGTACCTCGAATAAATGACTTCAAAACACAAGAGCAGAGTATAAAAGCATTTCAGGTTTCTTCGTCAAAAAGGGGGTGCACGTTATACGGCGAATATACCTCAAAATTGAAATATGCAGTTTGAAAGTATAGGTGCGCTTTATACGCTGAATTTTACGATAAATTAAATTTTAAATAACACTCAAATGGTATACTTTTCAGCTTCAAAATAGATTTCACACTAATGTTAGAAACTAAGGGTAAAGAATTTGGGGCTCTTACGAAAATATAGGATTCTGTCTAGACTAGACATGAGCAACCTATGGCGCAAGTGACAGATTTGGCACGCCATACAATTTTTAGCGGTACTGTACAAAGTTATCAGACCAAGTTAAATCGCTTTGTTTCCTTTCCGCGCATCTCACATTTTCTGTTTTTTGTTCGGTTCGCCCTATTTGATATATTGTTCGTAATATTTCCTACTATGCAGTATCCTGAATCATATTAGGACATCGGTTTGACACACCCCAGATTCAAGGTTGTCGACCTCTGGTCTAGACAAATTCTAAAGCTAAGCAATCAAGGGGAGGAATAACCCTTTCATTTTTCATAGACATATTTGAATTCATTTATTATTTGGTTGAAATGTTGTTATTTATGATTGCTAACAACAATTGCCATTAATTTTATCTATACGATATCTAGATCATAGGTAATAAGATGCACTTATATTAATTCTATTCCTTTGATTGTATAACCTCAATAAATATAAAGAATTCATCTGCATCTGTCGAGATCTGCTTTCACAGCTAAAGGGGTTCTACATTAACCCCTTAAATACGAGATTTTTCAGAAAAACTGGTAAAAAAATTATCGATTTTTTTGACAAAAAATGAATATAATTATTAATATAATATTAATGAAGAGGAAAAAATAAATATTAATATAATCTTTGAAGATTAATGAAAAATTGAAAATGGATTTCAGACTGGCATTAGCAATAAAATAGCAGGAGATACAAGATCACCCGTGTGAAACACGGGCATGTGCTCATTTGCCGGTAACTTTCAACCGTGTCAGACACGGGCAAATGCGTTAAAGGATTATTATCCTTAACAATAACAATTTTTTAAGCAATACACTACTGTGCGAAGGCTAGGTTATAGTCAAATATATGTGGATTAAAGCTACAATGGATTACAAACATACTAAAATCGCTTTTCAACCACGAAAGGAAGCTGTTACGTTTTCGTAGGTTATCGTAGCTTACTTAATGGGAATATTTAACAATATACTTACTACTTAACTATAATTAAAAAATGCCTTTGAAAATTGTGGTTGGTTCAATGAACGATGTTTTCTAAAAACTCGCTTTCAAAAAGATGTTTTTAAAAATCAATCTAAAATTTAGTGTTTTAACAACATAGTGCTCGGCACAGTTTATAGCCTGTTCTCCCGCGTTTTCAATTAACCTCTGGGGAAATCTGTTTCACTGATTGCTTGAATTGAGAGCTTCGTCTTGTAAAGGAACCGTGATATGTAAATTAGGATTGCTACTTGCAGAGATTTCAAGTAAAAATAGGAAAATGAAATTGGAATTGTAAGGAGGGTGAGTTTGCGGCACAGTAAAGTGTTACATTGGATTGGAGATATATATTATTTTGATTAGAATCTGCGAATTATCAGAGCAAACTTGCATAAATTTGGTAGAGTCGTTAAGTAAAGATAGTGTCTTTAGAGACTGGCTGTGCTTCAAAGACATCACTTCAATGTTAAGTGAATTTTTATTGTTATTAGTTAGGTTCGAGGTTTATTCCATTGATATTTCATATTTACAATTAAGATATTGTGATTAGATGAAATAAAAGTTGTTGTGTGTTCTACACATGCAATATGCTGTTGATTCTCCTCCTCTTAACATTAATAAACTCTGGTTCACTTAGAGTTCTTACAGACGTATAAATTCTAAGTAGTTTCTATTACACAGAATTATAAATTAACAGATTCAATAACAACAACAACAAAAAACCTTAATTGTCATTAACAATTAGTTCACTTGATTTCAAGAGCACATGATGGTCTCCGGTGGTGTTTCTGGATCTAACAAAAGGCTTGTTAAAAAAAGGCTTATATTCTATTAAAGTTATTTATAAACGATGTTAAGGCATCCCACCACCCTAAAATCATGATTCTTTTGAAAAATTGACAATTTTTTTTATAATTTTATTTTATAGGCTATCTTATTAGCTTTATAAAAATATCAAGTTTTTTTATTTTCCATTTTCTAAAACAAAAACTATTAGAGTTTTAGTAAAAGCAGATGCATAACTTTACATAAGATGTCAAACTTTATAAAATGTATTTTACTCGAAAAAAAAATATGTTTTTTTCGAAAAGCTCAAACGGGGACAGCGATTGATCAAAAAATTCTTAAAACAATTTGCTGAAATTTTGTATGTATGTTCTGTACAACAGTAGAAGTGTTTTAACCTTCAGATTTATGAATCACTGGTTTATTACAAAATTTACAATCTCTTATGTGATTATAATCACTGTTTTTGTGAGCAATTTCGTATAACTAAGATAAAGTGATGTAGTTTTTGTAAAAATTCAAATATCTCTTATCCATTCTGAAAGTCATCTAAAAAAGGAATAGCAAAGTAATACATTAAAACTGAAATATTGAGAATTTGTTCATTTACTATTCGTACAGTGCGGGCCCCGTTTATGTAATTTTTTGACAATTTTTACCTATTTTTTCCCCATTTTAGTAGTAATAATTTATTTTTTTTCTTCTTAAGGGGACATGGTACGATTTACGCAAAAAATTTTTGGTTGCCTCCAATGTGTGCATAATATGTAAAACATATCTTGTGCACAAAATTTCATAAAAAGCTAGCCATATAATTTTTTAAGGAAAAAACTTAAAATTTGTGAAGTGATTTTAAAATGCTACTCCTCCCCTACAACAATTTACATACGTGCATGAAATTTGATTTACAAGTACGTCAAACTATGTATAACAAAAGTTGGTATGGTTTTTGCGATAACATGATTGTGGTATTCGTGCAGCACTTCTTTTTATTAATGCTTATTGAAAATTCCTTAAAAATGTATCAATTCTGAGTTCAATTATTTAAAAAAAAATAAGTATTGCTTTCATTCAAAAAGGCATACTAACTTTTGTTACATCGTCTATTGGCAATGGATAAAAAAAATTTCAAAACAATAGGTACAATATAACAAAGAAGCCTTGGCATTTTAAGTGAAAACAAACTAGTTATTTTATCTTTTTGAGATAAGTATATTTAAAGTTTTTTGATTTGCCATAGGGATGTGAATAAAAACGAACGTAAAAGCGGTCATAATTCTGCGTTTTTTATGTTTAGAGCTCTCAAATTTCGTGAGGTTATAGAAAAGTATTTTAAGAATAATTTGGGCTGTATAAAAAAATTTAATATAATTTTTTGACCGATTTTGGTCAATTGAATCGTTTTATGTCCCCTTAATTTTAGCCTTCTCTTTATAAAATATACTAAATAAATTTAAAAACCACAAAAAAATTTCCATACCTCCATTTTCTTTAAGAAAAAGTCCTCACAAGTAGTCGGATACCTTAAAGAGGCTCAGAATTCCAAAGGAAAAAAACCACAGGAAAAATATATAACTCCATATTAATATAAATCAGAAATATATGTCCGTGTGTGATACTTCATTCTTAAAATATAGAAACCTTCAGAGAATATGAAATTACGTACTTTTACCGTCACGACTCCTTTTGTCATTAAACTTTTGTTAAAGAAATCTAAGTAGAAGTAAATAATATGAGCAAAAGTGAGTAATATTTTAAAATAAACTGTTTTTTATATGAGAGAAAGAGAGTTATAGAAGTTGTATATAAGATACTCAAATTAAATCATTTTAGTATCTAAGAAAATATTCCAAGTATAGGGTTTAATTTTTGGCATTAGAATGTGATTTTTAATTTCAGGATTTATAATTTGGAAGTTAGAGCTTGTGTGTTAATCGATATTCAGAATTAACATTAAATGAACTTGGAACTCTCAAAGCTATAATGGAGAGAAAAATAATGAAAATGGTAGTAATTTTTGCAGTCAACTAGGCTTCGAAGTTATCCTATTTCTTGATATAGAAATTTGAATTAATTAATTATTTATTTTTTTAAAGTCACGTTTAGAAGCAACACGATAGCTTTTAGTGATATAATTTTAAACCACAGTCGAGGAATGAAGACGACACTTGAGTCGGCACCACACTCTCCAGACATCCACAGCATGCTAATATGAGAACTTTTAACAGCGACAGATTCAATGGGTATCAGCTCCGCTACAAGACGGGTGGCTCTAAAAGTGATGTAGAAAAATAGCATCAAGATTGAAAATCACGTCTCTGTGTAACAATACCGGTCATGAACCAATGATCCTGACCACTTGGCTACAGCGGTCGTCAAAGAAGTTTGAAGAATTGGGTATTAGTTCTGAATTCTCTTAAGTTGGCTATGAATCAAAAGTACAAGATCGTTTTCATTACTTAGACATTGCACCATTCTGGAGTGATGTTAACTAAATTCGAATTACGCTTACCGAATTCTTAATAAGAATTTCGAATGTAGGAGAGTAAAGAGAGTTGTAGTTAATAAACAATACAAGGATAGTTAAAGAATAAATGACGCGACAATCATTACAGAATTCGACTTAATGATGTTAACTTGAAAATGAGCCAAAACTGTTATTCGTCCAATGTCGTCTTAAGAAGCCGTTGTAGGTTTCAGAGTTTTTGGATTAGATTCAATCGTTTCTTTCTTTCTCCCTCTTTTTCTTGCACTATCTTCTTTCTTTCTCTCCTCTCTCCCCTTCTCTCGTATACTATCTCTCTCCCTCTCTCTTGCACTATTTCCCTCTCTCATACAATATCTCTCACTCCCTCTCTCTTTTACAATATCTCTCTTCCTCTCTCTTTTACAATATCTCTCTCCCTCTCTCTTTTACAATATCTCTCTTTCTCTCTTACACTATTTCACTCTCTCTTACGCTATCTTTCTCTCTTACACTATCTCCCTCTCTCTCTTACACTATCTCCCTCTCTCTTACACTATTACACTATCTATGCCTCTCTCCCTCTCTCTTACACTATCTATGCCTCTCTTAAGCTGTCTCTCTCCCACTCTTCTACGCTCTACTCCCTCTTTTTCTCTCACTTTCTCATACTCTCATGCATTCTCACTCTCTATCACTCTCTTATTGCTTATATACACTCTCTCTCTCTCTCTCTTTTCCTCTTAATTTGTCGAAAACATTATAATTTTACAGCTTTTGAAAAATATTATATTTCAACAAATAATATCTCATAATCCAAAATTATATAGAGGATTTAAAATTGAATGTTTAAAGTCCCTGTATACATTTGACATTCTTTCTCTTCCCACCTCCTCCCTTTTTGTCTTTTGAAATATTTTAATACCTTCATTAACATGTAATTGTTATATATTGCAACAAAGTATATTAATTACTGCTTTGGCCAGATCAGTTGTTTTTTCTGCATGTCTAAGTAACGATAATTTGGAGACAAGTTGACCAACTTACGGATCATGAGATCAAATCCCAATTCGACCACAGATCATCATTTTGGTTTAATAGGCCATGTTGCATGCGAAATAAGGAAGTTAGAAGGAGGAGGTACCCATTCAGGTCATTCTCTTTGACCTTAATTTGAAATAAATAGGCCCGCGCACGTTGCGTGGTTCTAGAGCAGGAATTTTCAATGATGTGTTCATGGAACCCCTAGTACCCGTTGAAAGCTTTTACAAGATCTTTAAATTTGAATTTAAAAATTCTTATCCTCATTTTTGAAGAAAATTAAATTTTAAATTTTCTTCTCTTATGAATGAATCTAATGAATAGTAATAGAATTAATCGCAACTGTTATAAAGAAAACCAGATAATATGTAATTTTATGCTTCTGTTTACACTAAATAACAACATTCTTCTGATTGATATATCTTTCGTAAAATATATTTTTTGTACGTTAATGTATGTGCGCATTAAAATAATTTGATTATTTCTTTTTTAACTATTTATGTAATATTATTCAATGGCACTGGCGTATCTAGTTCTGAGTGGGCTCTGTATCAAAATTCCTCGAGGTCCTTTTTGAGAATGCTGTTAGTGGGACTCTAGTTCAACATGATGGGGCTCTTTTAGCTTAGGGGCCCCGTATCATTGATTCGGCTGATACGGTGATAGCTACGCCCCTATTCAAAGGGTTCTAAAAGAAAACGAGATAGAAGTATGTTTACAAACAATTATATTAGACCTGTTTCACAATTTTACATTTTGAATAATCTTCTAGAATAATATTGCGTAATACCTAAATAATTAATAATATGGTACAACTAATTGATTGATCGATAGATTATTAAAGTCACTTTTTAAGATACATGAGGTTATTGGAATATAGAATGAAGTTCATGGAAATGTATAGTGTTTTTACTATATCCAAACACATCATTATGCCTGGTACATTTAAACCTTTAAGGGGTGTTGGAAATCTCTCTTTGTATATATACTGGCAATGTTAAATTGGCAACTTTCGATATACCGTTTCTCAAAATCTATTATACGTATGTACATGCTTGAAATTTTTCATACAATTAAAGTACACCTTTGTCATTATACTGAAATGAGCTTTTAACTAATTTTGAATTTTTTAATAATTTATGAAATATTTTATCAAACATTGCGAAATTCAACCTATTTTCACATAAAAAAAATTTCTAAAAAATAAATTCTTGAGTTTTTTACAAAAAGCTCATTTTAGTATATACTAGCCATCATTATAAATATATCATTAAAAATTCACATACCTGTGAACAGTAGTTTCTCAGAAAAGGTACATCAAACACCAAAATCTACATTTTGAGATAAATTGATTTTAATATATACAGTGTGACTTCTAATCGGCTGGGAAATAAAAAAATAAATAGCACTATTTAAAATAAAAGATACAGGTTTTGTTTATATCAGACGTTCAACTTTTAAGCAAAAACGAAGTACTTTGTTTACATTTTTTGCCATTCAAATTGTCGTGGACCAGTTTCAACGATTATTTAAAAATAGATTTTAAGGGCTTCTAATTACCCTAGAGGTTAAAGTAAGTTATTTTTAGAAAGGTTGAAATCTATACAATTAGAAAATGTAAAAATCCCAAATTGTGCAAAAAAATAAGATTTTAGCTTTCCAGCACTTTTTAATATATTCTAGAACGCTGATAAGAGTACCAAGAAAGTCACAGTAGAAAAGACTATCCGTTATTATGAAAGATTGGAATATTTATTTACGTGAAATATTAAAAATCGATCAAGTAATCACTGCAGAAATTTCTTTTGAAAATCAAATAAAAAGATGCATGTCAATCTAATATTTCTTTCAACTCTATACTCCCCATAAGCTTAGATTATTTGGGGAGAAATGGGAAAATAAACTTAGTGATTGACTCTTGAATTTCCCCATCCCGAACTGAACAAGAGAAATCCTGATAATTTTCTATAAAGCTACTCCTGCCAAGAAATTTCGGTTGGTAGAATTTGATCTTAATTGGTAATCAGATGATTGAGAATTCGACATAAAGGCTTTTCTAGAAAATTATGGGTATCTTCTATGGAAACTCAAATTTAATAAGTTTAATAAATGTAGTATTGAGTGCTGACGTAATACGAATCATACTATCGGAAATTGAATCATTAATGATACATTTTTTCGTTTAATTAGATATTATGATTATGCAGTCTGTTGTAACAAAATTCCTTTGAACCATCATAAACATCATCTTCAATGGCTCTAAGCCCTGTGTGGGCCGTGGCCTTCTCCCGGAATCCCTACTTTGGGCAACTGTTTTCCAATTTTTGACTTTTAAAATTTTAAGGTATTTTTCGACACAGTCAATCCATCTTAATGGGGGTCTTCCCCGAGGTCTATTTCCCATGGGTTTTCGCAGAAAGAATTTCTTGCAACAACATCTTCATTCATTCTAGCCAGATGACCAGCCTATTTAAGTAACTGTAATTTGACAAATTTTACAATATCAGGTTGTTTGTAAACTTTGTAAAGTTCTAAGTTAGATCTTCACAATCCATTCACTTGGATCCCACCAAGAATGCAGAAAGCAACATCAGTACAACGAAAAAAATTTATATTGATTATCAATCAGTGCAGTGCAGCGTTCAGACTCATAATTTCATCTAAACACTTAAAACTTAATATTGTCATAGTTATTTCCAAAAATAGCTCATATTTGTTTTATAAATTTAATATTATAGATCTTTAAACTTAGAAGGAAGATAGATTAAATGGAGGAATGCCCTCGATTCATGACGGTCACGTGATAAAGACAAACACGCGTTATATATTGAATTCAAAACAGACATCAAACTAATTGTACTTGTTATTCTATTTGTAAAACTTGGGTAACATTTAGATTTTATAATTGGGTTAAAAACGTTCAAATGTTATAAAAAATAAATTCCTTCAACAGATTTTAAAATTGAAAAAAAAAATCTTATTTTATGCATGTATTTTTAAATAAAATACATTTTGTGCACTATGTGCATTATAGTTGTTGATAAATTTGTATTTTTTACAACAAAGCTTCTGTAACGATCAAAAGTTTGCAACAATGAAGTGCATGAACTGATTAGCAGGAAACACATTGTTGCTTTTTAGAATTTGAACTGATTGGCTAAAAACACGTAGTTATCATTATCATGTGACTATGAAATCACTTGAATTGAGCCCACTGTGAAATAGAAGAATTTGTGTTTGTTTTTAATTTTTTTTTATTTTTGAAAGTATTCAGGAATATTTTTCCCATTTGGTTGAGGGTTAAGAAATCTACATATCAACCTATTTTACTACGCAATATATTAAAGCTTTTAGATTTTTGTCTCGTATTTCGAAATTAAAATAACAATTTAGGACAAAGGTATTCTTTTAGAAAATTTCGTACACTTGATTTGACCACAAATCAAATTCAATGAATAATATAGCTCATTTTTTAAAAAAAGAATTACATAAGACATGTAATGTGTGGCAGTAATCATTTCAATATCAGTTACGTGGTCAAATAATGGAGTTATAAATAGTTTTTTAATTGTTACCTTACAGAAGTCTTCTACTACAGAAAATTATTTTAGTGATATAAGTGGACGAAAATCAGCCCTTCATTTATATGAAATTTCATAATTGAAAGTATATCTTTAAATATGAACAAGAAGTCGAATGTTGCAAAAATTAATCAACCAATTAATTAATTTTATTACATTATTACAGTATAAGTGTAGTTTCCATGAAAAGCATTGTATGAGAATGTAATGTTTGAATAGCAATACAAAAGTAAGTAATGATCTCTATGAGTAATGATGGCTTTTTCGAATTCCTTTCTATGTGAGCAATGATTTTCAGCATTACATTTAAAAAATTCATTTCTAAATTCAGAGCATATTTTTAGTTCAAAGTACAAGGGAAAAAATCGGGTTTTTTAGTGTTTTATTTCATGGAACAATGTTCTAGTCTTTTAAGCATCTAAAGCTCCCTTAAGAACAAGCCATGTGAGAGAATACAAGAAATAAAAAATTACAAATATCTAGTTAGATTTATGAATACTAGGTCTGCAAGAATAACCTTGTAAATAAGCATACCAGATTAAAATATTTGGTACCAGTTTTTATTAGACAGCTTATACACATATAATATTAACGCGTATACATTACATTACCTAAATGTAGTATATTCACAATACTAAGTTTTACGGAAGTAACAATATGCAAGAAATTGAACTTTAAGCAACTTTGATTTGAATTCATTAAGTTCTTAAGCACAAGCTTATATAAAAGACTCTGATAAAGTAAACAATATTGAAAACTTTTTTTTAAAAAAAGAAACATACTTTTATTCACTTTCTAAAGTTCTACACTTGGCTTTGATTTTTTAAAAAAAGACATAAGGTATTTCTTTTTCCTCCAGAACTTTTTTAGAATTCCTGAATTAGCTTTGCTGAGTTTTGTCAGTGTTTAAAGAAGTAGTTTCCGAAAGACATCTGCCCTATCTTTTCGAAGTAATGGTCTGTTTTCAAAAAAAAGAGCTTCTTGAAACATATTACCTTTTGAACACAATTTCTGTATAAATATTTATTCCACAAAAAATTTCCTTTACATAAAAAGCTATGCACCGTAACCTATATTTGTCTTCTTTAAAGCAAAAAAGTATCTTTTAAAAAAAGTAAATGAAGTTTTACTCATAATAAACACGCTCACTTAAGTAGTTTTCGGAATTTATTTAATCTTGATTATTTCAAAAAATAAGCTTTTGAAACTATTGTTATCTTTATATTACCGAAAAATAATCTTATGATCAGCTTCTTGAATACTTTCATTTTCGCCAACCCTTGCATCGATTACGTACCTCGATTCTTGGATCTAATAAATACGAAAGAAATATATATAGTTCCCTTTTCACAGAATAAATATTAAAAAAGTAACAGCATCTTCTAATTACCTGAAACGATCGATCTTTCTTAATCTTTAAACTTGGTTGATTTACTCTGAAAAAGAAAAGAACAACAACATTTCATTAGAAAATTGCGCTCAGGCATTTCTCAAAACTTTTCACCTTCATAATTTTTGTTCACTTATCAATGGTTGTCTAGAATTACCTATTTTAATTTCTTTTTTGAAATTAGAGATTCCTCAAAGATTAAAATCTATTGATATAAGAATAAATAACAAAATTTAAGCGAATAGATATTACACTTTTGCTCACAAATATCATCACTGTAACTGTATCCGTCCAATTAGAAGACGATATACGGTAGAACGTCGTTTATCCGGAGCGTCAAATATCTGGACCAATTTTCTTTATTGTCAACTGCATGTACTGCATATGAATACGTTTTTGAACAGTGCAATGCTCAACAGTTGTTTCGCGTGAGGCCAAAAGTGACTTTTGGCAGAAAATGACGAAGAAAGTGTTGCTGCTTTTGCTGAAAAGCTCAATATGAGGGACGCCTGCTACATCTTAGCCAAAGCGTGGGACTCGCTCTAAAGACACAGCCTGAAAAATGCATGAAGTAGGCTGTGGCCAGATTTAGAAGGCGAAGAAGACTTCAATGACGAGCACAGGAAGAAGATTACCGACTTTTTCCAATCGATCCCAGGATTTCAAGAATGCGATGAAGAAGATGTAGAAACCTGGATGGCATGCGATTGTGGATTTCAAATGTTAAATGATGATGAGGTTGCGACTTCCGTGCAAGAAGATTCCGACCCTGTCGACAGTGAAACAGGTGAAGACGAGGACAACAACAACAACGAAAGTAGCAAGGGTCCATCAAATGCTGACGCGTTTTCTGCGTTAGAGACAGCTATGGAGTGGTACAAACAACAATCAGAGTGTTGACCTACTCAGCTACTACTGCTCAAGAGAATCAGAGACCTTGCGGCGAAAAAACGAAAATGTACAATGGTACAGAGAAAAACAAGTGATTATTTTCCACAATAAAGGTAAAATTGCGACATTTTGCATCTATTTTGCTTTTGCTTCAAGCCCGTTTCCCGCATGTGATGATTTTCAATATTCGCATAGTGCCCGGTTTCGTATACTGCACGGATCGCATCCGGTTTTCGGTTATTCGAACAATCGTGTATCCGAACGGTGTCTGGTCCCAATTAATTCGGATAAACGACGTTCTACTGTATAGTCATTAGGATGTTCAATAGAATGCAATACTTTTTGGAGATGATTATTGTAGCATCGTTAATGTGTGCGTTTAAATAAAAAATATTGATGAGAAGAATAAACTAAGGTGTCTCCACTTTTTTCTTCATCCAGCTTTTTTTTAGATTAACTGTGAAGTATATATAAGATTAAGATTATATATACAATACTGAACAAACAAGAAAGAGTAAATACATGAAAATGTCTTTTTGCTCACGTAAACTGCAATGCCGACTACCAGCTTGACAAGTATGATAAAATAAGTCTTTACTTGTGAAAAGTAAAAATCAGCGTAACAAAAGTTGGGAAATAAAAGCCAATTGTAACACAAAACCGTTACGAGATCTCATGTCTAAATTCTAATCCAGATTAGACTATTCCAGTTTAAGGCTGTTTTCTCGTAATGTGAATGAATAGGACCCGAATTTGGAAGATATTTTCAGATATATAAAAGTACTTCAACATCAATATTATACTTTAGCTTTGCAATCCTATAGAAAGCTGCATATTTTATCATGCCAATCATTTTAATCTGAGTTCTCTTTCATCTTTTCTTGTTTAAGGTATCCGACTACGTTCGGAACCATGATTTTGCAAAAGCGTATAAATGGATAATATTTATGATATAAATGTCACTTAGATTTTAAAATGTATATAAAATTGTTTTAAGAATAGTATTACAATAAAAAATTATTTAAGTACAATATTTTGACAAAAAATGAACATAGATTGACCCATTTTCAAAATATTCTCCTTTTGCGAAAAATGCCTCTATTATAATAATATTTTGCCAGTATATAGCTCAGACTTCTGTACAGAGGCTCAACTAGAATGTTTGAAGTATATAACTTAGAAGTGGGTTTATCCATGTTTTACGACAACAGAGGGGAGAAAGTTTAAGAAAAAAAAACGCCGATAATTATTTCAATTGGTTGTAACACTGAAAATAATGTAAGTTTTTCAAAAATCATAGTTGAGCCTCTGTACAGAGGTCTGAACTATTTACAGGCAAAATATTATTATAATAGAAGCCTTTTTTACAAAAGGAGAACATTTTGAAAAAAGGTTATTCTAAGTTAATTTTTTACCGAAATATTGTATTTAAATAATTATTTTTGTAAAAATGTCCGTAACACAACTTTATACATATATTTTAATCTAAGTGACACTAAATATCATGCAAATTATCCATTTATGTGCTTTTTTTAAAATCACGTTCCGAACGTAATCGGATACCTTAAAATGTGTTTCGCGTTATGCTAAATGAACTATATATCTCTTTATATATTAAACTGAAAAATTAATTATTTATGAATATTTATAAAGTTTAAAAACACACTACATTATAAATAGATGTATATAAATTATACAATGCTGCAAATTCTCATGGAAATTGAGTCATTTTCTGTCGGAAAATGTGCTTAGCATTTAGTTCAGACTCTAGTACAATTTGGCCTTAATTCTACGTCAACTAAATTAAGAAATTCTTAACAATCCAGCTTGCAGTATAAGCAGAGCTAGTTCATTATCCCTGTTTTAATTTTTGTTCGCGATTTCTTTTTTTATTTTTAGTGAGGCTGCGGATTGGTGTTTTACCATTGCAGACCTATTACATTCCCCGGGAGCTGGTATCTCTTTTAGTGCGGCACCATATAGGCGGATACCAATCACCACAGGTAATTTTGACGCCCAGTTTCCTCCCCAGAGAGAAGCACTTGATCTCTGGCGATGTGAAACCGTTCTTTGGTTTTTAATTTTGCTGAGAGTACCAAAGTCAACAGGCATTCAAGGGATCTATTACAAGCTGCATAACCATGCAACATGGATGCTGTCAGTTTTCTGCACCAAGAAAATCCACCGACTTTAGCCGGTGTTGAATTCGCAACCTTAAGGCCCTATCACACACGCATATTTAGAGCAACCGTTTTGCCGAATTTTTCACGCAGCTGAGGGTGAAGAGTTGCCTTTAGCAAAACGACATGCTCTGACGTCAGCCAAGCTCTATCTCCACATTGAAAAATTACTCGCCGACTTTTCTGCTTCGGAAAACGAACATTCAATATTATTTCTTTTATTTCACTCGCACTTTTATTGACGGACGTCAACAGAAATGGAGCACCATTTCGTTTAAAGTATTATACACCCTTAAAATATTAAACACCATTAAAATATTATACTCCATATCTGATCGTTTGACGAAGCCAAGGCTGCCATCTTTACCGTCATCTTGTTTATGACGTAGAGTGTCGAAGAACCTTATTGGCTGGAATTTCAAGCTACTTTTATTTGGAACATTTTTTTCAGCTCGATGGGGAAAAGTTGTTTGGAGCCGTTGCTATGATAACTAGGTAGAAATTGTTCGGAATTGGTTGCTTTCAAGGAAAATTGTTCCAAATACGTGTATGTGTGAAAGTCTTTTAGACGTACAAGGTCAGCGACAAACTAACTACGTCACCCAGCCAGATGTTCACGATTATAATATATATCTCGAAAAATATTATAAATTAAAAGCATAGAAGATACGTTTCATATTATTTCTAAACTTCTTTACGTAAACTAATATCAATCAATGAACGTTAGCTCACTGAAAGAAGTATGATTGATTAAATAGAATGCGATCACGCTGAATGAACCAGTAAAAATGACAAATTTTACATCGTATTTGCAGTCGTTGTTAATAAACTGATGTTCCTTATAAGTACGATTTCTATAAAACTATAGTAAATAAGACCATGTAATCTAAATTTTGGGATTATATAAATAAATACTATGGTACTATTCTGAAAAACAACTCAATAACTACCATAAATAGTGGAAAACTATTTTTTCTACTAGAGAGTTGACAATTAATGTTGTCCACTGACAACTTAGTTCTTCAATTGCTCTATTTACAATGCAGAGTTCATATAAAGATTGTAAGGCATTTATTTTTTAGGAAGCTCGCTCAATAAAAATCTTACGGGAGTTCCCATAGCTACCTCTTTTGCAACAATAATCGTCAACTAAGCGCTTTGAGTCCGATCTTTATTTCCGAAAGAGTACTTTTTTTTTTTTTTTTTTTTTTTTTTTCTCTTTTCAGGTACTTTCACTGTTTGTTTCATTCGGTCAACTTCTCGTGTACATTCTCTAAAATGTAAATATTTATGAACTAGTACAGCATAATTTGCAATTTTGAATACCCATTGCCTGAAAGATTGAACTTTTTATAAACACATTATTGCTATTCATTTTTTCGTCTTGTCATGAAAAAAGTATTGATCTCTTATTATTGACCCTTATATGAAATCCTTCGAATAACATAGGGATATGAGTTTAATGATTAGAGCGTAGGACAGGGGTGGCGAACCTTTATGCCTTACCAACGTGCCATTTTTTCGGAAGAAATGTTTAATGAGGCATAGACGTGCCGTCACATAAGGGACGTAGTCAGCCGTATCAAGGATACGGGTCCTCCAAGCCTGAGGGGCCCCATAATATGTCAGCAAAAAATCGTAAAACGTTAAGGGCCCCTCAAGAAAGGGTCTGGTTAGAATTTTTATGCAGGGCCCACTCAGATCTAGCTACTCCAGTTTTGGGAAAATAATAAAACTAAATACTAACAATTCAAAACTCTGCATTTACTTTTTGCACTATATTGTTGTAAATATTTTAGTTATACGTGTATAATTCAAGTTAAAATAACATTAGTGTAACCTCTGTTGTTGCAGATTTGATAACAAATAACTTACGAGTGTTGCTCCCCGTCGTGACTCTAATTTCGTGTTAGTAG
This sequence comes from Trichonephila clavipes, assembly GCA_019973935.1. Lineage (NCBI taxonomy): Eukaryota > Metazoa > Arthropoda > Arachnida > Araneae > Nephilidae > Trichonephila > Trichonephila clavipes. The sequence goes on along the minus strand of BMAU01000011.1, from coordinate 484,653 downwards.
CATAGCATAAGTGTGGTGCTAGTTAATCCACTTTGAGGATGCGAAACAAATGTACTTTAAAGTTCGTAAGTGTTATTTATCTTTCAGATTTGACGCATTGAATCGATGTTAGTCTCGAATGACTATGAGAAGACGAAGAAGCCATTATCAAAAGCTCGTTAAATTAGAATGAGGTAGTATAATAGAGTTAAAAAAAGCTAGATTTTCTTTCCACGATATTGCAGAAACATTTGGTAGGAATGCATCTACTGTGCATGATTTTTGGCGGCAAAAGTCCCGGGGAGGCACTTTAGAACAGGTGCAATTACCATAAAATTAATTAGTTTCATTAATGTAAGTAAAGATAAATACTAGAAGTAAAGTAAATAAAACAGATACAAGTAAATAAAAGAAAAATAAATACTAACTAACCTTTATTATAAAGACATAAATGTCATTTACCATTGGATTTAGTCTCACTTAATTACAAAACTTACAGATGTTAGACATTGCAGAATGCCGACGTTGCCTGAGAGAGCGCTTCTTGCGAAGCTATACTACCGCAACAGTGAGAATGCAATGGCAGCTATCAGAGTTCCGTCTTCTCGAGAAACAACGACGTGGACAGATGCCGGAGCGTGCTTTTTAAAACATGATGGTAAAATTCGAGAAAACAGGACAGTTAGGCGTTCTTCCTGGAAGAGGACGAAAAACAGTCAACATAGCCGTCGTATAGGATATCGCTACAGCGATTATCGAAGCAAGCAGTGAAATGCTTTACGGAACTGTCAGGGTACCGACAGTTTCACGTACCCTTGATATGCCCTACTCTAGTGTCTGACATACCATGCGTAAATTTTGAATTTCTACCCGAATAAGATTCCAGCAGTTCAGCAATGAAACCGCACGACCACACTCGCAAAACTTTCACGCTAAAAGATTTTCTTGCAAGAATGGCGGTCGATGATTCATCGCCATGAGACGTAGTGTGGACGGACGAGTCCCACTTCCATCTTAATAGACAAGTGAATAGCCATAGTTGTCGCATCTGGACGGCAGAAAACCCCCACATGGTACATGCCAACGCTTTGCATGATACGAAAGTGACCGTATCGTGCGGATTCACTGCTTCATTCATTCTTGGCCCCTATTTTTTTGAACGAGTGACTCCTCAAGGACTTACCACCTGTTCTGTTAACGGGAAACAGTATCGTGAGATGCTACAGACCCACGTAATTCCTACTCTCAATCAACGAGGCTGCCTACAAGCAGTGGCGGCGCGAGACCTGAACTTAATGTGGCCAAGATACATTTCGCGAGGCCTGATGACGTAAAAAGGGGGTTTATAAAATTGAAAAAAAAATTTTTTAATTTCTTAAGAAAAAAACCATACTTTTTACTCGTATTTCACTTGCATATTAAAAAATAATGAAAAAGAAAAAAATTAAGAAACAAATTTTCTACTTTAAGTTTTGCTGAAATCCTTAATGATTGGTTCGTATATTATGTTAGAGGCAACATTTGCTTCAATAGATAAAACTGCCAAAGCTGAAAGTCTTTCCTGACCCATTGTATTTTCTACATAATTTTTTATCAGCTTTGATTTTGAAAAGCTCTTCTCAGCCTAAGCGGTACTTACAGTTATTGTTAACAAAATTTTTTCGAAAGACAATGTAAATATTTGGGGAAATTTCTTTCAAATAGTTCTCTGTGACATTTTGGAGCAGATGTTTCATGTCTGTAATGATATTGGATAAATTTGAGACTATATTTTGTAATTCTTCATATAATTCGTAAGGTTGGAAGTCACTACTCTCACCTACTTGCAGGACTTTGTGTAAATCTCGACGGTTTTTCAATATTTGCTCATTTGGAATATTTTTTGACTTCTTTAAATCATATAGGAAACCAAAATTTTCAAAATGTTGATATTTAAAGACATAAATCTTGAATCCATGTTACTTATCACAGAATCAATCATGGTATTACAATGTCTGTTTCATACCGGCTTTTGACAGACTCTATAGGTTAATCGCCGCCTTCATAATCAAACATTCTTTTCTTTTTGGCTACCCTTTTATTTTTAAAATCTTTTGGCAAATCGTAACTACTTGACTTACAAGCATCAGACAAACATTTTCCGAATACAGTTTGTCGATACTCTTTGATTCAGCTACAAAATTTACACAAATTTTCAAGAGTAATGCATAAATGGGCTTGTAAAAATTGTCATAATTTTCTTATGGTATAATAATCTTCTTATGGCGTTAAAAACTCATACCATACATGTAATCATACGATCAATTCCAAACTGAACATTTCATTTAAAACGGAATCACAATCACTGAGTGTGTCTGATTGTTCCGTTTGGTTTTTTTTAAAGTTTTCAATGCATTCAACAACATCATCAAATTATAATAATGCAGCTTTCACCGCCTCGATTCTGTTTTTCCACCTTGTGTCTTATAAAGGCTTAATCGTAAGCTTTAATTTATCGTTGATAATTTTCCAGCGTTTTCTGGAACTTGAAAATAGCAAACAAAATCTTCTGAATGAAACCAAAAGAATATTTTTATTGCCACTGACGAATTAGCTGCGACTACCAATAACAGATTCCAGCTATGACAACCGCAAATCGAGAAAAATGCCCTGGGATTTATATTTAATATTAGAGTTTTAACTCCCCTAATTATGCCTACCATATTTGCTCCATTATAGTATCCTTATCCACGACAGTTCTGACTATCTAAGGCAGGGGTACTCAACCTTTTTTTCTGCTGGACCGCACACATGTGTCAGCCATTTCACGCGGGCCGCAATATGAAGATAAATGGAGGAAGGGAAGAGAAATGCTTAAGACCAAGATAACATTGGGAAATTTAAAATGTGGAAAATTGATCGATCCTGTTTTGCTTTTTTTAATTATTATTTTTGTCACTAACAATTAAATTAGAAGCATTTAAGAAACACTCCTTCACAATTTCTGCATCAATAAACGGTTTCATATGATTATCAATATTATAACAAACCTCTTGAAAGAGATTTTCGCAGAAAAGTATCATTGAACGATTCCTGTACATTTGTATTTTTTAAATATAGCAAATCAAACAAGTACTGATCCACATGTTTGTTTTTCACTACAAAGTGGTCAACTTCCTAATCGACTTGAAACGATTTATTTTTTCCCATATTTTTCGCTTGTAATATATGAAATATGGTTAAAAATTAGTTCCTCCCATAAAATTGTCGCTACTCCGCTGTTGTCTGCTATCACTAACCGTAACCATTCCAAATAGAAAAAGAATATCAATTCGCACCCGTAAGGCACCGACAGCAAAAGGCAAAGTTGATATGTATGATTTCTTGACAAAGAATTTCCCACCAAATTTTTTGTACAAAGTTCTTAAATAAGTAAATTTCCCAGAACAATTTGCCATGACCGGGCCACTTAAAAAGGCTTGGTGGGCCGCAGGTTAAGTATCGCTGATCTAAGCTATTTTTTCTAGCTCTCCCAGTATCGCATTGGTCAAATATTCTCCAGTCGTTTCAGTGACAGCAAGAAATCCCATCAAGTTTTCTTCTATACTTCCAGTTGATGTACTACAATATCTTAGGATGACCGACATTTGTTAAATTCTACTACAGTCTGTACAGTCGAATAAAAAAGAATAACATTTTGCCTCTTTTATCCTACCAATCACTTCACTGGTAACTGTGTTTGACATGATTGTGATCAATTCAATTTGAATATTGTGGCTTAGATAATGGTGTGCAAATTATTTATTATCAATGGGATTTATGTGTTCCCGTAACGTAGGATCCTATTCAGATATCAATTTAAATACGTCTGGGAAGTTTCCAAAATTCTTAGTGCCTTCTGTTTTAAGAGATTCTCTTTGACTTCTAAACGTCAGATTATGATAGGCTAAGAAATTTATGATATCAACTACAGGGCAAGCTCTAGCAGTTTTGCAGCCCCAGACAAAAATGGAAATTGCTTCCCTCTTTCCAAAACAAAAGATTTCTAGGGGTGCTATAGGCAATATAATATAATATAATATAATATAATATAATATAATATAATATAATATAATATAATATAATATAATATAATATAATATAATATAATATAATATAATATAATATAATATAATATATTATTGTAAGTTAAATACAAAATAATTTGAAATTAAGGACATAATTACCAGTTATTAACTCAAACGAGTAAAATGTAAGAGAGGGTTTCGCTCATTTCAGCATGCCAATTTCTTCTAAAAAGAGTCTACTGATGGAGATCACAAATGTGTTTTTTACCTTATAGTAACCACACTCAAGGCTAAAATAAAGCATCTCTTGTGGATCTCTATCTACAAAAAACTCGTATTATCCCTGTCGCCTTTTGGATAACTAACACAGGACGTCGTTTGAGTGAAAAGAATTTCTGTAGTGACCCCACTCCGGGATGGGTAAAAAGTTATTAGTGAAAGATGTGTAAATTTATTAATTTTCCCATTTGACTATATAATTCCGCAGCAAAAAGTTTCAACATAAAAGGAAACTGACATTAAGCATGCAGAGTATAAAATAAGGAAGTAAGATACAATAAATGAAATACCAAATTCACACCCAATTTTATTCAAATTTTTTTTATAACAAAAAATATATATATTTTTCAAGTTCAATCCAAATGCCGCCTTTAGAATTTGCCTCCCCGGGCAGGAGTCTGGTTTGTACGGCCCTAGAACCGCCCTTAACCAATTAATCTCTCTAGCAAATTATACCAATGCTTTTGAGGTTCAAGAATTCGCCTTCCGTTTTCTCGGTCTAATGTTTTTCCGTGCTTTATTCCCTTTGCTAAAGTTATCCATTGGAACATATAGGCCATATGTTCTTTAGTATTCTCCTGCCTGTGTAAAATACTGTACTTAAGTGTTTCCAATCACAGCACCCTTCATGTACCATTTGAATTTGTGAATTGCTGAATAGTCTGCATGGAAAATAGAAAACTTTATTATTAGCACTTGAATAAACCAACCAGCGACGACGTTGAGTTTCTCCGTTATTTAGTTTTCCTGTGAAATGAAAATTGGAAAAATATGTCTATGATCATCCTCTTTACGATAATATTCATCACTGTTGTTTAACTTCTATGTGGGATCGCTTTGAACTATATCATGACCGATGAGCATCTGTCCTGGGAAACGTACGCAATCCCGGGTCAAAACTGGAAAATGCTTGTTTCACAACCTCACTGACATCTCTGTTCACAGGCGAAGAACTAATCTCAACCTCTTCTTGATTGCGACTTATGTTACTCAACGCGTGAACCCAGAAATCTCAATGTCAGATTAAGATTGGCAAGCTTTTGATCTTATTTCTATTTCCGATTTTCATCGTTCGGTATCAATAGTCGGTGCTTCTGCAGTAACTTCCAAAATCAACGGAGACTCAGATAGGGATAAATGTTGTTGAAGGAACCAATTAATTTGATTCCGTACTGCCAGATTCAGTCTGACGGAGAAATTTCATCATACTTGAACTTTAAACCTGATTGGATACATCTCTTTCCGCTTTTCTTTTTCTTATTGCTGCGCCAGGTTCCCATTTTCTCCTTTTATCTCTGTCTCTCTTAGTGCTTAAGCTTGACATGATTGATAAATTATGAAAAATGTCCAGTACTACTATTATTTATTCTCACATCAAATACTTTTGAAATTCATAGTATGATATAGAAACATAAAGCGAGACTGTGTCTGCATGCGATACTTTAAGTTCTAATGATGGAAGTCTCTGACCCGGAGCTCCCCGCGATAGCAACTTAACTCCAGCTAATGTTGCCAGACTAAATATGAGCGGAAACGACAAAGTTGAGAACTTTTATTAAAAGACAATGGAAAACAATATTTTCGCGGATTATTTATTCACATGCTTTCACGCACAGATAAATAGAATATCATTTTTTTTTAAAAAAGTTGATACATCAATTTTTTGATATCTTATGGCGAAAAACAAATAGAGTTGAGATTTTTCTAATTTATCAACTTTTAAAAAAACCCATGGGGTGCACCCTTTAAGACTTTCCTTTCTTTTCGTTTAATTTATTTCGCCTTTGAAGCGTGAGGCTGTGGACAGTGGCCCACACCGCCCCCGCCTTACGCCGCCTCCGCCGACAAGAAACCATATTCATGCTAGATGGAGCCTACCACGCGAGCTCAGCCTAACAATTGTTACGGCAGGCTTTTACAGATGCACTTGTGATGAGCGGATCTTTCCCAACAGCTTGGCCCACACAATCACCCGATCTTACACCTTGCGGCTTATGGCGCTTTTTGAAAAATAACGTTTGCCGAGAACAGTATTCGCCACCATATTACCAACATTTGTGTTGACTCGCTCCGTTCAACGATAGAAGGCTCGCTTTTCAGAATGGAGTGCGTTGTCAAACATGTTGGTTCACATTTTGAACATGTTTTAAAGCCCTGATTTGCATACTAAGTACAGTATGTCCTTATCGCATTCTTTTTATGCTAGACTACTCATTAAGACCTTCACTGTTTCTTTATCTCAGGTTGTCTTTTCTTCACACGTTAACTCGGAGCGGCATCTAGTGGCTATTTTTTAAACTAATTTCTTTTTATTTCAGAAACTTTGAGTGCATTATCTGAAATATCTGTTGCCCAAATATTTCTCTCTTCGGACAAAGAGAATGGCTACGGCTCTCTGAGTAGTGGAAGTTTAACTTCTCTAACCCTGTAAATTGCTGAGAGCAGTGGTATACACAGGAATTTTTCATGGTGTGGGGTCCAGGGTCGAAAGTTCACCATTCTCGTAACATGCTCCAACAGGCCGCTCAACATATTTTTTGTCGATTTTCGGGAACTCAGTACAGTGTAAAACAGTAAAAAATTAATTATTGAATAAATAATTAGCATTAATTAATAAAATAATTAAAAACAAATATTTAATTAAAGTTTGCGTACTATATACATAGTATTATAATCAATCGGAAAAAATCAAGAGCTATAGAGGGGGGAGGGGTCCGGACCCTCCCTTGTGTGCGCCACTGGCTGAGAGTAAACTATGAATTCCAAGACTTATCAAATGGCCGATTGTATTTCTTATTAATGACTGATAGTTAAATCACGAAGGTTTTATTTATTTAAATATAATCTTTTAATATATAATACATAGAAGCATATTATTGAGTTATGGTATTTTTTAGCAGCTAATTCATACTATGTGTTGTGGAATTAGTTTCTGTTGTCCCAACTGTAAGCAATAAAAGGTATTGTTCAACAGATATATTTTACTTTATTCTACATTAAATACCAGAATTATACACATCAAAACAACGTGAGAATTAGTTGTGTAAATGTTTGCGGATATACACGAAACATAAAGAGTTAAAAAATGTACAAAACATTTAAAGTTCCGTCTCATTTACTACTGTCTCTATATGCCATTTATTTACTTAAATCTTAACAAACCAATTTTTTTATTACATAACTGCATTGCGCAATAGTATGTATTTTCTATTGCTCAGATCTGTTTCTGAGAATTCAATTTCGCAGAAAAGGAAACGTTGATCAAATAATTTTCTGCATGGTTGACAATTTCCCCAAAACTGCGTAATTTCCGATATTTTATTTTACTTTTTTCTTCCCACTTAAGTTTAACAACAAATTTCGTTTCATTCAAATAATTGCTCGCTACGTGTAAACTCAAGAGTTGGGTTTGAAAGAAATTATTTTCGTTTTTACAAGGATTTAAATCGGAAACTATCTCCCGTAAAATGGGGGAAGGGGAGGGGAAAGCTTCCAAAAGATTTGATGCATATACAGTTGAATGCACAACTACTTTTATGGACGTTCACATTGAAAAAAATAAGTAGGAGAAGGCGTCGAAGAGTATGCTAAAAATTAAAAATCTTTTGATGTATGGAAGAGGGGTATGAACGGCAAGCCTTATCCTTGCGTACACCACTGTACGGAGGCCTAACGGAGAATGTTAGGGCCCCCTTGCAAAGTCAGGTTTTAGGCCCCAAGACAGATCTCATACAGAATTCCAAAGCCATAACATAACATAAGCTTTTGGTCCCCTGTAGTCCTGACCCCTCGCGATGCGGGGGTGCACTTTAATTCATTTAAGAAGATCGAAGTACCAACAGTTCTCCCTCACTCTATTCAAAATATGGCAAATTCTAAGATTCTTATTTCAATACTAGTTAGAAGTGTTTCCCCCGGTTATGTTAAATGAAATAAATACCTTATTTGTAATGAATTTAACCCGACACTTCACGCGCAGGGTATGTCATACCCACCGCCTAACTTTTTTCAAGACTCCATCTAATCCTTTTTCGAAAAATGAATAGTTTCTCGTGTAGCTAATCTTAAGGTCATATCCTTTGAGGGACTTGAACTTAAATGAGTGAGTGAGTGAGTAAATATTAACGTCGCACTGTTCAGCCACACGAGGGCTTTTGGCGATGGACCACGTAATTTTGAACCATGGTCAAGTGACGAAGACGACACCTGAGCTGGCACCCCCTCTCCTTACTTTAGCTTAAAGGCGAATTCTAAATATATGTTTTTGGATAGTGCTTTTTTGGGTATGTCACACCCTGCGCGTGAATCGCCGTTACAGTTCTAAATGAATAAGAACGCTTTAAAATCTTTCTTATGCCATGGCGCATTATTGTAGTTATGATGAAGAAATGTGATACTTAAATAATTTAATAGATATAGTACAATAGTATTTTCCGATGAAAAAAGTATCTTTGTGAAGATGATGAAGAGTATAATAGCAAGTATATGGTCCCTCTACTGAAATCTATCCAAATAATTTAACTAAGGGAGTAAGTATCGTCTTTGATAAAATGACCACATCATATTCAATGTCTAGAAAATCTAATCGTTAGCCTATGACAATATTTTTTATGATGTTGAACGTTGCGACATTAAATGCACAAACGATTTGGTTAAGTAATCAGAAACCACCTACTAAACACCAAACCATACACTAATTTCTGAAGTGTTTTGGATTACGATTATATTTAAGAGAAGAATGTAAAATCCAGCAAGCAATGTTTCAACGAAATTTTTGAAAAAAAATCAGTATCCAGTGAAAACATCGCACTCGCGAAGAAGACTAAATGAGTGGATGGACAAAGTACTGAATGCCCTGATAAAAAGAACAGAAAAACTAAATGTATGTGTGTGAAAAGTGTTATAAACAAATTGTATTTCCTACTTTTCACCTTTGTGTGCAAATTTTACAGTAAAAACCGAATATAAACACCCTTGGGTATGAGATACCCTGCGCGCGTTTTTTTCGCGAGTGAAATGTCGGGTTAAGAATACATATTTTAAAGGATGCATGTTTAAGAAAGTTATGTGCTTATCAAAGATGATCGTATTTTTTGAAAGATAAAAGTCAATTAAAACCAACTTTCATTAATCTGTTTCCATGGTTGTATGTCTTCGAGCCAATTAAACAACTAAGAGGTTTTTGTAATTTCCAAGGAGAAACATTCCATTGATTTAAATTTACTTAAAGCGAACGAACGCAAACAAGAAAGTGGCTTTTTTTTATATCTCGCCATTTTCATCCGCCGCTCGAACAACAGCAGAAAGAAACGACCCAAGATATTTATTCAGTTGAGCCCTTATATCGCAGCCAGCGAAGAAGACTCATCGAAATTTCGTGAGGCAACAAAAGAACTTTTTCATTAGAAACTGCTGGCACAATCGCTACCTCTACGACCATGAGTCGAAAAAGGTCATCTTTATACACTTAACCAGGCAGCCACCATTTATTTCTGTTTTTCAACATAGTAACTACTGAGAGAGAGCGGATGGGGAATTGAGTTGCATCAGACGGACCTTGCTCATTCGCTCTTCGGAGGGTTGTACGTTGGTTGTCGCTATCGAACAAGGCATTTTCCCCACGCGCTCACTCGACGGGAACAGGATGTGACATTACTGTTGTTGTTCCATCGACCCACTCTCAATTCGAATTCCGTGCCTCGTTCGCCTGGTGCAATGGATGGCGTTTCCCAATCAGATAGAGCTCTTGTTTGATTGTCTGGGTCTTGGTTCTTGTTGACTAGGAGAATTTTCCTTTTGTTTGCGCAAAGGCCTCCAATGATTTGATAAATCAACCTTCCCATTCAGAAGTAATGGTTCGATTTGAATTGGCGAGCAAAGAAATATATTTTAGAATTTAAAAGTGCCTAAAATATGTATTTTTAAAGGGATTAACTCTTGGAACAAAAGTTAAAAATTAAATATTGATCCATGGGATGGATTACTGCATACAAAACTGTCCATTAAGCAAAGAAACATATCTGGGAGTTGTGAAATGATAAATCTACAAATGCGATAATAAATTATTAATTTGCACGTAGTCTACTGAAATAATTGTGTTCTAATAATAAACTAAGAGCCAAGCTTAACAATCATTATTAAGTTACAGAACAAATGTTAAATGGCAGTTAATCTACCTTAAACTGGAAATCTTCCTCATTTGCATTTAAAAAACGCTGTAGTTTAAAAATTGACACTTCTAAAAATTTTAAGTCATAAAGATGTCCTTAAATGTCCATTATGTTCTATCAAATTAAGCATATGTTTTACAATATGTTCACTAATTTTTCAACAAATTATTAAATTCTTATTAAAACATTGGCGAAAAATTAAATATTGATCCATTGGTCGATAACATCCTGCAAAACTGTTCATCAAGCAAAAAGCATATCTAGGAATTATGTTATGATGCAACCACATCATCATTGAAACAAATTATTCATTTGCACGTTGTCAATTGAAATAATTGTGAACTAATAATAAATTTGTGGCCAAACTTAATCATTATTGTTAAGTTACAGAGCAAATATTGAATAACAGTTAATCTACCTTATGTAAATTCAAAATCTTTGTTATTTGTATATGACACACTGTGATTGAAAAATTGATAGTTCTGTTAAATTTAAATCTCAAAGAGCTGTCCTTAAATGCCCTCTACGTTCTTCAGTCAAATTAACTGCCTTCGAAAGTTTAAAATTACTTTCCATTGCATTCAAGTATTGAATACCTTATCCATTAAAACTGGGATATTCATAAGATATCGCGTGATAAAAAAATTTGTCTTACGTTTTTATTGCTTTCGTCTTTTTTTTCTTCCGTTCGTGCAATTTATCGAAGTCTTTTTCTAATTATTAAAAATTCCACGGTCTTAAAGAATACGAAATAAAAAGATAAAATGAAATAAGAATGAATGATACATAAAAAAAAAACTGAATTATATAAAAAGGTAAATCAGGTTTTTTTATGAATAAAACTTCTGACTTGTACAAATACAGTATATGCAGTTATTATGTTTCTGTACAGCCATTTTTAAACTGCTAAGTACAAAATGAATAATGATACAAAATTCTTCCACTTTTATGTATTTTGTTTTATTTCTGTTTAAAATAATATTGCTGCTTGAATTCATATTTTTTACATTAATTTTACCAATGTTATATGTTTTCTACATTGCAAGGCGAGAATTTTACACAAATATACTCATGTCAAGCTTATTCAAATACAAACTTTAAAAAAAAGATATCTGAAATCAAAGTTCGATGAATACTTGCTTAAACTGATGATTGTTTATTCTGTTACAGAAACCTAAGGAATTCAAAATATTCAATTTTAGAAAAATAAAAAAACATTTAATTCTTAGAAAACATCATTTATTTCCATAACATATATCATGCAAATTAATTTAATATGTTATTTATATTTAAATTTTTCAACAACCAGTCAATAATAAATTCACGACATTGATTTTTAAAAAAATAAATTTCTATCTTCACAGCACTTATCTTTTTAATATCAGATGTTAAATTTTGCTGTTGTAGTAAAGAGAATTAATTATCCATAGTATATTAATTACATTTTAAGGAATTGTATCTGGAGATTTTATTCTATTTTATTTTATTTATTGACAGACTGTTATTGATTCTCTTTTCTAAAGCGATTACCAAAAACTTCTTAATATGAACGAAGCAACTTTATTCATTGGCGTATTCGTACTGCTTTTAGTATTTTAAATAGATAATCATTCCAAATTGCTTTCAGATAGATATGTCACATTTCAATATCTCTAACACCTATAATTTGTGAAAAGATTCTGAATCCGATATTTCGAAATTCGTTCGTACATCCAAAGGTTTATTTGATTAATAACTTTAAGGTGATTGACTCCTAAAGCATTCATGCAGCTCTAAACGAGAACATATTTTCAATGCTTTTATCTGGGAAGCACATTCCTTGGATGCATATCAACAGTGAATTTTTTTCACCGTACAATTTTGCTTTTATACATCTTCCGTTGGTTATTAATATTTTGGCTAAAAATTCCTGTTCCTGCTACAGTTCGCCTCCAAGACGTGATATTTTTACTCGACCTTACACACACGCCATTTTTTATTTTCTAATGGCAAATATGATGTTATTTTTCTACCCTGAAAAGACTTCGAAACATGAGAATTCGATTGTTCTTCAGTTATCGCGAGAGAAGCCACCTGTCGATAAGGTTATAAATACAGACTGTACGCATTATACTGTATCATATTTTTTATGAGGCTAGGTGCTCTAAAACAGTTTTCTCAACATTTATATTTAGTTCATGTTATTTGTTGCGTTTTTATCTTACATTTTGCATGAAATATCACTTAATTTCACATCCTTTATATTTCACTTTCTGTTTTCTTTTTATTTCGTGAATTATTTTCATCGCCCATCTCAAACTTTAATATGAATCCTTTTTACAAATTAATCAAAGGTTCCCAGCTTTTCAGTGCTTAGGAATTAACATCCATTTAATTTTAATGGCCTCTTCCCTTGATTGGCAATTCTATTGATTTGGTTATTCTATTTTTTTTTCATTTTTTTTTATTTTGCTGCTGAGAAGCGACAACAAGCCACTTCCAATAATACCTTCTTGCGTTGGCAGGATGCACAAGAAAATTATTAATTTGTTGAATTAAAAAACTATTAATATCCAAACTCTTTCGTATATTATTAGATATTTATTTATTTCAAAAGATATTTTATTTTTTATATCCAAACACAGAGCTAGATTTTTTTTCTGGTTTTGGTTTCAATTATTTATATTTTCTAAATATTTTTCTCTTTTATGTCTGCTTCCCAATTTGTTATTTCGTGTTTTCCCAAGAGATACTTAACAATAGTTGCAAATAATTCTGTGAATTTTCTAGATTAGATTTTCGTTTATTTGCGGTAATTTTACGTATCTACATAATATAAAGGGCATCGAATTGCTTTGGAATTTAATTTAACAGGCCGTTTATTTCTGGTAATTGTTTTTTAATTATTTTTTTGGAATTGAGACTGATTTTTTAGAAAAGAAACTCATTTAACTTATTAGATCATATTAATTTCATTTTTAACACCACTTTTTTGGCAGTTACCACCGCAAATTTGGGGCTATTAAAAAAGTAGGACACTTAATGCTTTTTATTTCTTTTTTTGTTTTATATTTGTAAAATAATTTTGAAAAAACAACAACCTGAACAAAGAACTGTATTTTTTTACTTTCTTTATTCACGAATTACAATATTATTTTCCGTGAAATTTTGGAAAACACGAAGATTCACCTAACGAGGCATATCGCAAGTTGTGCACAAATGTCGTGTTCTCTTTCTATGTGCCTTGGGAGATCCCAAGCAACAGAGCCCATATGTATTCTATAAAACCAGATTATAGTCAGGGATGTCTTAAGGCGTGGGCCAACTGGGCTCAGGCCCAGGGCCTCGACTCTAAGGGGGGTTCGTTTCGTTCTCGACTTTGCCTTAATAAGATCATGCTCCGGATAATTTTAATGGTCAAATATTATTCCCATACATATTTTCCGAAAAACAGGGAATTTCAAACTGCATGCCAACTGGCAAAAGTGGTAAGACTGTACTATTATGTGATGACCGTTGTCCATGTCTAGGCCTAGGCCTAATACCATTAACTGTCATACAATTTATTTAGTCGGAATGCGCCAATCGGACGAGCCAATTTGTTCCAAGGATTTTGAGATAACGAGTTGTACACAACTATTTGTTTCAAATTACCATTTGAACGGTATTTGACAATGCATGCTAAATCCTGTCTGCTTTTAAATATATCAGGTAGGGCCTACTTTTGGATAAGGGCCTCAACAAATCTTAAGATTTCTCTGGGCCCAGGGCCTCAAAGAGTCTTAAGACGTTCCTGATTATGGTTGCCGACTTTGTTTAATATCACTTCGTCTAGAATCATTTTTTATAGCCCAAGAATCTTATGGATCATTTTTTCGTTTCCGAATTGGAAATCTTGAAATCATTTGGCATGCTAGCCGAAGACAAAAATCTAGTTGGTCTTGGAGAGCTAAAATATCTTCTACATAATTTTCGCAAAATAAAGGAATTTTGGCAATTGCTGGATTAATGAGGAAGTGAGAGTCGAGACAATCATTTCCGGGAGCATCGTCCAATCGCATAAAGTTCTCGAATTTTTGATCGAAGTGATCTACTCTTCCCATAATCTCTCGGAAATAATCAAATAAACAAAAGAATGAAGGGTAGAATTCTAGGGGAAAAAATGACTCAGGATATTGACCTCTCATCTTAATTGTGTTATGTGGGGGGATGGGTAACAGGTCGGGTAGGGGTTTATAATTTTGCTTAATTTTCTGAAGTTATTAATAGATGGCAGCACAAATAAAATGTGGTAAACTAAGTTATCATGGACATTAAAATTAGAGATACGTATGCTTTCCACAGCCTTAGAAAAGGGTTTATAGATTATAGATTAAAATATATAAAACTATTCTGTTTTTCTTTCTTGTATCTACTTTCATTTTGCTTATGCTAATTGATCTAAATACAAACTGTTGTTACATTTGCCCATTCTGAGCTGTATTATATTCTTAAGGATTACTTAAATGAAGGCCTCGATGACTTGCAGAAATTTAAAATCCGTTTTACTTTCTTTTATTTTATACTTTTATTCCATATTTTACTATTATGTGCTGGATGTATAAATATTTTAAGATCTCTTGTAACCTTTCAACCATGCAAGCCATAAAACCTAAAGTTATTACAATGTGCTACTCGCTTCAAACAATAATTATGAAATTTCAAATAAATAACTTTTTTTAATGAAATAAAAAAATTGAGTTTATTTTCTTAGGTTTTGCCCAATAAGGCCAAGCTAACTTTATGAACAAACCAGCATAGAAGTTATAAGAAATATTTAAGAAACTTTCTGTATCCAGCTTTTTGGGATAAACGATATTGGAAACAGTTAACTGATCGTAGAAATAAAATTTGCAGCATTAAAAAAATAATGTTTCAAGTTTTTTCCAAGCTTTTTAAAATTTCCCTTCCTTCTTAAAAAAATGTGTGGTTTCGATAAAAAAAAAGAAAAAAAATCTTCCTTTATTTTGTTTTTAAAAGCGAGTTCTACGGAAAAGATTGGTAGCAAATGTGTGATCTCAAAATATCCAAATTCTTTTTTTTTTTTTGTTTATTTAAAAACCTGCGGTATTTTAAAACCACTTATATAAAATAAATGCCCTATTAAAGATAATTTCAATATTCTACTTCGAAAATTTTCTTTGTCAATAAAGAATTAAAATGGCTCTTCTATCGAAAATCGTCAATCTAAACGGATAATTTACAAACCAATTACGCAACGAAGAACCAATTGCTGTAACTTCAAATATAACATTCCTTTAAATCTCTTTGCCACAAGAGGATATTTTAATAATCACTCTGAATTAATAATAATGAATGCTTGTAATTTAAGGATTATACGTAACGTATTCATTATATACAAGACATTATGCAATCAATCCCTTCTAATGAAATTTTAAATATTCCATGTTAAATTAATTGCAAACGACTGAAAATTTAGATTCGAATTGAATTAATCTCCCTTTATTTAAAAATTAATCTTGAAAGTATTGCTACCATCAAATCATCGATTAATTCCAATTTAATTTGTCAGTTCCATGAGGACGCTACTGACCAAATTCTCCAAGAAAGCCAAATGATACTTCATACGTAGTGATTACTATTTTGATGAAAGTTAATTTCAATATATTCGGTAATTAATTATTTCCTAAAATATTTTTCGGTCTATTCAAACACATTTTGAATTTGTGAATAAAATGGGAAATAGAAAATAAATGTGTGATATGGCACATTTGTCTTATTAAAATAATTCTAAAAATTAATTTACGTTTAAAGCTGTGTGTTACATGAAATTATAGCACAGTAAATAAATTGAATAAAACTGCCCCTACTTTATTTAACTTTAATTAATGGATTTTTATGGTACAATTTATATCGTTTCTGAAATGCAATAATGAATGCATTCATTTCAAAAAGGTGCTGGCCTCTAGTATTCTCTGCTACCCAAATGTGGCCCCAGGGATGGGCATTGGCCCTTGAGGCCAATTGCCCTTTCCTGGTTTAGATCTGTTAGATTTGTCTCGGAGCATCTGTTTTTCTCCTCAAATTAGTGACTGCTTATTCAGCATATTGAGCTAAGCGCCTTGCAAACCATCTTTCCTGCTACAATACATCTTCGGCAGGGAAAAAAATATGAATATTTAATAATACCAACTACTTAACATTTGAGAAGTATAATTCATAAAATTGATTTTTCTAAAGCTTATAGCCCAAAACAAATCATGATCGTTCCAAGTTATTCTGATGAATCGTTTGTTATATTACTAGGTAATGAAATGTCCAGAAAGAAAACTGATAAAATTTTAGGAGGATATATATATATATTGTGCTGCATAATAGTATCTGTTTAGATCTCAAATAACACTAGTTATTCTGTTGTTATTATGGTCTTACTGGCTTATTCAATACACGATTCTTTGTGTGTCTGAATCAGGTTTCTCTTAAATCTAGAAATTATGAGAACTTTCTAGAAAAGTTATCCTTACTCTCCAGTGCAACTTTTGACTAAACCTACGGACAAATTTTGTCAATTAACTAAAATTCAAAGCATATTTCAAAGTAGTAAATTCGTTGAGATAAGGGGTTATAATAATTTACAAAATAAAACACTTTGATTGGAATGAAATAGAAGCTACATGAAGATTATCGGTGATAGACCTCAAAACTTTTGACGCGAACTACATCTGCGTAAGCCGATATTTTTTTCTTTCCTATCATCAAGCCCTCGTCTTTTATAATTTAGTTAAAATTTACTCTCAATTTCTGAAAAAAAGCATTTACCAAACTAATTATGCAATTATAATGACTAATTATTTACCGGGTGTCCCATAAATCAGTAAATACTTTAAAAATGCATAAAATTTTTAAAGAATTTATGTATTTGAATACGGTTTGCGGAAAAGTCATTTTCGTGAAGATGGATATTTTTTTGTGATTGAGAAAATAAATTAGTTGCATTGTCTTATATACGGTAGATGGCGCTGAACTCAAACAAACCTCTGAAAATATGTAAATTAGAGTCCTATAAAATGAGGGAAATTATTGTGGGTCCCTTTTTTCTTCCAAGAGCCTTTTACAAGCTTAGGCAGAAAGACATGTTCAGTCAATGGAAAACATAATAATGAACATAATGTCCTTGACAAAGTGATGATCACGTATGATTTCTCATATTAAGACCGAAGTGAAGCTGTTCCTAAGAAAAAAACGTTCACAGATGAGCGAGTATTCAGCCGTCACTTTACACAATGGCCACCTCGATCACTGGACTCAACACCAGTTTATTTTTGGCTCTGAAGTTATGTTAAGTCCCGAGTTAATCACAATAGCCCATCTTCTTTGGTGGAGTTGAAGGAGGCTATTCGCCATGAATTTTCCTGCATCCAACCGGAAATGCTACCTGCTGTAATGTACAGAGTTACCACTCGCTTGCAAACTGTAATTTGTTGTGATGGATGACACATAGAACAAGTACGCTAGCGTTGTGGAATGATTGCAAACATGTGCTGCTTTCAAATAAATTGTTTTCATAGATATCTGGCACTTATTTTGGTACAGCGCCATCTATAGAAGGACAATGTAACTATTTTATTTTCTCAACCAAAAAAAATTCCCCTTCAGGAGAATGACTTTTCCGCAAACCGCATTCGAATATATCAATTCTTTAAATTTTTATGCATTTTTAAAATATTTACGGACTTTTGGGGCATCCGATGAATTTACTTTTTATCATTCGTGGATGAAATTGTGGAAATCTTCCTTGTAACATTTACTTTTTTTTTTAAGTGGTAGAAAAATATTTCTGAAATTAATTACAAAAGCGATTTTTAAAGGTAAATTTTCCTATAATCTCAATTGAAAACGACCATCTTTCTAGATTTAGATGGACTTTTACATTATTGATAGAAAAATGAGAGTTTTTTAAAAGAATTTTAGATAGAGAAAGGTGTTATTATGGGGATTTCACGATTTAAGTACGAGCCAAGATCAGTATGTGCTCGTGCGAATCGTTGTTTGTGATCTGATTCATTCCAAAACTGATAAAAAAAAGAATTATTAGGGACTACTGCAGTAGACAGTCTTCTTTAATGTGGAAGGGCTTTATATTTAAAAAAAACGTAAAAGAGAACACTGAGTAATAATCTTTATGTTAAAATTTATAAAAAAATTTCAGTCTAGGGCAGTGGTGACCAATCCCAGTGTGACACGGCGGAGTTGTAACAGTGGCAAGCGAAGAATTACTGAAAATTTTAAATAATTGAAAATAATAATAATAAATAATAATCTTTTTAGCAATTTTTTGAATTGCGATTGTCTTAGAGAAAAAAAGCCCTCATTAGATCAATATGTGTTCATGTGTGTGAATAAGTATTTTCTATTATGAACATAAAATCAAAATATCACTTAAAACAAGCTGATATGAAACTAAAACAACCTAATTTTTTCAGCATCTTCAAGAGCTAATCCTAATATAGATAACTTAAAAAAACCTATTAATTCAAAAGTCACATTAAGTGCCGACTGTTTAGTAATTATTTAGAGTTAAATGTTTGAGTTTTATGCTATGCGTAGTTTCACTGATTTAACCTGTAGAACGTTTATTAACAATAAAACCTAAAGTTCATACTTTTTTCTTATTTATTATATTATTTTTAATTATATTTAAATTATATTTTAATTATATTTAAATTTCCACTACTTAGACTTGCACTATAAAATGTGCTAGTATGTCCCGTAATAAGCTTGTAAACAATACGTTTTCATCTTGTGACGGGCTCACGCGTCTTTTCATTAACATGTCCTTTGGGCTCTTTGGGGCCTGAATTAATGGCAACTCTTTTCCAACCAAACCCAAGAAGTGAAGCGTGAAGGAAAGATGCAAATTGGGAAGCTTTTAAATATCAGAAGTTAGAGTAAGCGGGGTGGCAATTTGAGGAATGTTATGATTCAATCGTGAAGAGGTTTTGGAAAGATTAAGTGACAGCTAACAGAAATTATTCGTAACAAAGAGCCATTAGGTTAAGCTGCATACCATTGCACTCCAGTAAATCCGCAACTTCCATTAGGATTGATCGATCGACATTAAGGTAGGAGGGACTATTTATTCTTAGGATCTGTAATAGTATTGGAATTGAGTTTAGGCGAGTTAGTTATTGATAGTGATCCGGGTTACGTTACTTCGGTATTATATATATTGTGTGTTTAGCCACCGTAGATTCTCTCACATATATTATTAATATCTAATCTGTTAGAAGTTTAAGTTTTAAGATCTTAATAAAGTCAAATTAAGATCATGGCAGCTTCTAGTTCTTCCGTTATTCCTACACCTCTAGCTCACGCTGATAATCAAGGAGAAGGGCCCACGAGGGGGGCGCCTTACAATCTATCAATCTTTTTTTGTTTGTCGGAAAAGCTTGATGTGGTACGCATTATTTTTTTATCAGATAGTGGCACTCTTCCCAAAAAGGTTGGCAACCCCTGGTCTGGGGGTAAGAACGTTCTTCCCCTAATGTACACATTGGACTATTGCAAGTTACACAAAAATAAGTTTCTGTAAGGGGGTGACGGGTATAATGAGTAAGTTAAATGAAAGTGATATCATTTTGCGTATCATCTTCAAAGTAGCGTACACAGACCTCTCTTATGGGGGGAGATCTAAAAAACACGTAGATGAAGGCGCCAAGAGGAAATCTCTATAGCAAAGATTAAAAACTTTTTGGCATATGGGGGCTTAAATCCCCCTTCTCTTGTGTAAGCTTTTGCATCTTCATCTTCTAATTACATTTTGTTAATCCTTTACACTTCTTAGGTTTGAATTTAATTCAATACAAAGCCAGCATACTTACACATTTACGTATCATACGTTATTAACTCCCCCTTTTATAAGGGGGCTATTCAAACGAAGCTAAGCATCTAATTACAATCAGTCATGTACGACTGAGAACCACAATCAATTCTCCAAAAAGTCCCTTGATGTACTGAATTAAATAGCTATATATAAGCCCCATTCCTTTTCATCCACAGAAGCCAAACAACCAGAGAGACTTCGGCACGCGAAAGTCATTCTTATTTCTATGCGCCAAACTACTTATTGGGAATCTTTCTTTCTTAGGACCAGCTGGAGAATCAATAGTCTCTGGCTGAAGCGAAAACATCACAATCACGTCATGATTTGTCAAGGAAAAGTTCTCTTTCTATTGTAAAGGTACTAAACACAGCTGAAGAGACGAAGTTTATTGGACGCATAAAGATGATTTTTGAATACAACTTTTTGAATGCTCCATTCTTATAGACGCAGAACTAGTTGATATGAGATGACTGAAAAGCTTGTGGAATATTTTCCCGTTTATTTATTTTAGAGAATTAATCTTTCCAAAAGTGTTTTCATTTAAACATGTCTTTACGTGAATTTAAAACTAGATTGTAGTACTAGCTTCTAAATATTGCCTTTTAAAGTATTTTTAAGAACATGCGAGTTTTTTTTCTTTCTTTTGCATAGTATTATTTCTGACTTACTAAAAGTGTTGTGTAGCTGATTTGAGAAACATTTCTGAGTACATATAAACATGATTAAAAATTAACGGTAAATGAAAGATATTTCATACAACTTCGTGGAAATTATAAATACTTAAAAAAATACTATAGATTTAAATAATTTTAACTTGTAGCACTCACACAAGAATTTTTTAAGGAGGTGGGGGCCATGGGGTCGGAAGTCCACCATTCTCGTATCATGCTCCAATACACCGCCCAACATATTCTTTTAATTATGTCGATTCTCCGGAACGAAAAAAGTAAAAAATTAATTCTTGAATAAATAATTAGCATAAATTAATAAAATTGTTTTTTAAAAGCAAATACTTAATTAAATTTTAAGTACATACACATAAGATTACAAACAATCGAAAAAGAAATCAAGGGCTTTGGGTGGTCCCGGGAAACGCCACTGATTTCAACTCATGCAAAAGTTTTTTGAAAATTATTTAATGAAAAAGTTTTATTTTTTGCCATAGCTTTCATGGATACAATGGCGTACATAGACCTCTCTTACGAGGGGGTAAACAAAAGCGAAAGCGGTATTCTGTACGGTGCAAATTAAAGATTTGTCGATCTTTGGGGGGGGGGACCTTCCCAATCCCCTCCCCTTGTGCACGCCACTGCATGTATGTTGTATGATTATTGTTTCACTTTGGGATTCTGAAATCATAATTTTTTTGAAAATACAGGGATTTCCAAAAGCGACTTAAAAAGAATATAAACTATTTTAATGAAGAATAGAACATTTTTAAGATTCCATTAATTAATTCCGGCGATTTTGTTGCTGCGTCTTTTGCATAATTTAATTATAAAGAGGTTAATAGGCGCTACACATATACATAAAACAAAACCTAATACGATCACAAAAGTATATACTACTGTTTTAAATCGACTAAAGATAATTTGCTTGCCTGTCGACACTACCCTAATATTAATTCCTGAAGTACTATGAGCACAAAACTTGAATTAGTAAAGGAGCACTGCTCTAATTTTTTCTCCGGCTAAACTGGTACTAAATAACCCTTATCGTATTTTCTCTATCTTGCTCGTTGTCATAGCAACATATAAGCTGAAAACATTATGATCATCGTTTTCATCTTAAGTTGAATGATATCATTCTCATCGTCAAAGATGAGGCAAGAGAGACACATAAACATGAAAATCCAGTGGTGCTAAAAATTATTACTTTTTGTCCCAAAGCAGATATAAAATAATGTTTAAAAGTTAAAGGAACAAAATGATCTTAAGACCTTACTTAGAGCTAGGACATGGGCTGCGGTAGCTTAGTGGTCAAGGTATCGGACCATGGCAGGCATGTCATGCATTCGAGCCCAGTACCACTAAAGACCCGCCATGTAGGGCAGCGATGCACGTTAAATCTGTCGAGAGCTGAAACGTACTCCCGTTGGTGTGGTAGTTAGGAGAGGGGGTACCAGCTTAGGTGTCGTCCACGTCACTTGACTATAGTTCAAAATTACGTGGTCCGTCGCCAAAAAGCCCTCGTGTACCTGAACAGTGAGACGTTAATATTCTCTCACTAGGCCATAGATTCGCAATGTGGGTGATAACGCCCCCTTGTGGGCGTTTGAGGCTTTGAGAGGGACAGTAAAAGACCCAGAGTAAGTTAGGTGGTTTTGAGTTGGTATGGAGGGGCACGAGCAGATTAACCACAAATATAGTCTTAAGAAAACTTAAAAAACACGCTGATTATGTACTAACAAAAGTAAACTTTAATGCTGGTCACCTTATGTAAATTGCATGCATTCAAAATTGTATATTCGTGGCAATAGCTATTTCAGATTTGTAAGTTAAAAAAAAAGAATTGGGGGGCTTTTTTTAAAAATATATATATATATATATTCTAAAAAAAAAAAATTGGGGGCTTTTTTTTTTAAAAATATATATATATATATTCTATTAGCAGTAACGCACACAGGAATTTTTCAAGAGGGGGGGGGTCCAGGGTCGCGAAAGTCCACCATTCTTGTATCATGCTCCTTTTAATTTTGTTGATTTTCGGGAACAAAAAACACTAAAAAACTAATTATTGAATAAATAATTAGCATTATATAATTAATAAAATTAATCATTAATAACAAATATTTAATTAAACTTTGCATACTATGTACTTAGAATTATAATCAATCGGAAAAAAATTCAAGGGCTTTGGAGTGGGGTCCAGACCCCTAGGATCCCCCTTATGTGCGCCACTGTCTATTAGTAATATAATATTTTTTCATAAATTTAATTCCAGTTTTCACCATGTATTATGTACGCTCTTATTTCTCTGGTGTGGGAGGAGGACAGTATCGAAATATTCACTAGAAAAGGGGGCACCAGTGCAAAAAAGGTTGGGAACCTATGAGCAGGAAGGTAAAAAATAGCTTATAAAAATTGTTGACCCAAATGAAAACTAATTGTTTTCATGTATTAGTCATGTAAAGAGATTTTGTAGAGCAGACGTTCCCAAACATTTATGTCTGATAGACCCAATTTGAGGTAGACCCCTGCTTACCTAATTTTGAATTTTTGCAAATTTATTAACTCAAATGTCTTTTTGAAAGCTAATATAGAGCTACTTCCTTTAAAAGAAAGAAATTTCTAACGGTTGTGAAATATAGTGTTTAAAACTTAAGAAACATATATGTTAATTAAAATTATATTAAACTTTAATACATTAAATAGTAGATCAACAAACAAATGCTTTTGATGGGAGAGATGAACTGGTGCTTCAATAACAAATTTTCAATGTTTTGTATCAATCGTTTCAGGTTTAATCCTAAATATCTTCTGTTAGTAGAGTCCAGTGTTTCTCTCTCTCTCTTTTTGAGATTGGTAATCACATTGAAACTTCTTACTAGGAAAAGCAATTAAAAACTCTCCCACGATAATCCAGAATTTGGAACAAATCACAGGCATGCCTTTTAAAGCCAAAATTGCTTGCATCTTTTTCTAAACTTTACTTAAAGATCTTTGTTGGTGCTTATTTCGATCAGTTCCTATTGTAATGTAATTTTTTTTAATGGGACCACGTGAATTGTTTTCCCACTGTGGTATTACCACATAGTCAAATCATTCTCCAATTTTATGCTTCTTTAGCTTAATTATGGAAAGAAACGCTGAAATGGTCTTTGTTTTAATACAATTTATGCTATCACCTTGTAACTGAAAATTATTAACCTCATTCCAATTTAGTAAAAAGACTCTTTTAAATGGATAAAATCTGGTTTCCACTTGATTTAATTTTCTTGTAAAATTAAAGTCACGACCTGGTTTAATGAGAGGCACTATCATAGACTCTTATTTACACCTCATGAAACTCCAAATTATTTTTTCGCTTACGTGGACCCCTTGCATGTCGTCATAGACCCCTGAGGGTCGATAAAGACCACTTTGGGAATAACTGATGTAGAGCTATTGTGTCTAAAGCCGAGAATAGAAGTGAGAATCAATGATTAAATCGTCCTCCTTATAAGGATATAGCAAAACAAAGGCATTAGGGAAATGGAGTGAAGTATGATTGGTTTTTGCAAGAAATAGATGATTAATAAAAGCTACGATGGCACATACTTTTAAAAAGAAAGTTTCCCAGATCAGAAGAAAAATCGAGGTATATCTTAGATTCAAAGACTTTTCGATGTACGACTTTTTTGGGCAATTTTGTGCCAAATTCTGATCATCCTGTTTTCCGGTAGGGTTATTATCGTGAGTTTCATGGTCGACAAGGGGGGATTACTGCCGTATGAATGATATGGGGTCCCCAAGCTGCATGGGTCCCAATATGTGTAAGCAAAAATCGTAAAATGTAATCAATGGTCCTATTATCAGACCTCCCAATTCCTCAAAAGGGCATCTAAAGAATTTTCATACAGGGTCCACTTAAGACTTGTTACGAAAGTGGTGGTCGGCGATGTTCAAATGGAGTCACAAAGAATAATATAATTGAATGTAAACTTCGTGTTGATCTCATTACTAATATTTCTGTATTGGTAATGAGATGAACTTCAAAATTTTTAATAAAACCACAAAAATTTTATAATACGACCTCTGCAACCAAACCATACCTTATACATAATCTCACAATTCTTTCTCTTATCCAGCTCATCACTATCTCACGTTGCCATGGTTGCAAGGCTATCACCCGTCTGTTATTCTGCGAAGTTTTCACTGTTTAGGATATGATCTGCTTCCGATACTTATAATACCGTCGACCAGTATGTAGCCAATATGCGACCGTGAAACATTGAAAAACTGTTTTTCCGCACATGCTCGAAAACTGTAATGACGATGTAGCATTTGGCGACTTTTTATTTTGTAAAATTAATCGACAGTGTTTGTTTTATAATGTGAGTATTCTATCTCCAAAACAGAATTAAATCAAATGGAATGGTGTTAGTCGATACCAGCTGCAAGTTATAAAGTTTGTTGACAACAGCCTCTTTTTTGTATAGCTCTAAAAAGGTGCTTCTCCTTTTTACTTAAAAGCAGCCAGATAATAACTACGGTGATAAGTTCTTCTAAGGGAAAAAAGCTTCTAAATGAAAATAAGTTAATGACTGAAATAACGAAGTGCTATTAAGAAAATAGAAGTAAATAAATTAAACTGCTCTCCAGAGTCAATTAATAATTTTCTTACCCGCTTGGGGGGAAATTTTTTTTTAAATCTGTAAAAGTGGTTTTAGATGAATAAAAATAAATACTGGAATGAGTTATTTTTTTTTTTTTAATTTCATGCATAAAAAATAAGAAAGTTCGTAGTTGCTTCCCGTTTTTTGAAACTAAGCTTATTCCCCCCCCCTTAGATAGTTTTCTTTAAAAAAGTTCATCAAGGATTTATTAAAATATTCTTCTTTGTAATTTAAGGGTTGTAAAACTATGCCATCGCTTGCAATCTGTTATGTTAAATGTTTTTTTACTGTTCATTTATTTTCACACAGAACATTAGAATTTTTTTTAAAAAAAACTTGAAACCGGTAAACACACTGCTATCTGCAATATATCCTTTTTTCTCTCTCTGCTTTTATATAAAAAAATAACTACTTCAATTTTCTCAAACATTTACAATGAAATGTAAAAATGATAAGCAGTAAAATTTCCTATAAATATTTTAAAAAATTTTAGTGGCATACTGTGAAAAGTCTAAAAATCAAATTTCTCTCTCTCCTTATACAAAACTTGTCACTCAGCACTCTTCTTATTGAATCCAATTTGAGTCCTTCAAATGTAATTTTCATATCTGTCTCATTGATGAATATTTTGTATACATTTTGAAACTTCTTTTGTCAGTCTTATTGTTCCTTGAAATTTTCAAATAAAATTGGAATTTCGTTTGGTCAATTTGTGATTATTTTCTATGAATTTAAAAAAGGTTTAATTTAGTTTATGTTTTTTCCTTATCCCTTAGTTTTCTTGGTATTAGATCAGTAGCGCACATAAGAGGGGGTCCGGAGTCTGGACCCCTCCCAAAGCCCTTCATTTTTTTTCCGCTTGATTATAATTCTAAGTACATAGTACGTAAAATTTAATTAAGTCTTTGTTATTAATGATTAATTTTATTAAATAATGCTAATTATTTATTCAATAATTAGTTTTTTACTGTGTTTTGTTCCCGAAAATCGACAAAATCAAAAGGAGCATGATACAAGAATGGTGAACTTTCAACCCCGGACCCTCTCCCCCCTTGAAAAATTCCTGTGTGCGCCACTGTATTAGATGTATTAGTTTGCATGGTACTCTTATTTTGTTATTAATTTTATGTGACCTACTTTAAATTTAAATTGATAAATGCGTATTGCTAATAGTCTTTCACCTTTTTTGTATATTTATGCATTGCTTGTAGAATAATTTTAATTTTTAGTTTCAATTTCGAAGATAATTGTTTATTAATATTTTACCCAGAGGATTCTCGTCCACCAATTAGAAAACGTATATAAAATTGTTTTAAGAATATTATTACAATAAAAAATTATTTAAGTACAATATTTTGACAAAAAATGAACATAGAATGACCGATTTTCAAAATATTCTCCCTTTGTGAAAAATGCTTCTATTATAATAATATTTTGCCTGTCTATAGCTTTTCGACACACATCGATTGAAGGGGAGAATAAATGTTGAGATGAGATCAACTCTTCCCGCGGTAGCACTGGATTGGCTAGTGAGACAACCCAAACCCCGTGATTCCACGGTACTGGGCTCTCGTTGATTGTTGGGTTGAGTTGATCGAATAGATGTCCTCGATTGCGCGGGAATAGGCAGCAAGCAAATGTAAGTACATGCGTCGGTTTCAGGTTCACTGGTTCATGAAAAAAGTTGCTAAAAGTAGGTGTTTATTTTTAATTTGTTGTTTTTGTTTTATCGACGGACCAGCCACGCTTATTTCTTTTTTACTTTTTTTTATTTAACCACACAACATGTATCACACAACATATATATGCTATTTACAAGCGCAGCAAATTTTAAGTAATTTTTATTGTGTGCTTCGAGTATTAGAGTCCTATATTAATGCTTACGTCTGAGTATTAAAGAGAAATTTTCTCGTCTATCTTGTTCCACAGAAAGTTCTCATCTCCCGGTGCAGCGCGTCAAGGAAGAATATTTGCATTTGTGCGCATGACGTTGGCGCGCATGCGCCAACAGTAGGGATGCCTGGAAAAGACTTCTAGAAAAGGCCAGGGCTGTCGAGCCATTGAAGAAGTATAAATAGTAATCTGTCATATTTTTTAAAACCGAGGTACAATGTCAAAAACAAGTGTTAAGAAAAGAAGATACACAATTTTAATACACAATATCCAGACCAACGCAACTACTTAGACAGCAACACCTTAAAAACATTAGAAGTAGCCCGTACCCTGATAAAGTTCACCCACCTCTGGTATAAAGGCTTTGCCTACTTATATCCAGTTCATGTTTTTTTAAGCAAACTTAAAAGTACATTTTATTATAGTATCTTATCTTGTGTGCTACAAAATTTGAAAAAATATGTGCATTACAAACTTGTTATAAAGGTTTAACATTTTAAGTTAATTTACGAATATATAATACAATATTTATAACTTGAAGTGGACCTAACTTCCGAACAGCCTTCCTGTTAAAAATCCAAATAATTTCCAAAGGGCACCCGAAACGTTCACTTAGTTTTTAGTATGAAAGTGTCCAGAATAAGACAATTTCCCACGCGTGAATTTTGGGGTTGACTTTATGTCAGCGTTTCTCAAACTGTGGGGGCGCCCCCTAGGGGGCGCGAGCATATCGAAAATAAAAGGTTAAAAAATTAATTTACTGGGATGAAGTAAAACAAAACTCTTTCTGGTATACACAGATTTACACTGATATAATTGATATATATCATCTGTAACTCAGCAAAAACAAAAGATTCTACTTCAACGCTCATTAGCTGTCTTTGATCCTATAACCAAATAAAAAGAAGTACTGTGCTTGCTTTGCTGTAATCCCACGATGAGATATTTTTTATTACGTTTCTGTTAACCCCTCAAATACTACTTTTGCTGACCTTCGAACTTACTGATATAGTTAATTCCGTCCCTTTTTTTAGGGAAGTTGTAAATATATTTCTGCTGCGCATTTTCCAATGTAAAAGATCCAATGTAAATTCGATATCAAATTACATTCCGTGAGGGGTATAAATGGGGTCCAAAGACTAAATGCTGATTTCGTTTATGTCCAATAGAAAATATTTTTCACCGAGTAACTTCCTATGAAAGCATTACTTAAATGACTTTTCAAGAAAGGCAGTATTACCAAAATATTAACTCTCTAAAACCATGTAAATCTCCAGGAGTTTATTTTCAGACCTGTAATTACAATGGGCATATATATATGTATATAGTCTCTCTAACTCTCTATTAAAGCACATATCTACGACCCTCAACAAGAGGCTTCTTTCAACGCTCGATCGAGCACCAGAACCAGATTTGATTAAGTTGAAGTCATATTCTAGGGTTACTGAAGATCAAACATATTATTATTATTCAACATCACAAAACATATTATTATTATTTAGCAAAACAAAAAATAAATAAAAATAAAACGAATTTAGAATTATCCTGCATCCAACTGTGTAATTTTTTATGGGAAAATATCTTGTGGTATAATGAATGTAATAATTATGGTAATTTCTTTGGGTTATAAAAATGTAAGAAAAGATCGGTATAATCTCCCCTTTAATTTTCAAATCAGAATGTTTTAAAATAGTAAAGGCTTTGATTTAAATTATATATTTTCTGCTTGAAATATGTAAAATTAGTTACAATTATGAAAAGGTCATCTTACCTCAGCACTGCAGTTCTCTGTAGAGTTATGAAGTTTTTGAAGATTACCTAGGCAATTGGATGCCATCGAATGTGGTATAATCTGGATGCATATGGCTACACGAACGCTACCTACAGGTTACACCCCAAGGTCTTCACTTATTCCGTATAGACACAGATGCTGGCAGCAATGGTTGTTGGAAACACTGAAGCTTTTATAATAGTAATGGTTACCCAGCAAAGCTTTTACTCCATGTGATTCGCAATAAATGCTCTGATAGGCCAAAGTTCTCGAACGCTAGTAAAGATAATTATGTAAACTGTCAACTCTTCCAAAAGCATTATTGTCGATTATCTAACGTGTTACATTTTTTTTCATTATAATCTGTAGTATTTTCCGTCATTTCACGACGTTTGGCTATGGCGGAGTTGAGCTCTCAACATCCTTTAAGTCGTTTGTTTTTATATTAGTTTGTGTGTTGTTCTGATTCTACAGCGAGTTTTGTCGTAGCGGATCATCATGGCTATCAATACTCTAACATCACATGCCAATGAATTCCTCTTCAGTTTTGGAGCTGATGACCATCAGATACGTGTATAGAGGGAACATGGTCAGCGGTTAGCTAGATCAGAGTTTCCCCAATTTTTTTGTCTTACGGACTCTTTGCCCTATTTTTCGTCTTTGGGTAAGCACAAATGTTTTATCACCCAATATGAAATTTTTGCACCCTTATCAACTTAAATGTCTTTTTGACAGCTGGTATTGAGCTAATTACTTTAAAGCATTTAGATTTTTCATTGTAGTGAAGTAAAATGTCTAAAACTTAAGAATTAATTAAAATTTGATAATACATAAAATAATTGAGTAACAAAAGAATGCTTTTAATCGGAGGGATGAATCTGGCGCTTCAATAACAAATTTTCAATATTTGGCAGTAATCTTGTCGAGTGTAAGCCTAAATTTTCTTGGTTAATAGTGTCCAGGCCAAGTTTTTTTTTGATGCTGTGAAACTACTTTTGCTCAGCGCAAAAGCAATTAAAAATTTCCTCACGATGTTCCATAATTCGGGACTTTAAGATCTTCATTTGTGCCTATTCTGATCAGTTCCTCTTGTAATATGACATTTTTTTCATCAATGTGACCATATGAACTCCTCTTTTACTGTGGTACTAAAATAGTCAAAACATTATCAATCCTAATTTCAAAATCTGAATAGAGGTCATTTAAATGTTAAACGCAGATCAAACCTTCATGTTCCTGGCTGATTGTCTATGACAAAATGAGAAACAGGGAAAAGTCGCGAAATCCAATATTATACTCTTTTAGATTAATTCTGCCAAGAAAAGCTGAAATGATGGTCTTTGCTTTAATAAAAATATATGCTGTCACCTTGTGACTGCAAATTAACCTCATTAAATTCAGTAAGTGAATCTGTTAAACAGACAACATCTGGTTTTTCCACTTGATTACATTTTCTTTAAAAGATAAGGCCACGATCTGGTTTAATAAGAGCCACTATTTTGCAGACTCCCATTTACACCTCATGGACCCCTAAATTATTTTCCCCTGGTGTGGACCTCTTGCGTGACATCATAGACTCCTGAGGGTTGATATAGAGTACTTTGGGAATCACTGAGCTAAATGATTCCAAATATGCTCTAATTGGTTCGAATCTAATGAATTCGAAGAACAGTGCAGTCAGTGGCGTAGCTAGGTATCCAAAGTCCCTAAAGCAAAAAAAAAATGCGGGCCTTATCTTGGTTGGATTTTATTCAATAAAAAGCACACACATATGAATATTTTAAAAACACAAAGCTACTTTATAACATCAGCTCTTAATCCTCCTCTGTAGAACATAGCAAAGCAAAGCTACATACTGCCTACATGTATATGTATAAGTTTCTTTGAGTGAGCTGTAGTGATCGCCTAGGTTCGATTTGACATCATGACACTCGTAGAAGGCTGACTAAGAAATTTAGGACAGTTTTTGTTTACTATATTCTCATTCTTGGGGATGTTTGCCCTTAAACACGCCACTAGGTTTCTTTTTTTATCCATAATTTTAGTCTTCTAATTTATGCAATACAATTCGTCAGTGATCAAGTACTTACTGACGTTAAAAGGGTGGATAAAGGTAATACTACACTACAATATATCGTTGGAGAATCCCAGGCTATATATTTATTTTTTCAGGAGAATCGAACTCCCCCACCTGAGGGTTTAGAGCTACAGAATGTGTGGTTCACTGACACCAACAGGAAATATTGCATATATAGAAATGTGTATTTTTTATAAAAAAAATAAATATACATGAACAAGAAAAAGTAATACAATATTATTAAAACTATTTTTAAAAAACACCTATGCAAAAAAAGAGCAGAGAAGGGGGGGAGGACACAATTATACCAGTCTATTGCAGGTACGAGTAGACTGTAAAATATTGAAACAGGAAACTCGCTTATTATGAATCCTACGGTCATTAAAAATAGAATGTAAGTAGGAAGGAATTGCTTCTCCTATGTAGGTTTTCTTAACATGTAATAATAAGTATGGTGAAATTTACCGTAGAATTTATTCTCGAGTAACAGTTTATAGAAAAATGAAAAAATTGAAAATAGTATAAAATTTTAATAGATATTAAGAGTTCGCAACACTATACAAACTACGGAAAGAATTTAAAGGAATTATTTCCATAATTATAGTTGTGTTGCAACCAGTAGCGTACACAGAAATTTTTCAAGGGGGGTTCTGGGGTCGAAGGTTCACCATTCTTGTATCATGCTCCTTTTGATTTTGCCGATTTTCGGGAACAAAACACAGTAAAAAACTAATTATTGAATAAATAATTAGCATTAATTAATAAAATTAATCATTAATAACAAATACTTAATTAAATTTTACGTACTATATACTTAGAATTATAATCAATCGGAAAAAAATGAACAGTTTTGGGGGGGGTCCGGAACCCCAGGACCCCCTCCCCTCCCCTTGTATGCGCTACTGGTAGCAACCTTTTACATTATACCTTAAATTTGGGAGAAATTATCGCAAGTTCGGTTTACTTGGTGATCAGAGTCCGATGAGCCCCCTGAGCTTGAGGGCCCCGGTGCACGGCACCACTTAGCCCATTGGTAGCTACGCCACTGAGTGCAGCACTTGGAAGTCTGCGACGTACTCCGCTTCAATGTCTTCTCTTTTAAAAAAAGCACACTTTCTTCTTTTATAACAGGAGTGTCCTACCCAAATAACCTTGCGGGCCACTTCGGAAAAACATTATAATCTCGCGGACCGCACATAAAAATATGTACACTTATATCAGATTTGGAAACAAAAAAAAAATTTATTGGAGTGAAAATTTAAAACAAAATGAATTATTATTATTGTTTTCATTATTTTTCATGTATACAGACACATAGATGATATAATAATTATTTTTATATAATATAATAATAAAATGAGCAAATAATGTTTAAAATATTACAGTTGCCATTTTCTTGAAAATTACGGAGTTCCTTTTGAATTGATCTTTCGTTACTCATTATTGAAATTTGATTCTGCTGTCATTCTCAAACGATTAAGTATACATTGCCTTTTATCTTAACCCTTCTGAATATGTTTTTTAAACTTTAAAAAACATCTCTGACGGCCTCTTGCTTTTTGGGCACTCCAAACATAAAAGGAGGAGGGGAAACGAAAGTCGCGCACACAGTGAATCATGTACCATACATAGTAAAGGATATGCATAATGCAATTCGCGAAATTTAATAAAAAAAGTAATTTATTATAGTAAAATCATACAAACGTAACTGTTTGATAAAATATAAATCTATTTTAATCTAAAGGACGTTTCTATTATCAAAAAGGATTTATTGTAAAACAAAAACAGTTAACAGGCAAATACACATTGTAGATTTATATATATAAATTTCCTCTCAAATAAATTTCAAAATGAACAAACTTTAAAAACCTGATATTTAAAAAAAAATTTAAAAAGAGTCGGCGGGCCGCAACTTACGTACTGGCGGGTCGCGCGTTGGACACTCCTGTTTTAGAACATCAAATCCAGAGAGATTTTAAAAGAATTTCTTCTATAAAACATGAATTTAGTTGGAAGGTTGTACTTTATGTATCTTGAAGGTTTCTTGGTCGGATTTTAAGTCCTTGTTTTTTACGTCATCGTCTTCTTGATCGAGGATTATTTGTAGATATGGTAAGAAATGATGTAAAGAGACAAATGAGTTCAGTGAATAGGTGTTTTCAGAGCATTTATTATTCACTACTATAATCTCTTATCGTTGCAAATCATATTTTCGTCCCATTCCAGTGAACAATAGTGGACATTATACTTTCAGCTATTACCAATGAACAGCAATTACTATGTAGCGTGGTTTGAAAGAAACGTGTCTAAATGCTTTTCAAACAAAAATTTCAAAGTGAAGGATGAAAATTTGATGAAAAGCATTTAAGAAAAACGTATGTGTCGGCGGATAAAGTAAGAATAGTAAAAGTTTTTGAGGATAATAAATAGTTATAGTTAATGATGTTAATTTGCTTTGCAAATCCTAAATGCAAAAAAGCCATAATCTTCATTCTTACTTTATAAAAATAATCTCTATATTAGTAATTACACATGGAATAAGTTGCTGTGCAAATAGTACTATGATATCTTTTTATTATACGAAACCTAGAACCAGGACAAATACTGTTAAATATTTCCATTTCTGACACTAACAATAATATTAACTTTTATCTTGCAACGAGGAAAATGATTATGGTTATTGAAGGTTTTATTTGTTTATTTATTTTGACAAATGCACTGTTTAATCAAATGATTGTCAAATCTTGATCGGATATATTTTAGTTCTTTTTCTCTGAATTTCTCAGCAGCAATGATTTTTGCAACAATTTTTCCTTATTTTTTCATACGTTACAAAATCCCAAAATATTTAATTTTGCAACCGATTTATAACATATAAAAAAATCAAATTTCCTTAGCATTAAATGCATCAGGAAGTTGAAGGTATGTATTATGCATTTATTAATACATAAGTGATAAACTAAATGTTTCCCCTTTTGAGTAAAAATTTACTTATTTATATATATATTAGAAAAGAATTTTGATGAAAGGGAATGGTAATATACTTATATGAAATCAAACACTATGAAAACTTTTTAGAAGAGCTAAACTGAGCTATGATTAGCAGTAAAACTACAATATGTCTTTTTTAAGGTGACGAGTGTTTCATATGTAGATGTCAATTGGTATTTATTGAATTGATTAGTTAAAGACAATTGTCTAATCAATGTATTGCTTCATAAGAAAAGGAAAACTATTGTAAAATGTTCCAGAGTTAAAAATTTTGAAATGATTATTTTAATTTGAAATTATTTTTAGATTAAATACCCTGGTAGGAGTTTCATTATAATTCGTTATGGAGCTAATATTCCTCTAATATATGTTTCATTATAAACAAATTGCCAATTACAGAATCTTAACAAAATTTATGATGATATACTAACTATAACAATCAATATTTTCTTTCATATAAGAAAACATTTGTATTATATAAAATCAACCAATCATCTGAACTAAAGATCACATATTCACTAATTGCATTACTAATTAGAGGTGAAACGACGTGTACATAGATGTATAAGGTGTAACGTCTCAAGCATCTAAAAGATGACACCTCTTTGATCTTTGTAGATTTATTTCCCAAACACAAGGCAATTCACAGACATACACGATTTACCTTGTACAGTATTTACAATTTAGAAATTAGAGTTCTTGACATTCACAGAGATAATCAGTCTTTACGCTCGCTGATGGAGCCAAACAGTCTTTCTCGTTGAGAGGTAAGAACCGACTGCGGATATTCACACTGCGCCTCAAGGGTGGAGCTCACAGATACCACTGCTCTCGTCGGAAGCAAAAGCCAACTTCAGATATCAACAAGGCGCTCACGGGTGGAGCTCAGAGAACATCCCTCAATCAGTCCCCAGGTGATCAAAGTCGTGGTTTTTCAACTGCCGACTCCCACTGGCTTGGCACTCGTGCATGCGCAGTGCTTGCGATCAGTCTACGTTGCCAATCGATGTTCAGGTATTTCACTGCAAGGCTCGAGATCCTGACGTTGAAGCTTGGAGAATGGGGCGCCACCTCAGTTGTCCTCCTCGTCACTCAACTGAAGTTCCGAATCACACGGTCTATGAGCGTAGAATTCGTTACAAAGGGAACTTTTGATATTTTAATGTCTACCTTTATAGTGAGGAATTTGGCTTAATAATACTACCTATATTGTTATTTACAAATTTTTTGATGCTGTTGGAACAGAAATTACTACTCACAATTACTCCCGCCATTCCAATCATAATAATTACCTCAATATTATTATAGAATTTACATCAGACCATGATCCAACTCTCTCATCTTATATAATTTCTCTAACAAAATTCAATTTACTACCAAGCACTGTTCCACAAACTTAATTCTTTCAAATGCTCTAGAGCCAGCGTTCAAATATTTTCGCCATGTTAATAATAGTACTGACATAAAAAATAAAATAGGTAATATCCCCAAAAGTGCATAATCTTTGTCTCTGTCAGTAAAATTTGAACTCATTACAGGCAATTTAAAACTTCGACTGTTCCCAAAAAGTTAGACACAGAATCAAACAGTGCAAATCATAAGTCTAAGACTTCGTGATGTTTTCTGTCGAAATTAATAATTATATTAAATAACTATACTAATAAAGCTTCTGGTACGGAAAGCATCGCCAGTAAAATAGCTGAAAATCCTCCTATAACAGTTAACATATTTCTTAAATTAGATTCTGAAAAATAAATATTTCTCACAGCCCTCTCGAAAAATATTACAGTCCTCCTCATTAAAATAGGAAAAGACGCGGCTGTTCAAAACATAAATTACAGACTAATATCTCCACTACCTTTATTTTGTCAAGTTTGAGTCAGTCATCCATAAATGCCTTAATAATTATCTCTGCTCCAATAATTATAATAACTCTCCACCAACATGATTTCCAACATAAATTCTCGATCATTTTCTAATACTTAGACTTGTTTACACACCAAAGCATCTAAGACATTCAAACGGCATTTGATACAATCTGAATCCAGGCAGCAAATATTCGAAGTAATTTATTTCAAAATTTTCACACCTTTTATTAAAATCTTAGACTTATGCTTTAGCAACGGGACGTTGAGAGAAAAATTGAAACAGATATTTGATCGCTCAAACAAGCTCTACAAGGCACACAAACTCTACGAGGCATGCTCTCAATGCTTATATTATTTACTTATACAGGGTGTTGCCGATGAATTCAGAGGGGTGATAGTAGGCAGCATATTGAAACGATAAATCAACAAAGAACACAGGGTTACAAACGACGTTTAGTGGTAGTAATTCGATAAACAGTTATGAAGGGTGTGATGTATTGTGGAATAAAAAGCGGCAAAACGAGGTAAGAAATACGCTTATTAGACATAAAACATGTTTACAATACTGCCAAATCATCTTATCTAGACGCCCGAAATGCAACCGGATTTGTTTGAACGTATCCGACGATCCTTCGCCCACCGGTGTTGGCTGTGCGATGACCTACGTGACCGCAACTTCGAGCAATTCATGTGACAATCATTTGTAATTGCATTTCTGACGTCGAACTTTGATACATTGTTTCTATTGTAAACATGCTTTACGTCAAAGCATGTGAATGGGTGAAATGTAGCATTTAACAAAAGTATTAAGGAATAAAAATAAAAATTAAGAATAGAGTTTACAAACTACCATAACTTTAGTAAAACTTTTCATAACTAACTATTTATAACTTTTTACCATAACTTTATATATATATATATCCTACATTTGAATTTAAGTTATAATTTAATCAAGTTTTAACAATGATTTATTATTTAGCAGTAACTGAGTAAGAGGCCCAGTGACCGAGTGGTATCGTATCGCGCTTCCACGTCACAGGTACGGGGTTCAAACCCAAGGCTGGGAAAGGTTAACCCAGCCTTGCATCTCTTCAGTGGGCCGATAAATGAGTGCCAAGCTTGCTTGGGAATTGAAACTGGGGGTTTTCGCTTGAAACTGACCACCTGACCTGAGCATCTGATCCTGCACCTCAGCGCCCAGAGTCACGAAAACTGAGATGGGCACATTTGCCTGCAGTGGGCTGTTGCACCGTTGAGTTTTGTTTTGTAATTAACTAAACAAACCCAAAACTTTGCTCAGTCTTCACGTTTACTTTGTATTAACCCTCTGACTGGAACATTCGTCTCTCAGACGGGGATGATTTGCTTTGATGCCTGTATATAACGCTGTGGTGTGATTTTTGGGGTGGGCAAGCCTTGACATCTTCAGACTCTACCCAGTGAGAGGATCACATGATGGTACTTTTTTTTCAACTCACGATATGTACGATTTTTCTTATCTATCACCGTCTATCAGTATCTATATTCCTATAGTTTTTTCGTTTTTGGTATAATTATTTTTACAGAATACAAATAATTTCGAATCAGTTTTTATAAAAAAAATACTAATCACAATTCTTGTGATAAAAATATATTAATATAGTGTGCCTCATAAAGACTTAAATATTAAAAATTCTACTCAATTTCATGAGCGATAAGGACATTTAAAACAGTCCTTAAGGTAATAAAAAAATTTTTAAAAAATTGCGTACCCGTCTGTCAGACGGATGTTTCTAAGAGCGGCAAAAAAAATTGTTGTTCCGGCCAGAGTTTTAATATTAGATCGAAAGAAATAGAATAAACAATTTCTAGCTTTAAAATTGTATTATTTAATTGATAAAAAAATAGAAAAGATATACATATACTATTGACTTAAGTATACTATTGACTATTGCGAAAGAATCCATTGCGTCCAAATCCTTTAAACAACATTTGTATTCATGGTTAAGTGTACAATACTCAAATTTTATGTCCTTGAGCAGTACATATATTGAGAAACGCGTGTAATATGACTCCGCATGTGAATGCACAAATTTAAATGAATTAAGATAATGAATTTGCAACGTTAATAATTCTGTTGAAAGTGCTACTAATGCGTTAATTCCGAATCTCCAGCTCTCTCTGGTTTTCTGTTCTCATTTACTACATGAATTAAACTTTAGTTTCAATTTAAAAAATGATAATACTACTATATTATATTTTGAAATAGGTTACAAATTATTCGCTCAGTACCTATATTACAATTCTTTTTTTTAAAAAATCGTTTCACTGTGTTCAAAAAATTCGTTAGGCAAAAATGAAACATGATGAATACTTTCTCAGCGTTATAATATGGAATGTTCTTATGATCAACTTCACTTTATAACAAAAGGATTGTAGAGTTTAAAAAAGAAACTCTGAATTATATATATATATATATATATATGTATAGCAATTTCAAAAGCAAAGATATGGTAAATATTTGTTTTAAACACTTCCTTGTCATAAATGTTTGCAATTTTACTGCACTTTAAAGGAATATTTTCGAATCATTCGTTTGGTATTTTTTGAAGAATCTCATTCACTTTTTATTGTTTTTCCTTAGCTTATAGATATATGAACTCTTTTCGTCTCTCTTTCAATTTTCTCATCCGAAAAAAAATGTTGTTAAAAAGTTAAACCTTTTTCTTCTAGTTTTTATTTTTCTCAGGTAATAAAAGCAAAGAAAAGGGAAAATTGGCGCCTTCTAGCATTAGTTAACTCTAGGTTCTTAACTCTAAGCCTATGAGTTGACTTATGCATAGCTGCGGTTATCTTATTTTGTCTTTTATATTTTTCTTGCTCGATGTTTTTCAGTATTATAATTCCCAATAAATTAGTTTAATATTATTAATTATTTACACAACTGACCGCTGAAAATCCATGAAGAAAGCACCCAAAAAGCATTTGAAATTTCAGCCTACATACCTCAATGGGATATATACAAAGGATTAGCATTTTAATTAAGACACACATCAGGAGTATATGTATAGCACGAGCAAAAAACTCTGTATGGAGAAGAACATAATATCGTTTTTAAGTACTGGAATTGCGTCTTCGTGAGATTGTTTTTATGAGAAACTTCAACATGTACCGAAGAAGAATACGAGGATCTTTCAGACATGGTTCTGAGTTCAACCGAGGATAAATTATGATCTATAATGAACGCTGATATTCTCTCCGGAATGTAAAAAAAAACAGTGATGCGAATATGTAATCAATGGATGCAGTGGGGATTGACGGACCAACGGCTTCTATTGCACCAGCCTTGTCATATCCCTATACTTGATGACATTCATATTGTGAGTATGGCCATGATGGGGATCACTGATACATAAGGAACCCTATCACAATAAATTTATAACATTTCACAGCAATTGGTCACCCCATGTACCATTCGATATCGTTTGCAGCACATTGGAATGTCTGTAAAGCGTCCATTGCTTTACCTTTATCTCAAAGCCACAGGCCTTTGCGTCTGCTATGGTACATTGAAAAGTAGATATGGATAACCGAATGCCACGACATTATCTTTACAGACATGTCAAGCTTCTGTTTGTTACATTAGGATGGTCGAATTAGAGTCCGAAGACACCGCGGAGGAAGTTTACTTAACTGTCCCTTTATGCATTGCCATATTAGTCCAGCACCTGGTATTACAGTTTGAAGTGGGTATTGGATTCCCTTCCAGTACCACTTGGTACTTATTGCCTATACGAGGGCTTTTCAGATGTTTATCTCTAAGATTTTGGAGGCCTAGGACTCGGTAAGAGGCCGAATCTCAGCCTCCATAAGATCAAGATCGGAATAACTTTAATCGTCTAAAAATAATTCCTAATCATACTATTCAAAAAGGAATTTCGAATTATATGCTAACAGGTAACAGAGGCAAGAATACACTATTATGCCTTGCCTGTGTCTAGGCCTAGACCTACCACCCTACGTCATCATTACTCATTTAGTCGATAGGCGGTAGTCGGTCGGTTTTTGCCTAGGTTTGTGAGATTGTGAGTCATATTCATTTATTTGTTACATATTGCCGTTTGTAAGAGTATTTGACAATGAACGTTCTATTCTGATGGTTTTCTGACACACTGGTTATTCGCAGGAGGGGCGTACTTTTGCGCATAGGGGCCCAGGACCTCAATAAATCTTAAGATATCCTTAGCACCAGGCGCTACCCTGAACATACAGCAGATCAACTTTGCCAATTTGTGAAGGTTGCATCATCTGCTATACCCCACCAAGAAATCCAAAACCTCTTTCTTTCGTTGTCGAGGTATGTCGTGAAGGTCATTGCAGCCGTGATACAAATACTCCATACTGATTTCATTATCTTCCTTACCTAGCAGAAGATTGTCTTTTTCAATTATTTCACCTTTATACTGTTTTATCTCTGTAGTATCTCTTGTCCTTCCTTGTAAAGCATTTTGGATAGACAGCAGTATATAAAAAAACAGAGACTGAAGAAACGCTATTGTGTTCAAATCTTTGCCGCCGGAATATTAGTTACAGCTTCACGTGTACGAGACATGTTTATCATCTTTTGATGTCAAATTCTTCATCAATATTGCCAAACATGTATTATTGATACAGGGCGTAATTCTGATAAATGATTGCAAAAACTGTCGCCAAAATGTATTTGTCAAAGGTGCGGTATGAAAACAGTTTATGTTTACTTAAATGGCTATTTTTTGTGTTTTTACTTCAAAGTATTACTTGTATTCCTACGACCCTGCATAAAAAATGTTTGTTGTGCGAAATCTAATTCCCCTTGAAGTGTAAATTCATGTTAGCAACATGCGGAAATGGAAATGATTCATCATTGTCACTTACATAAGGGAGGAAAAACATCACAAAAAACTTTCGCGTAACAACATTATATATTAATTGCGAAAAAAAACACTCCGTATGTCTTCTAGGTGGATTAAAATAATATTTGGTACGCTTAGTTACATAAAACACGATTGCTTTCAAGTAATTAATGTAATAGGGAAAAGAAAATCGAGCATTAATAATAGGTAATGTAAGGGTAGAAAGTCATTTCTGTATTACTTTTTATTTAGCAGTCTACCACTGTAAATTTACGTGTAAACACGAGTGTTAATCCTCTCATGTTTATAAGTTGTCAAAAAATGGTAAGTTTCGGAAATTTTATGAATTTTTTTCATGAGTATAGATCACAGATTTTTTTTGTTTAATCAGATGAAAAAGGTTTTAAATGATGATGCTCATTAAAATTAATGAAATCTATTAATGACAATCTTAAGAAGAATAAAGGAATATACATATTTTTCTACGTTTTTAATTGTGGAACAAATGAGTAACTAAATATTAAACGAGGTTGAATTTATATCAGATGAAACACATTTTAAAGATCTTCATAAAAAATAAAAGGAAGCATAATTTTCGAAACTGATTGATAAATTCCTGAAATATTACAAATTATTCAGCATTTTCCCCAGTTTTCCATTTTTCCACTGCTCCCAGTTTTTTGAAGAACACAACCGGAAATAATAAATGACGGTAGAAGTTATTCGATTCGTAAACTTAATTCGAATCGTGATCTTATTAAGGCTAAGCCAAAAACGGTAGGTAGCCCCCATTATGACCGAGGCTGTGGGCCCGGGCCCATTTGGCCCATGATTTAAGACGTCCCTGATTATAAGAGAAATGTAATTTGTTTAATGAAATCACAAAACAGATAAACATGCTGAGCATTTAGAAGCCAAGCATGTTGCAGATTTGACTACTACTTATTTCTACATGTTTCTCTTATGAAAAAATAAATAAATAAAAACTGAAACATTTTATGTTATTTAAGAGAAGCGTAGGAGGCAAATTACAACAATCAGGTATGAAATTATCAAAAAAAAAATAACAAACATTCAGTATTGAAAAATACCAAAACAAACAAACAAACATTTGTTTTAAATGTTCTACACATAAGTTTGTTAAATCATATATCTTATTTTTACTAAAAAATTATTTAAAATCAAGTTGAATACGAAGAATATATCGATCTCAATATATAATTCCTTAATTTTAACCCTTTTATTGGTGAATCTTTGTTTATACTGCATTACTACAATATACAGTGCGACAATTTTTGAGCTACAGGTATATAACCTTGATATAGGTTTTGAATCGTTGGGGGTTGATTTAAATAAAACTTGACGAACCCATTTCGTGGGGACATTCCCTTCAGTTGAGCAACAGAATAATTGATCTTTTATTATAGTCACTTAAATATACCCATACCTCATTGAGTATTACCAAAAACTTCCATTTTTCAGCGCTAGGTGTTTTTTACATAATTTTCTACAATGTGCTTTTCTATCGGCAATATGTTTTGGCAAAAGCAGACGAGCTTTAGGTTGAAACATCTTTTTTAATTTTAAATCCTTATGAATTGTTTTAATTACAGTGCAGAAAAACATTTCCTAGTTTCAATGCAATGAATCGTTGAGTCGGTAGATGTTCTTTTAGGATTATAAAGACAACTTTCTTGATAGTTGCCTGAGTTTGAACAGTCGTAGGATGAGGTTTCATGGTCATGTTTTCATTTTTACTTTCTCTTTCTCTCAGTTAGACAATTTTTCCCTATTAAATTTAATATATTATAAGTACTTTTTATTTAAATGCAATAATAAAGAATTTTTCGCCGCTTTATAATCTGTTGATACGAATATTTCTCCTTGGAAAGGGCATTTACGTAACCTTCGAGATATGTATCAATTTTACTAGATACTTCTAAAATAAATTTTTTATTTTACATTACAACTAAATGAAAACATTAGCAGACGATTATTCTGAAGTTGGCAGAGTTTTATCTAAAAATGCATACGAGAAAATTAATTACAAAATCGTTTCCCATTATGTGCGAACAACCTTCG
The DNA here is from genome assembly GCA_019973935.1 of Trichonephila clavipes. Lineage (NCBI taxonomy): Eukaryota > Metazoa > Arthropoda > Arachnida > Araneae > Nephilidae > Trichonephila > Trichonephila clavipes. The sequence goes on along the minus strand of BMAU01000011.1, from coordinate 441,447 downwards.
GAGTACCACACAATAACCTTGATGCCAAACTCATCGAACACATCATAAATTCAATTCGAATATCTGTAGTTACACTTAAAGTTTAAGTATAATTTTTGAATACTGTCGCGTCTTTGAAAATTTTACTTAATGTAACTCAATAATTGTCGCCCTGTATGTGTGTGTGTGATTGTTATATTTTTGCAAATGAAAATAAAACAATGCTGTCAGTTTATGCCAGCAATTGAGTTTTTACTCCTCACATTATTGATTATTTCATGCATGTATAGAAAAAAATAACTTTTAGAAAGGAAAACCATGATTATATATACATATATATGTATAAACTTATTTTTTTTATAAAAGATAAAATAATGGCTGTTAAGGCTTTTGTGTGTCAACCCGCCATCCATGAAGAAAATGTCCCTATTCTTCTAAAATCCGGAGAATTGTTATTTATTTGAATAAGATAAGATGCATCAAAAAAAATAATAAAGAAAGAAAGGTTTCTATTAGTTTAATTTTCATCTTATGAGGTCTGACTATATGTATTTAATTAACTTAATTTAATCTAGAACCCGAGATCCTGTTTTTTACTTATTTAGCTAATTAGCTTAGAAAACTCTAAATTTGAGCATTACATAATAGAAGCTTAGACTTGAGCGAGCAGAAAAATAATTATCTTAACAGAAATGAGAAAAATAAAGACGAGTTGCAACTAAATTAATTCTCGAACTAACAATTACTTCTGGAACCAGATTCAATGTATCTCAAATTAAATCCGCATCACCCCTTGTAATAAGAGTAATTATATATTTTGCTCATGGCGTTAAGTTTTTGTTTTTCATTCTAGAATGATGTTGATTGTTTGAACTAGAATGAGCCATTCGGTTAGTTTTTTACTTTATTTGCATAAATAAATTACAGTTATAAATGTGGTATTACTGGGAGAAACGAAATAAATAGAACATATTGAAAAGTCAGAGAATATGAAGATCCACCTAAATAACAGTAACCTCCGCAACCTAAGATTTACCAAAACATTTTTATTTCTTTTTAGAAAATCATACGCAGAAGAAACCTAAAAGAATAGCTTCTAGAATTTAGAGAAAAAATGTAATCCGTATTCCCCTCTTGCCTATATTCTTGGGTGTACTTCACTGCATTCAGAAAAGTACATATGCTAGATTAGACAATTCTATATGATTATATACTGCTGACCACACAAAATGCAACTCCAAGAAGGACCAGAGATATCACAAGGTAATTTATTTGGCAGATCGCATGCTGTACAAAAATCAAACGATTAAAATTACACCCTCTTGTGACGTGTAGATGACAGAATCAGGATTTCGTGTAGCCGCCAATGTTGGCTATAACCGCTGCCACACGCCTCGGCATAAAATCAAAGAGGTATTGAATGCATCCTTGACGAATAGCAGTCCATGAGGCTTCCACTTATTACTAAAGTTGATCTGGTGTAGCAGCGGGTGGTGTACAACAGGCCAGTCATTGTGCAAGCATAACGCAGTGACGTATAACGCCACAGTTCAGCAGCCTCTCACCACGGTGTCTCGAAACTCCAATCCGAACACCTTGATGTTGAAGTCAAAAACGGGATTCGTCAGTAAACACAATGTCGTTCCATTCCGTTGTCCATATCTGACGCTCATCGCAATCGCCTGTAGTTTCCAGTCAAGGGTAATGAAATATCGGATTTTTAAGTGAATATATAAGGAACTACCTATATTTCTTCCAAAGCTGTTTACTTGCACCAAATATGCTTCAGTAGACCTTTGCCAGCGAAATTTTAATACATAGATGCTCATCTTAAATAAATTCTAATCTTTAGAATCAATAAACTCTGATATGGATTTATTTGGTCGCCCATCCGGTATAGTGGTTAGCGACGCTGACTGCTGTGCCGTAGGGACTGGGTTCGAATGCCGGAGAAGACATGGATGTTTGTAAATGTATAATGCCTGCGTGTCATGGGGGTACTCTAAATAGACGTCGAGCCGCAAGTCCTCTCGTGAGGTTGGTGAAAGGAGATGAGAGGTGGGAGGCTTCTGTCTCCCTCAGAGTGTTCTCCCTCTAAATAGGGGTGGAATCGAGCCAAATCGTACTCTCACCTGTATGGTGCTCAAAGCTACGGCTAACGACAGGCGTCACTTAGCCCTTTGCCATGATGAATCTCGTGGGCCTCGATCTGGCCTTTGCCGATCAGGTGGATTAACAACAACAACGGAATTTTTCAGATTGTCTTCATTTTCTTATTGTTTTGCCCGTAATAGCTGAGCTAAATGTTTAAAAAAAACAATCGAATGAAGAAACATCAGGGTGAATAAGTTGGTTGCTGCAAAATTTCATATTTTAACTAATTTAATTTCTCAATTGTTTTGTACAACGTATGCGGACAAGTGTTGTCATGGAAATGCATTTAGCAATTCCGATTAACAAGTGATGGTCTTATAATTCAATTTTTTTCATGCATTTTATCAATGTACTGGCAGTATAATAAATACAATAGGATTTGTTTTTACCCCCTGCTTTCAGAGCAACGTTTTTCACTAATGTTTTGGACCTATTACGTGATTCGTTTTAAAAGGGGAAAAAATCACCAAAACGAAATTTTTCAAACTAACGCTGCACTTTTCGAATGTTAACAGTATTCTTCTCAAATGCCTGGTTTATACTGCGTGTAGCTTTTGCAGAATTTTTTCCAAATTTATACTCAAATAAAAAATAGTCGAATAATGGTTGAATTCACATCGTTAAGAAATTCAAAACAAAAAACAAAATGAAACACATTTGAGAAAATCTTTATTGAAAGGTGACTGGCAACAGGGACGTCTTAGGACTCTTTAAGGCCCCGAACCTAGAGAAATCTTAAGATTTTCAGGTCCTGGGCCCCTATGTAGAAGTATAGGTCCTACCTGAGATCTTTAAAAGTAGACAGTATGTATAACATGCTTTGTCTAATACTCTTTTAAACAGTAATTTGAAACAAAGAAATGTGCATGACTTACAATCTCTAAGACCTAGCCACAAACCAGTGCAACCGATGGCCCCATTTCGATTAAATGAGTTGAATGATTGTTTATGTTATTAAATCTAGGCCTAGACATGGACAACGGTCATCACATAATAATACAGTCTTACCACTTTTGCTAGTTGGCATGCAGTTTGACACTGTCTGTTTTTCGGAGATTTTGTATGGGAATAATATTTGATCACATTAAAATTATCCGGATCATGATCTTATTATGACAGAGTCAAGAACGAAACGAGGTCCCCCACCGAGGGTGAGGCCCTGGACCCGAGCCCAGTTGGCCCATGCCTTAAGGTGTCCCTGACTGGCAATAGACAATACGACTATTAACGAGGTTATGCCAAAAACTAAAACGAGGAACGTTTTCTCATGTGAAGAAAATCCTACATTTTTTTCTCTCATACATACACCAACCTAATATTTCAACTTATAAATAATTATTATTTGGTAAGGTATATATACACATGTGATATTCAATTACTTTTACAAGCAATTATTGCAAGGAGAATGAAATTTCAAAAATCCTTTTCTTCTCATAATATTTTTGGAAAATGACATCGCCAGAGAACAATACACTGAGTTATCTGCAACAGACTGTAATTCTAACCATAATGAAGTGAAGAAAATGATACCAACTTACGTACTTTACTCTCTGAGCCAGATGTGTTCTCAAATTTTCCTCAGCTGGTTGGTAATTTATATCAAACGTTGTTCCTCAAAGAAAAATTTCCGGAAACAGGCATTATTAAATGAGCGGCTGCGCTACAGAAATCAATTATGACTTTGGGGAAGAACTGAAATTTCAAATTACCGGGTATTATTTTTTTTAAAACAAGCTACTTTTTTAGAGGAGGTAAATAGGATAATTAAATATTACTGCTAGAAAGAACATTTTTGCTTATGAAAAATATTATATTGATTTCACTGCTCTGTAGAATTTGTTACATTCTTATTGAAATAAATAATTAACGTAATAAAATTCATAGCATAGCAAATTTAATTTGTATAATAAAATTCGAATTGTATTTTATAAACAAATAATTCATCTTACAATATACAGGGTGATTCGCCACAAGACCGACAAACTTGCAGGGTGTGTAGTGGGTACTTAAACGACTTGGAATCACTTAGAAATGCAGGGTCACCAATACCGTAGTTGGAAGCTACGGTGCATAGAAGCAGAGGGAAAGCACAGAAAAAGAAACACAATAATGGGACAAAACATATTTTATTGAAAGGTTGTACTACAATAAGAGTTTTTGAAATTACGACCAGAATTCGTGTGGTAGGCTTGACAGCGTTGCTACATGGAATTCCTTACGTTCTGGAAGATTTTTAGCATGTCACGTATCCTCCTGTCAGATTTTCGAGCGATGAGGTCTTCTTTGGGTCTCGGACACCAAAAAGACCAGTTAACTAGTTAGAGAACCAGTCTCATCTAACCTTCTGTTCACACTTACAAAGTTCGTGTATTGTGGAACACACCTGGGTAACGTTCCTCGTACAACCACCGGGAAGTGTGCCCGTTACAATACGTATATCCATACACTATCAGCATCTTGACCAGTTCCTCTTTTGAATGCGAGTTCACCCAACTACCTCGGAAAACGAATCGCAGGTGACGATTTCCAGCAGGATCAGTGCTCACGATCCGTTTAGCGACATCTACCACAAGACTGCCTAGAAGAATCTTCCAGAACATCAGGAATTCCATGCAGCGTCACTGTCAGGATTTCCAGACGACTTCTGGTTGTACTTTTGAACACTTGTTGTAGTACAACTGTTTAATAAAATGTTTTGTGTCCCATCAATGTGTTGCATCAATAAAAATAAATGCCGTTTGGACCTCATAATACTCTTGAGATTGCTTGACACATATTTCCAAAACCTGACTCACAGTGGGTAACTTTAAACTTGACTGAAAATTGCTAATAAATAAATAATAAATGCTCAACGGGATTATTAACTTAATTTACCGTAAAATCCGGCGTAGAACGCGTACTTTTAACACAAAAAATAAGATCGAAATTTACGGGTGCGTGTTATACGCCGGATATAAAAATGATAGCTTCAAAAATAAAAAAAGAGATGTGTGCATAAAAAAAAACTCCGACATCCACAAAGATCAGAATCTTGCTTATTTGAAAGAAATGTCACATTTTATGAACTTAAAGGGTTGTTTTTTTTTCAAAAAGTATACTATTTTTTCAAAATCCTGTGGTAATACCTCTAATAAATGGCTTTAAAACATAAAAGCATTGCTAACATTCATTGCAGGTTCTTTCGTAAAAAAAGGGGGTGCGTGTTATACGGTGAATATACCTTATTTAAAATTTAAAAAATGCAGCTTAAAAGTATATAAGTGTGCGTTCTGTGCCGGATATTTTACGGTACTTCTTTTCTAACGTCTACTTTTCTTGAAGTCTAAGTTTGCCATGGCACCCTAATTTAGAATATTTTTTGAGATATTAAAGTACTACAACATTAATATAATATCCTGGCTTCGCTATCCTAAAGAGAGCAGCATATTTTATGGCACCCCTCATTTTTATATGGATTAACCCATTTTTCTGGTATAAAATGTGTTTCGAATTTTTTTCTTCTTAACCGTAATGCTAAAATGAGCTATCTCTTTCCGACTTAAAAGTAAAAAAATAATTATTTATGGAATATTTTGAAATTTTAAAAACATTATATTATAAAGAGATGTTTGAGTTACAACGTTGCAAATTTTCTTGAAAATTGAAACTTTTTTTTTATCTAAAAATGCGATCCGAATTACAAATTTAGAAGACTTATGTACTCGCATATGAAATCGTTTGCGGCAAAAGGAACATTTTACCAGTTGCTTGGATTTTTAAAATGCTGATGAGTATTTTTCCGGCTGAGTTCACTAAATTTCTTGAATTTTTCTAAGATATTATGGTAATATCTTATGACTGAGATGTCTTTTTTTAAAAATAAAATCAAACAAACATGTATACTAAAAGATTTATATTCTTGTTCAATTTTATTGTAGAACAAAAGGTAGTTTAGATATTTAGTGGATTTATATTGTTGCTATATAACTTAAAAAAATAAATTAAATATCAAATAAATTAACATAAAATTCAAGGTAGTTTATTTCATGTTTCCTGTTTTTTCCTTCTAATAATTAAGGAAATTAAAAGAAAAGCTAGTATGATCTACAAGAAATTAAATAAAATGTGATATACAACTTAACATAGCTTTCTAGCAAAGAATTTTCACCACTTTGAATGAAATCCTACAATATATATGGGAAGCAATTAACATTAAAAATACCTGTGATAAGACCAACAAAATGCAATAAGTTATGCCCGAAAAAAAATTGAACATACCTTTAAAAAAAGCATTCTTATTTAACATAAAAATATTCCAGAAAAAAAAATTATTTTTCAAAGAATCAATACTGAGTCAAACGCCCTAAAGAAGAGTATTTTTTTTTCAGGTATAGAAGTTTAAGTTGGCATTACTTTCCAAGATGGCGACTGATTTAACAGCTGTCAAGTGATTTATTTTCAGTTTGGTTTGGCAATTCATCAAAACGATCATCAAGCAAGGCGTAGATTCGTCGAATGGGCCCAAAACGAAATTGCCGTTGTTCCCGATTTTCATAAGCGAATTTTGTTTAGCGATGAAGCGCACTTCTGGTTGAATGGCTACGTCAACAAACAAAACTGCCGCATTTGGAGTGAAGCTAATCCACAAGTGTATGTCGAAACACCGTTACATCCAGAAAAACTGACTGTTTGGTGCGCTTTATGGGCTGGTGGAATCATTGGTCCGTACTTCTTCAAAAACGACGAAGGCCACAATGTTACAGTCAATGGGGATCGCGCGGTATAGAGCCATGATTACTAACTTTTTCATTCCTGAATTGAACAATCATGATGTTCCAAGAATTGATAACGGTTGGTTGAACTCAGAAAATGACTTTTATTTATTATTTCAAATGAGATGCACATTCTAATCAAGTTAACATTTCCAAGATGTATCAGAATATAATACCAAATTAGTCATTTTAAAAACAAAAGAAAAATTGTCTACGTGTTTTAAGTAATAATAAAAGGAATTTATAAGTTGAAGTAGTCCATCACATACACTTTGCTCCCAACTTGTGGTAAAAAATTAGACGGTAAACCAAACATACTTCGCAGGTGGCAAGTGTAGATGACAGATACAAAATGGAAGACATTATGATTAAAAAAAAAGGCAACAATTTAAGGAACAATGTCCAGACGCCCAATGTACACTCTAGATTTTTGTGTAAGTGAACTTATTTATGAAAAAAGTTGCAGAATTTAAATTATTAATAAATTAATACTGCTCGTCATATCTCGTGGGCCTAATTTTCAGACTGCGTAACTCCACCAATGTAACTGATTTCATATAGGAGTGCAAGGCGCCACGTGCATCGCGCCAAGCAGCGGTTGTTGTCGGGTTACATGAAATCCAAGATGACAGTCTAGCGTTTCCCTTTTGTTTTGTCTACGTCATGCCCAGTGCGCGCTCCGCTTTTAATTCATTCCTTCGATCAGAGTAATCACTGTTTTTTTTAATTTCATAATAAAACTAGATTTCGAAGGGAGAGGTGATGGAAAAATTTTCACATAAAATAAATACAACAGAAAGTAGTATTAATGTATTACACTTCCAGATATAAATTATTTACACTATTTTCAGCGTTCATTATACAGAATTTGTAACAATATCGCAAGATAAAAATATCAAAGTAAACCATATTGTAATATTATCGCCTATCTTGGCGAACATAAGCAACAACTTGACGCCTTGCCCTACTGTATCAAATTAACATCCTAGATGGAGTTACGCAGTCTGATAATTAGAATGACGATATAAGGGGTTAAAAATACAAGAAAAAATTATGTTAATCAACAAAAAGTGAATTTTTTATTGATAACAAAAAGCAGTGTGATTCTTGTCTAGATTCTGCCGAATATGTTAGTTAAAAAATATCCACACACCCACACCCAGTTTTAGGGTTCTTATTGTGCTTTGTGATTATACGGATTATGATACATAATGTGAAGCTCATACGAATAAAAATATTGGCAGTGATTTGCTTTTGAAATCTCTAGTAACTTTTTTAAAAACATATGAAATTAATAGTGTCACTGCCTTTCATACGAATAGTTTCAATAATTTTCGGAAAATCAAGGAGAACAAGAAAGTTCGTCTCCATATTTCCCATCATTAATTGTGTAAGAGAGCCTTTCATCCTGCTAATTTCCTCGAAATAGGGAAATACAATGAAGTTTCGATCTTGCGGCAGTGTCTGCAATGTCGTTAGTTTAGATAATCAATTTACATGTTATTAAAAAGCCAAACAACGAAGTCATTTATGGACATGTTATGTTTCGTATTATTGGATAAAAGTGTTTCTGAATGGAATACTTTCTCTCTAATAACGTGGATGCATCAAAACATGCATGTGACCAGGGTCGATCCTAGAAGGTGTGCAGCGCGTGCACAGCACGAAGGCGATCAAGACAAGGAGAGGCAGCAATCAAGCAATATTTTTCACTAATTTCTCAAAATAAAACATGTAATAAGTCGAATAAATACGCTGAATTTTAAATAGTTATTGAAAAATCAAAATATATGTCCCAATTTCCCTACAGCATAGCATAGTTTAAGAAAAATAGAACGTTAATGCACAGTTTGTTGGCTCACACATTGTCCATCAATGTCTACTCTACACACATTCTTCATTTGATAACGAAATCCCCGATAGCAGAGCTGGCAACACCACAATAGAAAAGATTCGCACTGTTGGCGCACTGTGAATCGATGCTTAACAAAGACATCTCAGAAGTGATATTTTTCGAAAGTTGCTTTATGAAGGCATCTAATATGGTTAATGTTACCTAAAACATAGGAGTGTTTAAATTCAATACGAATTTGGAGAAATTAAAAGTTATCAATTTAATAATAGCTTTACAATTTAGAGAAAAAATAGAGGAAAGAAACGATTTTTGTGTATTTGTGCAATTCTACTAATGTTTTACACTTTTACTGGTAGATGACTTTATAACGTCAACGTTAAGAATTACTCAAAATATGAAAAATTTCAAGAAGGGCGACACATTAATTCTGCACATGGGCAACCAACACCCTAGAGTCGGTCCTGCATGTGACTTAGCAAAACTGTTTTCAAATTTTAAAATGGGCAACAACAACTTAACAACACAATGTTCCTTTTAAAAAAAAAATCATCAAATATATTTTAATGTAAAAAGTAACCATAGGTATTGAAATTTCTTTGAAATGGATTATTACGCAGAAGGGTTTAGAACAGGGACGTACACCTTTTCGCAGTGGCGTGCCAAATCAATGTACCAATATGATTTAGCGTACCACACATTAGGATATTTTTTAAACAATTCGATTCCCTCGATAATGCAAGCAGAGTTAGAGAATAGAAGTCAATAATATAGAATTACAGTTTTATTATATATTAATTTTGCATTATTTAAAGATATTTCTTAACATAAAAATAAACAGCATGAAATATAACTATTTCTTAAAGAAACATTTAAAAAATAAATAAAATTGTACATATATTATGTATATTTAAAACTGTTTATTAAATTAAAAAATAGGCAACATAAAATATATGTATTTCCCTTCATAATAGCTAAATAAAAAAATTTAATGCGAACCTAGTGCTTGCACCGCTAAATTTTCATATCACAAAATCGGAGGTATAATTTGTGACTTCCAATTTTACACGATTCTGAAACTTCAGTTGTTAAGCAATTTCTTTGTGGACTCGAAATATTTTTCATATGAGGAAAGATGTTTTAGATACAAATAGATATTTACATAGGTATTACAATAGATATTTTCGTACAAAGGCGGAAAACAGAGTACGTGAAATTTTATCTCTTCAAACAATTTAATCTCTCCAGCAATGACACATTCAATAATTTACAAAATAACTGTAAATTTATTTTTGGAGTTATCTTTCGTATTGTTTCATAATTCCGTAAATATCCATAATTGTGAAGATATTTGTCAAATAAGAGGTCCATTACGAATTTATCAACTGCAATCCACTCAAATATTGACTAATTTGTAGAGTATTGCAGAATGCCACTGAGAACTATACTACGTGTCACATGTGGCACGCGTGCCATAGGTTGTCGACTCCTGGTTTAGAAGATAGTTACAAAAACTTTCGAAATTTATATTAAAATATCATGAATACTTAGAAAGAAGTAACTGATGTTTCAGCGACACACATACAAAAAGCAATTTATTTAATATTGAAAAAGAAAACCCAGCCTATGTATCTGCAGCATTTGCTGGCAAATAATAGTACTTAATTATAATATTTGACTAAAAAATATACTTGAAGCAAAAACTTTTCCATGTGATTATAGAAAAGAATTCAACAAAAGAATAATAATCACGCAATCAATTGTACTGGCCAATTACAGTATTTTTGCCTTCCTGTTGTCGTCAATCGTCACAATTTCATTTTTGATGGCAAGAAAAATGCCATAAGTTTTTTTACAACAAAAATATTTCCACCAAAAATGGAATTTAAGCTTTAATTTTCATGTACTGACGATTCTAAGGAATTAAATATTTAAAATAATTCCAATGAATAAAAGGGGGGGGGATTATATTATTGTATATTTTTTACTAACTCATTTTCGTTCACATATCTAATCTATTATCTAATTATATATGTCTCCTTGGTTGACTTCAAATTTCGCCGGATCTTTTAAGTACTTATAATATTTGAGCTTTACTTGAAATAATTTTTTTTTCGCATCTGTCGATTCTATAGCAAAGTTAAAATAATATGTTTTCTTTTAAATCTGTTTTTACTTAATGGTCAAGATTAGGATCCAAATTTGAAACATTTTGCTGACTGAAAAATGTTCTAATATTAATACCTTTTTGTGTCGTTTTATACATAACCACAATTATTAAGATACATCAAACAACTTTAGAATCACATTTAACAGTAAATAATACGAGAAAATGAAATGTATTGTTTGTAGGAAAATGAATTACATAGAAATGAGAAGCCTATTAAATTTTTCTACTCTCTGTATATTTTTGAAGTTAGAATTTTGCTTACTATTTGCTTTTTTGTAGCTTACTATTAAAAAGTTTCCTTAGTGAGTGGTGTGAAATATTCCGTTTTTAAAATTGTAAAACGTTATATTGGCGATTGTTCAAAGAATACTTCCTAGAATTCGACCAGAAGTGTTTTTGGAAAACTTGATTTTAACTGAAAGAATAAAAACACTTAAAAATCTTAAAAATCTTCACTGAGATAATCATTACAGCTTAAATAGCCCCACATGACCGTCAAAGACATACTTGATAAAACTTCTGGAATTTGTGAATGTAACTTTTAACTATATCGATTAACAAACGGAGAATAATTTTATCAGTATCCATCTTTTATTTATAAACCAATAAAAACATCAATTTTTTTTTATGTTTTTAAATATATATTTCATCTCCCAACGATGTCACTAATTTTACTTTTGTCGCACGAAAATTGTGTGTGTTGAAGTGTTCATACTGTATTACAATTTCAAAGAGGTTCATTCAGTAAGAAATTGACCAATTTAGTGCTAAAAGAGGTCAAACATCATGTAGAATGAGGAAGTCGTTGGTTTTTGGAACCAGCACTTGCGTATTTTTACAAGAATTAGTTTAGAATTGCAGATTTCAACAGCAATCATTCATCTGCTTTTTGGATTATAATAATTTAATTAATTAGCTGTAGTTATCACACAGATATTGTGTGACAGTTATTTATCCATATGAATAACTTTTTTGTATGACTTCAGTTATTTTCAGAAAATAATTTGATTTGATAATATGCTATCCAATCGAAAACTAGTTATGTGTGGCTGAAGTTTCTTCAAAACAGCATTCAAATTTTCAATGTCCTTCGATAGCTTTATTTGATCATTACTAATAACCCACTCAGAGAAGTTCGAAATACTTATACGCGTTATCAAGTAGTTTCCCCAGAATTTAGCAATTTAAATTCTTCTCAACAGATACGGATTAAGTCAATTTCGTTTTAGAGTATAAGAGCTAAATGTGGAGAACACACACACACACACATTACTTACGAGAAATAAAAAATTGAATCTGATAAAGATGATTTGTCTCCTGAAAGATGCTGCTTTCTTTTTAGTAATGAAGTCAAAATATGATGGTAATATTTTTCAATAAAAAAAGAAATTCTCTTGAATTTTATTTTTATTCTAATATTAAAAGGAAGTAAATATCTTCAAAAGTTAAAATATGTCATGAACAGTATTTTTTTTCATAAACTCAATATTTTGAGTAACAGGAGACCGGATTTTTGATAAATATTGAGGCATGAAGTGTTCAATTATAGATAAAATAGCTCTTCCTTTAAGCGCATCAATCTACGATGTTTTCGATTTATTGATATTTCTAGAACCACTGTAAAATTTCAGGTTCCCCATCAAATCTATACTAAACGTGGAACACATTTTCAAACAGAAAAAGATCCCAATTTTCATGAAAATTTGCAACATTATGATTCATACATATGTATATAATATAGCGTTTTTAAAATTTTAAAACTTTGCATAAATACTGATTTTTTTTATTTTAATAGATAAAAGGTTAGTATTAAGGTATAGGACTTTAAACTAGTTTATTAAGGTTAAGGTACAGGCTAGTTTAGTATTAAGGTATAGGAGGAAAAATGCGAAGCACATTTTTCACCAGAAAAAATAGATCTAATCGACAAAAATGAGGAGTATGATAAAATATGCTGCTCTTTATAAGACAGAGAAGCTGGAATATATTATTACTGTTCCAGTTCCTTTATATCTGAAAAATTATTCCAAATTTGAGTCATATTTACGAAGAGATAATGCTCAACAAAATCACTCTAAAATTATAAGAAATCCTGAAGGGTTTCTAATATTTTAAGCCATCAACTTCGAGTAAATCTAAGTATTGACAAAACCTAAAAATGACAAAAGTAAAAGTTTCAAAGTCGCGATTAAAAATTTGCACACTCTTGGAATCTTTTAACATTTACATGTTTTTTTTTGTGCAGTTCTAATGTTAAAGCTTTTAAAATATTTATGTTGAAAATGAATATTTAACACATTTACTACAAAAGGTCGACTAACTGAGTCGTTACCTTAGCTTTTCCTTCTCAGTATTACGAGTATTCTAAAACTTTCTAATAGCCTTTTATACATACATTTTTAAGATAAGTAATATAAATTACAAATGCATATTTTTCTGATATGATATGATTGATAAATAATGAGTTAACAGTTGTTCCCAAGTCTACAGTCAACCTTAATACAATATTGAAGCATAATTATAGGGCTTTGATACGCAACAGCAGCTCACCTTACAACAATGGATGTTATATTTATGCATCACTGAGAATGGCGCATCTCAGGCCCCTTGCAAAAGGGAATCAATTCATCCAAAACATCGCTTACTTTCACGCTTAGTAATATTGAACATCAATGTAGGTTGAAAATTTTCATTAATTTAGACACAATTCAGCAAAATTATTTTTTTAGAATTTACCTAATTTTAGCTATAAATTGCTGTAATCCTTTCAGTAGGAAATATGAATCGGCTAAATTCATGATGGTGATAAATTCACACACACACACACAATTACGTGATCTCCATTGAAATCCAAACTGACATAAAGCCTTGTACTTGTTATTCAACTTGTATAATTTAAATAAAATTTTAAATTTGGCTAGTTATAGTAAAGTTGATCATATATTAAGATCCTTCAAAATGTTTCTCTGAATTAAAAAATAAATACTTTTAGTACACGCGTACTTTTAAATCAACAGCATTTTATTTAAGTATTTGCATTATAATTGCTTACAAATATGTACTTTTTAATCCTTTATCTACCAACGATACTTATAAGTACCACTCACTTAAAAATAACATAGAATAACCAATTTTACGAATATTCTGACAAAGCAGGAATATTCTTTGAAATCCACTCTTCCAAGATATATGGCAGCACGGGTTCTATGATGAGTATTTTAGAGGGGACTGCGAATAGTTTTATAACAGAAATTGCGTTTTCAGCGGATTGCAAAGATTATCATTTTTGTCCTGAAAAAATATATATATAGTCAATGTCAAAATTTAAGTTTCTTATTTTTTTGTATGTTAACGAGGACCTTGGAAAGCGATTTAACTCTTTACTTTAAGTAAACAGTGCATATAATTAATTTTACAGTGGAATATCTTTAATTAATTAATTAGCTCTAATGGATTTTATTTCCCAAAGTTGAGTATTTTGTTTATGTATGTATATCCCTTAATTTTCAATGCAGTGATCCAAAAAAAATATTGCATGAAAAAAACTGCAGTAAATCATAATGCGGTAGATAAAGGGTTAAAAGAACATGTAAAAAGTAAAAGTTTGCAACAGCGAACCGCATGATAAAATTATGGTTTGAAATACGTAATTGCATTTATCATGTTACTAAGAAGTCAGAGAGATTTCTGACTGGCAGGAAGCACATGTTTATAGTTATCATGTGACTATGACATCAGAGGAATTCAATCCACTGTCGGGTTATTGAAAACACCAATTGCGCCTTAATCGTGAAATACCCGATAAAAATATTTAATGGTAGTTCAATTTAATTATTGCTTAAATCCAAATGACTTCGTTTTAAGATTAATTTAATATTTTAAAAAGTAAATAATGGGGTCTATTAAAATCCCTATATGCAGTAATTTTTTTTAAAAAAAAATTTGTAAGTATACTTTACTGTTAGATTTTTTTCTGTAAAATTTTTTTCTCAGCCCATATTATAGCCCTCTCAAACAATATGAAAAGCAAGCTATAATTGTACATTATTTTAAATCTTTTCAAATATCGAATAACATAAAATCACAATAACACATGTTATGTCTTTATATATATCAACCGGCTTTTGTAAATACAGTAGAACGTCGTTTATCCGAATCAACTGGGACCGGATACCGTTCGGATACGTGATTATTCGGATAACAGAAAACCGAATGCGATCCATGCAGTATATGAAACCAGACACTATACGAATATTTAAAATCCTCACATGCGGAAAACGTGCTTGAAGAAAAAGCGAAATAGGTGCAAAATGTCGCAATTTTACCTTTTTTGTGGAAAATAATCACTTATTTTTCACTGTACTTTTGTGCACCTTTGTTTTTTCGCCGCAAGGTCTCTGATTCTCTTGAGCAGCAGTAGTTGAGTCGGACAGCACTCTGACTGTTGTTCGTACCACTCCATAGCTGTCTCTAACGCAGAAAACGCGCGAGCATTTGATGGAGCCTTGTTACTTTCGTTGTTCTTGTTGTCCTCGTCGTCATCCGTTTAATCGTCGACAAGGTCGAATTCTTCTTGCACGTAAGTCACAATCTCGTCATCATTTAGCATTTGAAATCCACAGTCTTCAGCATCGCATGCCATCCAGGTTTCTACATCTTCTTCATTGCATTCTTAAAATCCTAGAATTGATTGGACAAAGGCGGTATTCTCCTGCTCATGGTCGTCATTAAAGTCTTTTTCGCCTGCTAAATCTGCCCACAGCTTATTCCCTACATTTTCATTTACAGTATATGTACTTGACAAAAAAATTGGTCCGGATATTTGACGCTCCGGATAATAAATGTTCGGGTAAACGACGTTCTACTGTAAATAGAACAAATGATACGCATTATTGAATTTTATTTAAATTCCCATTACATAATTTGAATACTTAACAAATATCATACTACATCTTTACAACGGACATTTGTGATGGAGTCATTATTTCGAATCATTATCAGATGAGATTATATCAATATGCAAACTAGTACAATACATTCCAAACATCAATATCTCGGTAAGCGAAGGTTTTAAACCCCAGTTTTGTCTAACACGTAATAAGTTGCTCAGTATTCTTTGATACATTCTACAAAAAAATATTTTTCTGTATCAAAAGTTTAATTCAATTCTAGTGAAATATTTGTGTTTGTACAAATTATATGGTAACTAAAATGAATTCAAAGATTTGACTTCCCCTTTCACTTTAAGGGAATAAATTTAATCATTCTCTGTCAAAAAACATAAAAAAATATCAATTTTATATTTCTAGATTATGATAATAAGAAACTATTACAAAAATCTCAAAATTGTTACCACTTCGATTATACTAGTTTAACAATAGTAATCCAATAAAATTTTCAAATAATTTTTCTCGAGTGAATCAAATAGACAAGATTTAAAGAAAAAGAAAACTAGCTGCATGACCAAACGCTGCACGGGCTTTCTCTACTGTTATAAATTTTCCCTTCCCCCTCACAAAAAAAATCAGCACTTCCAATATTCTTTTTTAAAATTACTTTGTTTCTTTCCCCTCCAATTAGCGAGGCGTTGCTCGGGCTTTTACCGAGTGTATAACTTAATCCCCATGTTAATTTCCTCTTTCCTCCATGACTCCAGCACTTCTTTGTGGCTGTATACAAGTATATATGAGCGATTGCTATAATAATGTCGTTAAAACTCCCTTTTTCGAAATTTTTCACTTCTTTTCATTGTCAGACAGGTTTCTTTCCCTTCAATTTACCCCGGCATTGCACGAAAATTTTTCTATGCATAACATATTGTCATGGAAATTCCCCTTCCCCTCTCGCTGTCAGCCTTTCCAGGTGTGTGATTTCTATATTAACGTCATTACAATCACCTTTTTCGAAATTTCTTCCACATATTTCCATTGTCAGACTCGTTTCTTTTATCTCTCTATAACCCGGCGTTACAGTGGCTTTTTTCAGTGTAGAATTATTTTCCCTTTCCCCCACCTCTCAAATATAGGATTTATCTTCAAATTTCGATCGTTGACTTATAAAAAATTATATTGCTTTAGTTAAAAAAAAATTATAAATTTAAAGCAATAAAAAGAAACGATTCTGATGCTCTCTCTCTCTCTGAGATTTTAAAAAAAAATCACTTTCCTCATTTTTTAATAATAGATAGTTTCTAAGAATCTAAAATAATAAAATAGGATATAGCATTCAGATTTTCATTTATCAATCACTTGTTATATACAGTTAACTTAAAAAGGTCTCTAAAATGTGTATTTTTATCCAAAGTAATAGATGATGTACTTTTTTATTAACAAATAATTAATTTAGTACTGAAATAACAGAAATACTACTTTGTTTTTTTTTAAATATATTAATTTAAATAGAATGCGGCGCGTGCTGCTTACCCTTCCTTTTTTTGATCCTTCTTTTTCCTATGATGAAGTCAATACAATGGTTTCTATGCTAAAGTTAAATAAATCACTTGGTCCGGATTCTATTTCAAATGAGATTATTAAACAGTTTCACTTAGCATTCCCCTCTTTTCTCCATAAGCTTTCTAATGTTTGCCTCGATTTAGGTATTTTTCGGCGGGTTTGGAAGCTTGCCCAGCTGATTCTCATCCCCAAAGTTAATGAGTTTTAGAGTTCCCCATTTGGATAACCTTAGGTGCGTAAGCTTACTTCCGGCTCTTGGTAAATGCTTAGAGAAACTTTTTGTTAACAGGATTTGCTAGTATCTGCGCCGTGGAGACTTTCTCTCTAGTGATCCATACGGTTTTACTCATCATAAGCGTACTGAAGACGCTCTTTTACGTTTGAAAGAGATTGTTAAGAGAGGCAAAAAGAAGCATTTATATATATATATATATATATATATACTCAATCTTGATTTCTCTTGATATAAAAGGTGCTTTTGACAATGCATGGTGGCCTTGCATTCTGAATCTTCTTAAAAAAGCGGAAATTCCGATAAATATTTTTTCACTTATTGCTGACTTTTTAAATGACAGAGTGGCTAAAATGCAACTGGGTTCGACTTCTGCATTCCATGGCCTTGAAAGGGGTTTCCCTCAAGGATCAGAGTGTCTGGATCTATTTTTTGGAATATCATTATCAATGATCTCCTATTTAAACTTAATAATCTTGCCTGCTGTGAAATCATAGCTTTTGCTGATGACATTTTAGTTTGTTCCCAAGGTAGGGATCTTTCTGCGACTTGCCTACACGCACAGGAAGCTTTGAACCTCGCTTCTGACTGGTCAAAAGGTTTTAAATTGGATTTTAATCCTGATAAAACCAGAATCATGGCTATTAAAAACGAAGCAAATGAAGTAATTTGGGGTTCTCGATACTAAATTTTCTTGGAAGCAGCACTTAAGTTGCATATCCAAGAAATATGATAAATTACAGCGTGGATTAAATCGGATTGCTCGCAACACGTTCTGTATAAATTCAATGTACATTCGCTCATTTATAAGCAAGGAATCGAACCTTTCATTTTATATGGTTCTAGAGGTTGGGGCGAGGCACTTAAAAGAAAGATGAATTCTAAGTATCTGCAACGCATACAAAGGATACTTTTGCGGGTCATATGTGGTTTTCGCACAATAAGTTACGATTCAGTTTATGCTATTTCTGGCTTCCTTCCAATCGACATTACTATTCTTCATAATATTGCTTTCAGGGAAAATCTCTCTGCTTCTTCCATCTCTAATCATGATTGCATTATGTCTCCATTTTTTCTCCCTCATTCTTCAGAGAGGAATGTCATCAATATTATTCAATTTAGTGACGAAAGCACAGATGATTTCCCTCTTATTTGCTATACTGATGGCAGTAAAATTGATGGAAGAGTTGGTTTCACATTTGTTGTGTTCAGGAGTGGTGTTGAATCCGAGAATTTTCAATTTAGAATTCGTGATGAATGCACAGTTTTTGTAGCTGAACTTTTATGTTTAAACTTCGCCGTTAGATGAATCACTGAACACAATAGTGTCATCTCAGAATATCTCATCTGTACTGACTCTCTTTCCTCCATGGATTCTCTTAAATGTATTTCTTCATCTAACAACATAATCGTCGAGATCCAAAAGCAACTTGAAAGCTTAAAAGATAAAAACATCTCAATAGATTTTGAATTTGTTCGGGGACACACGGGCGTTCTTGGGAATGAGCGAGCCGATTGGCTTGCAAAGGCTTCAACCAAGCGCAAAATTAACATTGACGTTGATATTCCTAAATCGTTTTACAAGAAGATCACGAAAGAAAGAATGGTGAAGTCTTGGAACCAAGAATATCTCATTTCTAATAAAGGGAGCATAACAAAGAAATTTTTTCCAATCATTAATAAGAGACTATCATGCCATCCTTTTTACACTAACGACAAAATAACCCAATTTCTCACTGGTCATGGTAATTTCAAAAGCTACTTGAACAAATTTAATTTATTTCCTTCATCTTCCTGTGACTGTAATATTGGTGACGAGGAAAATGTAGAACATGTAATCCTTCTGTGTTTCAAGTATGTCAGAGAGAGAAAGATTATAAGACTGGCTTTCAAGAGACTTAACATTAACTGGCCACCGAATTTTCGCCAACTTCTTTCCACCAGAAGTGCTTTTAAAAATTTCTGTGAATTTGTTGTAAATATTTGTAATTCTTCTTAACCTCAATTTTTTTTATTTCCCTTGAATGTGTGTTTAATACTTACTTCTGTAAGCCCCGAGTGATACTTTGTGGTGCACGGGGATTTTTAAATTGTTTTCAATAAAAAAAATTATCTATAAATAATGAATTAAAAAATCTTGCAGATAGAGATATTGAAACTATTTTTTCTCTAATCGTTTGAATGTTCGATTAAACATATGTGTTAAAAAAACACTATGGGGAAAAGCCTAGATATATATTTACATTTACTGAAAAAAAAATTCGAAAAGAAAATAATACTATCTGATAAAAACATTTCAGTACTTTATTTTAAATTTATAGTTTTCATTTCCACTGTGTTTAGTAAAATCCGTATCAGACGAAAAAAATGTATATTATACAAAACAAACAGAATATTCTTTATTTTAACAATAATTTCCTTCTTTGGATTTGAAACAATAAAATTGATTAAAAATGTTCATTTAGCAATTAGTTGTGACATATACCGTTTGCTTAAATAATGGCCTAAAATAAAAAAAAAAAACTCTTTTATTAATATCCATCTCAGATGCAAAAAAGAAGGGGGGGGGAGTAAGATTGCCGAATTTATTTTTCTACCCATGCTCTGTAAGCACTCAAAATCTAGAATTCGGGCCATGTTGACCACAATTAATTATTACTGCCCTTTGGCTACCACTGAAGACCCACCATTAAGCGCAGCGATGCACGTTAATCTGTCGAGTGCTCAAACGTTCTCCCTTTGGTGCGATTTGGTAGTTAGGAGAGATGGATGCCTGCTCATGTATCGTCCTCGTCACTTGCTCCTCTTTCAAAATTTCGAGGTCCGTCGCCAAAAGCCCTCGAGTAGGTGAACATTTTCAGCCATTCAAAATATAATTTTCTGTAAAATATGAACAAGCCCAACTTTTTTGTTAGATCTTCACGGTCATTTTCAGACTGTATTTACTCCCGATTGAGCCAGTTTATAGACAGTGGCACAAACAATTGAGGATACACCTTACTTTTACTTGATAAATCCAACTTTCAATTGAAATAACACATTAACTAGAAGTGCAAACGTGTTTTTATTTTCACACGTAACAAAAGGGTTGATTTACAGTAAAAATAACGAAAATCAACAAAAAAAATATCAAAAATTAAAAATTTCACAAGTATTTTAAATAAACATAGGCAGATCTTCACCTCAAAAAATTGAGGATACACCAATGAAATGTTTGTTTTAACTACCGCTAGATTTTTTTTCTGCTTGCTACTATAATAGCTTAAGTTTGGCCAATTTTATCTTAAACTTTTTCGATTGCTACTTTTGTCGTCTGAAGTTGGTTTTGTGAATTTCAAGTCGAATTTTAAATGGAAAATGGGTCCTCAGAGAGAGACCAGTATTGATGTAAGAAAATTTATATTAAGGTTATTTAAGAAAGGAAAATCTTATCGTGAAATAGCTAAAATTGTCGGTAGAAGCCACTCGTGTGTCCATAAAATCATTGAAAGATTTAAAAGCGATGGATTAAATTGAAAATAAAAGTAGAAGAGGAAGGAAAAGTATTCTGAGTGATGTAGCCAAAAGGAAAGTTTTGAAAGATATCAAGATTGATCCTAAACTAAGTGTTACACTTATTGGTAAACTAATTTAAATTTTGCAAAGCTAGCAGTGAAATTTATGTGTCGAGGAGGCATGAAGACGAAAAACAGTTTCTTAAAATTGGCCTTTAATAATCAATCATAAAGTCACTGTGCTCGTTACTGGAGCGATAAAAAAACAATAAGTTCAAAAATCAACATTACCAGAGACATCCGATTCGAACCGTCTTCTAATATTGTAAAATGAATTTCTAATCTAAAATGGTGATGCAACCTGCAGTTGCATTGCCAACCAGCCGTTCTCTCCCTCTAAGAGTTAAACCACTCACTTCTTATATTTCTGTTTCTCCTTCCCTCCTTGAAAAACTAACATGAGCCGAGTTTAAATACTCGCTCGATTTGCATGGCAGTTGCTGCCAACCACAAATCACGAAACTCAAAAAGATCAGGTTCGAATCGGTGTTCTTACTTTCATTGAGATCATGGAATGGGATTGGAAAAACAACACAAGGAGATCATAAAAATTTGGATCCGACTTTTTAAATATCTAACAATCGGCCCCCTTTTTCCAATCTCGCACCATTATCTCTTACAAATCAGTAAATTAATTTTTAATCTATAATCACATGTTATACAATTTAACACAAAAAATACATTTTATTCACAATCTTTATTGTAATAAACAAACTAATATTTTAATCTTAAAGAAACAAAGTATATATATTATTCTCTAAAAAGAAATAATTTTCTAAAAAATTCTAACAATTTTTCCTTTACCATGGGTTTGGTAAAAATGTCCGCCAAATTATTTTGGTACCTATATATTTAATTTGGAAAACCTTGTCGTATATCAAATTCCTTAGAAAATGATAACGAACATCGATATGTTTTGTTCTATAATTTTCTACTGGTGACTTTGAAAAACTTATAGCAGCTTGATTATCACAAAACATTCCATTTTCACTTAATTCTAAATTTAAACTTTTATTATCAATTACATTCTTTAACTAAATGAATTCCTTAGCTGCTTCTGTTAAACTAATATACTCAGCTTCCATGGTGGACAGACTAACGGATTTTTGCTTGAAAGTTCGCCATGAAATTGGAGTTTCGTCTATAAAAGTTATGAACCCTCCCATCGACACTCGATCATCCCTATTTGTAGCAAAATCTGAGTCTGAATAACATCTTAGTTTTAATGATTTAACTTTTGAAAGTTCTAATTTATATTCTTGAGTGTATTTTAAATAACCTAATAATCTCAATAAGCAATTCCAATGTTTTATTCCCGGGTTTGCTTGGAATTGAGATAATACATTTACTGCATACATAATAACGGGTCTTGTATCTAACAATTTTATTATTTTCATCATATTTAATGGTATAAACCCAACGGTTTTCTAAAATTTTTATATTATCCGGATGGTCAACTAAATCCCAAACTTTACGTTCCATCATTAGGTTAATTTCTTTATCCATTGCATCATGCCATTTAGATGCGTCTCTGGATCTTATTGCCTGTTTGTAACCGTTAGGAATAGTTACTTCAACCATAAGAGCTTCTTGTTGCTCTGACAAATCTGAAAATCCCTGGGATTCGGTATTATCTTTTCTAAAATTAAATAAACTAGGATCATACTCAATATTATGCCTCTTACAGTATCTCTCTATTTCGTTAAAAGATTTCAATCGGGTTGCTTCCCCTTCTATACTATAATATACGTTAGATCCAGTTACTTTCCTACCTATATTTCGAATCCACTTAACCTCTGTACATGGGATCAAGCTATGATTATCGGAAGATACATCTGGTTTTCAGATGTTGAGGGCGTTTCCGTACTTGTCTTTGAAACTAAACGACTCGTTAATGAATCTTTTACTCTATCAGAATCATCCTCATCATCATAATAATCAGGAAGGTTTAAATTATATCCAAGGTTACTATTAACTTTCTGTCTAAAATTAATTCCCCTCTTATTTTCATCGAATATATCTCACATTAATAGTCTCGACTAATTTATTTTCATCTATTAACCATATTCTATAACCCTTAGTACGTTGTGCGTATCCCATCATAATTCCCATTTTCGCACGCATATCGAATTTTTTTCTAATTTGTTTTGTCACACCAGCATATGCCAAACATCCAAAAGATGCAATACCGATGGTTTTCTACCTGAATATTTTTCGAAAGGCATTTTGTTACTGTCTTTGTGACAAATTCGATTCCACGCATAAGTGAAACAAAGTAATGCTTCTCCCCAAAACTTATGGGGAACTTCACTAGACTTAAGCAATGTGTGTTTTGATGCCATCTACAGCGGTTAAATTGAATCTCTCCGCGACCCCATTCATTTCTGGCGTATATGAATTTGTTACCTCATGCTTTATACCCAGTTCTGTCAAGAAATTATCCATATCCTTATTACAAAATTTTAGTCCGCCATATCAGTTCTAACTGCTATTACCTTTTTACTTAGAAAACGTTCTGCTCGTTTCTGAAATCTTATAAACGTATGAAATACGTCAGATTTATTTCGGATGGGAAATACAGTCACCTTTCTTGAATAATCGTCAATTATACTCAAGAAATATTTATTACCGCCTTGGCTTTCAGTTGGCATTGGACCACAGAGGTCCATATGCAACAATTCCAATGGACGTTTTGATCTTACGGCCCCCGTCTTTTTGAATGAAACTCTCTTGGACTTTGCTAATTTACACGGTATACAATGAGTCTTACCATTATCAGTTAAGCGTGGGAGACCTTTTACGCTATCATTTTTACTAGTTTTTACCAAGTAATCGTTATTAACATGACAAAAGCGTTGATGCCATATTTCTATTGATCCGTTTTTTTGTTTTAGCGGTTACATCACTAAAAAAACTAATTTCTTTTACTCTTTGGTATAATGTAATGATCCGGCTTAAAAAAATACAAATTTTCATGGCGTGTCGCCAAGAACAATTTTATCCAGTCTTTATTAAAAACATTAATTTTACCTTTAGTACCCACAAAATGCGCACCTTTTACTTTCTAATCTGGAACCGGATAACAAATTTCTCCTCAACTTAGGATTAAATAATACATCAGTCAAAGTTATTTCATGAAAATTCCCCTTATATTTTACCCGAAATCTAAGTGTACCGATTCCTTCTACGGGACAACTTTTATCCTCCGTTGCTAACGACATTTTCATGTTAGTTATCGGTTTAAGATCTAAAAATAAACTCTTGTCATTACAAAAATGACTCGTGGCAGCAGTATCTATTACCCAAACACCTTTATCAGAGTTTTCCTCAAATAAGATACAACTAGTTACGAGTTGTTTATCTAGTTCTAAAAGACTACATTCAGCTTCACAAAATCTTAAATTTATATTAAACTCTGTGTTAAAAGTTTCATTTACAGTTGAAGGAGATTTTGTAGAGACTTTTTCTCTTTACAGTTTACTTTAAGATGCTCCTACTTATTACATACATAACACGGACCTATAGTCTTAATAGATTGTTTAACATTTTTAATAGTTTTACAGTTAAATACCTTACCACCTTTCTTTTGGTAATCATTCTTGCCATTTGGATCTCCATGAGCTGCAGCCGTAGCACCAGGTAACGTCTTCGACTTCTTCGAAGTGAAACTGCTCAAGTAAGCATTCTCCGCTTTCTCCAAATCTTGTTTCATCAACTGAAGACGATTGGCTTCTAATATCAGCTCTGCTTCAATTTTGACAACTCTGAAGTCCTCTTCTTTCCATCTGTAGATTTGTTGCACGGTAGACTGGAATTCCTAAGGAAGCACCTTATTAATTGAAATCCTATGTACAGGTCGTCCAATTTATGACCCGCTTCTTGTAGTCTGGTTGCCGCTGTCTTTACACGAGATATGAAGATTCCAACATCTTCCCCTGGTTGGTATTTTGTTCCAAAAAATTGATCTAATAGTTGAATTACTCTTGCTCTTGTGACTGGTTCGAAGTGATCTTTTAATATCTTCCATGCCGCTACTCCGTCAGTTGTTTCCGTTATCAGATTTTTCAAATCTGAACTGATGTTAGTATAGATCAACGTATAACATCTATCCTTACGAAGTTGTAAATCTAATTTTTCCTTGTATGTTGCCTCTTCATCAGGTTGCTCTGGCTTGGTCTGTATTATAAACTGCCAGCAACCATAATGCATTAAGAGTACTTGCATATCATGCTTCCATGTGTTCCAGTTATTTGGAGTCAACACTGATATCTGGTTGTTAAACTCCATATCTGTTACTCGATTTAGCGTACTAGCAACAGAGTTCATAAAAAATAGTTCTAGACTGGAACAGTATTTAAATAGACAAAGTTCATGGCCTGGTTCAACTGCTTAGCCTGTCTCGACACAGTACATGGACTGGGCCCATAACCAAATTTGTTTCACTTATTGGTAAACTAATTTAAATTTTGCAAAGCTAGCAGTGAAATTTGTGTCGAGGAGGCATGAAGACGAAAAACAGTTTCTTAAAATTGGCCTTTAATAATCAATCATAAAGTCACTGCGCTCGTTACTGGAGCGATAAAAAAACAATAAGTTCAAAAATCAACATTACCAGAGACATCCGATTCGAACCGTCTTCTAATATTGTAAAATGAATTTCTAATCTAAAATGGTGATGCAACCTGCAGTTGCATTGCCAACCAGCCGTTCTCTCCCTCTAAGAGTTAAACCACTCACACACTTCTTATATTTCTGTTTTTCCTTCCTTTTCGAAAAACTAACATGAGCCGAGTTTAAATACTCGCTCCATTTGCATGGCAGTTGCTGCCAACCACAAATCACGAAACTCAAAAAGATCGGGTTCGAATCGGTGTGCTTACTTTCATTGAGATCATGGAATGGGATTGGAAAAACAACACAAGGAGATCATAAAAATTTGGATCCGACTTTTTAAATATCTAACACTAAGTGCAGTCAAATTAGCCGCAGAAACTTCTCGAATAATGTGCAGAAGTATAAGTGCTGAAACTGGGAGAAATGTGATTAGACATGCTGGATATAGCAGTCGAGTTGCTAGACAGAAACCTTTCATAAGCTCACAAAATCAGAAAAAGCGTTTGGAGTTTGCAAAAACTCATCAGTTGAAGACAGGTAACTTTTGGAAGAAAGTTATATTTAGTGACGAAAGTAAATTCAACATTTTTGGAAGTGATGGCCGTCGCACCGTTTAGAAAAAGCCGAACACCGCTTTGGATCCAAAAATTTACGTCCTACAATTAAGCATGGTGGTGGCTCCGTAATGGTTTGGGGTAGTATGGCTTCAAATGGGGTAGGAAATTTAGTTTTTATAGATGGCATAATGTATCTTAAGCTTTATATAGATATACTCAACAACAATCTTAAAGAAAGTGCAAAAAATTGGGTTTAGATGGAAATTTTGTTTTCCAGCAAGACAACCACCCCAAACATACGGCACGTAATGTCAATATGTGGTGTCTTTTTCATTGTAAACAGCAATTGCACACACCACCACAGTCCCCTGACATCAATGTCAGAAAATTTGTGGGCCACACTCGAAACAGCGGTCCAAAAACACTAAATTAGGAACAAAGCCCTTTTAAAGCAAGTGTTACAAGAAGAATGGGATAAAATATCTCCAGATACCACCAAAAAATTGGTCGAATCGGTTGATTTGATTTGATTTAATATTAACGTCGCACTGTTCAGCTACACGAGAACTTTTGGCGACGGACCACGTAATTTTGAACCATGGTCAAGTGACGTGGATGACACCTGAGCTGGCACCCCCTCTCCTAACTACCACACCAAACCACGGGAGGACATTTCAGCTCTCGACAGATTTAACGTGCATCGCTGCCCTACACGGCGGGTCTTTAGTAGTAATGGGCTCGAACACGTGACAAGGCAAGCCACGGTCCGATACCTATACCACTCGGCTACCGCGGCCACTTGGTCGAATCGGTACCAAGACGTTTGGAGGACATTATAAAAGCCAAAGGACATGCAACCAAATATTGACACTGTCTTTGTTTGTGATACGTCACACAAATTTCATTGGTATATCCTCAATTTTTTGAGGTAAAGATCTGCCTATGTTTATTTCAAATGCTTGTGAAAGTTTTAATTTTAGATATTTTTTTGTTGATTTTCATTATTTTTACTGTAAATTAACCCTTTTGTTACGTGTGAAAATAAAAACACGTTTGCACTTCTTGTTAATGTGTTATTTCGATTGAAAGTTGGATTTATCAAGTAAAAGTAAGGTGTATCCTCAATTGTTTGTACCACTGTATAAGTATGATAGACTATATTTAAAATCATTCCATGTCAAACTTTTATTTTCTTCACATAGTTTCAGTTATACAAAATCCCTAATTATAAAGAAATATTTTTATAAAATATCTTTGATATGTGCCTCTAATTCAGATTTGATCTAAGTTTAAGTGATATTATTTGATTTATAATATTATTGAGAATGAAATGTCCTCTAAAGTTTTTAAGGAAGAAAGGAAATTGGAATAAATCAGTTGATTAATGGTTTCTTAAAGTCTCAACCAAACCAAAACAAGAGTTACTGGCGAGTGGATCTCGTAATCCTGAACCATGCTAAAAACAATTTAAATACTTAGCAAAACCTTTATTCTGCATGATTTGTTTGACAGCAAAGGTTAATGATTTTCAAAAAATCTACAAAGAAAATAATACACTTATCAGAATTCCTATTTGAGGATTATAATGCTTAATAATTCCTATTTGGTGATTCCTATTTGATTTTTATTTCATGGTTACGGCAAAGAGATGAAAAAAGTTTTTTGTGTGTCTAATTGAGTTGATGACACTCTACTTTGAAGAATGGAGGGGAATCTGAAAAAAAAAACACCAGCTAAAAAAGACAGTCACACATGACGTAGGAGCATATATTTAAAAGCAATATGTTAGAAGTTACAAAAGTTTGATTGCATAGTTATAGATTACAAAAAAAAACTGATTCATAACTAATTGCATGTTGATAACAGATTACACGCGCAATTAAATTCACCTGTGGATTCTCCAAAGAAGCTTAGAGCTGATGTTATTCAGAATAGGACCCCGGACTATGGAACTATACGTAATGAATATTGCAAAATACTTATCTCGTAGATAATAGACGTCTTCTTGCAGAAGACGTCTTGTAGCCCTTGACCCTACACACAAATTTAGGCTCCACCTATGATCTTAAAAGTAGACAGTACGTAGCATACGTTGTCACTCCTACAAACAATAGCCAAAGCAAGTAAATGTGCATGACTAACAAAATAGCACAAACCGGGTCGACTGACTGCCACCTTTTGACTGCATGAGTAATGATGCTGTATGGTGGTAGACCGCAGCCTGTACGCGGATCACAGTCATCACATGTAGCCAGTTGACACTTTGTCCGAGATTCCCAGTTTTTTGGAGAATGCAACCGGAAACAACATTTGACCACTGAAATTGTTGGATGATGATTTTAATGATTTTATTAAGGTTGATTCAAGAACGAGACGAGGCCCCTTTTGCGGCCGAGGCCCATAGCTTAAGATATCTCCGAGCATGACCATTGTAAGTGTTATGGACAACACAACTTAATCCTTGTAGTCCTTTTATAGCATAGCTCGTATTTTAAATACAAATTTTGTGAGGTTTTCCAAGAAAACTTACTAACAAAAAGAAGTTGCATGTGCTTAATTCCCTCTGTCGAACCTTTAAGAATACCGTCAAAAAGTAAACAGTTCTTGTAAAATGGATCTCCCATATCTTAATAATCATTATATTGGATTTTCAGGACTGAATTTCAATTTAGAATTCTAAGGAGGTGTAGATATTGGTTTTTTGAACACTGAGACCCTATTTTCCAACCATTTTGATTTCATGAACGTTATTTAAAAATGTACGGAATTTCCATTTTCTTTCTGAAACCTATACTGTTGGATTTATTTTAATGCGATGAAAAGAAAACAAAATAAAGAAAAGCAAGGAAGATTTCTGCTTGATTGCATTTTTACATCATTCTCAGAGAATATGTCTTACAGCTTTGCAAAACCCTGCTAAATTCGGAAAAATAATATATTTCTTTTTTTAAAAAAAAGGAAGAAAAAGTGTTACAAGTTAGAAATCTTCGTAATTATTTGATTTTCTTCAGATGCGTTTCATTGAGAAGAAATGAATTGATTCAACAACAATTTAAAAGGAAAAGTCGAAATGGGCTAAATTCATGACGGTCACATGATAAAGGCAATCAGGTGTTTTCCATTGATTAAAAACTGACATACTAGTTCTTCTACTGGTACAGTTTTGATAACATTTAAAACTTGATGATTGGTTAAAGATATGTCCACACGTGTGTAAAAATTCTTCAAATAGATTTTAAAATTAAAAAAAAACAACCTTATATATATATTATATGTGTAGTTTTAAATTAAGTTCATTTTGTTTAACTATGTGCATTATTATCGTTGACAGATGTATATTTTTTCAAAGAAAGTTTCTGCAAAAAGCAAAAATTGGCAACAGCACATGAACTAATTGGCTGGAAACGTGTGATTACATTTATTATATGAGTATGACGTCACATGAATTTATGAATGGATTAGCTGGAAACACGTGAAAGAAATTAGCATGTGACTATGACGTCACATGAATTTAGCCCATTCCCGGAGGATTAGCGAATTCTAAATGCTTAACTCATAGAAATAAGCTTTAACCTGAGTTTTCGGTAAACTCCGACAATTGAACTCCTTCATAAAACATACTTTTGACAAAATGATTTTTTTTGTAATAAAAGGGTTTTGCTTTTCATTGTCAGTAATACCTCGACTTACGCTAATCGGAGTTACGTGATTTTCAAATCTCGTCGATTCATCTTTTTCTCTTTTTTTATCACTGAAACTCAGGTGGAATCAGTGTCAAAATCTGGTGAAATTGGTAATGTGATTGAGAAGTTGTTGATCTTGCCAGGCAAATAAATTTAAGAAGTGGATAATGACGACGTTCAAGAACTGCTGGATTCCCACAATCAGGAGCTGACAATTGAGGAGCTCATAGAAATGCATGAGCAAGAGCAAGACATTGAAGAACTTGAGTCTTTAGACCCAGTGTGCAATAAGAAGATCGAATGACGGTTGGGAATTTGACAGAAGACTTCAGTTGAATTGAAAACGGTTACAAATCTTAGTGAATACAGAATCCAACAATTTTTTCAACGAAACAAGGGATAAAAAAATATTAGCATGCTACGAGGAAATTTTGTTGGAGAAAAAAAATTTTGAGCCCGGCAGGCTACTTGTTAGAATTTATTAAACCTTCTACATCAAAATAACTTCGGTTTAAGATTTTATATTTGTAATCTGGGGTTTTATCAATCTTTTTTTGCTCTAAATTATTATTTTCTTTCGCCTCCGGCCCCAACTAAAAATAATTTAATGTATCCATTTACGAAGTAATTAATACCCGCGGTTATTACTCAGTCCCCCCTATCGCGTAAGTTCGAGGAATAACTGCATCTGTTTTAGACAGCGTTTATTACTTTTCAGCATTACCTTTAGTCTAAGCTTTGTGGAAATCGGAATTTTTTTTCTTCCTCTCTTATTTTGCATGCAAATCTAAGATTAAATTCTCTTGCAGAATATCTTTCCTTAACAAAAGCACGCAGTAGCGATTCAAAATTCCATTTTGGAAATGTCTGATTCGAAGTAATATCCTTCTTTCAACGAGTTGGACACGATAAATTGTTTTTGTTATTGACGTAACATTAAACTTTATCAATTAATGGCAAAAGGAAGTATTTGCATCATAAATAGTAAAATAAATACAAAAAGGATGTTATTCAAACTTGAAAACTTAAGACATTTAAAGATAAAAATTTATGTTGTAAATGTACTACAATTTATTTTTACGAGTACATATCAATAAATAGTTCTTGTATACTCTTCCAAGTGTTCTTTGTATTTTTAATTATGTAGAAACTGACAAACAAAGGTATATATTTAAAAAGAAAATTAGTACTTTTCTTATTTAAATTTTATAACTATTGAAAATATACATTCATACTCGTAAATTGAGGATAATGGCAATTTCTTTAATAAATAAGACTACAGAAGCCCCACAAAAAAGAAGTAAATAAAGAGTGTTTTTTTCCAGGTATAGAAGTTTAAGTTGGCATTACTTTCCAAGATGGTGACCGATTTAACAGCTGTCAAGTGATTTATTCTCAGTTTGGTTTGGCAATTCATCATGAATAGACTCACGCCTGAACAACGCTTTCAAATTGTGCAATTTTATTTCGAAAATAATGGTCGATTTTCATAAGCGAATTTTGTTTAGCGATGAAGCGCACTTCTGGTTGAATGGCTACGTCAACAAACAAAACTGCCGCATTTGGAGTGAAGCTAATCCCCAAGTGTATGTCGAAACACCGTTACATCCAGAAAAACTGACTGTTTGGTGCGCTTTATGGGCTGGTGGAATCCTTCTTCAAAAACGATGAAGGCCACAACGTTACAGTCAATGGTGATCGGTATAGAGCCATGATTACTAACTTTTTCATTCCTGAATTGAACAATCATGATGTCCAGGAGCTGTGGTTCCAACAAGACGGCGCAACATGTCACACAGCTCGTGCCACAATCGATTTATTGAAAGACACGTTTGGTGACCGCCTCATTTCACGTTTTGGACCTGTGAATTGGCCTCCAAGATCTTGTGATTTAACACCGCTAGACTATTTTCTGTGGGGCTATGTAAAGTCATTGGTCTATGCGAATAAGCCACAAACGCTTGACCATTTGGAAGACAACATTCGCCGTGTTATTACCGATATACGGCCACAAATGTTGGAAAAAGTCATCGAAAATTGGACGCCCAGATTGGACTACATCCGAGCCAGCCGTGGCAGTCCTATGCCAGAAATCATATTTAAAATGTAATGCCACAAGATTATCTTTCGAATAAAAAAAATTCATGTCAATCGAATAATACATCGTTGTTTTATTGCAATTTAAAGTTCTATACCTCTCAAAAAAACACCCTTTACATCTCTCGAAATATCAGCGTGAGCTAGAGTGTAGGGTTATCGTAAGAACTAGAATCAAACATTATCTTAATATGACTTTATTAAGATATTCAACTTAAACTTTGAACAAATATATAAATTAATGAATGAGAGAATCTGCGATGACGTAATACGCAACACACAATATAATACAGACCAATCTCAATAATTGAACCGCCTAATCTTCAAATATAATAATAATAAGTAATCAATCCTACCTTATATTATTCTGTAATAAACTTGTCTTTATCTATAGTGGTAAGTAGTTTTACGTTTAACTTCTAAACGATCACCAATATGTTTATCCACAACACGTAGAACTTGAATCTTTGAACGTCGAACTTCAATAATCATCCAATACCATAACGCACATCAATTGTCACAAACATTCCTTTACACTACCATTACATTGCCATCATTGCCATCACGCTTACTCTAAGATTGATTGATTGATTGATTGAAAGGTTGAAGGGGATATAGAGCAACACAGGCTATGATCCCTCAAAAAAAAAAAAAAAAAAAGACAAGACAAGAGAAATCCTAATAGATTAGTAGATATTGAAAAATTTCATTCCCTTTAAAAAAACTCTGAAAGTTGATTTATTATTCATTGCCCTTTCCAAAACATCTCTAAATGTAATAGTGGAATGTGGATCAATACGAAGAATAGACCAGAGATTATTACGATGCCTAGTATATCTAATACAATTTAATATAATGTGGTCCAAATCATTTATACGTTTACATGTAATACACATTGCGTTATCCTGTAAATTAAATCTATGTAGAAGGCCTGGAGTAATAATCATTTTACTGAAGATTCGAGTGCTTAAGATTTCTTCTCTTCGATTCTCTGTCCACTTTGAAATGATATCAATGGTTGGAATATTTCCCAATTTTTCAAAATATTTGCTTGAGTAAAATGTTTCATTGATTTTTTGAATTCTATTTCGATATATATTTTTATGAATGTCTTCTGAAGCAATCCAGTCAATGTAAACATTGGACTCCGTGACCGATCTTGCGAGATTATCCGCCTGCTCATTCCAAACAATTTTCGAGTGTCCCGGAGTCCAAAGCAGAATTAACTGATTAACGTAGTTAGATAGCATATAAATTTTGTTAGCAAGTCTATCAATTACCTTATTGGATTTGATCGAGAAATTTTGAAGTGCAGAAAGAACCGAAAGACTATCCGATAAAACAAGTAAATTTACATTAGATTCCACCAGATCATCTAAAGCTTGACAAATGGCCAAAGTTTCTGCAGAAAAAATGGAGTTATAATGTTTGATCCTGTAAGCAAATGAAGATTTTTTTGATATACCTGCTATCGATGTAATTTGGTCACATTTTTTGAAGCATCAGTAGATATAATGAAAAACTTCTGAAATTCCCGTTCGACCGTTTCATCAAATAAAACACTTATTGCAGGAATCGGTAGATTTTTATCTTGAAATTTAAACCTATTGGTATAAATTTTACATGGAAGGTCTAAAAAGGTAATTAATCTGGGAATTGAAATAATTTGATCACCACCAATATTTAAATCTTGCAGCACACTAATGATATAATTTTATCTTCTTCTAAAACATTAAGATTCATTGCTTCTGGGCTGTTGTAATAAAGAGGAGAGAAATCACTATTGGAGATTTGAGTAATAAAGAACTTGTTTGCCAATCTTCTAATTTTATCTGACAAAATCTCTTGACCAGCCAACTTTAGTAGCACAATATTTTGGGTCCATTGAGGGAGACCTAATGTTATTCGGATGGCTTTTGTTTGGATAACATTAAAAGGTTTTAATTGATTTTCAGACCATTTATTTATTATGTGACAAATATAATAAAAAACACTGCATATGCTGTTATTGACTAAATTAATAAGATCTCTTGATCTCGGCCCATAGTGTTTATATGCCATACCTTTTAGTGCATTGATCCTTTTCAAGGCTTTACTGCTTAGTTGATTTTTAATATATAAATTTTGACAACGTTTAGAAAAAAACTCCTAAATATTTAATAGAAGTTTGCCATTGTAGGGGAAATCCAGCCAACAAAATATTAGGAAGAGTATAATTTCTTTTATTTGATAATTCAGCTATTGTACATTTCTCTGGGCTTAAATTTAATTTCCAATATTTACACCACTGGAAAATTCTTTCCAGAGTATTTTGTATTTTTTTGCAAATAACATCAAGGGATTTATGAGAGCAAAATATAAAAATATCGTCAGCATACACCAGGCATTCAACTTCCGATTCTAAGGTTTCAAAAATATCATGCATGTAGATAGTATACAAAATAGGAGATAGGACACTGCCTTGGGCTAGGCCTTGCGGAACAAATTTTTGGGAGAAAAATAACCCCTCCATTTTATTTGGAAGGATCGAGATGTGAGAAATTTATGAATCCAATTTGCTATATTTCCTGCTATACCAATTTGTAAACATTTATAAATAAGACCATCCACATAAACAGAGTCGTATGCACTTTTAATGTCTAAACTTATTCCTACAAAAAAAAATTTCTGTAATTTTGCATTCATTATTGCTTTATGTACCAGATAAGTAGCACTTCTGCTATCTTTGAAAGGAACGAAACCACAATGTTGGGGATGAAGTTTTCTTTCTTTAGTTAAATAGTAAGAAATCCTATTAGCCAAAATTCTCTCAAAAGTTTTTGAAAATACAGAAGTCAGAGCTATTGGTCTGTAGGAAGATATCTTAGTTTTATCTTTACAAGGTTTCGGAATCGGGAGAATATGATTGCGCATGCTTCCAAGAATCTGGAACGATTGCATTATCAAATAATTTTTGGAAATATCTTAAAATTACATCCCGTTGACCCTGATCAAGATTTTTAAAGAAAATTGCTGTAACATGATCCGCCCCAGGAGTTGTATTTTTTGAATTTTTTATTGCACTATGCAATTCAAGAATATGGAATGGTTTATTAAGAAGGTTATTTTTGTCGTAGAGAAAATCCAAAGGAAGCGGTTCATGATAAGCATTTTTAGATGCAAAATAATCTGCAAACATATCTGCTTGCAATTGAGAATGAGTGATAAACCTATTATTAAGCTGAAGAATATTAAGTTTTTGATCCGTGTCAGTAACTGTGGAAATTTTTTTCAGAATATTAAAAAACATCTTGGGATTAGAAATATTATTGCATATCTTGTCCCAGTACATTCTTTTGGCATTTTTAATGTAGAATCTAAGTTTGCTCGCATATTGTTTATATCTGATCCATAATGCAGATGAAATTTCTTTAATAGCTCTTTTCCTAAATATTTTTTTAAGCTTATAGAATTTATAACACGTACTATTCCACCATGGTGGGAAGGATCTATTCGAGACTTTAATTTCCCTAATATTATTAGTAATGACTTGCGATACCTTATCAGAAAGATTCTCAGAATTAACTTCAGGATTACTTAAAATAAAATGCGTTTGGTTCATAACTGCTTGCCAGTTTACTTTTTTAAAAATTCGTTTATTTGAATTGAGGAGAGAAAGCTCTGTAATAATTGGACTATGATCACTTTCAAAGGAGCAATCTAAAACATAACTATTGCAGTATCCAGACATGCTTGAAGAACAAACTGTGAGATCTATCAATGATGTTGCACCTGCTGAACTTCTATAGGTGGGAACAGTCGTGTTAAGAAGAACCAAATTAGAATCAGTAATCCATTCAACAAATTCATTACTATACCTTGAAATGTGATCCGATCCCCACATCGGGTGATGAAGGTTAAAATCACCAAAAATAATCATTGGAGCCATCAGGGATTCGAGAAAAGATTTGATTATTATAATATTAAATCCCCGTGGAGCGTAAATATTTACAATATAAAATGAAATATTTCGAATATGTATTTTAATTGCGAGGATTTCTAATTCTCTGGTTTGTTGAATCTGTATAGGAATCTGTTGTGCAGAAATATTGGAAGGAACAGCAATTAATAAACCACCATCTGATCTGTCTTCTCTATCTTTTCTAAAAATGATTTTATTTGGAAGATTTATATTATCGTGAATTGATAAAAAAAGTTTCTTGAAAAATCCAGATATCTGCTTCAGAAAAGGGAGGGATATTTAACCATATGAATTTATTTTTGAGGCCTCTACAATTCCATTGAATTATATTCATAAATACTTGAGAAAAAAATTAACTAGAACAAACTATCCTCCCTTTGAGGAAAGAAAACCAAACTAATGAAGACAATAATTAGCCCCCAAAACAAAAACTTGAATAAAAGAAACATATTTACAAAAACCCATCTTACTTCCGTAATTATCCCCTGTCCAAGGTTATTGGATGCATCGCTTTCACTAGAAGCGCGTGTTTTATGGATTGAGGATTTATTACCAACAGCTTTTTTTTTCCGCAATGGGGAGTGACTCGATTTCCCCATTTCAAAAATCTTGCTAAGGTGAGAAAGTACAGATTCCATTGTTTTTTGAAAAGCTCCCATAATTAAAGTGGTTTGCTTTTCTAATATTGCTTGAAAAGATGTCAGCATGTTTTCAAGTTTTTTTTCTAGATAGCCTTGCATATCTAGATTAACTGTATTAGTCTGGATTACTGCAGAATAAGATGTCCTTTTATTGTCCCCGAACCTTCTTCGCGCTTCTCCCAATGTAAGATGTTGCTCACATTTCAATTCTAATATCTTTTTTTCTTTTATATATTCGCGGCAATTTAATGAGTTAGCTGGGTGATCACCTTTGCAATTTATGCATCTTGAGTTATTAGAGCATTGTCCAGAGTGTGAAACACCACAGTTGATACATACACTGGTGTGCAAAAATTAAGGACGAAGTCAAAAAATTAGCATATCAGCTGAATGAAGAGGCAGAGCGGACAGAAAGACCAATCAGGAGATTAAGTAAGGTGATGTACGGTAGCACATGCGCAGATATGCAGGTAGACGTAATGGGGGAGTGTCTGAGTAGTATAAAGCATGTTGTCGGTGTAAGATCAGTATTTCTGGCAAAGAGATTGCACGCCGTATAGCAGTTAAAATCACACCGAGTTGCTGCCTCAGCGAGAAATGGCGAATAATCAATCTGTTAGACGACATCTGGATGCTTTTACCCGAGGTCGAATCATTGGGAAGTTGGAGGAAGGCCGCAGTGTGACAAGTGTGGCTGCAGAGTTCGGAATTGCTCACAGCATCGTTTCACGACTTTGGAGACAATTTCAAACTACAGGAACAGCTATCCGGAGGTTCAGTAGTGGTCGTCCACGAGGAACCACACCCGCAGATGACCGGTACATTGTCTTACAGGCCAGAAGAAACAGGCAGCAAACAGCAGGAGAAATCGCTAGACACACGACACAGGCGACTGGACGACCGATATCACGTTTTACCGTGGCCGGAAGACTGCACGGTGGTGGTCTGTTTGCACGACGCCCTGTACGGTGTGTACCTTTAACGCCTGCCCATCGGAGAAGGCGTTCTCTGTGGTGCCGGGAACACCGGAATTGGAGAGACAATGAATAGGGACGAGTACTTTTTACAGATGAGAGCAGATTCAGTTTGAGTAGCGATTCTCATCGCATACTCATCTGGAGAGAGCGAGGAAGCCGCAATCATCCCTCGAACATCATTGAAAGGGACAGGTATGGAGGTCGCGGTGTTCTCGTTTGGGGAGCATCATGCTTGGTAATCGTACAGACCTTCACATCTTCGACGCAGGTTCAGTCAACGGGACCCGTTATTGTAACGAGATTCTTCTTCCATATGTGCGTCTTTTTAGAGGCGCTATGGGTCTGCAGTTCCTTTTCATGGACGACAATGCACCATGTCATCGCACAGTAGCTGCCGAACAGCTCTTAGAGAGTGAGGATATTGAACGTATGGATTAGCCGGCACGATATCCGGATCTCAATACCATCGAGCATGTATGGGATTTTCTAGGCAGACGCTTGGCAGCTCGTACCTTACCACCAGTAACGATTCGGGAGCTTCGATTGGCGCTGCAAGACGAATGGTCAGCAATGCCTCAACAACTCATTGACACCCTCATTCTCAGCATGGGCAGACGCTGTGAAACCTGCCTAGCAGTCAGGGAGATCATATCCCCTACTAAAGACCGGATGTTTCTTGCTGGACACCCATCACAGGGATATTTCGGCCTTCAGTCGCATTGCGCTCCATGCTACTTTTTCAATCAAGCTTCTTTTTATCCCTCTGATTTCTCTTTTAGTAAGTGTTGCTTACATATTACACATGTCCTTACGTATTGGGGATCTTACGGTATTAAATGTGTTGATTTGGAAAGCTTTTGTACAAAGCTATATTGAAAAAACCGTCTCGTCCTTAATTTTTGCACACCAGTGTATTGCAGTTTTTTGGCAAAATCTAGTAGAATGAAGAAAACTAAAGCATGTTGTACATTGTCTGGGTTTATCGATAAACTTTTGAATTCGATGATTGATGAACCACAGTTACACAGTTTCTGGTAGAGTTGTCCCGAGTATTGTAATTAATACTGGTGAGAATTGTTGCTGTGAACCAGTTTTAATAAATCTTCTCATCTCTATTATTTCAAAATTATTAGTTTCTTGTAGCTCTTTTGCTATCTCATTCAGAGATATTTCGAGTGGTATTTCATAAATAAGGAATCTTGACGTGATTCCCTCCCAAAGAATATTCGTTTTAACTGACACATTTGAAATTTTCTCAAGAGAGAGTATTTGTGCTGCACATACTGGGTCTAGCGTAGAGAACCTTATCTTTCCATTACGAGTAAAAGACATACTTTTTATGTTTTCATGACGAGCAATTTTTTTCTTTATTTCTGCATTTAAAAGCTGTGGGTTAGACTTTGGAATCTGAGAGGATCCTTGACTATTTTCAACCAAGATATTGATTTCGGATATAATTCTTTGTCCAGCTCGTAGAATAATTTCCGCGTCCCTCAGAGAAGATCTGAAAAATTTTGAATATCCTGTTTCCATTGTTAAACTATTATCGATTAAGGGTTGTTCAACATCAGAGACGATGAATCCAGAGTGACTCAGCTTGAATCTTTTTTCAAATCAAAAAACCAGAGAATAATAGAAATTGGAAAATTACCAAAAAACAGAACCAAAAGTAGGGGGAAAAAACCCCTCTTGCTCTGAAAAGGGGAACCAAATAAAAAAAGAATGATACAACCTTTTAAGACTTGAGGAAATTAATACACCACCTTCAACCTTTCAACCGACCACCCTCGAAGTTCGAAAACCAATCCAACTCTAAGATCCTATATTTATCATTTATTATTTGCATCTCTTCACTTCTCGTTTCTTGGATTTGGTTGGAAAAGAGTTGCCATTAATTCTGGCCCAAAGAACCCAAAGGACTTGTTAAAGAAAAGACGCGTAAGTCGTCACAAACCGAAAAAAATCAAATTTGTTTTAATTAGTTGATCAGAAATAGCTAAAACCTTTCGAAAAATAATACATTTTATCCCTATTGCGGATGATTAGTTGATGAATAATAGTGTCGGAAGGAAGGTTCTTTCTGGGTACCTTCCGTTCCGAACGAATGCGGGTACTTAACCGATCACGCCAAAACGATCGTCTTCGCATGATGTTGGTACTAGTTCATATGGATATCACACCGCCGCAATAGGAAAAGCAGAGATGATATTGTTCGTTATTGCTCATATTGCTAACATTATTTAAACACAAAGAAAAAAGAATGCGTGTGTGTTTTACATCTGTTACTGGCATAATTAACTTTCTACTCCTTGAACTTCAAGGATATCATAATGCTGGAGTAACTAAGACACGTGGTACTTTTTTCTGCGTGGTTTTAGCACTTTTATTTATTTAACTTCTGCTTAAAAGTTATTTTTCACGAGTGAGTGCAGCACTGTTTTCCTTTGTCCCACACTTATTTAATAAAGATTCAAATCTCTCTTGCATTAAATCTTTCTTATTTACAGGTTGGTCTCCCATTCCCGCAGAAGTCACAATATGCTTGAAAACAGGTTTCAAAAATATTTGTTAATAATTCAAAATATAAAAGGCTAACATAAATACACTGTCTAAATTCTGTGGAATGAACGGAATGCAGGGTGCACACACACATCATTGCGAAGCAGCTATGAACGGTTCAAAACTGACTAAAAGCATCTAGAATGAATTCAAAGAACTCGAGTGCTGTTTTTCATACTTTAACGATCAAGTAATAGTTATTCTATATAGAATACTTAGTTTAATCATAGAATTCAATAATTTTATACACCTTAACCGACTTGTCTAGTTATTTCATGAAATATCTAGTTATTCTATGAGAAATAACGGATTTTTTACACTTTAACGGTAACATATATATAAACTTCCACACTTATTTAACATGGATTAGATTTTTTTTTTTTGAAAAATTACTTTCCATATTATCACAAAGAAATTTATCCACAATAATTAAATGTAGCATGTATAATCGTAATACATTTGTAAAATGGAAAACATTTAAAATACAATAATACCTTTTGTAAAGGACACCTTTAGCTAAAGAACAATTCAATTCTATAGGTTTCAATCCATTTGTGAAAAGAGATCTTACCGCATTTAAATCTTATTAAGGAACATTCTATTTAAGGAATACTAAAAAAAGTTTTAAATATAATATAAAAGTACTCTGTCTAATTAAAAGTAGAAATATTTTGTCAAGTTACTAGGAAAAACCACGATTAGATTGCAAAGTGTATCTATGTATTGGACAGCATCAATGGATAACACAGGCTCGTAACACAAAGTTGAGCCCAGCAATGTTTTGAGAAAGCAGACTTTGAAATTCCAGTTTTAGTCACCCTCTGTAAAAATACTACTGATGAAAATGAATTATTTTAATTTGTCAAAATCGGTGGCAGTGCTCAAATGCGAAAATATTTAGAAATCAATGAAATGTACTGAAGACACCAATGACGACATAAAATATTTTAATTCAAATGTAGTGGATGATTTGATATTTAACAAAAAAAAAACACAAAAAGAGCCAGAGTTACACATACTTTAAAATACACCTAACAATTAAAAAAATTCACTATAATTGCTGGTGATAATGAAGAATTTAAGATCACCAGTGACTTTAATACCCACATGGGAAAAAAATACTTTCAAATAAACTCATATAGCGGATTATTTTCAATAAATTTATGTAAATACAAAACTCTATTTACCAATTTAGTAATTAAACTCTTTTAATTATAATTTTAATTTTTCATTAATTTCAAATTCAAACGGTACTTATTTTTATATTATTTATTTAAAGTTTTTGCTACAAATTGAATTTCTTATTATTAAATTGTATTTTTAATAGGTACCCTCCATCCATAAGGGCAAAACAACAAAATACCTGGTCTAATGGTCTGTGGCGTTTGGGCCTCAAACCGGATTTTACAAAGAATCGCAAAACCGTGACCTTTGGACCCCATAGGATCCTGGGGTCTCCCACCTTGCAAGAGTGTTGTACGTTTCGCTTTTGCCAGAGGGTGTCTCTTATTGGGATGGGTGCTA
This sequence comes from Trichonephila clavipes, assembly GCA_019973935.1. Classification (NCBI taxonomy): domain Eukaryota; kingdom Metazoa; phylum Arthropoda; class Arachnida; order Araneae; family Nephilidae; genus Trichonephila; species Trichonephila clavipes. Next base: position 399,690 of record BMAU01000011.1, on the reverse strand, counting down.
TAATACATTAAGGATAGTTCATCGAGACTATATGGAGAAAACAAATTCTTTTGAATTAGAATCTACTACCCGTTCAGTAAAGTGGTTCTATAGTATGAAGATCAGGATAACAATAATTTTTAAAATATAATGTCTCAAAGGGTTGGACCAGGGTTTGGCAGCCTATTCCACGCGGTACAATCCTCGGTGGCACTCTGCACTATTTTACAAATTTGTCACTTTTTGAGTGGATGGAAGTTGATAAATTTGTAATGGACCTAATTTGAGAAACATCTTCAAAACCATGGACATTTACGGAATCACGAAAAAATTTGTAAGATAACTCTAAAGATAAGTGCACAGCTATTTTGTAAATTATTGAATTCATTGCTGTAGAGATTTAATTATTTAAAGAGAGAAACTAGCATATACTCTGCTTTCCTCTTTTAGTTCTATATATCAAAAAGTAAAAAATCTTTCCTCATATAAAAAATATTTTGAGTCGTTGTTTAAAAATTTGTAATATTTGAAAAAAAAAATTATAAAAATTTGAAATTGTTTAACAACTGAATGCACATAATTGTGTCAAATTCACAAAAAAGTCATAAGCTACTTTCTTGATTTTGAGATATGAAAGTAAAGCGGCGCAAGCCCTAAGTTCGGTTCGCATTAAAATTTTCATTAATCTTTTTATTTAACTATATTGAGGGAAAATACTTATAATTTATGTTGTCTACTTTTTATTTTAAGAGAGAGAAATATGTTTCAAGATACGTAATACATGTACAATTTCAATTTTTTAAAATTTTTGTTGAAGAAATAGTTAAATTCTATGCAGTTTATTTTTTATATTAAGAAATATCTTTAAATGTTGCAAAATTAATATATAATAAATCTGTAAATCTACATTATATAAATCTATATTATTATCTGTAAATCTATATTATTATCTGTAAATCAATATTATATAAATCTATATTATTTTATCTGTAAATCTATATTATATCAATCTATATTATTTTATCTGTAAATCTATATTATATAAATCTATATTATTATCTGTAAATCTATATTATATAAATCTATATTATTATCTGTAAATCTATATTATATAAATCTATATTATTATCTGTAAATCTATATTATATAAATCTATATTATTATCTTTTAATCTATATTATACATCTGCAATCTATATTATTGACCTCTATTATTGAATTCTGCATGTGCATTATCGCGGGAATCGAATTGTTCGAAAAATGTCCTGTTGTGTAGCACTCTGAATCCTATTGTAGATTGGCTTGGTACACCACTTCTAAGAGGTTGCCGACCCCTGGGGTGAACCGTCGAATAAACTTGATCCAATCTTTTTTCCCTGTCTTCCGCTTTATCGTGAACTGCAATTTCGACAGTAGGTTTTTTTACAATTCAATATTAAGGAACTTGTTAAATGTACCTGATGTTGTTTCTTGCAACTTTTTAATAGTGTCCTTTCATCTCGATAAATGTTAAAAAGTGCTAAAATTCTTCCCCCTTTTTTTTTTTTACTTTAACAAAAATTACCTGGGTTCTTTGCCATAAAATAGCTCAAATGCCTAAATTTCGTCATCCTTGTGACAGTACTTAGCATACAAATTTATTTATTTTATTTTTCCTTCATTTATGTAACAGAGAACATCTTTTCCGCATGTGTAGGTTTCGAAATTCTGTAATAAAATTTTCAATTTACCCTACCGTACACTTAATTTAAACTTCTTAAATGTGTCTTTTAATGGTTAGCAAATAAAATAATGCTGTATCATATAACTGAAAGTACGATAATGTTGCCTTATTGTGCAAGATTTAAGTTAATGTACCTTTCCAAAAGGAAAAGGTTCCTTAATAAAATAAATTGTACTCTTTTCTGGAGAAAAGTTTATAAAGTTATCATACGGAAAAGACTGCATCAGCATGAAATAAAATACGTACTATACTGTTCGAATTAATTGGGACAAATGAAAAAAAATGATTTTTTTCTAAACCCTTTGCTTTTAACCATTACGTATTTTAAGTAGACTGAAAAATTTCCATATATTAGTATGAAGTATGTTCTTATTTCGCACAAATCACCTCTTGAACACGTTTTGGCCCAGCTAGTGTTACGCCCATGCTCTTGATTTAATCATCGAAGAACTCTACTTGTAAAGCAATTTTCATCATTTGTTTTATTGCCATGCAATTCATTTTAGCTAAACGATTCTTGAGAATATGCCATAAGTTCTCAATAGGATTAAGGTTTGGTGAATTACCAGGCTATATATATATATATATATATATATATATATATATATATAATCAAGCACTTGTATTTTATTTTACCGCTAAAATTTCTGGACTCTACTTTCGAATTGTGATAAAGAGCCAAGTCATGTTGAAGTGTTCCGTTTTATGTTTCCATGAATTGAGTAAACTTACTGCATAAGATTTTTATGTATTTGACAGAATTCCTCCTGTCAGTGCCATTTGTTGTGAAAAAACCCCAAACCATCTCTTTAGAAGGGTGTTTTACAGTCTATAGAAATGATCTGGTAGCAGAATTTCATCTTCACTTTGTCTAACTTCACTTGATTTTTTCCCTGTTCAAATAAATGTGTTTCATCACTGAAAATTACCTTCTTCCAGTCGTTAACAGTTCAAGATCGATGTTTTATGGCCCACGATAAGTGTTTTTTCATCATTTTCTGAGTTAGAAATAATTGTTTTTACCTCGGGATTATTGCCTTACCACTAGCTTCCAGAAGCTCTTTGCGTACAATTGAGGTATCCACTTAAACACCATAATCCAATAAATCTTTTCGAAGGTCCGTGTTTGTCTTTCCTGGACTTATTTTGCTATGTCTTATTAGAATTTGATTAGTTCTTTGAATAGTTTTCCGCTTGCATTCATATTTTCCTTTTTCTTCTTCTTTTTCTTTTTCTTTTTTTTGAGAAGATGTTTCAGAATCATGAAATGTTTTTAAAATTCTTGAAACACTTGATTTACTAACACCAACTTCCGTTGCTGTATCCCTCTCGGTCATCGAAGTATGTTCATTAAGAGGGATTATTTTAGAACGCGTCTTAGGAGTAATATCCATTAAACAAGCAAAGTAACATGTGTTACACAGATCAAAAAATTATAACCCCCAGCTGCCACACTGAAATGCTCCCAACTGAACCACTGATACAAAAAAACAAATCAAACGAGTAAATTATAATCCAAGTTGTTCCGTCGCACTGCCTCTGGGCAGATATAACCGATTTGTGTCGGTTCGAGACAATAATGGTAATCACATACCAACTCTAACAAGTGTCGCCCATCCGGTATAGTGGCTAGCGACGCTAACTGCTGTGCCGTCGGGACTGGGTTCGAATCCCGGAGAAGACATAGATGTTTGTAAATGTATAGTGCCTTCGCGGCATGTGGGTACTTTAAATAGCCGGCGAGCCGCAAGTCCCCTCGGGAGTTGGGAGGCCCCTGACCACCCCCAGGGTGTTCTCCCTCTAAATTGGGGCGAAATCGAGCAAAATCGCTCTGTCACCTATATGGTGCTCAAAGCTACGGCTAACGACAGGCATCACTTAACCCTTTGCCATGCTGAATTTCGTGGGCCTTTGCCGATCACGTGGCATTAGTAACAACAACAATTCTGACAAGTAAAATATGTTTGTGCCAATTAATTCGAACACAGTATAGTACTTTCTTTTTTTAAAGTTGGTTATTGCATTCAACATTAGTTAATTGTTCCCTGAAATTTTTAATGACCTAATATATTATATGTATGTTTTTTGTTTTTTAAAATAAAATTATATCAATAGTTTTAATCTTACATTACATAACAAAATTACCATCTTCTACTGGCACTTGAAACGACTCAGGAGTTTGATTCCTATATGCGACTACGTTAGACTCTCCCAGCCTCTGTTATGGTGAAACTACTATACATATTAGTATAACTTTTACTTATTTTTATGTAAATGATAATTAATTACTTCAAGAACTTTTGATGCTTCATTTTATTATGGTGGAATTATAACTTGATTGCGTTCTATCAGTTCTATTTCTTTCAACAAATCTATCTTCATTTCCCGAGTTAGTTTATGCAAGTATGATAAAAACGGAGAGAAATACATTTTGCAGTTTTTTCTCATATAACGGTAATATGAAATGCAGTCAGAAGGAGAAATTAAAATTGTGAACGAGAAATATTAAATCAATTTTTTTCCATTGGGAAAATATCACCAATTACCATTACATTAGACATGTATTTAACTTGGATCGGGATGTGATCTGGATTTATAATAATTTGCCGGTTAGCGAACTAAATTAATTGTACTGCAGTTATTTCTCACTTTTATTAAATTAATTATACACTTGTTTACTTCCTAAATCGAGGATTACTTTTTAGCTGAGAGTTTGTTGATTAATTAGTAAAATTAAAGAAAAATATTTGGAATTTAGTTTTTGTTCGTGTGTGTGTGAATCTCCAACTCGTTACTCTAGAACAGTATTTCCCAACCTTTTTTGTGCCATGCTCCACTTTAACATTTCTAAAATTTGTATGCCCCCCATGTAACATACATAATATTTAATATTAAAAAATTGATTTGTTCACTTAAGAAACATAAATGATGGATTCTAGGAATAAATCACTATCAAATTGTTAACAAAACATAGTAAGTAAAATTTCAAAATATATAATGAAAAACAGAAATTAAAATTCAAAATAATTTTAATAATAATTTTTCCATATTAATTTGTCATTTTAATTTCGTGAGATCCTTGCGCTTGCTGCAGATAGATTTTATATTGGGTTCCAATTTGGTTAGCTTAAGTCTCAAACCCCCACGTTGTGTTATATCCAGCCGATTTCTTTTTTTTATTATTATTTGTTCGACAGCACTAAAACACATTTACAGCACTAAATCCACATTCAGCCAAAAATGAAGATGAAAACAGTAGTAATAGCTTTCTTGCGAACAACTGCGCTGTTTAGCAAATTTCTTGACTGGCCGGGGCTGTGTTCCCCTCCCGACAGACGGCACACTCCGTGGAGAACCCCGAAGGAGAACGAAGCCAATCACCCAGTTGATATTTTGGTCTCGGCAAACGAAATTATGCCTAATAATTATTTAAGAAATTGCTTTTTTTGATAAATTCGGCAACGATATCTAGCATTGTGCATTTAAATGGCCCGGAGCGGAAGGGTTAGTGTTGTGTCGTATCCATTTTCGAATTGCCCCTCTGCGGAACGCCCGCGCCCCCCTGTGGGGCGTGGGCCCCACGTTGGGAAACACTGCTCTAGAACTACTTCAGTTAGCCAAAGTAATAATAAACTACCAAAACTTGCTACTCTCTGACAAAGTGAAAAATAAAAATTCTTCTGCTCGAAATGTTGATAGAGTTGATGAATTATAAACTTGGTAAGCATATCGAAGACACGAAAAAAAAAATGAAAGTAAATTGTTAATTTTGAAAAAAAAGTCTGTAGCTATATATATATATATATATATATATATAAAGAAAACAAAGAAAAAATATTAATAATACAAAAATTCAAAATGATACTTCATTAAAATTAAACACCATTTATATATATATATATATATATATATCAATATACTTTAAAAACTTAAACTCACTTTAAATCTTGATTTTAAGTACTTGTATACTTAAACCTAAATCATAGATACGCTCAAAAATTTCCATTCACATTTAAATTATATATTTCGACTAATAATTACGGTTTAAGAGATCTAGTGAGATTATATTAGGAATAAAAGTCTTGATAAAAAAGAGCTGTGAGAGTTGTATAAATTATTTAAAAACACATGATTTTCTAAAAAAACTTAATTTAAAATAAATGAAATAGATCAATGCCAACTGGAATGTAAGCAAAGTAACGAAGAAATACCCCAAATGAAAACCCTTTGAACATCTAATTTAAAATTAGATTAAATCGCTTTGATCTGAAAAGTTTGACAACTTCCAGTGGCATAATATAACCAGATTTATATAACACCACAGCTGAAAAATGTGTTTTGAAGTAAAATTCATGATGTAGAACCAGAGTCAGATGCACAAGCTATGTAAAGAAGAAATGTAAGGAAGAAAAAATCCGAGCTCTGTATACAGTAATAAGACTACCCGAAATAAGATTTGGGAATCTTATGTCTTCCGAGTTATTAAGGGTTATTTTCTGATGGAATTTAAATTGTATTGGATAAGAACGCTTTATCATTTTTTGATGTTTTATTGATGATCTATATTTTTATTCGTGAAAAATTCACGCCTGGAAAATGTTAATGTTATTTATGTTAATGATAATTTAAACTTTAAGAGGGTCAGGCACTTTCCATAGGAACCCATGTTAAATTACGTACGTTTATGTACCTTTTTCTCAGAAACTTCTTGCTACTAATAGATGAAATTTTCACAGTAGGTTATACGTACTTTCAATAAGAATTTAATGGAGGGTTTCGTATTTTTGTTAAAAATTAAAATAATTATGAATTTTTTTAAAAATACCAAATTTTTTTCTTTAAAATTTAGATTAAAAATATTTACATTATCTAAAACAGTTTGCTAGATATATCTTATTCCCTCCATTATATATAAAATGTGTAAACACGTTGAAAGTATACTCACTGAAAATTTGAGGATCTTATATTAATTTGTTTTTGAGAAAAAGGTACATAAAGGGAAAAATATTGCATTTTGAGAAAACAGGCTACAAGGTAAGAATTTGTAATTTGTCAATGAGAGTGGCTTCCTTTAAACAATAAATAAAAATACTTCTAATTATTGTATTTCTATATATCATATATCATTTTAAGCATAAATGTTTGAACTTTTAAAAAAAATGTAAAAAAGTCAAAATCGATAATTTTTTAAAAATTCATGTGCCGGACCCTCTTAAAGGCAATCATGGTTAAACTTTAAGCAAACAGTAAGCACAAGTATTAATATCATTTGGAGTTATGCCAAAGACTATTAAGATTGCACACCTAATGATATTTTCAACTTGTTTCGAATACATTAACTTCTTTATCATTAACTGATGTCACTGCCCTTTATGACTGCTTACATTAAAGAATAAATTACGGGAAAAATTTTATTGTTTTGTTTATAAATAATTAATGTTTTTAAATATCGCTTACGTGTGTAGAAGTAATATATAGATATAAGATTTCTTCATTTATATATTTAACAAATTTGTTGGAGAAAGCATTAGTTCCCCTTAAACATTGAGATTTTTTTTTCAACTCAAAAACAAATTAATGTGTCTTGATCTAATATTAATAAATAGATGTAACCTTTATTCTTCAAAATGATCCTCCCTCTTCCGGTCTTAGCATTTTTCAATAAAATATCTATCCTCGGTTGTAAATTTGTTTTAATTTTATTGAATTTAAAGTATTAGACACACAAGCATCTGACAACAAACATAAAACCTTAATTCTGATCCAGTTTGAAACTAATAACTTTTTCCAAGGACACTTTGTGCCCTAGCCTCGGAGCCTTGTCTTGTTGTCGATTAGGCCTCAAAATGAGAGTTATCCGAAAAATGTTTTCATCAAATGTTATTCCCAAACATTTTCCCCGAATACCTGAGAATTCCGAACTACCCTAAAATCCGGCGTATAACGTGCATCTATACTTTCAAGCTGCATTTTTTAATTTTTACATACGAGGGTTGGGGCAAATGTCATGGCAACTATTTTTTTTCTTGAAGATACCAGTCCGGTTGGAAATTGTGACATAAACAGACGAAAGTTAAAGGTGTTAACTACATGTGTGGAGAATGAATAGTACTGAAATATCGTTACACACTAATTTATTACGGTAGTATACAGGGCAATATGGCCTTCACGGTGCAAAAGAATGACAACACAGTACACATAAAGTTGACATGACAAACCTGAGCCTATAGACCCTTAATGTAATCCATGAGCTGCTCGATGACGTGCCAAGTCGGTCCGTACACTGACCGGTCGTCTCCAGAACGTTGCTCATCACTGGTTAATAAACGTCCTTTCTGAAACTTTCCTATTCTCCGTGCTACTGTACGGTATGGCAGGGCATTATTCCCAAGGGCTTCCACTAATTCACTGTGACATTCCATTGCATTTCTCTCTCAGAGAAAGGCTATTTTGATGTAAGCGCGCTGCTCAACACGGATTACTTCCATCTCACACGACACTCACCAACTGACTGATTTCAAAGCCCTCGCTGAGATACTATCACAGTGCCATCTGATGTTCTGCATACTCTCTATGCCTGCAGAACTTCAACACGGCGCATATACGTTTGTGATTCGTTCACATATATACAAGAAAAAAAATAGTTGTCATGACTTTTGCCCCAACCCTAAGTTTTTAATACATTTATTCGAGCTATTATTCCAAGCTTTTGAAAAATAATATACTTTTAGAAATACAACCCTTTAAGTTCATAAGTAATGTCTTTTCTTTTAAATAAAAAGTATTTTGATACATTCAGAATCTCTCTTCTTTATTTTTAAAGCTCTCATTTTTATATCCGGCGTATAACGCGCACCCGTAAATTTCAATCTTATTTTTTGTGTTAAAAGTGCGTGTTATACCCCAGATTTTACGGTATATGTGCCCTTTGGCAACAGTAGCAATACTGCATTATTATGTCATGTCCGTCGTCCCCATGTTTAAGCACACCATTCACAATCATTACACATTTGTCAAAAGGTGTGGCACACGGTCAAGCCGATTTGTGCCTAGGTTTATGAGCTTGTGAGTCATCCACATTTATTAGTTTCTGGTTACCATTTCTACGAGTACTTGACTACATATGTTACATACTGTCTTCTCCAGGGGTGGCCAACCTTTTTGGGAAGAGTGCCACTATCTGATTAAAAAAAATTATGCGTACCACTTCAAACTTTTCCAACAAACAATAGACTATGAAAAGTTGAAACAAATTTTACTTATAGGCTTATTATGGAATTTTTAAGTAAATAGCACATGTTTCATGCAAGTCTAAGTAGTGGAAATTTAAAAGTAATATAATAAATATAAAAAAAATTGTGACGAATCTGTGCGGCACTTTATCACTAATACTCTTGAGTGTCTTTTGGGGATAGTAGATTCGCGTATATTTCCAACCAGCTCTAAAAGGAGAAAACGGGGTATGCAAATGAATCAAAGTATTTAAGGAGAGTGTTGTAAGTTAGCAGAGAGAAGGCTACTGAGCCCAGAGATACATTGACGGAGTTCTAAGAAGATTCAAGTGATTGTGTGATTAGTTTCTGGCTGATTATCAGGCAGCGATCTACCTATGGAAAGTTTGAGCCGACTTGAAAGGAGTGAAGTAGTAAAAGTCAGGTGATATTTAAATTTCAATCATCGGATTGTAAGAGTAAATATATAATAGAATTAGTGGAAAGTTAATGATTGCTAGTAATTCAAATTGCGTATATCTCTCGGTCCTCTTATTCCGGTAAAGCCGTTCGATATTCAGTTTAATAGTTGATTAGTATCATATTTCGTGATTTAATTTAATAGTAAAATTCAATCCCATTAACGTAGACATATTGATTCATCTTTGTAATTAGAAGGTTGATAATTGATTCAAGTGAATACATATATATTGTTATTGTAAAAATGTCGTCTGGTAATTCTTTGCCTCAATTCAATCTTGGTGTCCACGGTGGAACCCAGGGGGATTCTCTCACAAGTGCAAATTAAGGTTTTATAGTTAATAAATTTTTTACACGTTCATCAGTTAGTTTAGGTATGAAATAAAAAGGAGTAACCAGAAAAATTTAATTCTAAACAATTATTAAAAAGTCCGTACTTTTTTAATATGGTTTTTCAATTTGGATATTTTTTACTGCGTCATCTACATAAGGATTAGTTCCCGAGGATGCAAACAAAATCGGATTGTTTTAGGTGTACATCAAAATTTATCCTTTATCTCCTAATCCTATCTTACAATCTATATATACCGCTCAAAATAATTAAAGGATATTGCGGTTTTAGGTGGATTTTGTGGCTGGGAAACTTATTAGCTGATTAATACATGGTTGACAGACGTAGTAGGTTATCTGAGAATAAATTACACATGTTTGGCAGAAAAAAATGCATTGTATTGCGCATTTGTGTACAAAAGGAAAAAAAACACAATTTGTGCATATGAGGAAAAAAGAATAAGAAAAGGTGTTTTCTTCAATAATTTTCAGTAGGGAGTATGGTTTCCACGGACGGCCAGCAATGTTGAGCACCTTTGAGGCATGGAGTCAATGAGGCTATTAATCACGAGTTGGGGTATTCTGTCCCATCTTCCAAATCTTTCTTCTTGGAGTGTTTGTAGGGGTGGTTGGCGGCCAGCAACTCGTCTTCCTAGAGCGTCCCAAACGTGTTCTATTGGATTCATGTCTGGAGAACACGCTGGCCATTCCATTCGTACGATTCCTTCCTCGAAAAGGAAATCCTCCACCAGGTTAGTACGATGTGGCCTGCAGTTATCGTCCATTAAAATGAAGTCATCTCCAATTGCTGCAGCGTAAGGGTCTACAATAGGTCTGAGGATCTCATCCCTATATCGGCGAGCAGTCAGAGGTCCATCTCGAATGATGTAGAGGTCTGTGCGCCCGTCAATGGAGATGCCACCATACACCAACACTCCCCACCGCCAAATCTGACACTTTCTTGCACGAACGCAGGATTATTCCTACTGCCACGGTCCCTCCAGATGAAAATACGTCTAATATCCGGATGAACAGAAAAACGGGACTCCTCAGAAAAAAGAACATTGCTCCATTCATTTCTTCTCCAGTTCACATGCTCTGTTGCCCACCCCCTGCGGTCGCGACGATGCCTTGATCTTAGTCTAACACATACCATCGGTCGGCGAGCATACAGACATACACCATGGAGCCGGTTTTGGACAGTCTGAGTTGAAACCGTGGTGCCAGTAGCCGAGCGAAGGTGTTGTTGGAGAAGAGTAGCGTTCATATTTCGGTGTCTCCGAGCCGTTAACATTAAATAACGATCTTCATTGGGCGTTGTTGCCCGTCTACGACCTTGTCCTGGTCTTCGGCCTGCACTTCCAGTCTCCAAAAAACGGTTTCAGATCCTGGAAATCACACTTTGTGACACTCCAATGGCTTGCGCTACTTCGGCTTGAGTTTGGCCCCCTTCTAACCTACCAACAACTCTCCAAGCTTCTGAATCGGTTAAATGACTTCGCTGAAACATCCTACCCATCGAAACAAAGCAGTCACTGAATGCCGATCATCCTTGTCTTCATTTCAGTTGAAAGTCAAATTTCATTCACTTCCGCTGAAGCGACGTTTTTGACGTCGAACTCAAAAGTAGCATACTCCACAGTTTGAAAATCAGAAAAATTTGCATATGTGATTCTCTTCTTCCATATTTTCGGCAAAAAAAAAAATTTCCCTTATAACTTTATTTTATATAAAACTTACAATATCCTTTAATTGTTTTGAGCAGTGTATATAAAGGAGAAAAGCGACTCACTCACTCACTGACTAATCACGATATCTCCGGAACTATTAAACCTACAGACTTGAAATTTAGTAGGTAGGTTCCCTTCATGGAGTAGACGTCAGCTAAGAACGGATTTTGCAAAGTTCGAACCCCAAAGGGCGTTACGGGGGTTTAAGGGGCGTTATAGATAATTATTTCCATTACTAAACTGTTAGATGTACAGTCGTGGAACTTGGTACACAGATTTCTTTCATAAAGTAGAGATTCCCTACATAATGATTTTTGCAAAAATCGACCTCATTGAGGGCGCTTAGAGGCGTTATACATAATTATTTCCATTTTTAAACTATTAGACGTACAGTCTTGAAATTTGGTAAGCGGATTACTTTCATAGAGTACAGATTCGCTGCAAAATGGGTTTTGTTAAAATCGACCCCCAAGTGGCGTTGTGGAGAATTAAGGGGCGTTATAGGCAATTAACTCCTTTTTTAAACTATTAGGCGTAAAATCTCGAAATTTAGCCAGCTGATTCCATTCACTGTGTAGAGATCCGCTATAAGATGGGTTTTGTGAAAATCGTTTCCTAAGTGGCTTTGCTGGGGCTTAAGGGGGCGTTATACATAATTATTTCCATTTTTAAACTATTAGAGTACAGTCTTGAAATTTGGTAAGCGGATTCTTTTCATAGAGTACAGATCCGCTGCAAAATGGGTTTTGTTAAAATCGACTCCCAAGTGGCGTTGTAGAGTATTAGGTGGCGTTATAGGCCATTAACTTCTTTTTTAAACTATTAGACGTAAAATCTCGAAATTTAGTAAGCTGATTCCATTCATTAAGTAGAGATCCGTTATAAGATGTGTTTTGTGAAAATCGTTTCAAGTGGCGTTGCGGGAGCTTAAATTTATAGATAATTATTTCCATTTTTAAACTATTAGACGTACAGTCATAAAATTTGGTAAGCAAATTCCTTTCATGGTGTAGAGATCCGCTACAAAATAGTTTGGGGAAAATTGATCCCCAAGGGTCACTGAGGGGCGTAATGGATAAATATTTCCGCTTTTCAACTAACAGAACCACCTGCTTGAAAATTAGAAGTTATGTTCCGTTCATGGAATAAAGTTCCTCTTACAAAGATTTTTGTGAAAACGGACCCCCAAAGGAGTGGGGTTGCGAGGGATTAAGGCGTGTTATAGAAAAATTTCTGTTTTTGAATTTAACTCATTTACTTGAAATTTGTTGAGCACTTTTCTTTAGTTGAATAGAGTTTCACTAGGAATGGATTTTACGGAAATCAACTCCAGGAGGAAGCAGGGAGAGTTATTGGGGCGTATTGATAGACAAAATTCCCGTTTTTGAACTGCTAAGACTATAATAATAAAATTTGGTTTGCATGCTTCTTTTGTTGAATTGGAATCCTCTAAGAATGCTCTCAACGAGGTATTGATGATAAAAATTCCGTTTTTGCTCTCTTAGATTTAGACTTGAAATTTAGCACGCATGTTTATTTTATGGAGTAGAGATTCACTGAAAGTTACTTTGGTGGAAATCCACTTGATTGTTAGGTTAAGTGAGCGAAAAAAATCTTTCTACTTCTATTTTAGATATAAATAGAAATTAGATATTATAATTTTTGTTCTTTTTATATCAAGGGGCGAGAATGTAACAGCTATAAATATATTTTTCAATACAATCGAATTCTTAATGCTAGATATCAATAATTAATATATATGTAAACAGTATACATATATACAACATCGTGAAATACCCATTGAAGCGGGTGGGTAACGGCTAGTCCTAATATATTTGTCATCCAGTCTGAAACCACAGAAGTCACACTAATGTTACTTTAATTTGAATTACACGTATAACTAAAACATTTACAACTATACAGTACAAAAAGTAATTTTTCGTAGAAAATAGTTTTGAGAGAGTTGTTACTATTTAATTTTATTATTTTCCCAATAATCACAAGTCAAAATTATTTAACACACACACACACGGCACGTGTATACCTCATTAAATATTTCTTTAGAAAAAAATGGCACGTTGAACCCTAAAGGCTCACCACCCCTCGTCTATAGTATTGGGGGGGGGGTAAGAAAAATTTAATCTCAAAACCTCACTTCATTCTTGAGAAGCAAGTACTCTCTGGGCAGTTCATTGTTTTCTTCCAGATATTTTAAAACACGCTCCCTCAATTCCAGAACTTCAAGAAAGCACTTCCTTTGGAAAACCGACACACACAACAATGAAGGAGTGTTGCTACATTATAATTTTCTATTATAATTTAATTAAGTGTATTTAAAATAAATTTTGATGTTTTGTCGTGCATGAGACAACCACTTTTCAATAATACCGTTAAAAACGTAGTATTTATTATTATCTTTTTAAATTTTTCAATAAGTCTTCGCGGCCACACTGTGGCACGTGTGCCCCAGGTTGACTACCCCTAGTCTACTCAAAAGGGTCGCAAGTGACTCCTATTTTTGCCTTGGGGCCCAGGGCCTCAAGAATTTTTGAAGTCATTTGGATTTTTACCTTTTTATCCATTAAAATAAAATTTTAATATATAATTAAAGATACTGAGATAATAAAATAATAAAAATTAATCGGTACTTTCTCATCTTGATGATTTGATAACAAAAAAATAAAACTGATTTTTTTTCTTTTCAAAAAATTTCAAAAGTTTTTTGAATACTGCTTAAAATATGGGTTCAAGGGGGGATTGCTTAAATTTGGATCAAATATCACTGTTAACAATGACACTATACAGTTTTCATTTAGTGAATCACAAAAAAAATCTGATTATTTTCCTGAGACATCTGTTACTTTCTTTTAGTTCAAGAGAAAGAGAGAAATAAAAATATTCCATGAATAAAGATTGCGGATAAATATTCAAAACTAAAATCATCGAATTTTATGATTATATTAAAAATACAAGAGTTTTGCTTTATATAGATCTATGAATTTATAAATCATATCCATAGATTATATAAATTACAATTATAGTCTATTATCAATAATTATCATTGACTAACAAATGAATAGACAGCAAACCAGTAAAATGCTTCTTTTTCTCATAATGATCTACAGAATATATTTTAGTATACTGATGCCGAACACTCAGTGCTTCATAACGATGTGAATTTATCCAGCGTTTCTTAAACTGTGGGGCACACCCTCCTATGAGGGGGCGCAAGCATATTGAAAAGTCAAAAACAAAAGATTATTTTGAAAAAAAAACTATTAATTTCCTGAAAGGAAACAAACAAAATACATTTTGTCATAATAAAAATTAAATTAACATTTACATTGATATAATACATTTATATAAGTATCAGTACTGCGATATGTATTTAATAATTAATTTAACAATACTAAGTTAAGGACAAGTTTAATAATTATCAGTGACCCCCCGCGGGCTTGTCATATATTAAATTATATACAAAATTATAACACTTATCTTGATGATTTGTACGGTTTATAAATAATGCCTTAACTGCCAATTAAAAGTTACGGGTTTCTTTCCCCAATGCCTTTGTTTTCCACGTATGTGGTATATTGGGGGGAGCAGAAGGGAAGGGAAAGGAATAAATAAGGAAAAATCCTCCGATATTAGTAAATCCTTCGCAAATACTTTCAAGGTCCTTTTATTAGATCCCAAAGCCTTCGGAATAATTTTATGGATAGCAGTGCACAGAACAGAGCGTAGTTCGGAAAGACGTATATATACGTCCGGGGCATTTAACGCAACGGTAGAGCAATACGCCGGGTCACATAAGAGGTTAATGTCGTATTGTAGATTTAGCGTCAAAAAGTATAGTATAATTGAATTCAGTGTATTGTTATTTGTATGGAGGGGGGAGGGGCGGGCGCAATGAAAACTATGATTAAATATTGGGTCACAAATATTGAAAGCTTGAGAAGCACTGAGTTAATCTGTTTGCTTAGGAGATTATTTTTAATCATCTGCATGTTTTTATCAGATTGGAGCGCGGTGCTTTCTCCATATTTTACTGCAACAATTAATATATTCGTTTATAGGTATATATGTTTCCGCGGAAATGCAAATATCAGTTAATCTGCAGTGAGGAAAATTGTTTCATTTCTCAAATTACCTAGACAATATGTGAATGATCAATTTCCTACTGCGCTTTACCTACTAGGCACCCGTTAAAGTAAAAATAAGATCTTTGGTGGAACAGCACCAAAATTTCTAGACGTTTAAATTAATTTTTTTTTTTTTGCTTTCGAAAGAATAAGTTAAAACAATCGAGCAATCAACGTCTAATTTGATATAATCGATCATCAATCATTGAAAAACTACAATACAAAGAATCAAACAGTTTAAAATGTAATTGCAATTATAAGGAAATTGACATAATGTTATTTAATTTTCGATACCTGAAAAATCCCGTTAATACAATCAAGCAAACAACAAATTGGTGGAATCAATTATCAATCAATTGAAAAAATATAGTACAAAGAATCAAGGAAATTGATACAATGTTATTTTTTTCAATATCTGAAAAATCCCGTTAATACAATCAAGCAAACAACAAATTAATTGACAGAATCAATCATCAATCAATGGAAAAACTATAGTACAAAGAATCAAATGGTTTAACATATTATTAAAATTAATTGAAATGAATTTACGTAACATATAATAAATCATTTGTTATAGTTGCGATTGCTACATAGGTATGTGCAACTATATTTTGTAATATTGGAACTTTTAACTTGTTTCCATAAGACACTAGTCGTCAAAATTTGTTGCACATTTATTCAAGAAGTATTTTATCGAATGCATTTACTGTCTCTGTCTCTCTCATTCTATTTTTAAATCTTTAGGATAAATTACTCTGGGATGAGTCAACATTTTCAATCAAAATTCTTAACAGAAAGGAAATGAATGAAACAAACTTTTGAACTTTAACGATAAGGAAGCCGCTATGTGAAGATTATCTAGTTAAAATGTGGAAAATTCTTGATTCCGCACTTTAACGGAGAAAATCTGTTAATCTGCAGATTAGCTAGCATATTAACGGCTTTCGAGCTTTAACAGCAGCATGTACCATATTTACTAGAATTTAAGCCGCACTATTTTTCCACTGTTAGCACTACAAAAAATCGGGTGCGGCTTAGAATCGAAGGTAAAACATTTATTGTATTGGAGAAATTGAATTTCCACCCATTTCAAAAGAAAAAATGTAACAATCCATTCTGGCCACTTTTATTGATGACTTATCCTATTCCGCAGTTTAACTCTAGTCTTCAGTCTATCCTAAACATCTTTGTCTGTTCCTAATTAGAAAATTTTTTCGTATGCACTTCCTTCTAAACACCTAAGCATCTAAGATATCGATAATAGTATCGAGACGAGTTCACTATGCAGCAAGTATGAAAAGGGAGGCAATTTTATTCGTAGAAAAAAACGGAAACAGAGCAGCGGCTACTGAAAATTTGTTACAAATGAAATTATTTGTAACATGATGATGATTTGTAACAGTTTCAGCCACAAAATCATTCAACCTATAAAAAAAATCATCACAAAAAAAGAGACCCTGCACGCTACAATGGATACCAGCCCACGTAAATATCCTCGATAGTGCAAAAGCTGATGAACTTGCCAAAGAATCCAAAGCTTGCCCCCAATCATCTTACCTCATGACCCTCATTGACGCCAATACAGTTGCCAGCCAAAGACTAATCAATAATAATTTCAAATATTCCATCCCAGCTCTAAATAGTAACCGTACAATAGCATCGACAATAACTAGACTTAGAACAAAGCATTTTAAATTAATAAAATTCTCAACTGACGGACTTTCCCAAACTGCCCTAATGTTCAACTGTCTCTACAACATATCCTCAGTTACCGAGCAATTTTCAAGCCAGGCTTTTGAAGATCAGCCTAGAAGACCCAGAAGATTTGATCTCTGATAAAGCTGTTGAGGTTGCCGAAGCTGTCTTGAACAGTTTCGGAGCGATCTAAAGCTTCTTTTTTTTATATCAATCTGCACCTCATAGACACGCCAACAACAACAGATGAAACAAATACTATACGTCGATGGCGTAAAAAAATGATGTAAGTTTTGCTTGTAAATATTCAACAGTCTTTAATAATTCTTTTACATTCTTCTGTAACACATTCTTTAAAAAAATGTTTCATAACAAATACATTGGATGGCACGGAAAACGACATCATGTGGGAAAATGGCGACACCAGCACCAATTCCGAAGTCAGTTGTGACAATGGGAGTGACGATTCCTTTTCGAAACACGATTCCGACGGTTAGAGTAATTATAGGTTCATGCATGTGCATGTATTTGAAAGTTTTTAATACTGATAAAATAAATTATTAACTTCGTTTTTTTTCATTTAAAGTTGTTTTTTTAATTTTTTAAATATTGGATATCGATGAACTTACAAAATTATTTTATAATTTTTTCTCAAAAACATTTAGAGAATTGGGGATGCGGCTTAGAATCAATGACAACAGTTTTTTACAAAAACATGTTGAGAATTTGGGGTGCAACTTAGAATCGATGGCAGCTTAGATTAGAGTAATTACGGTATATTTACACATTCTTCAAAATAATAAATATTCATTTTTCAAGATTTGATAATTCTGCAATCCATCTTAAAATCTAGTAATTATATACGTGAAAATGTGTTAGTTGTGTTATTTTAATTAACTGTTCTATCTATCATTAGAGAAACAGTAATCGCCATTTTAAAGAAAAGGAATTACTCACTCTTACTTTAAGGCGGGGTTGTTTATATTCTACTAGCTTCAAATAATGAGAAAAGGAAGGTTACAAGACTTCATTAGTCACTGAAAGAGGAAATTACTTCAGAAAATCTGAAAATGTCATGACATTTAAAATGTTATTTGAACACTTTTTAAAAGTATTTTATATTAAGTTTTTATATCTCTTGTACAATGATACGATAATAGTCGTTAATGATTTGCAATTAATTTAATAAAATTAATTTCATATAAAAATTATTGAACTCAAGTGTTTTAGCAACATATAAAGTTTAAAACAAATAAATAGTATACCGCAGTTTAACTTAAATAAATTAAAAATAACTATTATTCTAAAAATACTTAGAGTTCTTAAAAATTTTGGCTGATAACATCAACAGTTAACTTCTAGAAAATTAAATTGCTTTGATCATATTTCTGATGTTGCTCTTAAGTTTATTAATTTGTTCAGTTGCTCATGAACGAACGATGCTGCAGTTATGACAGAATTTCACTTTAAATAAAATTAGCACAATCCTGATATTTAAAATCATAGAATTAAACACTGTCCAACTTAATGTGTGTTTCAAGTCGGTCGCCATACTCATATTTCTTCAAAGAATATTTTTGCTTTGCAGAAAATTTATATATAAATTGTATGATTTTAATTCGTCATAAAAAATAATTATGGTATTTAGAATGTTATATCCACGATTCATTGCAAATAAAATATCAAAGGAATATTTACTAAGTAACTTTATGTTGTGCAAAAACTTTTAATGTTGCATCTCTGTCCAGTTCGGAATTTCGTTAATATTCCTGAAGTGAAATTATGTTTAAATAAATCGATCAAATCATCGGCAGTTTTAAAATTAATTCAATGACACAATGAAAAAAAACTTGTTAAATCAAGCATTATGTCTTCTACTATTCTATTTAATTTTTAATCGCCAAATGACATTTTACACACACACAAGCTCGCAAAACACTATTCTGTTCCAAAAACGTTTTTACTTGTTACCGTGATGCATTTGAAAACTATTTTTCTTCTGCGGCCGCAATATGGATACAAATAACTTTTTCCATAAAATGTCAAAAAATGTTTCTTATTCTTTTCTCAAAATTAATTGCTTAAATCCGTGGAATTTCGAACTTTCTGAATATTTTATTTGTTATTGATAAGTTATATTTTCCTGATAATAATTTATTTTCAGCATAAATCTTTAGAGATTTAGATAGGTTAAACGTATTTTCTATTTATATTTACTATTGAAACTTCTTAAAACAGGTTGTGCATTTCTCACACTTAGAAATTTATTTTAGAATATTAATTTTTAAAATGTAAACAAAAAAAAAAGATTCTAAGAATGTCTTTAATCGTTCTTGAACATTGGCACTTAAGAATAAATCGAAAGACAGTAATATTTTGATTACAAATTCTGATATTTTAATACAATTTTTTTAAGAAAATATTCTTTGGAACATTCCGTAACTTAATGTTTCTATCAAGAAGCCTTGTTGGAATATCATCCACATTTAAGAGTAGAAGTAGATAACATAAATGCTGAGTAAACCTTTTGAAATATTGCGACAATGCTTCATCCTGTTAGTTACTACTTAAAACATTAACGTTTTAAATATATCAGAAAGAATGAAACAGCACTGATAACAATCACTGATACATAGCTTTCCGTTCGAATCATTTCCGAAAGTAAACAATTTAAATCTCGAAACCTTACAGAGTGGAACGTTTCATGACGTCCAGCATATGATAGTTTTGCAAAGACCTATTTGTGGTGATGGAGGCAATGGTAAAAAAGCAGTTAAAACTGGTTTGCGCCATTGTGATTGCGCTAATTTTCTTTCTTGGAATCGAAGAAACGCAACTTTTACTTACAGACTTCCTTTCTTAACTTTGTCGGAAGAATGTTTCAACCGCGATTAATATTTTTATACTGGAGTATATTGTAGCATTGAAATAAGATGTTGCTTTGAAGCAGATTTTACAAATGTATTATTAGTTTTGAATACGGAAATTAACTCCAATTTTTAATTCTATGCTTCTTAACTAAAAATAATTTAAAATTTAATATCTGCACCATCTTTATTATGAATGGTTAACCCCTTCCAGGCTAATTTTATCTCTGCATTGTTAATAAAAAAAATGTCACTTTTTTATGCTTATTTTCAAACATACATATGATTTTAAACATAATAGCACCACTAGCATACAAAATTTCCTAAAAGGTAATGTAAAAACATCTATTTAAATAAATGAGTAATTTACATGTAAAGTTGGCTTTCTGTATGGCAGAAATCATTAGACATTGGAGTCAATTCACGGTAAATATAAATATAAAGCTTAGAATACTAGCTTTTTGTCTTGAATTACAAATTTTATTTACATCTTTTGCATTTACATAAAAGATTAAATGATTATGAAATTATTAACCAAAATTTGATCGTGTATCATAACTTCGAAAACACGGCACTGCATACAACCTAACATCACAATCTGGACAGTAGAATCTTGTTTCTGTTCTTGCCTTCTTTCCTTTACTCTTTATCTTTGAACAGCAAACAATACACTGTGGTGTTGGATGAGTTTTCTTCTCTGTTGGGTCAATGTAGTCAATAAAGTGTCTTTCGGACAAGCAACAAATTCCACCGCGAGTGGTACTTTTCGATTATTTGAAACCTTAAAAAGCCCATGTGAAATATTCGGAAAAGACCGATTATACAGTGTACATTTTCACAGTCCCCGAGCTACACTCGGGATGAGCCAGAATGGTACGTTACACCTGCCCGAACTCATCTAGGGAAAAGCCGGGAATGTGTTAATGACAGAAGCTTCATTGCATACTGTGCAGTTAAGTGTAATATCTACTTAGTAATTGAACTGAATATTGTAAGATTAATTTGACTACGCTATTTTCCAAATGGCTATTGTGATACATCTTATGACGAAAAGTTTGGTTTAATTTGAATTGCGTCAAATTTTCATCTTACATAACAAAATGAAAAGTATTGCCCATGGACTTCCCAACATTGAACTTCGGTTAAGTGACGAGGAGGACATCTGAATTGATATCTAACTCTCTCTCTTCTTTCAACAATACGCCGTGTCAGAACTTAACGGAACATTGCCAGCTGACACGCAGAAGCTTCCATAATTCCACATGGAAGTCTTTAGTAGGTATCAGTAACTGAATCAATGACTGTATTTGAAGTCAATCAACTACGTAGGTCTTGACCAGGGGTGTAGCTATCGTCGTATCAGTGATACGTGGCCTCTAAGCTACAGGGGCCCCAACAAGTGTAAGCAAGAAATCGTAAAATATTATCAATAATCAGATTAACAGAGCTCCGATTTCCAAAAAAAGGGCCCCCAAAAAATTTTGATTCAGGGACCACACTCAGAACTAGTTACGCCAGCGGTCGCGAATATGATCGTTGGGCTGCTGGGGCTCACTCAACTGAAAGGTAGACTTTCTGAACCTTTGCAGAAAAAGTTCCGCTTCAACCTATATGATTAGAGCACGCGTTGTCTGGCGAATATACCTAAAAATAAAAAAATATATAGCTTGCAAATATGGGGGCGCGTTGTACGCCAGTGCACGCAATATGCCGGATTTTACGGTAAGTGCTTCAGTTTCACCAGCTTTCCGATCACTAATCATCTCTACTAAGAAAAGTAGCCAGTTCCTTCTAATTCTTAATCGCTTTCAGAAGGGAATCTTTTCTTTTGATTAAAATCAATCTACCTAATTATACTTAGTAAATAACGATGTTTATATTTTTGTTAGAGCAGTTTTGTGACCTTTAATGATCATCCTATGATGCAATGAGAACTGAATCTCATCTTATAATGTTTAATCAACCATTTCATTATCCGGCGAAGGATTGAATCCTTTGATGGCTGGTTTAGACTGTTTTCGGCGTAACTTTAACCCGGGAGCAGGCTCGCACTCAATACTAACATTAATGGTCACGCGGGGTGACTGAGTCAACCCAATCCTTTTCTTATAATTGTTTTTTTATACGCGACATAAATCATTGTACCACTGAATAATTTAATTAAGAGAAAGTATACTTTTCCACTTTTAAGGACTTTAAAATTTTTCTTTCATAATTTAAGAAAAAATGTCAATCTAACTGAACCAAGAAGTTTCAAATGTGCGTGACTATAATAAAGGACATAGAAAACAGACACTTTTCACTAACATTACGGAAATGACATTTGCAGGCAAAACGGTCATATTTTGTTCAAGTTAGTTTTATTGTCCTTTGATGATCGACAAATAGAATATTGAAAGTTTTCTTGTTTGTGTCTTTTTGCCAAAGTGCAGAATGTCTTGTGGTACACCGGCGGCTTTATATTTTACTTGGTGGAGTTCTTTTGGTAGCATTTGAAAAGTTACATTTCAACTCAAACGTTTCATGTTCATCGGTTTTCTCAAATTTGTTTTCACTATCATGATTAAAATGCATTATTTCAGCAGGTTCTACCCTTGCTTGATCAGTTTCAACTTCCTTCAATAGAGATCACAGATGCCGATTCCTTTTTATATATATAAGCTTTTATTTAACTTGCAATGTAAAATGTTCGGGGGGAATCTTGCAACTCAATTTTGAAGCTAATGTCTTCAACCGATTGTGCTAAAATTTTGAATACACGTTTAATTTCGATGACAATGCATGTTTTGACCATTTATATTCCGATATCGCAATTAGTTAGAAAGATATTAATTAAAGTAATTTGTTCCGGTGGAATCTTGCAACTCAATTTTGAAGCTGATGTCTTCAACCGATTGAGTTGAAATATTGTATACACGTTTAGTTTGGATGACAATGCATGTTTTGATGATTTATATTCCGATATAGCAATTAGTTAAAAAGATATTAATTGAAAACCTTTTACCCCTGTTAGCTTTTTATTCTGCTGAGCAGCTTATCGGATTGAGCTTAAAGAAGTTTCGATTTTTCGACCTTTTTTCAAAAACCATTTTTTCTGCCTATTAAACTGAGACAAAAAATAATTACATAATCGGATAGATAATTTATTTTGCCACGATACGGTATAATTCTTTTTAAAAAAATAATGATATTTTCTATTTTTTTTACAATTTTTTCTGAAATGAGTCAAAATCGATGCGTTTTCATGAAAACGTTTTCATGATTCCATGAATTTTTTTGTCATAATATTGAATCGATATTCTGCACTAAGAAAGTTCTGAATTTTCTATTTTAGAATCAGTCATTTAAAAAATGATATGCCTAAAAAAAATTTTTTTCGATTTTTCAAAAAATACTTAAATTTTTAATAAAACTTTTAAAAACTTCGTCATTTTTAAATATAATCACACGAAAATATTTCTTCGTTTGTAGAATAGTATTATCCAAATTTGCACAAATATTGAAAAAATTTGGTTTAAGATTACGGATTAAAAAAAAATTGTGTTTTTCGTTTTTCATATAGTATTATAGTAAAAGCAAAAAAAAAAAAGTTTTAATATTTTAAATAATTTTACTTTGTCCAATGTTGTTTTTGTCTAACAGTGTTGTTTATCCTCCCCCCCTTCCTATTATCCTCTTGTTGCGGCCAGAGTGAAATATCTATCATATAAAGGGTGTTTTTTTGAGAGGTAAAGAACTTTAAATTGCAATAAAACAACGATGTATTATTCGATTGACATGAATTTTTTTTATTTGAAAGATAATCTTGTGGCATTACATTTTAAATATGATTTCTGGCATATGACTGCCACGGCTGGCTCGGATGTAGTCCAATCTGGACGTCCAATTTTCGATGACTTTTTCCAACATTTGTGGCGGTATATCGGCAATGACACGGCGAATGTTGTCTTCCAAATGGCCACAAGCGTTTGTGGCTTCTCCGAATAGACCAATGACTTTACATAGCCCCACAGAAAATAGTCTAGCGGTGTTAAATCACAAGATCTTGGAGGCCAATTCACAGGTCCAAAACGTGAAATTAGGCGGTCACCAAACGTGTCTTTCAATAAATCGATTGTGGCACGAGCTGTGTGACATGTTGCGCCGTCTTGTTGGAACCACAGCTCCTGGACATCATGATTGTTCAATTCAGGAATGAAAAAGTTAGTAATCATGGCTCTATACCAAACACCATTGACTGTAACGTTGTGGCCTTCATCGTTTTTGAAGAAGTACGGACCAATGATTCCACCAGCCCATAAAGCGCACCAAACAGTCAGTTTTCTGGATTTAACGGTGTTTCGACATACACTTGTGGATTAGCTTCACTCCAAATGAGGCAGTTTTGTTTGTTGACGTAGCCATTCAACCAGAAGTGCGCTTCATCGCTAAACAAAATTCGCTTATGAAAATCGGGAACAACGGCAATCTCGTTTTGGGCCCATTCGACGAATCTACGCCTTGCTTGATGATCGTTTTAATGAATTGTCAAACCAAACTGAGAATAAATCACTTGACAGCTGTTAAATCGGTCGCCATCTTGGAAAGTAATGCCAACTTAAACTTCTATACCTGGAAAAAAAACACTCGTTATATGTGGGCATGCCGGAAAAAAAGTTGAGTTCCCCTTAGCTGGACTGTTCAAAATTAACCGGCAAACAACCTTGCAACAATGATGCTTTGAATGAGATTAACAGACTGAGAAACCTCTATCCAGCGATAACTAAAAAGTACAAAATAAATTAAAAGTAAAAATAACATTTTTAAAAACAAGCTTTTATTTAAATGCTCCAAAAAGAATAAAATAAACTTTTCATTTAAAACTTTTTTGCTATCAACTTATAAAGTCGTTACACAATTTATGATATAAAAGCTTGTCGCGAGATTTACCTGTGTAGATAAACAAGCAAATTAAATAACTTGATCTGATTGATTTTAATTTTTAAAATTTTCAAACTAAGTAAATACGAGTACTTAAATCTCGCGACAAGCTTTTTTATCATAAATTGTGTAACGATTTTATAAGTTGATAGCAAAAAAGTTTTAAAAGAAAAGTTTATTTTATTCTTTTTAGAGCATTTAAATAAAAGCTTGTTTTTTAAAAAAGTTATTTTTACTTTTAATTTATTTTATGTTCTGCTCATTTGTAGTTATAAACCATAATAAGTGGTACAACACAGCAATCAAAACCGCTAAGTTGGTCATAGAGAAGAAATGTAGCATGTTCATAGAAAATATTTTGCAACAAAGGTGGTGGCTCGGGGAACGCAGTCAAAACAAGTACCTTAAGATTGCAAAAAAACATTTGCCACTTCCAAAAAAGAGAGAGATGTGTGACAAATACATTTTAGTTCCCACGAAGACTTCCGTATACATAACTGTGCAAATTAATTGGGACATGCTCAAAGATTTTCACGAATGTAGTTTAATTAGTATAGGTTTACTTACATGCACGGAATAGCAATTTAATACAAAATATGACCTCCTCTAGCTTAAATGAGATCCCGCACACAGCTTGGCATGGATTTCACTAGATTAGAACATAAATTTTTGTGATCTCATCATCACGAAACCAAACTTTTAAAGCATTCTCTCAATCATTGTTTTCTTTGTTGAGCAGTCTTTTTTACTTACACGTCTTTTTACAACGCTCCACAAATTTTCGATGGGATTTACATCAGGGGAATTCCCAGGCCAATCCAAAACCGTTATTTTCTGTTTTTTGAAAAGTATTTATTGTTAGTTTAGAAGTATGGCATGGAGCAAGATCTTGTTGAAAGATACAAACACCATCTGTGAAAGTTTGCATCATAGGCACAATTTTACTTTTTATTATAGAAATATATTGTTTAGAGTTCATCATTCCTTTTCAAATGGTACTAAGGTACCAGGTCCTCCAGAAGTAAAATAACCCCCAAAACATCTGTTTCTGAGGATGTTAACTGTTTGAAGAAGATTTTGTTTCCTGATGGGTTCTCTCTCCGCCACTTCTCCTGACAAATCTTGGTCGAAAGCTTTGCACAAAAAATGCGTTTTGTAGCTGAATACAACCTTCTTCCAATGTTATGCAGTCCAGGACTGATATTTCCTGGCCCAATCCAAACGTTGTTGTTTTTTTTTTCATTGCAGGTGTTAATAACTGTTTTTTATTGGTTTTCTTGCAAATCACCCAGCTTCAATAAACATTCGTCGAACTGTCCATGAATCCTCGCCCACACCAGTAGTTAATCATTCTCTATGAAGATCTTTACGAAGATCTTTGTTTTATAAGGATGCATTGAACTATTTCGCACGAGGAATTTGTCTGCTCGAGGTGTGGGCTTGCGTTTGTGTCCACATTTATTTCTCCGTTTTGGAGACACTGCTCCAAAATTCTTTTGCTGATTAATAATCCTAGAAACACTGGATTTTCCAACTCCAACTGCTGCAGCAATATCCCTCATAGTATACTGACTAAGGGTAATAATTCTAGTCCTTTTCCTGGGAGAGATATCCATTTTTTAAATACTCGTCAGAAGGAGACAATTCATACAAGTGACCACTTCTTTCAGCTACCGAAGCGCAACTGAAGGGGAAAATGTTCGACATGCCATGATCACGTGGTCAAACCAGTTTAGACTAGTCAAGGGCAGTCGCGCGTTGTAAGAAAATGCAGTTGAAACCGGTTTGAGGCAAAAAAATCCTCGAGAAGGAACAATTTCGAAAAGATATTTGTCCCAATTAATTTGCGCAGTACTGTAGGATGATACTGTTAAGGTCATTGGTAACAAATAAACAATTTTTCCAAAATTAACAATTTTGTGAGCCAGGGGTGCCTCTGTGCACCACACGCCTTTTCTCCCGGATTAAAGAATATGTCTCAGATACGGAAGATTTTTTCGGATAAAGTACTAAACACTGGTACTATATTCTGACTTCGCTATCCTATAGAACAGCGGTCACCACATTTTTTGACTTCACGGACTAGTAAATTCATAGTTTAAATCCCGCGGACCACTAATAGGATTTTTTAAGAGTAAAATATATTTATACAAAAAAAATTGATCTAAGAACATATAAAATGCATCTAGTTAATAAAATGGAACTATTAATTGTAACCAAATTATGAAAGCTTTATTAAAAAACCATAATAAAATAAACAAAGTAAACAAAAATTGTAAAAACAAAAGAATTAAAAAATTGTTTAAGTATATCAAACTTTCAGCATTATACATTCCTAGTGGGATAGATGTTCCTGCTTGCTTGAAATAATATTATGGATACTCTTCGATCCAATGTTGTTACTGCAAGACGGAGAACTGCATTCATTTCAAGCTGAGATCAGTACCGTGTTTTGATGGCTGTGACAGATGAAAAGGCCTTTTCACATAAATAAGTTGAAGAGAATTGAATCATAAATAAGTTGAGGAGAATTGAATCAGAATTTTCATCGCCTGTTCACTAAGAAAAGGGTATTCATTTTTTATGGAAAACTAAAACTGAGATCTTGATAAGGATGAAGGAAATTTAAATTTGAAAGTTTCGTCGGTCAATAAGTCGATGAGGCTTTCTTTTAGATGCATGCTTAAATTATTATTCTGAATTTTCGTTGCAAACGGATCTATTATTTACATATTACCATGTCTGGTATCTTCATTTTGTGGGTAATAACGAGAAAAAGATTCTGTAAATGATTCCAAGTGCTTTTTGACTAGGGTTACTATTTTTGGTTAACATCTTTTTCATTCATGCATTTATCAAAATTAGAAAACATTTGCAGATCGTCTTCAACCAACCACGTTTTCTACAGTAATATTTCGTTTTGAAACGCATCCATTTTACTTCGTAGTGTGAGCACGTCCTTAAGTAGTTCTTGTGAGGAATAATTCATTTAACAGGGGAAAAATATCTGCCAGATATGCACAAGCTTTGTTAGCTATTCATTGTTGGACAAGAATTTTTGCAATATTTCGGATTATTCTGTTCCTCTGGAAAAATAATTTGACTTCTTCCCGTAAAACATAACTTAACGTGATGTGAGTAAGTATATTCCAAGTTTTTCTGGGGACCAGCAAAATTTTCCCGCGGACCACCAGTTTGGTGACCTCTGCTATAGAAAGCAACAAATCTCATCAAACCACTGATTTTTTTTTTTGTGTTGACCCATTTTTTCCGGTACAAAACGAGTTTTGTGTGTTTTCTCGTATAATGTAATGTTAAATGAGCTATCTCTGTGCATGTTTAAAGTTAAAATTAATTATATTTGTGGGAGTATTTGAAAATTTTAAAAATGTTATATTATATAAACAGACGTATGAATTACAATGTTGTAAGTTTTCATGAAAATTCAAACATTTTTCTGCCTGAAAATGCGCTTCACGTTTAGTTCAGGCTCTCATACATTTAGTTAAGACAGCTTTAACCCCTTAACTGGTTTGCCCGTACACCGTAAGAGCCATCGAAAGCTGGCCACAACCGGTTTGCCCATACTCTGTGTATGAAACTGATATTTTCTTTTTTCTCTCTTTGATTTGCACATACTTTTAATTCTTATAGTGAGATTATTAGTGTTGGCTTTTTAAGAGATGCAGTTTTTGTCCATGGTACTGAAATACTTCTCATCTGAGATTTTCTTTCTGGTGAAGGCGGGAATTTTTCTTAAAGGCAGGAATTTAGATTCTTGAAAGTATTCGATAAAGCACAGGGACTGGCAAGGTAATGTGCAATTTGTTGCTTAAAATGAAAAGAAAATGAAAAGATAATCCCAATAAGCCGATATTATCTCTGTCCCCATTGCAATGTAAGACAGTAATACATCATGCTTCAAATTGTGTGTGCATATATATAAATGCACACATACACACAAAATCCTCAACCGTTTGAATAAGAGGTTCAAACATGAACTTATTTTTATGAATAAAATTCTTTTAAGATATATATAAAAAAATTATTGCATGTATAGAGTGCTTATAAAAAGCAAATATTTAGGGATTTTTGTGTTCCACAATTAAAAAATAAGAAACATAGTGAAAACGTTGAAATGAAAAATTAAAATAAAATTCTATCATTTTCGTATTCTGCCAAGTATTATACTTCTTTATATGCAATAAAAGAAATGTGGGTTTTTTTAAAACATTTTGGTAAAAAAAAACCGGACCACTTAGAAAGGGTTTAAAAAAGTTTGTAATGAATATATACACTGGTGTGCAAAAATTAAGGACGAGACGGTTTTTTCAATATAACTTTGTACAAAAGCTTTCCAAATCACATTTAATACCGTAAGATCCCCAATACGTAAGGACATGTGTAATGTAAGCAACACTTACTAAAAGAGAAATCAGAGGGATAAAAAGAAGCTTGATTGAAAAAGTAGCATGGAGCGCAATGCGACTGAAGGCCGAAACATCCCTGTGATGGGTGTCCAGCAAGAAACATCCGGTCTTTAGTAGGGGATATGATCTCCCCTGACTGCTAGGCAGGTTTCACAGCGTCTGCCCATGCTGAGAATGAGGGTGTCAATGAGTTGTTGAGGCATTGCTGACCATTCGTCTTGCAGCGCCAATCGAAGCTCCCGAATCGTTACTGGTGGTAAGGTACGAGCTGCCAAGCGTCTGCCTAGAAAATCCCATACATGCTCGATGAGATTGAGATCCGGAGATCGTGCCGACCAATCCATACGTTCAATATCCTCACTCTCTAAGAGCTGTTCGGCAGCTACTGTGCGATGACATGGTGCATTGTCGTCCATGAAAAGGAACTGCAGACCCATAGCGCCTCTAAAAAGACGCACATATGGAAGAAGAATCTCGTTACAATAACGGGTCCCGTTGACTGAACCTGCGTCGAAGATGTGAAGGTCTGTACGACTACCAAGCATGATGCCTCCCCAAACGAGAACACCGCGACCTCCATACCTGTCCCTTTCAATGATGTTCGAGGGATGATTGCGGCTTCCCCGCTCTCTCCAGATGAGTATGCGATGAGAATCGCTACTCAAACTGAATCTGCTCTCATCAGTAAAGAGTACTCGTCCCCATTCATTGTCTCTCCAATTCCGGTGTTCCCGGCACCACAGAGAATGCCTTCTCCGATGGGCAGGCGTTAAAGGTACACACCGTACAGGGCGTCGTGCAAACAGACCACCACCGTGCAGTCTTCTGGCCACGGTAAAACGCGATATCGGTCGTCCAATCGCCTGTGTCGTGTGTCTAGCGATTTCTCCCGCTGTCTGCCGCCTGTTTCTTCTGGCCTGTAAGACAATGTACCGGTCATCTGCGGGTGTGGTTCCTCGTGGACGACCACTACTGAACCCCCGGATAGCTGTTCCTGTAGTTTGAAATTGTCTCCAAAGTCGTGAAACGATGCTGTGAGCAATTCCGAACTCTGCAGCCACACTTGTCACACTGCGGCCTTCCTCCAACTTCCCAATGATTCGACCTCGGATAAAAGCATCCAGATGTCGTCTAACGGATTGATTATTCGCCATTTCTCGCTGAGACAGCAACTCGGTGTGATTTTAACTACTATACGGCGTGCAATCTCTTCGCCAGAAATACTGATCTTACGCCGACAACATGCTTTATACTACTCAGACACTCCCCCATTACGTCTACCTGCATATCTGCGCATGTGCTACCGTACATCCCCTTACTTAATCTCCTGATTGGTCTTTCTGTCCGCTCTGCCTCTTCGTTCAGCTGATATGCTAATTTTTCGACTTCGTCCTTAATTTTTGCACACCAGTGTACTTAATTTCAAAATTATATGCAGCAGTCTTAGATTCATGTTAAAAATAATAACCGAACTCGGAATACATTTCCAGAAAGGAAAATGTTTCAGCATTAAAATAAGCTTATATGGTTATAATATGTAAATGATGATGCAGCTCAACTATTCGCCTTATCATCTGACCGCAATTCAACATTACAAAGCGTATTGTCTGTGTTAAATGAACCTTTGAATCGGACAGCGAAAAAGCAATCAGAATTGCATAACAAATACGTATTCATATTTATTATTATTGTTATTATTATTTGTATTTTTACACTTTAGAAGCATTTACTATAAATACGCACTTTTCAATGTATAAAGTTACATTTTCATTTTACATCACGATATCAAGAAGACGAAATATAGAATTCGTCACACTTCAGGAAAAGTATATTGATTCCTTCGAACAGAAAATCAGTCTCCGTATATGTTAATGCAGTTAATATATGATTATATAACTTTTGAGAATTTTTTATACTTGAATATTAAAAGTAACGGGCGCTCTCTCTCTCTCGTGAAATTCGTGACGATCGCTTCATAAAATGCCATCATCACGTATTCTTCATCGAATTCAAAACTTAAATTAGCCATTAGTTTTTTTTTTTGGAAAAGAATTCGAATTAACTATATAAAGGTGTTCAAATATTAAGATTCTATAAAAGATTTTCAAAAATAAAAATAAATTCTTATACTATACGTGAATTTTGAAATCAGGATCATTTTCTTTATTTATAAGGATTACTGGGTATTTACGTATTATCGCAAGAATCGCCAACTTTCATGATAACTCGCCAAGTTGGCAATCTCAATTTCGCATGCGTCGTATGCACTGAATTAGCAATCATTCACTTCATTTCATATAATGTTGGCAATAGGTTGCGATAACACGTAAGTATAGATTATTATTGCAGACAAATTTGTATTTTTAAAAAAGAAAGCTTCTGCAAGGGAAACAACAGTGGACAACAGCGCAGTGCATAAATTGATTAGCTGGAAACACGTGATTATGGTTACCATGTGACTATGACGTCAATTGGAGTATCAAATTAATTTTTTCAGAGATTTTGTTCGTTCTAACTCTATGAATAACAACATTAAGCTAGGAAAAATTAGTAATTTAAGAAAATTCTGTGTTGTAGAATTGCATTCTCGTTTCAATTACAAATGAAGAACACATTGAGAAATTTTCGCGTGAGCTTCAATTATTAAGGCATTAATATCGCCACTTATCAAAAGCATTAACATAATGATTATAAGTTCATGCTTACAATTACTGAAATAATTAGCAGTACTTTTGCTCAAGAAAGAATTTCGCAAATTGAGGCGAAAGTTGATGACGATTGATATCTAATTGTCAACAGAAATTGGAAAAGAAAGCTTCCGCATATATATGTTAGAAACTAACAAGATTTTTTGGTATTTTTCCGTTTCGCTGGTGTAAACCTCACTAACATATAATATGCACATAAAAAATGTTACAAATATTAGTTCTCGTTCGTTTTTCCTCTATTTTTGATATATTATAAAAAAAGACGTAACTGATAAAAAAAATACCGTGGTTTATCTAGAAAATGCGGTGGTAAAAGGTTACCAGCTGGAATATTTCATTAGGCGTCAGTTGTATTGTTTTTGGCGACTTTATCGCTTTCTCCGGTGAAACGGAAAAGTACCGATTTATTTAATGAAATTCTTTGTAAACAAATGAATGCGCATTTTAAGTTATTCTAAGATAAAATGGCAAAACGTTATGCCGAATTAATTTCACTGTATCGTAAAATTGTAATGAGCGATTATGAAATGTTATATGTTTGTTTATCAAGTTATCATCCTTCCAGTGATCATCTCTTAGCATATATTTTACGCTGCAGACTTTAAAAGAAATTGAAAAGTGCAAAATACTTCAAGCTTCAAAATGTTTTCTTTGAATACAGCTGCATTAAGCCTAATTGGAGGTGTCATACGTTAAGCCTAACAGATTCTTCGGACAAAGTTCGCCAATACAATACAATCTTGCGAAAATTAACTCATCATCAGTATCAGGTATTAAAAAGATATCATTAAAGTCTTCCGTGTAGTGGCCGGAGTAGAATAGTCCCAACGTAAGCTCATGCGTGTCGTAAAGGCGACTAAAATGAGCAGAAGTCGAACATCTCAGGGCTCTGGCAACCCTCAATTATGACAAGTGCACTTCTGCACTTTGTCATACACGACAACAACAAGTTATTCAAACTCCCTGGTCTGAGTTCTCAGTGAAATGCAAATAAATACCTTATGAACCTAGCTACTTTATTATTCTTTTTCCAATTATTTTTCTTATAATATTCCAATATTGGAACTAATCATATTTTTTTTAATGATTTTAAGTGTAGGTTCGGTTGAAAAAAGACATTAAAGCATAGTATAATAATAAAAATAATTCTTTTTTCTGAAATTTTTTTAAGTTTTCTCTCTGGGCACTTATGTAAGAGGTCGATAAAAAAAATTCAACAGCAAGTGACTACGTTCGAAACTGTGATTTAGAAAAAGCATATCAATATTTGTTTGATATTTAGCGGCAGTTGAGTTATATATAGAACAAACATATAAAGCTGTTTTAATAATATTATTAAGAGAAAAAATTATAAAAAGAAGCAAGTTTTGGGTAAAAAATGAAGAAAGAATTACGTATTTTGAAGACATTCTCCTTTTAGAAAAAAGCTCCTATAATAATATTTTGGTTATATATAGCTAGCTGGCTAATATCAGGGATGAATGCTTTTTTAATACCTCTAATCCCTCTGATATATTAAAACATAAATAAATCCACTTCTAAAATATATATTTAAAAAAGCCTAGGTCGGTTTTCTACAAAAGTCTTAGCTGTATGTAGGAAGAATGTTATGATTATAGATGCTTTTTTCGTAAAAAGAAAATTTTATGAAAATATGTCATTCTTTATTTTTTACCAAAAAATCGCATTGAAATAATTTTTCTTTCAATAATATTCTTAAAACAATTTTAAAGGTACGTATATTCTAATTCAACTGACGCTAAATAACAAAATAATTATCGATTGATACGCTTTTTCAAAATCACAATTCTGAACAAAGTCAAACACGTTAAGCCATAAATATGAGATATAGGGGAGGCAAATTTTGTCTTACGTAAGCCATATTGTTATATATTCTATTTCAAACCTCATTTAATGATGGTTACAAAACCTATGTGTTTCGTAACAATAATTATTTATATTATAACGAATCGATGAGCAGTCGCGAAGAATGTACAGACTGATAAAATATTTAACCAGCAATGTTCAAAATTCTTGAGATAAATACAATTGCATTTAGAACAAAATTTCTTTAAAAATTTACTACAAGCGTGCTTTATGACTGTCATATTTTTTTTATGTTTCTATTAAAAGCAATTTAATTTGGTTTCATTTCACTTTTAAGGCCAAACGATAAAGTCTAAATTTATTGGGAAGATTTTTAAGCACAGCCAATGATATTATCTTGAGTTCATAGTTTCTCATGCGTTGAATGAAAGAGCAAAAATTCTTTGAATAATTTAATTCCTGCGTGCTTTACCAGATAATTATATTTATTCTATATATTTCTATTTAAAGCTTCTTTATTTTGTCTAATATCATTTTTTATGCCAAACGATACAGTCTGAATTAATTGGGAGGATTTTTAAGCACAACCAATGATATTATCTTGAATTCTTAGTTTCTGTAAGCGTTAAATCAAAGACAAATATCTGACTGAAAGCTACAGCACTCAAAGCTTTTCAGTTTGGACATTCAACTATCATTAGATAACGTGGGGATGATAGCGTTTCAGCTGAATCACCTGATCTTGCAAGTCACCGTCCTTGAATGAAACACAATCAAGTTTTTGTTCGAGAGATAGAATGAACCCTGCCAAAGCCAACATTGTATCCCTCGTGATTTACGAATAGCTGCGCTGTTCCAGAAATCCTTCGAAAGGCCAAGGGAAATTAACTCAAATATAAAACAATATGCTGGAAGAATTCTTCTTTTTCGTTAAAGCCTTTTTAATTATGAATTTTCACAGATTACGGATGGTGAATGTGAATTTGAATGATGTTACTCTGCATTAATTTAGTTCTTACAGAAAAATTAGAATAATTGTTTATTATTCTTATCTCGTCATACCGCCATTTATCCCTTGGTTTTTACTTCGATGATTCTCATGAAATTTGTTTTAATTTAAACATAATCTTTTAAAAAGCGATTTGTAGACCTTCTTAAGTACCTTATTCCGGCGTATAAGGAGCACTTTTAAAACAAAAATAAAATTGAAATTTACGGGTGTGCATTAAACGCATGATATAAAAATGATAGCCTTTAAAATAAAAGAAAGGATTAGTATAAAAAAAGAAAATTTCTCCATATATCTGTATACTGTTTATTTAAGAAAATGACATACATACAGTGGGCCACAAAAGTGTTCGTACACTTGCAATTTCCAATAAAATTTAATGTTTTCGACTAATAAAAATTAATATATGGGAATTGTAATTTTTTTAATGATATCTACAACTTGTTCTTAATGGATCGACATAACAATTTTTTTAAAAAATAGTATATATATATATATATATATATATATATATATGACTACTTTTTTAAAAAAATTAATAATCAAAAAAGCTACTAAAAATTACGCCACGAAAGTCTTCGTACAGTTAACAACAATCTCAACATAGCTTTAAGTATTGTATTTCTTTCTTAATTTAGTAAAAGATCTTTTAGTGTCCACAACAACTTTTAAACGTTTTGGTATAGATTTAATCAGTTTTTTGTAATTTCTACATCGATTTTCGACCATTATTCTATGATTATTGTTTTTACTTCATATTATGTGTTTTATATCTCCTGTTTTCTTTTTTTTTAAATCAAAATCTCCTCAAATATGTTTTACTGGGCTAAATAAAGAGATTGAGGAGGTTTTTCAGAAATTTGGGACAGTTATAGAGATATCAACGGCGTACACATTGAGAGCAGTGCGCTTGGCATCATTATCCTGTTAAAAAATGAAGTCGTCTCCTATATCCAAATTTTGGGCGGATAATTTAAAATTTCGTTTTAAAATATTTAAATATAGCTCGTGATTTAGAATACTATAAAAAAATACTAAATTATCTAATTCTGAGGCCGATTTACATCCCCACGCAAGGACATCTCCACCTTCATGCTGAAGCATGGAAGTGGAAGAGTTCTTACTCCACATAAATGCATGGAATAAAACTCCTCATTTTTTCAATTACAAGCTATTATAGGCCCATCGGAATCAATTAATCCCAAGAATGAAAATTAATCCCAATAATCTAGTTTGATCAATGAACCATGGAGGTGGAAGTGTTCTTGCGTGGGGGTGTAAATCGGCCTCAGAATTAGGTAATTTGGAATTTTTTTTATGGTATTCTGAATCATGAGCTCTATTTAAATATTTTAAAGAGAAATTTTAAGTTATTCGCTAAATTTTGGATATAGGAGACGACTTAATTTTTTAACAGGATAAAGACGCCAAGCGCACTGCTCTCAATATACGCCGTTAGTATCTCTTATAACACTGTTCCCAAATTCTGAAAAACCTCCTCAATCACATTATTTAGCCCAGTAAAACATATTCGGAGAGATTTTGATTCAGAAAAAAAGGAAACATGACATATAAACACATAATGTGAAGTAAAAACAATAATCATAGAAGAATGGTCGAAAATCGATGCAGAAAGTACAAAAAATTGATAGAATCTATACCAATACGTTTAAAAGTTGTTGTGGACACTAAAAGATATCCTATTAAGTACTAAATTAAGAAAGAAGAACAATATTTAAAGCTATGTTGAGATTTTTGTTAAATGTACGAAGACTTTTGTGGCGTAATTTTTTAGTAGTTTTTTGATTACTAATTTTTAAAAAAATAGTTATACAATTTTTAAAAAAATGATTATGTAGATCCATTAATAACAAGTTGTAGATATCATTAAAAAATTACGATTCCTATATATTAATTTTTATTAGTCGAAAACATTAAATTTTATTGGAAATTGCAAGTGTTGTGGCTCACTGTATATCATTTGAGTTTTCACATTTTTGGATAACATGAAAGGTCTGCCATATTCATCTTCCGTGATATCTTCAAATACATCATCAAATTCTGTTTCAACTTCATCATCATTATTACTCTGATTATAAATAAATAATCATCTTACATTCCATTCTGTATTATTAGATATACTGTATTTTAAATGGCATTTTAATTATGTTAGATGTTTAATTTCATTCTAAATTTTTATTATATAAACACACACTATTCCTATACTTCTAAAGATAAGAGCATTGCGCATGTACATTTCAAGATTCTTCGTAAAAAAAAAAGATGTGTGTTACATGGCAGTGCTTCTCAAACTTTCAATACTTGCGATCCAATTTTCAATCATAATTTTCATCTCCCCCCCATACAATAACAATGTATTGAATGCAATAATAATGAACTTAGATGCTAAAGCTACCATACGACCTTAACCTCTTAAGTGCCACTGGCGTATATAAACTTCTCGCTCAGCCAAAGCGTTTATTTCCCCGGACGTATATATACGTCTTTCCAAAGTACGATCTTTTCTGTGCACTGCCATCCATAACGCGATTTTCAAATTTCGTCGATTCGTCTTTTTTTCCCCCTCAGCACTAAAATTTAGGCGGAATCAGTGCCAGAACCTGATAAAATTGGTGATTTGATTAAAGAAGTTCTCAATCTTGCCATATGCTCACAATCAGGAGCTGACAATTGATGAGCTCATAGAAATGCATGAGCAAGAGCAAGACAGTGATGAACTAGAGTCTATAGACCTAGTTCAATCAGAAGATCGAATGACGATTGGTAATTCGATAGAAGGCCTCAGTTTAATTGTAAAAGGGATACACACAAATTTTAGAAAATACATGCTCGAATGAAGAAAGTATTTTTTCAACAAAACAAGGAATAAAAAAATTATTAGTATGCTACGAGGAAATTTTGCAGGTGAAAAAAATCTTTGAGCCCAGCAGACTACTTCATTAAAAATCTTCTATTGCAAAATAACTTCGGTTTGCGATTTTATATTTGTATTATCTGCGATTTCATTAAACTGTTTTTGCTCTAAATTATTATCCACTTTCGTCACCGGTCCTAACTAAAAATAATTTATATGTATTTATAGGTGAAATTTATATCCCGTTTTACGCGAATTCGCCTTGCGTGGTTATCACTCAGTACAACTTATCGCATAAGTTAGGGGTATTACTGTATTTTAATTAAAAAACAAAAAATGCTAAAAGCCTTTTTTTTTACCAAAGGTCCTTAAATTTCACTCTGACCATATAACTACTGTAAATTTCCAACTTAACAATCTAGGCACGGAGTTTTCACAGCAAATCTTTTGGAAGTTTGAATTTCACACCGTTCTCAATTTCTTTTTTTATCCTCATAACAATGCCATTCATAGTCTTGCCTTAAAATACTAATCATTCGTTGATATATCTTTAATGATCAACTTCATCTCAAGCCAACCCAAAAACTAGAATGCAACAGCATTTGGATACAAAGCACAGTCAAGTACATTAAGAGTGATTTTTAAGTTTAAGCGCAAAAGAAAAAATTAAGCTTGTTGGAATAGCTTACTAATCAAGCAAAATTTATTTTAAATACATGTTTTCTTTTTAGTCAATAATAAGTGGCATCAAGTTCCTTAATTCATACATTATTTTATAAGTGCTTTTGATTTTTAATTGATACGTCCATTCAATGGACACATTATTTACAGTTCCAAGAGTTTTCCCAAATATTCATAATTAAAAGGATAGGATAAATAACATGGGAATACGGCGCTTGACTAAATATTCCTGTATGTGGATGTATGATTTTTGTCCACTATTTCTTAGCTTGTTTTTGTAATAGCACACTAAATATTTAATTCTAGTAATATGTTATATTAATTATATATATATTCTAAATGTTAAAATACTGCATAATTAACATGTTCAACTGTATTTTTGCATGATTGCATAAATCATATAAGTGAATTTTTAAATTATTTATCCAGTTCCTAAAATGTCTACTTAAAATTATTAGACTACAATGTGTGTTTACAGACAAACTCTGAAATCTTAAAATAAGTTTGGATATAGGAGAAAGAGTTTAATGCTTGTTATATTTAAAATCATGAGTTCTTGTATGTTTCGGTAAAAAAATAATGGTATTTTTTAAAAAGAAAGATTTCCAAATCATCAAATAATTCTTCAGCAATTCATGTTCATCTCAACCCAGGCAAATATCCAATGAATATGCAATAAAATGTGGCCTGTGAAATATCACTACTTCTAAATTTAGAGAAAATGGCAATCTAGAGGAAATATTAAATAAATTAAATAATAGAGAGGAAACTAACCAAACGCTTTATCCCTTATTATTTTGTACGGATATAAATTGTCCAAATGGGCTTTTCTCAAATTAGCCTCCCATCTGGAATCAAATAATAAATTCGAAAAATATTTATAGATGGGTGCAATCATACAAGGTCCTCAAGAAATATAAAGAAAAATGTCTTATTCATCTAGGCTGAAAAGTTCTTCAAATCACAACACCTGAACAAATAAAAGATTAATCAAATACATCAGATTTTTTTCAAAAACATTCGAAAAACGCCGTTTTCTACAAATCGTATTTTTGAATTACATCGAATCGAATTTTCAGCTATCACATAAATCTACACTAAAAAGATCTTCAAATTGCAGCAACTGAACTACGAATAAACGACTGGAGCAATGAATCAAACTAAATACATCGAAATTTTTCACAACTTTCGAACAACGCCATTTTCTACAAATCGCGATTGTATTTTTAAATAACCTCTATTCGAATTTTTAATTACCACACACATTAATCTAAACTGAAAATATCTCCAAATTACAACAAATAAACCACTGGAACAAATTAATGACATACGTTCGACATTTTTCAAAACTTTTTTGAACGACGCCGTTTTCTACAAATTGACTTGGTATTTTTAAATTACTTCGAATCGAATTTTCGCGAGGAACAACCTCTAAAGAAATTGAAAGAGAGATCCCATTAAAATAAGCGCCCATTGCCCTCTCAAAGCCATTTAGCATCCCAAAGAGTTGTTCGAACCATAAAAAGAAAGAAAGCCGCCGCGCCATTGCAGAAAAGATCAAAAATTCGATGACCTCCTCCAAACGGTACCATTGAACGACGACGGCTAGCTTTTTCACGAGATCAGCGGAGCAGTAACAGAGGCGACAATTTCATGATAAACCGCTTCGCCAGCGTTCCACGAACATGCAGCTTTTCGAGGTTTCCACCACTACCTCTACCCTTGGCCTGTTATCGACTCAAACAGCGCAGTAGCAGCTGCACCACCACCACCATTCCAAAATCCAACAAGAAGGAAGAATCACTGGCAGCTGGCTGCCATTTTGTTATACGAGGCTGGAGGACGAATTCGACGTAATCTCTAGAACAAATAACCATTAACTAACGAAGAACTAAATGTTCTTTTCTAACAGTTGTATCGATGAAAATTGTTAATGATTCTCATATAAATTTGCATTTATTTAATTCGCAAATAGATAAAATTAGTCATAGTTTCGTCACAGTCAATTCGTTCAAAAAAAAATAAGCATTCGTTTGAAAGTATTTTGTGATTCTTCAAATGCAGAATTTAAATTTAATTAGAATACATTGAATTTCAGAATTCTATAGAGAATAAATATGCAATTGCAAACAATGTGTGTTGCAGATTTTCAAATCAATAAGTATATAAGCAAATATTTTTGTAGCAGTTATCTCAATAGTTTGAATCCTATGTGAAGAATTATTTTTTTTTAATAATTTAAAATCTTTATATTCATTCTTTGTTCATACTCAACAATTGAATATTTTATGTAAAATGTTTCTCTAATATATTCTTCAAGCAGTAATATAGGTTGATGGATTACTGGAGTACCTGCTTCCCGCAGGGAAGCTCAAGCTCCTTTCATGAGAAAACTGGGTGGTTACATGAGTTCAGGTTTACACTTAGCACATTGCTGCATAATTGTAAAAAATTAAGTGATGAAATTGGTATTGAAAATTAAAAAGAATTTAAAATTTACTTTAGGTGTAGATAAATGTAAAATTTAAGAGTGTTGTTCAAGCAGTAAATTGTCATTCGAATTCTGTTGTGTAATTAAACCACGTTTAGAAGACAAGACAAAATTTTACTTGAGATAAAAAATGCAAATGGTGCTGCAATATTAATATGGCATTTACATGAATATGCGTATTAGCATATATTATACGTGTAAGAAATACGTGACACAAAAGCTGCTCCTCATCTTTTAAAGTAAAAAAAAAGTGAAATTTTCTGCAACATATGGCAGTTAGAAATATAGCAATTACATATTTTTACTCTGTTTTCATATTCGAATTCTCTCACAAATAATCTCTCAATCGACAATTCTAAGAAAAATTCTTAATTCCACTTTTATTTTAGTGGTTATTAGTACGAAAATAATTCAGTTCTTTCTCGTACCAAAATGTTTGTCCTATACCGTAAAATGAACCAGAATATTTTTTCACCAAACGATTGTAATTATTTGAAATATTGACAATTACAAAAAGATTTTGATTCTTTGTTTTATTGTAGAATTTCAAAGAAAATTTCCAACCGATGTGAGATAATTTTAGTGTGAATAATACATCCAGATAAATGTAAGAAAATATTAAAAAATCTACCAGGGGCGTAGCTACAACCGTTTCAATTATACGGGGCCCCCAAGTTACAGGGGCCCCAAAATGTGTAACGTTCTGACAATTTGAAAAAAGCGTCTTTATCGCTTTTCTAGAAAAGGGCCTCTAAGGAATTTTGATACAGGGCCCACTCAGGACTAGCTACGCCAGTGAAATCCACTCTCTCTTCATGAAAATTTATTTTTTAAAAAATGACCGCGTTTGATTTGTATCTTGCCATGCATCTGATTAGATAGCATAAACAGATACGAAAATTCTTCCGGATTCATTAACAAAATTAACACAATTTATAAGCAATGAAAAGAAAATAATTTCACAACTAATCTTTAACTGTTAAAGAACATAATTCAAACACACAAAGAGTAAAATAAATCCGACTTTAAAATGTATTACTCAACTGCGGAAGAAAAGTTCGTATTTTGCATTCTAGTAAACAAATTTGAACAAATCAGTAAGTCTGTTTCAAGAGAGCATCAACAAATATTTTTATTAAAGAAATAAGAATTTGTAAAATGACATCAGAAACCAGACAAGGTTTTTTTTCTTAAAATGAGATTCTATATTTGTAAAATTCTGAAAAACACATCGTTCTTTCCAAATTCATGGCTAATTTTTAAATTTATGGCACTGCATTTTTCAAAATTTTTGCTAAATTTTAAAAGATTAGATTTGCTGTGACACCTGGAAATAAGTATTTGCAACACTGTCATGGGAATATCATTAAAAAAGACTTCCAAAGTTGTATCATTGACAATTTACATGAAATAG
Source organism: Trichonephila clavipes (assembly GCA_019973935.1). Lineage (NCBI taxonomy): Eukaryota > Metazoa > Arthropoda > Arachnida > Araneae > Nephilidae > Trichonephila > Trichonephila clavipes. Next base: position 357,179 of record BMAU01000011.1, on the reverse strand, counting down.
TTTTTGTAAAAAAATTATTGGCATTTAATTCCTTTGGAATGCAAACACGATGATTAATTAGTTGTACATTGTGATAATGAAGAAGATAAAGAGAAAAATAAACTTTATTAAGTAATAAAACATTCTATTTTCTGCTGTTTAGTAGTTCTATAACTATACTTTTCTTTTCATTAATTTTAGATCATAATTCTAGTTTACGTCTTAGAAATTCTTGCTACAATCGTATTGTATTGTTTTAAATATCTATAAAAATGTAGTTCATTGTTGTAACACGCTATCCTAATATAAAACATTTCATCATTCAGTTTAATAAACAAAGAAAAATTGCCCATTTAAAAAAAATTGAAAAAAAAATTTTTTCAATGTTTTATTGCATAATATCCGAATTTGTTCTTTTGGAAATTATTCGGATTTTTTAATTCATCCGCGGGTTTTCAAACTAAAATTATAATGAAAACATTTTTTTAAATGCACTTACGATGCAGTCCGATTTTTCCGTTCATTCAAAGTATTAAAGAGCTAAATGTTACAACACAAAGAGAATTTGTCTCCATACATTTACAAAAAATTATTTTTTTTAAGGGGAAAAAAACGAAGTATGAACACAAAGCAAATAGTATTCATCATTTATATGGGCATGAATACCATTAGAATTGAAATGTAGCTATTTGTAAATATAATCATCAACAGATGGCAGCACGAGACATTCTGTCATCTGTAAATTGATAAATAAACCGGGAAATTTGAATTGCTATATTATATATATCACAGGTATACGAAGTGACATTTCACACATGCATCGTGACAAAAAAATTTCACATACAGCAGTTTTTTCATTAAAAATTGATTGCTTATGTGAATATAAAAAATGTCAGGAAAATATTCGAAGCTAATAAATTCAAAAGTTCTCTTCTAGTTTATATAAACTTGAGAATAAGTAGATGAAGATCAATAATTATAATTCTTCTAAAATGAATGAGTGAATAATGGTTTATTAACAGAACACACACACACATAAAAACTGCACAACGGCTGCTGGCGACAGATATCCACAGTCAAATGGTGCCACCTGTGAGCTAGCATCTCATTCTACTAACCTCCACACTACGTCACTGGGAGAATTTTGAATCCAGATAAATTTAAAGCTTAATAGCTTTCTTTAAAAAAAATATTCAGATTTTTGTTTCTCTCATTTTGAATTTGAATATTTTTTGTGGCCCTAAAAACGATCGTGACTAAAAAGATTTATAAAAGAAACAGATCTTCTTTTTCTACAATCTAATAAGGCTGAGGGGGAAAAAAACACTCAAGAAATTTCAATTAAATCCACTTAAAAATTATCCGATTCCTTCACATAATTAATATCATAATTGTAATTATTTCACATTTTTAAAAATTCCAGTCGATGTTATGCAATATAGGAAATTAAGTGTGTATTCGTCGTAGGTAAATGATGAAATTAGGAATCTCATCAAATCCCTAAGGGAGAGGATCACTTGACGGTAGATGGTAAAATAACGTCTCTTCAAGGTCATTTCCCTGGTAAAAGTAAGGGAATTGAACGAATCCCTAAGCTATTTCAGTGAAATGATGAAATAATATTGTCAAGAGTTTAAAGTGTTTATTTAACAAATAGGGTGCATTACTAAACGTAGAAGTAAGTAATACAACAATAGTCAATGAAATACAAATTATTTATTCGAAACTAATTAACAAATAATTAGAAAATTAGACTGGTAATCACACACACACACACACACAATCGCTATGTTAATCCTATGGTGCCATATTTTTTAAAGATATGGGGTTGATATTTAGGGGATCGATGGGTACTACGTGTATGGTTTGGAAGTACAAGGACTCGACCCCCCGGTGTCTCCCTCCCCCCGTATAGCATTTTGCCAATGACTAGTTCATTTCATCTTTCACTGAAACAGTTCAGGGATTTGAGAAAATCCCTTACTTTCATCAGGGAAATGACCTTGAAGATATGTTTGTTTAACATCTTTGGGATTTTATGAAATTTCTAATTTCGCCATTTCCCTGCGACATATTCACTAAGTAACATCACTTTAAATGTAATTATTACGTGCAATCCTTATAATAATGGACTAAATGTAAATAACATTTAAATTTAAACTTGAATTTCACAAAAGTTTTAATGAATTATAGATTGCTATTTTGCTAATGATGAGAAAAAATGAACTAAAATATGTTGTGAGGGTAAACAATCTCTTCCACCAAGAGTTCTGAATTAATTCAGGGGGCCACTCATGAGGATCTTATAAACATCAGGCTCCCAAATTGTGGTGTTTGCAAATGCCCCCATACTCACGTACTAGTTCTACATATAAATACAGTCGGACCCCAATTTATCGAACCCATTTTTAATGAATTTTCTTTTACCCCTGTGACGTAGCGTACAGGTAGCGCAAATGAATCGTCATCAGCCAAATGTTGTAATAAAAGAATTATTTATTTGCTCAACAAATTACTAATCATTGAAGCTGTAAAGTACAGTCTCTACGCCAAGCTGGTGCATTCAGTCTATATCACGGGGGATCAATCCCTTCACAGCACTACTTTGTCCAAAGGGCACTTGCCCATCTTTCTAAAAGGTTGTTTGGGTCAATTCTCCAACGCTACCAGCGTTCGTCCACTTTCCTTTCGTCCGGAAAAACTCATTAGGACCCCGAATCCGATCTCTGCTGGTATCCCCTCTCTCCTAAGAAAAAAAACCCTTTTAAACACCAGGGCGGGTTCACAACACGCCCCTCGTCCCATCTCATTGGCAGGCCACCAAAATCTGCCCACGGCCTAATTAGTGCCCTATTCGTGCGGAACTCACAATCACACACCCTGGCCAGTGGGGAATGTAAAGGCGCCAGTCTTCTCATACAACATCTGGACATTTTGTTCATCACACCGCCTTTGTTCCTTAACCCCTTCTCTCGTAGGTCTCCAAGGCGTCAAACTCGAGGAACAGACAGGCTTCATCTATTGTCAATGGGTGCAGGCACTCCTTTGAACATTATGACTGTCAGTCCGAGTGTCGGCGCTTCTCCGAGGTCAAGCATTAAACAATGACCCCATGGCTCGAGCTCCCTCTCTTAGCCATCTGCACTGAGCTATGAATTTTGGCGTGAATGGAAAAGGACCAAGTGAAGTCGCTACACCCCGATTAAAAAGAAGGCAAAAAACACCTAATTAATGATTTTTTTTCACCAGCCGAAAATTTGTTTTTATTATTTTGGATTAGAAAAAATTATAGATTTCTCTCTCAAATGATATATCTTTCTGTCCGGAACAGAAAAAGACTTCTCTTGCAAGCAGCAGATTTCGACGGGAAAAGGTGCAGCTCATTATTACACTTTACAGGGGCAGATGAGTCATATCCGAACAGTTCGGAGTACTTTTTTAAAAAAGTAGTACACTGAAACATTATAAATACTTTTTCAAGAATCAATACCAATAAATAATAATACATAACCAACAAATTTTTTTTAAAAAAATATCTAAATTTTACAAAAATTACAATTATTAGTGAAATTTTAGCAAGATTTTTGAAAAACTTCAAAGCCATTAGAGAAAAAAAAAAATAATAAACTTATAACAGTAAAAGAATTACTAAAACAAATTAGATGCATTTATCTAGAAAATGTACTAAAATTTTAATGTTTTGTTAAAATTTAAAAATTTTAAAGCTGATTGAGTAAATAGTACTTGTAAGAAATGTGACATTCTTAATGAGATCATTATTTAAGTATCAGGTCATAATTCCAAAAATAATCATACAATAAGAAATATTTTAGTACATTCTCTAGAAAATAATAAAAATATCAGGTTCAAAAAGTTTTATAGAAGTAAGTTTATTACATTTTGAGTTATCAGACTCGTCATGCTAGATTTTGAACAATTTAAATACCCACTGCTGGTAGATTAAATACCAGCGTCCGGATTTTCTAATTTAATAAAATTAATTGTAACTTGGCCTCTAGGTAACGTAGAAACAAAACAAACATGTTTTGAAAAGCTAAAACATAGCTCTATGATCAACTTAGATCAACAAAGAAAAATTGTATTTTAGCTATTTTTTATTAACCCTCTAAGTGGATACCTTCCTCCTGAAAAGTTATTCCGAAAGCGTTTTACTCTTATTTTGCTATTCCCTTCAAAAATGCAACAGACTTCAATTCTTTCCCCCTTTTAAAACTTGGGAGGTCGAAAGGGGACAATTTTATGACTTAGTTCGGCGTCTTTGTTCAGTGAGAACCAGGATAGCAATCGTTTACAGCTAGCTGTTAAGTTGCCTTGGGCAATCTTGTATGAAAACAGTAGTTCTACTCTGTCGTTTTCCCCATAGATTCAGTCACAGTAAAATTAAAACAAAATGAAGGATAAAAAAAACATGAAATAAATGGCGTGTTAAAAGTTGAAAAATAGTTATATTTTCTTCAAACAAAATTTATTTTTCTGTCATTTTTTAAAAATTAAAAAAATATTTTGGTATTGCGATTTGAACCAGAAAAAAAGCATCCTGTATTCATTTTTTATGAATATGAGAGTAAGAAAACGCGCTCACTTTCCTGTTTTTAAAAAAGTTATGAGGTAAAAAGAGTAAAAAGGCCCTATCTTTTTTTTTTTTAAAAACAATAAGACAATAAATGGTGCATACGATGATTATATTTATGAAATAAAACAGATTTTTTTCTATTCAATTATATTTTTAATTTAGAATAACATAAAAAATGATTTCAATACTTTTAATTTATTTAAATTTAAATCATATAAATGATATTTTTATGTTAACTGAATATTTTCGGAAAATCAAATTTTCATTCCTAGTGCTTTTCCTTTTCGAACTCCTTGTATTAAATAAAAAATTCCTTTTCTACATCGGCATTTGTGATGGACATAACACACATTCAGTCAATAATTTTTAATTTTAATGGGGGATATACTTCTTCAAATGCGCATGACAGTACTTCGAACCATTTTCTACTCAAGTTAAATTTCTTATCTTTCTGTTTCTTTATTACAAGGAAAATGTCACACATCGATAACTACATTTTTCACACAATTCAGTCATTACAAATTCTATTGTGAAAAATGTTCTCCCTAATTACTTTTGTCTTTCAAAGCAGTTCACACTTAAAACAATTTTGTTCAGTGAAGTTAACCGACAGTTCCACAATGTATTCATACCAAATTTTAAAAACAAATTTAACACTTGGAAATGTATCCTGTATTAAATTTTTCAGTATACACAAATATTTCCTGCTGTAGGGAAGATATAGTATGAGATGTGGTGTGCGGTTGTGAAAGAATGTTTTCGTACGCGTATAGACTATTTTTGAAAGTTTAAATATCACTGAAGCTGATCATATAACTGCAAATGAGCCTTATTTTAATGTGCGCTGGTATCAAAGTAAAACACTTTACAATATTAAACAGCCTATGGGTTTATACTCAATATCAAACTATTCGCAAAATGGCTTACAACTTCTATTCAAATTGTAAAGAAACTGAAATATAAACATATCTTACTGCAGTCAAAAATATTCAAAATATGTAAGTATCCTAGTTCTCCACTTATTTCTGTACATTTTAAAAAACTGTAGCTGAATGCAATTTTTTATAAAAATGCATTATTATTGTATTCAGTAAATTATTATGTGTATAAGGGGGCGCGATAAAAATTGTGATTGAAAAGGGGGCGCCAGTATTGAAAGTTTGAGAAGCACTGGTTTATACTCAATATCAAACTATTCGCAAAATGGCTTACAACTTCTAATCAAATTGTAAAGAAACTGAAATATAAATATATCTTACTGCAGTCAAAAATATTCATAATATGTAAGTATCCTATTTCTCCACTTATTTCTGTACATTTTAAAAACTGTAGCTGAATGCAATTTTTTATATTTATAAACGAGGCATAACAGCTCACACAGTCGTAAAAATGTCTTTATCATTTTTAAATATACTACTATAAAACGTATATGAATTGTAAGATCAGTTGTAAAATCCTAAAAGCTTTTAGATGAGCTAAAAACATGTAATTTGGGATTGATCAAATTTTTAATATAATACACAAATATACATGTTATTAAGCAAATACATTTGAAAAATCAAACTTCCTTCGGAAATAAACGTAATTGAAAGAAAAATGTTTAATTGCAAATGAGTGGAAATACATGTTTATCTAAGGGGTATCCCCAAAGTGAGGTAATCCTCAAACTTAAGACTCAAACTCAGTGGCACAACAATCCATGAGGGCCAGGAACTACTGTGCCCATCATAATACACGTGACCATTGGACGCTGAGGTGCATGAACATATGTCCTGATTTGGTGGTCTGTCTGAAGAGAGACCTTCAGTGTTTAAGACCCGAAGCAAGCTTGGTACTCATTTATCGACCCAATGTAGCGGGGATGAAAGGCAGAGTCGACCTTGCGCAGCCCGTTAATAAAACCCCAGACCTGTGGTGTGGAAGCACTATACACTACCACTCGATCTTATTCGGTGAAAATAAAATTTAATGTTAGAATCTTATATAAATCCCTAATGAATGAGGGAGTCCAAACTTTTTTTTTCATGTAAACTGTTTAGACGGAAATGGTTAATTATGAACATTTCACAAGTTGCATAAATTAAAATTAACCGTAATAGTTTACATAAATTTTTAAGGGGCAAAAGGTGTATTTCGGCTGCACGAATTAATTTTAAAAGGAATACGGTTACGAAAAAGTAGTACAAATCTATCTAAAGTAGGGTTGGTTACCTTACATATTGTCAAACACAACAATGTATTGGAAGCCAATTCCACAATTCGTTGTTATAAAAATGTATGGAAAATTACAAGATTTATTTTTGCATTTGTAATTTATATATATATAATTTTTCCTGGGAACTTTAAAAGCTAGAGCGGCATCCATCAAAACCGCGGTTCTCTCTCTGTTTTTCCAGATCGCCCCTGACTAAGCCGGCTCTGCAATAGTAAGTGAAAATGCCGGATTTTGTTTGTCAAGATCCTTTTATAGCAGACTGCATTTTTCATGTATTTTAGATGGTCGTTTTATATTTTCTACATCAATATCTTAATGTCTGAATTTAAAATTACATAAAATTCTTGACATTCGCATCAATGACCATGATAATTTTTATTAGTATATGAATGTGTCATCAAACGATTACATGACTAATATTAACATATTATTTTAACCATTTAATTAATATTAAGTATAACATAACGCACACAAATTTTCTGAACTTTAAAATAAATATTTCGAAAACTACTTCAGATATACTCAAAATTTTTCATTCCTACGCTTTAGCTTCTCAGTTTTGCTTCTATGTAAGAATTTATTGTAATTGTATATTCATCAATTTTTTAGTATATTTTTTGCTCTTAGCATGCAGTTTTCAACTGAATTGTATGAAATCTTCGAAATATATTAAAAGATACCAAAGAAGCTATATAATAAAATTTGAAATTTTTATTATACTCAAACAATTACTAAAACTTATGGTAAATAATTTTTAACTGCGCGATGCATTTTTTTTTCGAAATTTCAAATGGAATTTCTAACATAAAATTTCTAGCTTTATACGGTCGAGATTTCAAAAATATCCAGATTTTAATTACTTATTCAGTTAGCCTTTAAAAAAGATAAATGTTGAGGTATTTTGTATAAATAGATATTTTTGAACAATAATTCGAATGTTTTTGAATAGCTCGAATTTAAAATTGATTTTTATGTTTATTTATATGCATAAATGTCTACTGTAAATGTTTCCGTATATTTTTGATTACCATTTATTCAAACATTCAAGTTATAAAAAAATGTGTGAAAATCTTCATTCATGTTGTCTTTGATGTAAACTGAAGTTCAAGCACTTAAAATTCAAATATAATTCGGTGTATTTTAACAATATATAACTAGGCACTGTACTTAAACTTCCCTGAACACTTGGGCTTTGAAATCTAAAAAAAAAAAACCTAATAAATCTTAATTAGTTTTTTTTTCGTTATTATTTTTATCAAAGTGTAAAAAAAAAATGTTTCAAATGATTTGATGAAGTTTAAATTTATTCAGTTTTAGTGGTTAGAAAATTGAAAAGGTTTCAAATTTTAAAGAGTTTTTTGTTTTATTAATTTTTCGGTATCGTATAATAAAATATCATGTTTCAAAAACTGAAAGCTTTGATTAAAATAAGAAAAATGAAGCGAAAGAATATACTTAAAAAAAAGATAATTTGTCTAACTATATAAAATAGCAGATTGCACTGACACGCCCCAACTTGTTGCAGTTTCAAATTAATATGAAACCAAAAGGGAATTGTAACATATTTTACTTACTATGCGTTGGGATTTTTCAAAACTTTTAAAAAAAAAAAAGGTAACAAATAAACACTTCCTGGGGTCTAAAGAAATTTCCCCCCGATTTCTTACGATTGCCTCAGGGTCAAAACACGGGGTTTCCTGCGAGCCATAAAACTTCCTATCAGTGTCCTGCTGTGTTGCTTCCACCGTCCCCAATTATCTTTCAAGATGTTAAACCTTTAAAAGGGGGAAAGGATTTCAGAAAAGTGCGGCTAATCCGCTTTTGAAAACGTTATTTGAAGGCAGAAAAATCCGTGCAGTGCATTTTCGAAGCATCTTTACACTGACGGAATTTTCCGTGCTATCCGCTTAGAGGGTTAAATAGTTACAATTAATATAAATATGCATGTACATATGACAGATTCACAACATTAAGTGGTAATTAATTTTTATGAATTATCATTAAAGTATCGCATTGTCATCCAAAACAATCGTGTATATAAAATTTCAGTTCAACTGAATGCTTTAAAACGTGAGAAAAAAAAACCTTTTCAAGTTTTGACACAAGTCGCCAAAAGGGTCGCTAAGTCGCCAAAAATGATGCCAATGTGGCTGTATGTGTAATTCTTTAAATAATTAGTCTTAATCAATTAATTTTTATTAATTATAATTAAATTATAGTATTGTTATCCAAAATAAGGATGTATATAAAATTTCAGCTCAATTGAGCGCTTTGAAATGTATTTTATTAACGATTGAAAATTCCACCAAGATAAATAAATAAATCTATAGAGAGTGTGAACTATAATAGTAGGAATTGAATAAAAAAATGTTTTTTTCTTTTTTTTTACCGAATTTGGTCATTTCAACGTGTTTGGATACCTTAACTTATTGCAACAGTTTTGAACAGAACAGAAAACCTTTATCTCCTCCTACTCCACAACGCAGGGATATATTAAGAGATTTTACCATTTGCTCTCTTTCTGGAGAGAAGTGAGATTTATTATACTTATTGTTTTGCGGAAAATTTTGTTTTGGAACATTTGTGAAGGAATAGCAATTCTAATGCGGAAATTGATATTGAAATTTCTATCACAAAACTGTTACATTTTGTAATGCTTTGCATTGTTTGGACACTGTGTAAACATACCTCATGTAGCAAATGCATAAAGTAGGGGGAGGGGATCCTATAGCCAGGAATCAAAAAGATTAGTCAAATATCTATTAGTCATTACTTTAAAATTTCCAATTAACTGTGGTGAGTAGTAATTCGCTTATAGTATTTATAGCTGCTGAATAAAAAATGTGTAGTTTCTTATCTTAAATATTTTTTGTGTAGCTGCTTATTTTAGAATTTTTAAAAGGTAAATGCAATGTGTATTTTTTTTGGATGTCGATATTAAGAATAATTCCGAATTAACGAATAAAATGTTCGGTCCAGATGAATTCGTTAAATCGGGGCTCGACCGTACTTCTTTTCAATATTACAAACAATAATATAATTTGAACACTGGCCACACAAGGACGAAGGGGGTACCAGGTTTTGGACCCCCCCCCTTTAGTGATAAGTGGGTTTTTTTTCGATTGATTATAATCCTATGTATATAGTACGTAAAATTTAATTTAATATCGGTTGTAAATAATTAATTTTATTTATTAATTCTAATTATTTATTCAATAAATTATTTTGAACTGTTAATTGTTCCCGACAATCGACAAAATCAAAAGAATATTTTGGGTGACATATTGGGGTATGATACGAGAATGGTGGACATTCGACCTTACCCTCCTTGAAAAATTCCTGCGTGCGCCACTGATTTTGAGCATAAATTGCAATGCATTAATTTTGTTGTATGTTAAACATACTGAATTATTTTATATGTATTTTATATGAATTATGTATGAATTAAATTTCTTAAATAGAATAAAAATTTTATTTTTCTAAAAATTTATGAGCTTGATTTAAATACAGTAACATTTCAAAAGAAGAGGTGTAGACCACGTATACGGATATCAAAGATAGGTTGACTACGAAATGAAACAGGAAGTGCTGGACAAAGATTAATAGGTGTAAATCAGAAGTGAGTGAGTGAATATTAACGTCGCACTGTTCAGCTACACTAGGGCTTTTGCCGATGGACCTCGTGGTTTTGAACTATGGTCAAGTGAAGATGTAAATCGGAATAAAACCACACTAAATGAAGCTGTAAAATTAAGAAGGCTCCTTACAATTTAACAAATCAAGCCCGCTTTTACATTAAAAAGAATAAAAATAATGTGGTAATTTCATACCCTTTTATTCTTCAATTGTAAACTCTTTTTCCCCTTCAGTTATTATTTTTTAATTACTTTTTCTTCTTCAATGACTCGACAGTCCCTGGATGAGCCCTGGCCTTCTCCAGAAGTATTTTCCAGGCATCCCTACTTTTGGCAATTTCTTTCCAATATTTGACCTTTAAAATTTTTAGGCCTTTCTCAAGACAGTCAATTCATCTTATAATGGGGGTCTGCCCCGAGGTCTAAAAATTACTAACTGTAACAAAAAAAAATTGCTTACCACGAAACATTTTTGTTTCTTTTATTTCCCATTCCTCTTAAATCTCGCCTGCGCAGCTGGTGTTTTCCGAATATTGCTCATTCCCAGAAGGAAAATCTTTTCGTCTTAAGCGATTTTCGTTTCGTGTTAAGAGAAACAAAATGCATAAATATACACAGTAGTTTGCCGGAACCGTTGTATTATTTCGTGTTAACCGATATTTCCTCTTAAGGGTTTTCTCGTTAAACGTATTTCACTGTATATGCATAATTAGAATTAAAAAGGCATTGCCTAGTTGCCATTATAATAAAAAAGAAAATTTTCTCCTTTATTTCAGAAACTATTGCTAAACGATGACAAAATAGAAAGTAGGTCAATTTTAAGCGCTATTGTTCGTATGATTTTATTATGTATGCGATTTCCTACACTTTTTAAAAGCTTTTGCGAAAGACTGAATTAATAAATTAGGACTAATTTCATAATATAGTTGAAGTGTAATTATACATAACAAAGTGGTCCAATAAACTTTATACCTACAATTACTCTTCTTTTAAAGCATTAGAAATTTCTTCCTAGTCTTGAAATGAAGGAAAGAACTCACACTAATTCTCTCACTTCATCATTAGCGCAGTCAGTCTTTTTCCTGTTAGCTTTTCCGTAAGGAGGTCCTAGTAAGCCATCTATCTCGTCTTTTAACCTCAATCTTCCAATGCTATAAAAGGAGTGTTGAATCATGCTCCAGAGTGAGTTTTTTGCATCAAGTACACTCGATTCTTTTTAAACACGGTCTTTTTCTAAATTTTGAAATGACACGGTACACGGATTTAACAAATTTTTTCACGAATCTAAAAAAATTTTTTTGGAGATTCGGGAAATTTGAATGAGGACGATTTGATCCAATTTATGACAGTTTATAATCATTAAGAAATCGATAAAATGACGAAGTAGAAGGTAAAGTTCAGCTATTAACAGCTGATTTAATTAGCGATGGCTTGAAATTTGTTACAAGTATAGAAAGACGTTTTCTTTCTGCTGATCCTGACATAGAATATAATTGCATAAAAGCGGGCATTATAATTTCAACGTAATCATAAATTTTTGTATAACAGGATATCTAGAACTATATGAGCAATTTAATCCAAAAAATGGGAAAAAAAAACAGTAGCTAATAGCAGATTTTGTAACAACAAATAAATAAAAAAAAGGACGTTAATAACGAACGGAAAATTCTTCATTTCAATCAAAACCAACAGTTGTGCAATACAATAGGTTCTCAACGTAGGCGATAACGCTCCCTTGTGGGTGTTTAAGGCTTTCAGGGGTCAGTAAAAGTCCCAGAGAAAATTAGGGGGCGTTGAGATGGCACGGAGGGGTTACGGCAGATTAAACAAATACAGTCTAAAAAAGACAAAAAAAACGCTGGTTATATACTAACAAAAGTAAAAATTAATACTGGTTACCTTATGTTGATTGTATGTATTTAAACCATTTCTATCACGTGTACGAAAATTCACTCATTTCGGTAGCTCGGGAAGTGAATGGAAAACTTAGATTACATTACACATTTAAACCTACATTAAATTGAATTATATAGTAAGTTTTAATTTCTACCCAGTGTAACGTGTTATCTTTGTCTGTGAGCAGTTGGGAAAATGTTTCGTCCACTACATTTTATTGCGTATATTATCCAAGAAATATAATTAAATATATTAACCAGGAATTAGCGTGTGATTCTTTAAGGGCTGAAACTGTCATTTTTTTAAAGCAATAGTTTATTGTGAATTACTTCATATATCATCAAAATCTTCTTTCAAAAGTGTCTTTATAACAGGTATATAAGCTGAAACTTTTATTCCACTCTTTTAAATAAAGAAAGAATTCAATGACGTTTCAATTACAATCATAGCTAATCTAAAACTAAATATATATTATTACACATTTAAATATATTTGTGGCAATAGCTATTTCATATTCGCAAGAAAAAAAATAAATCGGGGGCTTTAGAAAAAAAATTAAATTAAAAAAATATGTTCTATTAATAATAGAATATTATTTTAAAATTAATTCTTGTTTTCACCATGTATTATGTACGTTCTTATTTCTCTTGAGTGGGAGGAAGTGGAATCGAAATATTCTCTAGAAAAGGGGGCGCCAGTTCAAAAATATGTGCTAGACATATCTGAAACATCTACTGATGATAGCATTGTTGATCCACTTCGTAAGAAACGAGCACGCTTGTTATCAAGTAGCGATGGTATTTGTTAGTTAGTAGTTTTACTCTTAATTTCAGTTTGAATTCTTATATGTTGTATGTACTTATGGACTGAATTTTCACTCTACATTAATTTAAAAAAAATTTTGTAATAAAATTGAATTGTTTTTGTTTTATAAATATGTAAAATTTATTTATGTAATAAATAATAATACATAAATATTATAATGTCTGTACAAGTGATAAGGTATTCTCAAATATTCTATTCAACAGACTTTCTTCACTAATGGAAAATACTGTTGGAGACTACCAAAATGGATTTCAGAATGGAATATCCACTACAGAGCAGATATTCAACATCCGTCAGATTTGGGAGAAAACAAAGGAATTTGGAATTGACACGCATTACCTCTTTATTGATTTCAAAACCGCCTATGATAGCATCAACAGGAAGGTTCTTATTGCAGCCATGAAAGAGTTTAAAATCTCTGATAAGTTATTAGGGCAATTAGGCCTGGCATTAAGTGAGACTAAGATCGTGGTCAAGGTGCCCGTGGTCGGACCCATTGGAAATAAAAAATGGAGTTCGACAAGGAGATGTATTGGCGTGTCTTCTCTTAAATCTAGCATTAGAAAAAGTGGTATGAGATTCCACAATATCCATATCAGAGGAAATATCTTTAATAAATCGATACAGTTATTGGTTTTTGCTAATGACATTGATATCATCGCTCGAACACCCACAGCATTAAGACAGGCATTCTTATCTTTAGAGAAAGTGGCCCTTAGGATGGGATTGAAATTCAATGAAAATAGACCAAGTACATGCCTTGCACTAAATCATGTTTTAACGATTCCCATTTTAAAATTAAAGAGTATAGTTTTGACGTTGTTGACAGCTTCACTTATTTAGGTTCGGAAATAAACAATAGAAACGATTGTACTACTGAAATCCAAAAGAGAATTACTATGGCTAACAGATGTCTTAATGGAAATCAAAAGAACAAAAAAGGTTCTATTGTACAAAAGTCTTTTAAGATCAGTATTAACTTATGCATGTGAAACTTGGTCCATATCTCGAACAGATGAGAACATGATAAGTATTTACACGAAAGGAAGATTTTAAGATTCATTTTTGGAGGAATTCAGGAAAATGGAACATGGCGAAGAAGATCAAATTTAGAGCTCTATCAATCGTATAAAGAATCTGACATTGTTAACTTCATCAAAATACAACGAATTTTATGGGCAGGTCACGTCATCAGAATGAGCGAAGATCGCACCGCTAAAAAAGTCTCCAATGCTCAAACAACTGCCACACGAAGAAAGGGTAGGCCAAATCTTAGATGGATTGATGGCCTTATAAAAATATCTTCAAGTTTTGAGAACTAGAAACTGGAGAACACTGGTAGGAAGAAGTATGTCCTGGAAAAGGCTTCTTTAGAAGGCCAAGGCCCACCCTGGGATCTCGTGCCACTGAGGAAGAAAGGAAATATTATAATATATTTTATGGGAAAATATGTAGTCCTTTTATCTTTAAAGACCTTTAAAGTTGGGAAACATATCTCCAAATTTTCAATAGGTCGAATGTTTTTTTTACTTGATTTTTTTTTCTTGTACGGTTTTATAAAAAACGTATCCGCCGAGAAAAAAAAAGTTGGATGTATGTGGGTATTGTCTGGAGAAATAATGAGATTACGTACAGAATCGATGCACCTTTTGGATCAATAGGCTTTCCAATTATAACAACAGTGTAATAGTTGCTCATACTTCTTGAAGAATTCAAGGTATACCATATTTTTTAAATTTTTCCCCATTCGCTCTAAGAGAAAGAAATTGTAATTAATTTTTTCTCAACGAATAACCATTTTTCCGTTACTACTGAAAGTTCAGTCCTTCTACTGGAGAACGTTTTGTTAGAAGAGAAGATATTTAATCAATTTTACGTTTCGTAAAGTATATCTCTTTCTGCTTCACATCGATTACATTTTTCTTCTCATTTGTTAGATTTCTTTAATACTAAACCCCCCACACGATGGTTTAAATGACCCCTTTTTAACTTTTTGTTATAAACTCTTGAAATAGTATTATGACTCAATTATCTGAATCTACTACTTTTAATAAAAAATATATATCAAATGTGTTTTATTAATATTCACTCTTGTCTCTTGTTATTATTTTTACTGAGAAATATACATAATTTGGCTTATCGGCCGCCAAGAGTCATTGGATCCGAAGAATATGTATATAAAATACGTATTCGTAGGAATGATTGTGAGTCGAACTTGTTAGTAACCTATTTTTGCTATCGTTCGAAAAAAATATAAATTCCAAGAACCTATTTCTGTTGTTCGTTGTGTGTATGAATCAGAGTTCGTTATATTCCAGATATAGCATACCGGTTATATGTAAATGCTTTGGGAATGAAGTTCGTTACAAATGGTTCATATAGCCTTAGTGATAAAGCAGATTACTTGCTGCACAGGAATAAGATAATTTTTATTGAAAATGCATATTATCATTAGTCTGAGTTGGGTACAACCAATAGTTCGCTATATCCAAGGTTTCTTGCTTTATATTACATATTTTGTTTGAACACAACAAATTATAGTATACAGTCTGACCCTGATTTAATGATTTATCAGGAATTTTATCATTTTATTCGTTAATTCGGAGTTATTCGTAATATCGAGATGCAAGAAAAAAAAAAAAAAAAAATTGCCCTTACCATTTGGAATATCTTAATAAGCAACTACACAAAAATATCCATAGCTAGAAACTTCCTTCCTTCCTCAGTGGCTCGACAGCCCAGGGTAGGCCTTGGCCTTCTCAAGAAGCTTTTTCCACGACAGCCTTCTTCTTGCTAGTGTTCACCAATTCCTAGTTTTCAAAACTAGAAGATCTTTTTATAGGCCATCAATCCATCTAAAAATTGGCCTACCTTTTCTTCGTGTGCCATTTGGTTGGGCATTGAAAACTTTTTTAGTGGTGTGATTTTCGTCCATTCTGACAACGTGACCTGCCCATAAAATTCGCTGTATTTTGATGAAGTTAACAATGACAGATTCTTTATATGATTGATAGAGCTCTAAATTTGATCTTCCTCACCATGTTCCATTTTCCTGAATTCCTCCAAAAATGAATCTTAAAATCTTCCTTTCGTAGATACTTATCATGTTCTCATCTGTTCGAGACATGGACCAAGTTTCACATGCCTAAGTTAATACTGCTCTTAAAAGACTTTTTATACGATAGAACATTTGTTTAGTTAGAAACTACAAACTATTAATTCAATAGTTAAAAATACTGTTAGCGAATCATTACGCCCCAGTTAATTGGAAATTTTAAAATACTGTCATATAGATGTTTGTGATAATCTTTTGGATTCTTGGCTGGAAATAGTTATTTTACGACTTCATTCAGAGAAGAAAATATAGTGTCATTTACTTCTTGCTGTATGAGGTATGTTTTCAATTTCCAAACAATGTAAAGCATTAGAAAATGTAAGTTTTGATAGGAGTTCCATTATCAATTTCTGCATAAGAACTACTACACATTTGTTTCCGACAATTTGCCATGTTTCATAAATTTTCAAAATTTAAATTTGCTGAAAAACTGTACGTCTAATAAACCTAACTTCTCAAGAATGAAAGCAACCAGTAAAATCTCTTAACTATCCCCTGCGTTGAGAAGTGGGTTGAGTTAAAGGAATTTTTTGTCCTATTCTAAACTCACACAATAGTTTACACGCATGACACATCTACTCCTGTAAATTCTGATAATGGTTTGCACCCTTTCCTGTCTGAATTTGCTGTTCCCAAGAGAAATTTTTTCTGTTCCGGACAAGAAGGACATGTCATTTGTAAATAAGTACAATTTCCTCTAATTCAAAAAAAAACTAATAAGAAAACTTTTCTGATGTTGAAATAATTCACTGATTCGGGGTTTATTATTCGTTAAAGAAGATTTTATGCCTCCATTTTAACGGGGGAACAGATAAATTCGTTAAATAGGGGTTCGGTAGATCGCAGTCAGACTGTACACATAGTGAGACGACCGCCGACCGATTTCGTCTGAATTCAGGTTTTCCTAAATAAGGTAAAATAAACCATCCCCCACTATATATATATATAGTCTTATCCTCTACAAACAAGAGATAAACATCCAACAATCACATTCGAAAAACACATAGACAGTAGGAAAATCACACAATGAAGGACACATGAGCAACCAAGATTAAAATTATAAAACGGATGCTGCAGTATTATAAACATTGCTGACTTAGGACAGCTAATATATAAAATAATTTATATAAAAGTGGGGTTGAACATGTTTTTTAGCCAGCCAACCTTCCCCCTTTATGTAAATAATACTGAGCAAAAACCTATTGAAAGTAATGGATAGGAATATCTAAATCCATTACAAGATAGAGGTAACTTACCTAAAAAATGCACTTGAAAATGCAGAGCCCACGCTAAATCTGAGTGCAATGAATGAGTTATTGCCAGATTTTGGACCCTAATGCAGATTCAAAGCATGTGAATGGCTGAAATGTAGCACTTAACAAAAGTATAAAAAGAATAGAAACAAAAATTAATAAGAGATTTACAAATTACCATAACTTTAGTGACACTAGAGCAGGGATGGCGAACCATTGGCACGCATGCCATCAATGGCACGCGACACAATATTTTGGGCACGCCAGCGATGAAAAGTGTTTGCATTTTATTTCAAAATAACAAAATTCACTCTGAAATATTACGAACAGACGCATCCGATCTCCGTGGAGGGGAGAACACTAATTTGTTATTGTCTCTTAGTTATTGCATTAGTTACGTTTTGGACTACAGTTGCTTATGATGCAAAGTTTGTTCGTGCATAGCATACTCAATTTCGTCGACACTAGTATATTTTAAAGATTATTTGTGTTAGATTTACAATTGCTTGTTTAGCAAAAGAACAAAAGGTGCAAGATAGTGTAACCGAAAATTTCAAACGATGAATCTAGAAATACGGCATGATTAGTAAAGGCGACAAAGTGGTGTATGTTTTATGTTCTGGAACAGTGGTATGTAGAACATATATCGTCTGTAAAACGGCACTTTGAGACTAATCACAAAACCTCTTGTCAAAAAAGTGAACCACGGCATAAATAATTAATTGCTTAGAAACCGTTTGGCACACACACACAGATACTCCAATTCAGCATGCATTCTACTAAAAGTAACATCTTACAATCTTAATATAAGATATTGGTCATCTAATCTTCAACAACAGATCTCACACTAATGTTACTTTAATTTGAATTACATGTATAGCTAAAGCATTTATAACTACACAGTGCAAAAGGTATTTTTTCGTAGCAAATAAAGAGTTTTGAGGTGTTCGTACTTAGTTTTGTTATTTTTTCATTAATCACAAGTCAAAATTATATCACGGCACGTCTGTACCTCCTTAAACACTTCTGCAGAGAAAATAGACGCTGATCCATAAAGGTCCATCCACCCCTGCACTGGAGTATATATGAATTAAGTAATAATAAGTAATTTTAACTAATATTAGAATATGGAGGTAACTTTAACTATGAAATATGTAAATTTATAGTAATAAACTATTACTAATCTAAGAATTTTTAATCCTTACTATATTGAATAGCTTTATTCATATAACTATTAATAAAATTAATTGGGTATTTCTGATTTAAGCAATATTTAGTAAAATGTTTATAGTTATTTATTATTTCTGATTTTTTAACACCAGAAATTTATTGCGTTGTATATAATTAATAACAATATTTTTGAATATATAGACATATGTACATTACTCTCCCAATGAGGAACTTTTATAATATTGAAATTAAAATTTTCTCTTTTATCATAAATGTGGGAGACAACAAGGGGTCCAAGACGTTTGTCTTTCTTCTATTTTATTTTAAAACTTAATAAAAATTAATTAAAAAAGGTAGATAAGTTTGACAATGATATGCAGAAGGTAACGCCTGCTCGCGCACCTCTGTGTTTCTCCCTCGCTTTTGCTTTTTCTCAAGAGTCTTAAAGTTTTTACAGTTTCGGTTCTCATTAGCTGCGCCTGCGCGCGAAGACTGCTTGGCTTTGGCTGCCACAATCGGCCAGCCTGACTTGTACGCTGTCCGCAGCGGTACGTCCCTTTTTTCCTTTTTCATCGAGACCAGAGGAGAATCTGAAACATACAAAAAAGACGGAACAGACAAGGACTATACGACAAATACATAGAGATTTAACATATCATAATTTTTCTGAACTAGACAGTTTCTCCATCATGTGAAGGCACCTCTTCGACATCTGGAAGGTTCCACAGGAAAACATTGTGTTTCACAGGCATAAGAACGTCTTTTTTAACAAGTTGATCTTTGGTTGAACGCATCGATATTTTCCTCTCTAGAGTTCTGGACGTCTGTTCAAAACGATTTCTCTTTTTCCTCCGTTTCCACTGCCAGGGCTGGAAGATTTTTCGGAGCAACACAAACCGTCGATGTTTACTCTTCATAGGTGAAGGGGTAGGAGATCGGGAGATAAATTCCACGGAACTCGTTTTCATGGCGCCATTGACTTTCTTACACAATACTATATCAGAACATTTTTCTCTTACAATACTCAATTTTAACTTAGTACTCTTAATTTTATTACATTTATAATTCTTAATTAGAGAACTCGAATCATTTCTAGTATTAAAGTTTTTAACATGTGGCAAATCATAACTAGAGTTTTCTATCACATTTGAAAAAGAAACATTTGAATTAAAATGAACACCCAAAGAGGATCCACTTTCACTCAATAAAACATCGCTCTTTGCGTGGCCTAGTTTCTTTATTTCAGCATATACACTGGGATGTATAATAAATTCTTCGGTCAAGGTCGGTGATATTGCCGTTCGAACACTTAGACCGGGAGAGTGTTGATCAAGAGAAAAAAAGATTTATCGGTTTAACTTCTACCATTCGCTGTTCGCCAAAACATGAACTTAATGTTATTATTTCTTCGGAAGGTGTTTGCACTCTAATTAGTGAGGAATTTAAAACTGGGATCTGGCAACCTGAATCGATCAAGGCTGTTACGGGCTGATTTTCTACAAAAATGCTTACGTATTGAAGATTTGCGATCTCACCGCTATTTTGTTTTTCGCTCTCGACTTTCAAAGTATTCACGTTTATTCTATTATGGATGTGGGATTCTTTAGGCTTAAAACGCTCCTGGCAATCTCTTGCGTAATGAGATGAATCACCGCATATAAAGCAATTTTTATTTTCTCTTTCATGATATTGGGGATAGTTCTCTTTAATAATTGGTTTAAAGTTTTGTGATCTATTTTTAAAGGGGTCTTGGGTATATCCATAAGTAATAGGAATTTCCTTACGTGATCCGTTTTTAGATGAAATATAAATATCACACTCTTTAGCTAAATCAATAGGCCTAAACCAATCTTCTGATTCTCGAATGCCAATATGAGTTGCAGTTTCCTTATTTAAAGTTTCGAACTGTTTCTCTTCGACTTTAGCTGCAGGATTTAAACTTAATGCTTTATTTTTAGCCGTTTGAAGTTCGACTTCTTTTTCTAATTTTGCTAACTGTAGTTTAGCAAGTTCAATTTTCTGTTTTTCTAAATCCCTTTCGTTTCGCGATACCCTCTCATCTATACAGTTTTTATTTAAAGTTTTAACGAAATCTGGATCACTTTCAAATGTACTACTGTTCTCAATTTTAGTCTTTAGTTTAACTATGGTGTCCGTACTCTCCACAGTACCGTCTAGATCCTCAACAACTCTTATGAGATTCTCTTTAAGAGCGTTTTTATACATTTTAGAAAAATATGGAAAGATCCTACCTTTTTTTTCTAGCTCCCTTGTTGCTCGCACGTACGATGTATCCAATAATTGAAGAAAAACGTTGATTCCACTGATTTCACCTCTTCGCAGGTTATAGATGAACTATAGTTCTTGAACAGATAAATTGTTCGAATTGACACCTCTTCGCAGGTGTTTATGTGAGAGTTCCAACCTCTACACACAGGCGGAATATTTGTCGATGGTTCCAACCTCTACACAGGCGGAATTTTTGTCGATGGTTCCAACCTCTACACAGGCGGAATATTTGTCGATGGTTCCAACCTCTACACAGGCGGAACGAAGTTTCCGAAAAATGGCGGCGCGTCTCCTCCACGGACGGCTTTTTTTTTCACTGTCCAAACTTTGATCAAAATCGAAATTTTTTTTTCAATCCCGGCCTCTACACAGGCGGAGTATTCATGCTGAGTTCAAACCTCTACACAGGTTGAACGAAGTTTCCGAAAAATGGCGGAGCGTCTCCTTCACGGACGCTTTTGTTCATTGTCCAGACTTTGGTTCAAAATCGAAATTTTATCGATCCCGGCCGAGCCCCCATAATTTGTGGGAGACAACAAGGAGTCCAAGACGTTTGTCTTTCTTCTATTTTATTTTAAAACTTAATAAAAATTAATTAAAAAAGGTAGATAAGTTTGACAATGATATGCAGAAGGTAACGCCTGCTCGCGCACCTCTGTGTTTCTCCCTCGCTTTTGCTTTTTCTCAAGAGTTTTAAAGTTTTTACAGTTTCGGTTCTCATTAGCTGCGCCTGCGCGCGAAGACTGCTTGGCTTTGGCTGCCACATAAATATTAGAAACTATTACATTATCTATTAATTTGATATGTATGTCAAGAAAATTTGCTTCATTGTTATCACTATTTGTCTGTATTAAATTAAGATATTGTGCATAAAATTAGTGTTTGGTATAAAATTGACTTGCTTGCCAAAAATGATTATGTCATCTATATAACGATAAATATAATATTTAGAATTATTAATGTAACTACTTTCAAAATAATGTAAGCATAAATTGGCAAGACAGTTGCTCGCAGTGGCAAACCTTTAATCTGCAGATAATAGTTACCCTTATGAAATATATAGTTCTCTTTAAGTACAAACCTAAGTAGTGTGAACTAAATCTATATTATAATTAACATTATTAAATAAATTATCTTTGTGTAAATTTAAAAGTATATTAATTATATGATCAATATTAATAGAGTTAAAAAGAGAGTTAAAATCTAAAATATAGACTGAATAAATCTTTTTATCTTTCATTTGTTCAATAAGTGATCTACTACATTTAAGTATATACTATATATATATATATATATATAAACTCATTAATACGATTAACGATCTGTGAATTTTATTCATGCATATTTGTTTCGATTTCTTGCGCAATGGGCTCAATTCATGTGACGTCATAGTCACATGATAGTGAAAGCCGCGTGATTCTAGCCAATCAATTCAAAAACTCATGCGGACGTCATAGTCACACGATAAAAACTATCTAGCGTTTCCAGCTAATCAGTTCACGCGCTCCGGTATTGCCAAGTTTTGCTCTTTGCAGAAACTTTCTCTTAAAAAACACAATGTATACAAAATGCATTTTATTCATTTCCTATTAGCTCACTATTAGCTCACACACTCTCTATTTATTTACTTATTTATTTTGGGGGGAATTTTCAATCGTTAATAAAACACATTTTAAAGTGCTCAATTGAGCTGAAATTTTATAAACATGATTATTTTGGATGAAAATACAGTAATTTAATTTTATTAATAAAAATTAATTGATTAAAACTAATTATTCAAAGAATTATAAGTACAGCCAAGTTGGTATCATTTTTGGCGACTTGTGTCAAAACTTTAAAAGATTTTTTTTTCACGTTTTACAGCACTCACTTGGGCTGTAATTCTATGCATACGATTGTTTTGGATGACAATACGATACTTTAATGCAGTGGTTCTCAAACTTTCACTACTGGCACCCCCCTTTTCAATCACAATTTTTATCACGCTCCCCTTATACATTAATAATGTACTGAATGCAATAATAATGCACTTTGACGCTAAAGCTACAATACGATCATAATTATAAACCGTACAAATTAACAAGATAAGTATTAAATTTTGTATATCTTAATTTTAAGCAATATATATATATATATATATTTTTGCTTTTTAGTTCGATTCACTATAAAAGCATGTTTTTTAGTTTGTTTTAAAACTATAATTTATTTTATAGTTATTTTTACTATACACTATTAAAATCACAATTCCAATGAATAATTTTATTAAGAGAAAATATACTTAGCTACTTTCAAGGACTCTTCAATTTTTCTTAGAAAATTTGAGAAAAAATCTAATAAAACTAAAGAAAATGTTCCAAATGTGCATGCCCTTAATAAAGGACATAAATCACAGACACTTTACGCTAACAACACAGGAACGTTATTTTCCAGCTAAACTCAAATCAACTAACCGTTTCATGTCTCACGCTTTTCTGATATTTACTTTCGCTATCTTGATTAATATGCATTATTTCAGTAGGTTCTTCAATAGCTTGATCAGTTTCAACTTCTTTCAATAGGAATCACAGATGCCCATTTTTTTTAATATTCTGCTCATTTACATTTATAAACCATAATAAGTCGTACAATATAGCAATCGAAACCAAAACTTGTTCATGGGGAAAGTGTAGCATGTTCTAAAAAATAATTGTGTAAAACGTTTTTCATTATGCATTATATGTTTCAGAATACTCATGCTTATCCATATATCATAAAACTCTTTCACATGGAAAAAAGATGAAACAGAAATATATTATATATATTTACAACTTCCCTAAAAAAAGACGGAGATAACCATACCAGTAAGTTCAAAGGTCAGCAAAAGTAATATTTTAGGTTAAAAGAAATGTAATAAAAAATCTCTCATCGTTTGAAATCGTTAAAAAAAACGTAAAAAAAATATCTCTCATCGTTCTCATATTGACCGCAAAGCAAACAAAATATTTGTTTAATTTGGTTATAGTATCAAATATGGCTAATGAGCGTTTGAAGTGGAATCTTTTAGTTTTGATGATCACCAGATGATAAAAATAAATTATATCAGTGTAAATGTGTATTTTTTATTATGTCAGAAAGCATCTTGTTTTATTTCATTCCAAAAAATTATTTTTTAAACCTTTTATTTTCAATATGCTCGCGCCCCCTTCGCAGGGTTACGGGGTTTGAGAAACACTGCTTTAATGATAATTAATAAAAAACAATTACCACTTAATGTTGTGTCTCTGTCACATGAATATACGTATTTATAAATATTAATTGTAACTATTTAATAGAAAGTAACTAAAATAAAATTTTCTTTGTTCATCTAAGTAGGAAATGACTTAAAAAAACTTTTTTTTATATTATTTTATAAAAGTATAAACATGAATATGATGTTTTTTTAATTAAAAAATTTTTTTCCCCTATCATTTAAACATCTTTACCCAAATATGAAATTTGAAATTTTATCTGAGTCTTACAAAAAAATAGGACAAGTACAATTGGCTTAATGTTTGTTTTGAATTCAATGGAAAACACGTGTTTGTTTTTATCATGTGATTTCATGAATTGATCCCATTGTTTTAGTTCACTCGTTAATTTTATTTAACCCGGAAGTAGGCGCGCACTCGATGCTAATGTTAATGGTCGCGCCAATCCTCTATTTTTTTTGTAATTATTTTTATTCTACTGGACAAAAATCGTTTTTCCAGTGAATAATTTAACTAAGAGAAAGTATATTTACCTACTTTTAAGGACTTTTCAATTTGTTGTTTGATAATTTCAGAAAAAATATCAATCAAACTGAACCAAGAAGTTTTAAATGTGCGTGACTTAAGACAAAAAAAAATCACAGATACTTTTCGCTAACATTACAGGAATGCTACTTGCATGAAAAACTGTCATATTTTGTCTAAGTTATTGTAGTTTTATTGTCTTTTGATGATCGACAAATAACATGTTGAACTTTTTCTTGCTTGTGTCTTTTTGACAGGGCGAAGTGTGTCTTGCAATAGCTTCATATGGCTTGATGGAGTTCTTTGGGTAGAGTTTGAAAACTTTCCTTTCAACTCAAACGTTTCGTGTTCATCGCTTTTCTCAAATTTACTTTCGCTATCATGATTAATATGCATTATTTCAGCAGGATCTTCCCTTGCTCGATCAGTTTCAACTTCCTTCAATAAAGATCACAGAAGCCCGTTTCTATTTTTATATTCTGCTCTTTACACTTATAAGCCATAAGAGTCGTACAAAACAGCAATCAAAACCACTAAATTGTTCACAGGGATAAAATGTAGCATATTCATATAATATGTTTTGGAACAAAAGTAGTCGCGTGGGAAACTCAGTCAAAACAAGTACCTTAAGATTGTGAAAAAAACGTTCGCCACTCCCAAAAAAGAGGAAGATATGTGACAAATACATTTTAGCTGCCATGATGGCTGTCATATAGAAAGATACTGTCAAGGTCATTGGTAACAAATAAACGGTTTTCCCAGAATTAACGATTTCGTGAGCCTGGGGTGACTCTGTGCTCGCGCGCCCGCTCCTAGTTTTTAAAAAAATGTTTCCTTAAAATATATTGCACTGCTCTTGTGTGTATTGTTCACTTGAGAATACAACAGGAAATAAACTGCCCAAGCACCCTCAACAAAAGGAAAAGTATATACTTTATGAAAGTATTGATATTTACTACAAGAAAATGAAAATTGATTAATTCATAGTACATACGAGTAGTAATTTACCTACTCAGATACACCTCAGAAAAATACTTAAGGAAGGCATAAAGATGCCTATCACGAAAATTAAATAGCCGACTTTTAAAAAACTGGCTACTTGGGGTTTTTCGACTTGCGTAGGTGTGGCCGAGTTATCCGGACTACCGGGTTATCGAGTGCCGAGTTTTCGGGACTCTACTGTATTATATACTTATAAAGAAAGAGAAATTATACACAGTATCAAATGAAACCGAAAACTTCTATGTTCTGTTTCCTATTCTAAACAACTTTTTTTTAAAGTATTAAACATCATCGTTTTACCAAATAAATTTGGGCAGATGCCCCCCGAGTTTTATCACCACGCTACTACACATTTAGTTTATTCAATAGTAATATTAATAATAAAAACTATAATCCAAATAATCTTACCTTGAGCTGTTTTTAAAGGTTTTTATTGCAGGACAAACACGTTACGTAAGAAAACAGATCATAAAAAGATATAATTCTCCTTATATAATATGGATCACAAAATGGAAAAACTCCCACGCATGGGTACTAGGTAACTCTTATCGTACCATCTACATGCTAAAACTTAATAGCAACATCAGGAATTGGAACTTGTCTTCATCTTCAAAGCTTTCATTTTTATGTATTATTTTGAACTGATTCCAAAACCTTAACTAATCTTTGCTCGAAAACTGATGGAAAGTTCTCTTCGAAAGAAATCGCTAAGCTATTGCGTCGACCTTCTGAATTTGATTGTTTTCCTTTTGTCTTGAAGCGTCAATGTTCAATAAATTCTTTATCCGCACTTTCCGGACAATCAGTTTTACGCTATAGTCATCTATAGCATAGAATTTCTTGTTGTACACATCTTAATTGTATTTTTATCCAATTCTAAAGTAAAATAATTAATTTCTCTAAATTTATATTGCACTTTCTGTCTTTCAATTCTTCAAATAAAACCTGGAGCATTTATATTCACAGTATCAGTTTCTGAAATTTCATGCGACTAATTCGCAGATTTAATGGACATAGGGTTCAACAGGGGGCCTTGAAAGAGTGCGATACTCGTAGAGATTAGAATTCCTCTACCAGACAAATAGACAATGCGACAATGAGTGTTTCTCAGAGTGAACTGCAAACCTTTATTGCAGTATATATGTTAGTTATCGTTAAGGTATTCGACTACGTTCGGAACCATGATTTTAAAAAAGTCCATAAATTGATAATTTTCATGATATTTAGTGTCACTTAGATTAGAATATATGCATAAAATTGTTTTAAGGACATTTTGACTAAAAAAATTTATTTAAATATAATATTTCGGCAAAAAATTAACTTAAAATAGCCTTTTCTCAAAATGTTCTTTTTTTGTGAAAAATGCTTCTATTATTATAATGTTTTGCCTGTATGTAGCTTAGACCTATGTACAGAGGCTCAACTATGATTTTTGAAACATTCACATTATTTTCAGAGTTACAACCAAGTGAAATATAATTATCGGCGTTTTTTTTCTTAAAATTTCTCCCCTCTGTTGTCGTAAAACATGGATAAAACCACTTCTGAGTTATATGTTTCAAAAATTCTAGTTGAGCCTCTGTACAGAGGTCTGAGCTATATACAGGCGAAATATTATTATAATAGAAGCATTTTTCACAAAAGGACAATATTTTGAAAATGGGTCATTTTATGTTCATTTTTTGTCAAAATATTGTACTTAAATAATTTTTTATTGTAATACTCTTCTTAAATCAATTTTATATGCATTTTCTAATCTAAGTAACACTTAAAATCATAAATATTATCCATTTATAAGCTTTTGCTTTATCACGGTTCCGAACGTAGTCGGATACCTTAAAGTATGAAATTCATTATTTCATAGAATAACTAGGTATTTCATTAAAAAACTAGACAAGTCAGTTATATATAAAATTATTGAGTTCTATGATTAAACTAGGTGTTTTGTAGAATAACGATTACTTGATCGTTAAAGAATGCAGTACGTCATTCGGAAGTTTTTCGAACCTGTACCAGCTGCTTTTAGTTAGTTTTGAACCGCTTATAACAGCTTTGAGGAAAGATTTTTCCGATTTAAAACAAGAGATGACTGAATAAAACAGTTGTACTTCAAATCTTTGTTTAGCAAATGAAAAAAAGCGAGAATTAATTTTCATTTAAGAAGTTCTGAAAATTGACACAATGCTTCGATCTGTTGCACCAGCAGAAAGTTGAGGTACTCAAGGATTTAAAAAGTGCTCGCGTAAATGCAACTAAAACAATAAAGGTATTTCGTAAAATTTAAATTAATATTCTCTTAGATTTTTATTTGAAAAAGTTTGCACAATGCATTTATGAAGCAACAATTTTTCTTCCCAGAAGGCATTTTTTTTTATAATATTTAAATATGACTATTTTTTCAACATATTCTTTTCCTCCCTTTCTGTTTAAATAATGTTAGCAACGCGAACAATAATAAATCATATCATCTGCTTTTTTTCCTTATAGTTTATCAATTAATCATCCACAATAGGGATAAAATGTAAAGAGTGTTTTTTTTCCAGGTATAGAAGTTTAAGTTGGCATTAATTTCCAAGATGGCGACCGATTTAACAGCTGTCAAGAGATTTATTCTCAGTTTGGTTTGGCAATTCATCAAAACGATCATCAAGCAAGGCGTAGATTCGTCGAATGGGCCAAAAACGAGATTGCCGTTGTTCCCGATTTCATAAGCGAATTTTGTTTAGCGATGAAACGCACTTCTGGTTGAATGGCTACGTCAACAAACAAAACTGCCGCATTTGGAGTGAAGCTAATCCACAAGTTTATGTCGAAACACCGTTACATCCAGAAAAACTGACTGTTTGGTGCGCTTTATGGGTTGGTGGAATCCTTCTTCAAAAACGATGAAGGCCACAACGTTACAGTCAATGGTGATCGGTATAGAGCCATGATTACTAACCTTTTCATTCCTGAATTGAACAATCATGATGTCCAGGAGCAGTGGTTCCAACAAGACGGCGCAACACGTCACATAGCTCGTGCCACAATGTATTTATTGAAAGACACGTTTGGTGACCGCCTAATTTCACGTTTTGGACCTGTGAATTGGCCTCCAAGATCTTGTGATTTAACACCGCTAGACTATTCTCTGTGGGGCTATGTAAAGTCATTGGTCTATGCGGATAAGCCACAAACGCTTGACCATTTGGAAGACAACATTCGCCGTGTTATTGCCGATATACGGCCACAAATGTTGGAAAAAGTCATCGAAAATTGGACGTCCAGATTGGACTACATCCGAGCCAGCCGCGGCAGTCCTATGCCAGAAATCATATTTACAATGTAATGCCACAAGATTATCTTTCGAATAAAAACAAATTCATGCAATGAAATAATACATCGTTGTTTTATTGCAATTTAAAGTTCCTTACCTCTAAAAAAACACCCTTTATTTTTCGAGAGGTTTAGCTATTTATGATCAATTAATTTATAAAATAACTTTGAAATTGTCTATTTCTCTCTCTCTTTAAAGGTGTATCATTAATTATATTATAGAATAACTAGGTAAAGTACGAAATTTTTCATTTACATACTTTAACTGACTTGTCTAGTTATTTCGTGAAATACAGTCGAACCTCCATGCTACGAACCTCTATATTGCGAACTTTTTCCTGGAGCCAAGAACATTTGACGATAACCTCCCAATAACGAAGTGCATTTTCCATATAACGAACTTTTTCTTGTGTGATTCAGTTTTTTTTCTCCCTTTTTTTAGTATTTCTCGACATTTCAGGTTATTCTTTCTTTTAACTCATTTTATGGTGGTCATGAATCTTGAACTGGTTTTATTAGGTACCTAGTTCGCCGAGAGAGATAAAAATCTTGGCGTTTCATCCTAGAAGTGCAACATTTAATCCCCATTGTCTAGTTCACTAAAAACATCTTCGATATCCCCTTTCACCCTCAGTGGAGTTGTCTCGTGTCCCCCTGTCTTTGAACTAGCCTCCGTTCATTTGTAGTGTTGATCAGTCATACTGGTAGAATAGTTCCTTGTAGCTCGAAAATGTCAAAACGTAAGTGCTTGAACATCAAAGGAAAAAAATTGATTCCTTAGGAAATGGATAAAGGCGTCTATAGAAACTTTCCTTGCAGTTTTTCTTTCTTTTTGATAGGTAATATATATAAAATAAATATTTTTAACTTAAAAATAGGTGCTAATGATTACTCTTTTTCAATTTCTACTATTAACTCACACTCAATATATTTATTTACTTATCTCGGTGAAAATTTCAACCGTTAATAAAATACATTTTAAAGCGCTCAATTGAGCTGAAATTTTATATACATGAATATTTCGGATGACAATACAATAATTTAATTATAACTAATACAAATTAAATGATTAAAACTAATTATTTAAAGAATTACAAATACAGCCAAATTGGTGACTTGTGTCAAAACTTGAAAAGGTTTTTTTTCACGTTTTAAAGCATTCAGTTGAACTGAAATTTTATATACACGATTATTTTGGATGACAATTCGATACTTTAATGATAATTAATAAAAATTAATTACCACGTAATGATTTTTGTGATTCTGTCATATGGTTATACATATTTATATTAATTATAACTATTTAATAAAAAGTAGCTAAAATAAAATTTTTCTTTGATCGAAGTAGGAATTGACTTAAAAATGTTTTTTGATATTACTTGTTTAATATATAGTGTTTATGAGTTAAGATTTGTTTTGGGTGGTTTATAAACAAAATCAAAAGATGAACCTCTGTATAACGAATTTTCCATGTAACGAACTTTTTTTCGGGATTTAGCGACTTCGTTATATAGAGGTCCGACTGTATCTAGTTATTCAATGACAGGGATGGTGAACCAATAGCACGCGTGCCATTGATGGCCCGTGACACAATTACTTGGGCACGTCTCCGATCAAAACGCTTAGCATTTTAGTTCAAATAATGAAGTTCACTATGAAGTATTACGAATAAACGCGAGTGATCAGTTGCGTTTTTTACAGACATATGCCAACATTTCAAAGAATTGAATGTAAAGCCTCAAATCAAAAATAAAAAATATTATCTGCAAGAGGGATCTCAATGCTTTTGACGCTAAATTGCATATTTTCAGAAACGATATTATTACAAGAAACTACTAGTACTTCTCGAACTTGAAAAAATCAGACGAAGAAAAAGTTATTCAAGAACTTATTTCCATAATTATTGTGTACCCTGATGTGACTTCATTTGATAAACTGAACTTGTCCGAATTCGATTGGAAGAAATTGAAGAATTTGAAATGCAACTGTGCTTGATTTCCACAGTCTAGTTCAATATGGATTCAAAAATTTATTAAAACAAGAAAAATGTTGGAATTGATTGAAACAGAAAATTAACAAGCAATATAAGTAAAAATGTCAGAAACGAAATTTTGGAAACATGGGATTCAATTCCAGATACATTTAACTGTTTCAAGAAGCTGGCTCATGCTTTTTAACCCTATTTTCATCTACCTATGCCCGAGAATCATTATTTTCAAAGATGAATAACATTTAAGACTCACTTAGAAAACCATTTGGCAGATGACTCTAATTCGACATGTGTTCTGCTAAAAGTAACATTTTATAATCCTAATTTAAGTTATTTGTCATCTGATCGGCAACAACAGAAGTCACACTAATGTTACTTTAATTTGAATTACACGTATATCCAAAACATTTACTGTTGAACAGTGTAAAATGTAATTTTTAATAGTAAATAAAGAGTTTTGAGTGGTTAGTATTTCATTTTTTTTTATAATTTCCCAAAATCTCAAGTCAAAATTATATTTGACGGCACGTCTATACCCCATTAAACACTTTTTTAGAAAAAATGGCACGTTGACCCAAAAAAATTCGCCACCCCTGTTCTATGAAAGAACTGAATTATACACTTTAACAGTAACCAGTGGCACACACAGGGAGGGTCCATACACCCCCCAAAAAAAAACTCTTGGTTATTTTTCCGATTGATTATAATTCTAAGTATATAGCACGTAAAATTTAATTAATTACTTGTTAATAAGGATTAATTTTATTAATTAATGCTAATTATTTATTCAAAAATTAGTTTTTTACTGTGTTTTGTTCCCGAAAATCGACAAAATCAAAAGGAGCATGATACAAGAATGGTGAACTTTCGACCCCGGACCCCCTCCCCTTGAAAAATTTCTGTGTGCGCTACTGACAGTAACATATACATGAATGCCTTATTAATTAAAAGTATAAACCTTGCGTGCTTTTAAACGCTCAGTTTTCAGCAATGTATCAAGTGAATTTTAGATTTTTTTTCTATTTTTTTCGAGGGCCTACGTGTGTGTGTGTGTGTCACCGCATCCATTATCACCAGCAATGCCTTACGACTTCTTGCTGTATACTACTCTAAGTTACAGTTACAGGAGTTATACAGGTGGAGCCTTATATAAGAGTAGGCTCCACCTGAACTCTTTTGAGAATAGTATACAGCAAACGTTGTCAAATACTGAAACAAACAGTAACTCGTAACAAATATATGTGCGTCACTTACAGTCTCCCAAACACACGCAAACCTACTCGACCGACTGCCACCTTTCGACTAAATGAGTAATGATGGTAGGTCTAGGCCAATACCTGGACGAAGGACATGACATGATAATGCAGTCTTACCGCTGTTGCCAGTTGACATATAATTAGAAATTAACAGGTTTTCGTGGAATTTGTCCAGGAATAACACATTGTGACGAGTTCAATCAAGACAACTTCAACTAATCCTCCTGGGAAAGCTCGCTCTGTAACTATTGCTGGAAGAACACATCAATATAGTGGTGGAAGTGTAATGGTGTGAAATATGTATTGAGAGAGAGAGATGGAATTACCTGCGTTCCCTCACACAGTAGATTGATTGGATATTAACGTCGCACTGTTCAGCTACACGAGGGCTTTTGGTGACGGAACACGTAATTTTGAACCATGGTCAAGTGACGAAGACGACACCCCCCACTCCTAACTACCACACCACACCAACGGGAGAACGTTTCAGCTCTCGACAGATTTAACGTGCATCGCTGCCCTACACGACGGGTCTTTAGTGGTACTGGGCTCGAACTCTCACACTGTGGAAGATACATTTAACAAGTTGGGTAATGTATCAAATGCTATCAATCACACATACTCATACACATTTACTCTCTGCAATTGATTGGAGGAGTATGACGACAAAGGTATCCACTGCCCACCAAATTCACCGGATTTGAGCCCAACAGAATATCTTTGAGCTCATATCGATCCCTGAGTTCGTAATAAAAAGTTTTTTTTCCAGGTATAGAAGTTTAAGTTGGCATTACTTTCCAAGATGGCGACCGATTTAACAGCTGTCAAGTGATTTATTCTCAGTTTGGTTTGGCAATTCTTCAAAACGATCATCAAGCAGGGCGTAGATTCGTCGAATGGGCCCAAAACGAGATTGCCGTTGTTCCCGAGTTTCATAAGCGAATTTTGTTTAGCGATGAAGCGCACTTCTGGTTGAATGGCTACGTCAACAAACAAAACTGCCGCATTTGAAGTGAAGCTAATCCACAAGTGTATGTCGAAACACCGTTACATCCAGAAAAACTGACTGTTTGGTGCGCTTTATGGGCTGGTGGAATCCTTCTTCAAAAACGATGAAGGCCACAACGTTACAGTCAATGGTGATCGGTATAGAGCCATGATTACTAACTTTTTCATTCCTGAATTGAACAATCATGATGTCCAGGAGCTGTGGTTCCAACAAGACGGCGCAACACGTCACACAGTTCGTGCCACAATCAATTTATTGAAAGACACGTTTGGTGGCCGCCTAATTTCACGTTTTGGACCTGTGAATTGGCCTCCAAGATCTTGTGATTTAACACCGCTAAACTATTTTTTGTAGGGCTATGTAAAGACATTGGTCTATTCGGAGAAGCCACAAACGCTTGACCATTTGGAAGACAACATTGCCGATATACCGCCACAAATGTTGGAAAAAGTCATCGAAAATTGGACGTCCAGATTGGACTACATCCGAGCCAGCCGTGGCAGTCATATGCCAGAAATCATATTTAAAATGTAATGCCACAAGATTATCTTTCGAATAAAAAAATATCAATTCATGTCATCGTTGTTTTATTGCAATTTAAAGTTCTATACCTCTCAAAAAAACACCCTTTACCATTAAAAACTCTTATTTCCTGTGATATTTGTTCCAGGCCATTCTTCGACATATTTGAAACATGCTTGGTTCGTCTCTGAATACAAATATTAACAGATCAGTGTTAAAATGTTGAAAAGGAGGACAAGTAGGAGGACACTTTTCGAGGAAGGACAGAACCTATAAAAGGAGGACTGTCCTCCCTAAAGGAGGACGGTTGGTCACCTTAGTTTAGGGAACATTAATCCTGGTTAGTAGAGCGCATGAAAACAATTAATGATCTTATATTTCTTGGAATAGCCAATAAATCTATCAAAAATTCAAGGTCTAAAGAATCAGAAATAAATATATCAACATCATGTTTTTAATGCTTTAGAAAAAGATGAGACGCGCGTTTTGAAATAGGGTTTTAGGATTTATGAATTAGATGTTAATAATAATGGAGTTTCGAACTATGAGGAGATATAAATTTAAGTTATTACATATAATTATTATTTTAATGCATTTGTAATAGTTAAAAATGTGCGTGTTTAAATACCCTTTTTCAGAAGTTAAAATGTTTAATTCTAATCGTTTAAAAAATTACTAGCACCTCCATCTGTATATAACTATCGAAGAAGCTAGAAGAATTTTTAAAAAAAGATTTTTCAGACAAAATTAATCGCGGTAATGCCTCAAATAATTAATAATTAAAATCTTAAATTCAAATTGAGCATCCCCTATTATCCAGAACAAATTTGGCTCCCCGTAATTTCTACAAGCCTTAAGCGCCATTTTAATTGGTCTTACAAATAATATGGTTCTGAATCCTTAAACACGGTAGTGAACGATAGCGCAATGACATTTATGATATAAAATAACAATAGAGTGTTGTCACTGGTCCAGCTTTGTTTGTCAGCATATTTAGACACTGTCTGCTAATGAAGAACCGGTCGTTTGTTATTCATTAGCTCGACCTCTTGAATCACAGCCAAAATTGACTGTAACAGACTCAAAAACAGATGTTGTCGCAATCTAAAAACAAAATAGGTTTTCTGATAATCTATGAGACATATATTGAGCTGTTACACTATAGTTATCGGCATGCTTGAATGTATTGTGGATAATTTTTTCGAAGGAACTCTGAACTAGAATGTACAATTACCCAGACGAATTATTTAATCCGGGAGCAGGCGCGCACTCAATATTAACGTTAATGGTCGCGCGTGGTGACTGAGTCACCCCAATCTTTTTTTTTGTAATTATTTTCATTATACACGATTAAAATAATTATTTCAGTGGATAATTTAACTAAGAGAAAGTATATTTACCTACTTTTTTTAAATTTTTCTTTGATAATTTGAGAAAAAATATCAATTAAACTGGATCAAGAAGTTTTAACTGTGCGTGACTATAATAAGGGACAGAAATCACTGACACTTTTCACTAACATTACAGGAATATTATTTGCAGGTAAAACTGTCATATTTTGTTCAAGTTATTGTAGTTGTATTGTCCTTCGATGATCGACAAATAGCATGTTAAACTTTTTCTTGTTTGTGTCTATTTGGCATGGCGAAGTGTGTCTTGTGCATTATTTATGGTTTCATATTTTTCTGGTTGGAGTTCCTTAAATAACATTTGAAAATTTTCCTTTCAACTGAAACGTTTCATGTTCATGGCTTTTCTCAAATTTACTTTCTCTATCATGATTAATATGCATTATTTCAGCTGGTTCTTCCCTTGTTTGATCAGTTTCAACTTCTTTTAATAGGGATCACAGAGAGAGGCCCATTTCCTTTACATATATATATATATATATATATATATATATATATATATATATATATTCTGCTCATTTACATTTATAAATCATAATAAGTTGTAAAACACAGTAATAAAACACTCGAAGTTGTTCACAAGGGGAAAATGTGGCATATTCATATAAAATGTTTCGGAACGGCGAGGAGAACTCAGTCAAAACAAGTACTTTAAGATAGTAAAAAAAACGTTTCACGCTCCTAAAAAAGAGGGAGATATGTAACAAATACACTTTAGCTCTCATGAAGACTGTCATATAGGAGGATACTGTCTAGGTTATGGGTAACAAATAAACAGTTTTCCCAGAATTAACGATTTCGTGAGCTGGGGGTGACTCTGTGCCCCGCGTGCCTACTCCCGAGTTAAATTCATGAGTAAAAAAAAAATCTTTGGATGTATTAGAACTCACACCTTTGATGATACAATTTGCATAAACGGTTTTCATTAAAAAAATTTTCAACTTGTACTTTAGAGAATAGTTACAACAATCGTTGTGAGAAAACTCGGCCATATAATTATCTCTGATTTAATAAAAAAAATATTGCATTTTTTAACAAATTATTTCTTGCAAAAAAAATTTAGATTTATCACTGAAAACTATATTTGAATTGAATAACATGCAGAAATGAAAAAAGGGTTGATTTTTCTATTAAGAAATAAAAGAATCAGTTTTATCTTTAAAAAAAAGAAGCTATGAAACCTTTTAATTGCATTAAATGAACCATTTTAGTTCTTAATTGTGTGACTAACTTTATCAGTAACATTTGCTCAACCTAACTGGGATACAGCTGCGAACACTTACATGATAAAAATCCAAAGAATTCAAAATAAAGCACTTCGTCTAATTGCAGTGGCATAACAGAGAATATTAGGGGCCCCTGCAAAGTCAGGTTTTGGGCCCCAAGCCAAAACTTACAGAGGGTACGAACTTGGCATCAGTCAGACTTTGAGCCCCCAGAATCCTGCCCCACCTCCTGCAATGCGGGTTTGCGAGGGTGTACGCTACGCCCCCGCAAAGCAAGCATCTTATTCTAAGCACTTTTCTATCATTTCAAGATACATCCTCAGCGAAGAACTCAAAATTGAACAACTCAATTTTTACATTGCCTCACAAGCTGAAAAGTTTTATCAAATATCCCATATCAACAAAATTGAATCATCAGTATTCAAAACACTCTACTACTATGTGAAGCCCCCCATCTACCCACTGACTCCCGAACTTACAAAGACAGTCCTAACCTTGAAAAACTTTAAAAAAAGTAAATAACCCCCGAAAACGAAATCGTCTCTCCTGAGGCGCGCTGTGTACCTTACCCCTGCTATATTGCTTCTTCTGGTGACGTAGTACCAGTTTTTCAAAAATTAGTTCTTTAATCTTCTATCGGACAATATAAATTTCACTTTTGTACTGTAGAAGAGGCTGTTCTTTAAACGGCCTGCTCTTAATCGTTATTTATTCCAGGCAGTGGCGCAACGGAGAACATTTGGGTCCCCCTTCAAAGTCAGGTTTTGGGTCCCCAAGTTGGATTTTACAAAAGGTAGGTACTAGGTGGCAGTCAGGCTTTGGGCCCCCTAGAACCCTGGGTCCCCCGCAATGTGGGGGTTTACACTACGTCACTGATTCCTGGTACTCTCAACTTTCTAAATCAAGAAGTTCGTTCAGGTTTTCTGTCACGTTCTAATCAAAGAATAAAAAAAACGTCATTACAAAATCGACCTATCGCACAACGGTTGTACAGGTAAGCAAATATGATAAAAGCAACTCACGTAAAAATTTTATTTGTATCTTTTCCGATAACCCCCCCAAAGAATTGTTTCGAAGCTAGGAATATGGATTTGGAGCAAAAGAGAAGCATTTTATCGAAGGAAAAAAGTCCATTTAATATGTTCTTCAGAGGGAAATTCGTCTAATTTTGTAAAGTGTAGAACCAATTTTCATTTTGTAAAGGAAACCACTATAATTTAATATGTTGTAATGCTATAGAAAAAATAATGATAGGAGTACATCTACTGAACTATCTTACAGCTGTGCAGTACAAACTAATGTATTTAATCTCTTTAATTAATACAGGCCTAGCATAAATGAATCATTCATTTTGAAAAGGCTACATTTTCAAA
The DNA here is from genome assembly GCA_019973935.1 of Trichonephila clavipes. NCBI lineage: Eukaryota > Metazoa > Arthropoda > Arachnida > Araneae > Nephilidae > Trichonephila > Trichonephila clavipes. The sequence goes on along the minus strand of BMAU01000011.1, from coordinate 319,354 downwards.
AGTGTTACACATATACACATAATATAAGAGATATATGGAAAGAAACACAAACTCATCAAATTTACTCTCATCAACTAGATTTTTGTGTCAACATGCAGGAAGCATTGTTGGACGTAGATTGCACCGCCAAGTTAACATTCAGCGGTAAAGCAACGTTCCACTTATCCTGGAACGCAAATCGTTATATTGTGCGTTTCTGGGGCACGGAAAATCCACGTGCAGTCGTGAAAATTGAAAGAGATTCGCCAAAGGTGAATTTTTCTGTGCAGTATTATAAACAAATATGTTTGGGCCGATTTTTTTTTTGCTGAGCACAGTGTGACTGGTAAATGTTACCTGGATATGTTGCAGTTGTGGTTGTTTCCACAACTCAGTGCTGACGTCTCCTCATTTGCACATCCTAGTTCGTGACTACCTAAACAACAAACTTTTGCATTGCTGGATTAAGCGTATTGGTGGAAAGGACCTGGCTTTGTTTTCCCCTGGTCTCCCAGATCCCCTGATTTAACGCGCCCTGTGACTTCTTGTTGAGGCACGTTAAGGACCTTGTGTTTTCGTAGCCCCCGACTACCACGATCCTTAGTCGAGTCAAAGAATACATCAGTACTGCAGTGCAGACAATTGATAGGACTATGCTACAAAATGTATGGAACAAACTCGATTATCGTCTGGACTAGTATCGCACCACCAAAGGGATACATATTGAACATTTGTGGAGGGTGTAAAAACTTCGTGAAAGAGTTTGCGATTCTTTTTGCATATCTTTCATGTGTGTACGTGTAATACTTTTGGAAACATAGACTTTTAAAAATGAATGAATCATTTATACCAGGGGTCGGCTACCTTTCATATCTGCCATCCCAAACCAATCTACCAATATGATCCAGTGTGTCTCACACATTAGGGCATATTTGAAACAAATCGATTACAGCGATAATGCTTACAGAGTTAGAGAATAGTGGTCAATAATATAGTTTTACAGTTTTATTATATATTAAATTTTGCATAATTTAATTATACTTCTTAACATAAAAATAAATAACATAAAATATATTTATTTTTTTCGACAAAAATATAAAAAAAATTTAAATTGTACATATATTAAGTACTTTTAAACATATTTATTAAAATCAGAAATATACAACAAAATATAAGTATTTCCCTTCATTAACAGTAAAATAAAAAGATAAATAAAAATTTTAATGCAGACCTAATTTTTACATCGCTCTATTTTCATATCACAAAATGTGTGACTTTCAATTTGACACGATTCCGAGCTTTCAGTTGTTAAACAATTTATTTGCAGACTCAAAATATTTTTCATATGAGGAAAGAATTTTTACTTAGATATGTAGAACCAAAAACGGAAAGCAGAATACAGGTAATTTTCTCTCTTCAAACAGTTAAATCTCTCCAACAATGACGTTCGATAACTTACAAAATAGCTGTAAATTTATTTTTGGAGTTACCTTTCAGATTTTTTCGTAATTCCGTTAATATCCGTAATTCTAAAAATGTTTGTCAAATAAGGTCTATTACAAATTTATCAACTTCAATCCACTCAAATATTGACTAATTTGTAGAGTAGTGCCAGTAAACTCAGAGTGCCACTGAGAATTGTTACGCGTGCCACATGTGGCACGTGTGTTGTAGGTTGCCGATCCCTGATTTATACTAACCCTATATATTAAAAAGAGTAATAGAAATAAATGTTACGCAAAAATGTCATTAAAAAGTAAACATTGAACACACTTGTTATTCCGCGAAAGGAAAATGAAAATTTCAGTTTCATTAAGAATTCAAACTAGAAGTTTCATCACCTTATGATTCATTTCCTATTTTACCTTTTTCGTAGATCAGAAGATACGTGGCAGCCTGCCAATATTCAATAACTTTATACCTTATTTGCGGAATAAATCGACGAGGGTGAATTGGCTTCTCGGAGCACCAGCGCTAAACAAGCGCTTCTTCTCCGTTTGTGGAATCTGTAATGAAAAGAAATACAACAATCGCAGCACGTGGCTGCGAGGAAAAATGCCCCCACAGGCGGGGGAAAGCAGGAAAGGACGGAATAAATCGAAAAGGGATTATTTTGGCTGATTTGAAAATAAGTTCTTACGAAATCAATTTGTTTTTAAGAGCAGAAAAACGCAATCGGAAGATAATTTATAAATGAATACGTTGAATTGCACACATTTTAATTTGTATTTATTGAAGACATACTTGGAATTATTAAGATAAATTACTAAAAAATAAGATGAGTGCTATTTCTTTATGCGTTAAAAACAGATCGATAAGAAACTTATGGGACCTTGGAACCATTGGGATCAGTAGCGCACATAGGAATTTTTCAAAGGATGGGGGATCCGGGGTCGAAAGTTCACCATTCTTGTATCATGCTCCTTGTTGATTTTGTCGATTTTGGGGAACAACACACAGTAAAAAACTAATTATTGAATAAATAATTAGCATTAATTTATAAAATTAATCATTAATAACAAATACTTAATTAAATTTTACGTACTCTTTACTTAGAATTATAATCAACCGCAAAAGAATCAAGGGCTTTGATTGGGATTAATGATCCAATTGAGAAAATAATTAAAAATAGAGCGTCGTTGAAAATATTAAAGGATATTCAAAAGGGAAAAAAAGTTCGGAAAATTTTACAAACTGGCAGATGTGAGATTTTCCTTTCAGAATAAACTTTATGAATCACTTTCTGATAGAGAATTTAACTTGAAAAGACATAAGATGTTTTGTGAGATACCCCCTTCGGGCTGGAGGTATCATCTCTTCATCCACGCGACCTAAGTTTGTTGGAATAAGAGATTGACCACTCAAACCTTCCATAATAAATTTAGTTTATTATTATCTCATTTTATATTAAGCAATGCAACACAAGTCTTAGAGGATAATGATCAGGAGTGATAAGACATAAGTCACAATTTTTAGCAAATAGCGCATTAAACCCTACTCACTATCTTTATGATAAATTAACCACCAAATCTATATCTGTGTAGCTGATTCCTTAACTAACTAGAGTCCGCTCTATCATTAAAGTTTAATATTATATCGCTTGCCGATATTCCACGGCGAACAGCTGAGATTTTATTTTCTCGGGCACATTTTTTGATACAAAGGCTCTTTCTAACGAAGCGAAAAAGAATGCCCAACCTTCAGGTCTATTAGGCACCTTCACCGTTAGGATTCGAACACTTTTCACCAACGCATCCAGCGTGTTACAACCCTCACCTGTTCTCTCGTTATCTGAATTAACATTTAAACGTGCTAGTTCAAGCTCAAGCTCTTTTTCTCGTAACCTATTTTCGGCTTCTTTTTTACGGTCTTCCTCTATCTGCATTCGCTTACGCTCTTCCTCTGCTCTCTTACGGTCCTCGATCGTATATTGAATTAATTCTTTAACAAATTCAACATCCTCTTTAAAATATTTATTTTCTTTAATAATTTCAGTTAACTCAACGATAGTTACTTTTTCAGCAACAGTCTCACCAAGTTCAAGAGCTACGATCCGAAGATCTTCCTTACGGCAGTTCTTAAACATTTTTCTCTAAAATTAATTTAGTCCTCAATTTATAATAATAAAAACACAAAAAAGACCACTACTCACGTCACCTTGAATAGCTCACTTCTCCGGCTCGACGGACCATGTTGTGGAAGTGGTCCCTATGTGTTTTTGTCTCAGGAAACCAGACGAGGATGTTGATACAACTCTTTTATTTCCAAACTCGGTTACTCAGGGAGTATGTCGGAACACTTACGATGGGCACCGTTTCTGCGCTCTCGCTCGTCTGATCTCCCACACACACTCTGAAAAACTTAATTCGCGTTTCTCTTAATACACTTATTCACCACCGCGCGGCGCCCACTGCGCATGCTCGAACATACCCCCGGCCTTGCAATATTAATATTCAACAATAGCAATACAGTTTCACAATTCACAACAAGTTTCACAAAAATTACACAATTGGTTTCAAAATTATTATATATATAAAGAGGTACTATAAATTTTCAGTAAAAAAAAAAAATTAAAATTACAATAGCACAATTTAAAGATAAACACATAATTTCTTAAATGGAAATTAACCTTAATTATTTACATCTATAGGTAGAATACAGATCTTAGTTATGGGCCTCCTAAATTCTCCGTTCTTTGTTTTAATCCTGACTGTTCTCACTTTACCATCAGAACCATGATAGACCTCAACGACGCGCCCTAAAAGCCAGTTGCAAACTGGTGTAAAATCCTCCTTTACAATTACCATTGTACCACACATTACATTGTCCTTCTCGATCATCCACTTTCCTCTCTGTTGGAGAGTATTCAGATAATCGGTACTCCATTTTTTCCAAACTACCTGAATTACCTTTGTTGTTCTCTGCCAACGGCTTAATCTATTGTCACTAATATTAATTACTAGGGGGCTCAAGAATAGAATTAATTGATCTACCAATCAAGAAATGCGCAGGCGTTAATACTTCAAAGTTATCAAAATCATTGGATATTGGTGTAAGGGGTCTGGAATTTAAAATTCCTTCTACCTGGATAATCACTGTTTCAAACTCCTCGTAGGTGAGTCGGGATCTTCCCAGTGCTCGCTTGAGGTGATATTTCACTGACTTTATGCCCGCCTCCCAAAGACCTCCCATATGTGGGGCCCTTGGTGGAATAAAATTCCATTCAATACCTTCCTCAGTGAAATATGCCGCCAGATTTTGATCTGGAAAGTTAAGGGTCTTATAAAATACCTTTAGTTGAGAATTCGCACCAACAAAATTTGTTGCATTATCCGTAAAAATTTTTATAAAATACCTTTAGTTGAGAATTCGCACCAACAAAATTTGTTGCATTATCCGTAAAAATTTTGGAACATTTTCCTCGCCTAGACATGAATCTCTTAAGGGTCGCAATTATTGCATCCGAAGTCAAATCGGAAAGAATTTCTAGGTGGATGGCACGAGTCACAAAGCAAATACAAACACAAACATAAATTTTATTCAAAACGCCCTTTCTCTGGTGTTTGTAAGTTACAAAATATGGACCTCCCAAATCTAGTCCAGTTATACTGAATGGAGGGGCCATATTTACTCTTTCATATGGAAGATTGCCCATTATTTGAGAAGAGGGAATTGGTTTACACTTGAAACACACCACACAAGTATGAACCGTTTTCTAGCTAGGTTTCTACCTCCTAAAGCCCAAAATCTCAATCTTACTGCATTCAGCAGTCCTTGTGGACCAACGTGAAATAATTTCTTATGCAAAGTTATGAAATATATTTTACTTAATTTAGAATTTTTAGCCAGTATAGCTGGATGCTTTTGGCTGTAGGGTATGGAAGCTTTTTCCAGCCTTCCACCAACTCTCAGGATTCCTTTATCATCCTGGAATATATTCAAAGATTTAAGATTACCTGACGGGTCACTTAAGTTAATGCCACTCTGGTCCTGTTTAATAAGCCAGGTTTCTGCATCATTTACCTCACTTGTAGTTAAAGGTCCCCTCTTTTTCACCTTGGATCTGCAATTTTCAATAAATCTATAAATATAAGAAACAATATGTATTATTTTAAAATAATTATTAGAAAGGTCCATAAGATGGTTGAAAAGTCAAAGTTCTTGGAATTCAGCAATGAAGTCTCCAGAGTTCTCTCAGACACCCTTAGTTCGCAGTCAAAGCCATCTCTCTGGGTTGGTTCTGCAATGACAGTAGTTGAATAAGTACTCTGTAGAAGCTCAGGACCATGCCACCATAGAGAGTCGTCACGAAGCTCCTCAGGAAGTAGTCCTCTAGATAACACATCTGCAGGATTCTGTTCTGATGCAATGTGATGCCACTGGTCACGGGAACTAAGTTGATGAATCTTAGACACTCGATTAGCCACGAACGTCTTCAATTCTCTTGATTCTCGATGTATCCATGAAATCACAATAGTCGAATCCGACCAAAAATGCACAGCTGTAATCTGAAGATTCAATGCCTCCTTCACCTTCTTCATCAATTTAGCGGCAAGAACTGCCCCACACAGTTCAAGTCTTGGAATGGAAATCTGCTTCAGAGGCGACACTCGGCTTTTACTCGTTACGAGACACACTTTGACTTCTCCAAGCGCAGATATAGACTTGAGATAAATGGATGAACCATACGCCTTTTCCGATGCGTCGCTAAATGCATGTAACTCAATGCTCTCCGCTGTATGAATCACAATACATCTGTCAATAGAGATGTTATTCACGGCTTTCAAAGAGTCGATAAATCGACGCCACTCCTTTTGTTCTTTAAAGGGAAGTTCATCACTCCATCCCAATTCCAGCAACCACAATCTTTGCATGAATATCTTTGCCCAAGTTATGATCGGTCCGAGGAGACCCAAAGGGTCAAAGATTCTTGCAATAGTAGACAAAACCATTCTTTTGGTGAATGAAGTTGGCCTTTGTTGCTCTATTCTGAAAAGAAAACAGTCTAACTTAGTATTCCAAATTATTCCTAGCGCTTTAGTCTCCTCATACTCCAAAAAGCATACTCTTGTAGATTGGAAGTTATCTCGGGTAAATTTCCACACCACTTATGAAGATGCATCCCTGCGGTCTTGAACATTTCTATTAATTGATGCTGCAATTCGATTACCTCTTCTATACTCTCGGATCCCGATAGTATGTCATCCATGTAGCAGTCACTCAGCACCACAGGAGCTGCTAAAGGAAAATTATTAGCTTCATCCATCGCTAACTGTTTCAAAGTTCTCGTGGCTAGATAAGGTGCGCTAACTGTGCCGTAGGTTACTGTAGTTAACTCGTACGTTTTTATTGGCTCTCCTATGCCCTTCTTCCACAGAATTCTTTGCAAACACGTTTGCTCCGGATGTATGTTTATCATGCGAAACATTTTCTCTATATCCGTAGTAAAGGCATACTTGTGCTTTCGGAAGCGAACCATAATGGAAAAGAGGTCTTCTTGGACCAGTCCGCCATTAAATTGAATTGAATTTAGAGATTTCCCACTCGTTGAAGGACTTGATGCATTAAAGACAGTTCTCATTTTTGTTGTAGACTTTTCGGGGCGATAAACACCATGGTGTGGCATGTAAAATGCAACTCCAGATCCATCCGCCTTGATTTCCCTCATGTGGCCCAAATCCTCATATTCCTGTAAAAATTTCTCATACAGGGACAAATATTCTTTATCTCTACTCAGTCGTTTCCACAAAGAGTTTAATCTCTGAATCGCGGTTTGTCTGGATTCACCAAGACATGAAGGATCTTCTTTTAATGGCATCGCCACCGTATATCTCCCTGGTCATCTCTCGAATGAGTGCTTTTAAAATGGTTTTCGCAAATATCTAATTCACTGGTTTTAACAGAATCTATTTCTACATTTTCGATTTCCCAAAACTTCTTAATTGAATGCTCTAGATTATCCGCAGCCTGAATAAACCCACAATGTTCTTTTCCCTTCGCGTCTGAAGAAGTAGATCCGGAAACGATAAATCCGAAAACAGTGTTTTGAAAAATAACATTTGAACCCTCCGTCTTGAACTGTCCGGGTAACATTAATTCATAAAATACTTCTGCACCTAATAACATTTGCACGCGCTCTGGAATATTGAAATTTTTGTCAGCTAATTTAAGATTGGGAATATTATTCAGATTAAAATCGATTTTCGTTGTTGGAACAAGATCTTCCGTTATTGTAGGTACCAAAAAAAAGTCTAATGTTTTAATGTAACTCCCTTCTTTATTGCTAATAGATACTGAAACACGCGAGTCTATTGGAATTACTGTTTTGTTTAGTCCCGAAACCGAAACATTAGTCTTGTATTTTTTCAATCCAATTAAATCGCATAAGTTGCTCATTAAAAAGTTCGAGGTAGATCCGCTATCTAAAATTGCTTTGACTGGGAATAAACTATTTTCACATTTTATATAACAAATTGCTGAGCTTAGCAAAACACATTTTTTTTTCTGTTTATACTCGTTGCGGTTAATAAGTTATGATTTTCTACTCGAGACTCGAAGACTGGCGCTGAAGTGTTAAGAGGTTCAAAGGTGGAGTTCCTTACTTCCTGGTTTGGCTGGCGCTCTGTATAATGTATCGTTTTATGATGTCTCTTTTGACACTCAGAGCAAACAAATCTCGATTTACAGTCTTTCGCTCTATGAGATGTAGAAAGGCAATTAAAGCAAAGGTTATTAGTTTTAATCAGATCAATTCTCTTGTTTATGGGAAGTTTTAAATACACTGCACACTTATATAATGGATGCGATTCAGCGCAACAAATACATTTAGAATCTTTAATTTCACTCAAAAATACCCTTGACGCGTTTTCACTGGATTATTTCTAGTAAGAACATTCGGCAAAGTTTTTAAGCTCTTTCCCCGAGAAGTATTATACAAGTCTATCTCTTTGGCAAGCTCTAGTGGGCGAAACCAATCATTTCCTGCTCGAACGGAAATGTGTGACGCTACCTCTTTTTCAAGCGAACTGAAAATTTTGTCGGACACAATAAGATCGTTTAAGTTGTCAAAATCAGAGACCTTTCTTAATTTTAAGTAATACTGCCAATTTGTAATTAAGCGAGAAGTATATTGAATAAATGTTTCATTTGGATGACGCGTAGCTTTTTTAAATTGTTCAAGGAATTGATTTGCACTTGGCTCATATTCTCTTAGTATTATTGATTTTAGTTGTTCATAATTGTTAAGCTCGTCATCTTTAACATATGTTAACACATTTGAAGCTTTTCTCCCAACAAATTTAATAAAATCTCCGACTTGAATTTCTCGGGCACATTTTTTTGATACAAAGGCTCTTTCTAACGAAGCGAAAAAGAATGCCCAACCTTTAGGTCTATTAGGCACCTTCACCGTTAGGATTCGAACACTTTTCACCAACGCATCCAGCGTGTTACAACCCTCACCTGTTCTCTCGTTATCTGAATTAACATTTAAACGTGCTAGTTCAAGCTCAAGCTCTTTTTCTCGTAACCTATTTTCGGCTTCTTTTTTACGGTCTTCCTCTATCTGCATTCGCTTACGCTCTTCCTCTGCTCTCTTACGGTCCTCGATCGTATATTGAATTAATTCTTTAACAAATTCAACATCCTCTTTAAAATATTTATTTTCTTTAATAATTTCAGTTAACTCAACGATAGTTACTTTTTCAGCAACAGTCTCACCAAGTTCAAGAGCTACGATCCGAAGATCTTCCTTACGGCAGTTCTTAAACATTTTTCTCTAAAATTAATTTAGTCCTCAATTTATAATAATAAAAACACAAAAAAGACCACTACTCACGTCACCTTGAATAGCTCACTTCTCCGGCTCGACGGACCATGTTGTGGAAGTGGTCCCTATGTGTTTTTGTCTCAGGAAACCAGACGAGGATGTTGATACAACTCTTTTATTTCCAAACTCGGTTACTCAGGGAGTATGTCGGAACACTTACGATGGGCACCGTTTCTGCGCTCTCGCTCGTCTGATCTCCCACACACACTCTGAAAAACTTAATTCGCGTTTCTCTTAATACACTTATTCACCACCGCGCGGCGCCCACTGCGCATGCTCGAACAATATCTCTTCTACATAATACGGTAATTCAATTTGATCCGGCAACTAGGCAGACTTCTGGCTTCGAACCGACTTCTAAAGAGTGTTTTTCTTAGAGGTATAGAGCTTTAAATTGCAATAAAACAACGATGTATTATTCGATTGACATGAATTTCTTTTTATTCGAAAGATAATCTTGTGGCATTACATTGTAAATATGTTTTCTGGTATAGGACTGCCACGGCTGGCTCGGATGTAGTCCAATCTGGACGTCCAATTTTCAATGACTTTTTCCAACATTTGTGGCCGTATATCGGCAATAACACGGCGAATGTTGTCTTCCAAATGGTCAAGCGTTTGTGGCTTATCCGCATAGACCAATGACTTTACATAGCCCCACAGAAAATAGTCTAGCGGTGTTAAATCACAAGATCTTGGAGGCCAATTCACAGGTCCAAAACGTGAAATTAGGCGGTCACCAAACGTGTCTTTCAATAAATCGATTGTGGCACAAGCTGTGTGACGTGTTGCGCCGTCTTGTTGGAACCACAGCTCCTGCACATCATGATTGTTCAATTCAGGAATGAAAAAGTTAGTAATCATGGCTCTATACCGATCACCATTGACTGTAACGTTGTGGCCTTCATCGTTTTTGACGAAGGATTCCACCAGCCCATAAAGCGCACCAAACAGTCAGTTTTTCTGGATGTAACGGTGTTTCGACATAAACTTGTGGATTAGCTTCACTCCAAATGCGGCAGTTTTGTTTGTTGACGTAGCCATTCAACCAGAAGTGCGCTTCATCGCTAAACAAAATTCGCTTATGAAAATCGGGAACGACGGCAATCTCGTTTTGGGCTCATTCGACGAATCTACGCCTTGCTTGATGATCGTTTTGATGAATTGCCAAACCAAACTGAGAATAAATCACTTGACAGCTGTTAAATCGGTCGCCATTTTGGAAAGTAATGCCAACTTAAACTTCTGTACCTGGAAAAAAACACTCTTTATATGGCTCTTATACAGGTAATACTTCCTATGACTTTCTAAGACCTCCTCAGGCTTCTAAAACTCCCCCTAGCCTCTCTCGCGAATGCTAAAGCTCCAATATATATAATCATTCCTAATCTGCATATCGCGTTTTCTTCTTGAATTGGTTGGAATGAAATGCCATTCTGGCCCCAAATATTCCCCAAGAGGATTTTAGGGAAAGGCACGATAAAGCCCCGTCATACTGTGAACGAACAAAAACAGTTAGGTCTTTCGAAGATTATAAAGAAATATTTAATAAGTTGGATCATTTAAAAACAATTGTATATATCCGACTGTGAAACTAAAACTTCTCTTCCTGTAATTTTTTGCCGTATCGGCCAGTTGTAGTCAGTGACGGATTTAAATTTAGGCACGCGAGGCCCAGACTTAAGGCGCCAAAATTTTTGAGGTTGCAAAAATTTGAAATTTTGTTTTTATCAACTTGAAGACCGAATTTTAATGCTTCTTTGCTTGCTTTGACAACCTTAAGATGTCAATATTGAAAGGCTAGAATTACTTTTTAAAATAATTAATCGTGTAAGTAGTAAAATTTAAAATATCTAACAAATAAGGACTAAAAAAATTTTCGTTGAGTATTTCTGCATATTTACGTAGTTATCTATGCATTCCTGCAACAAATTGTTCTGAAGAAAGATCGTTTTCCATCCTGAAAAGAGTGAAAAATTGTTTACGGATACTTTTTTCCCTCATAGTAAAAAATAAAATACGAATCTTTGATCGTGCACGTGAAAGAAATCTCGGTTCAAAGCATGTTTTCTGTCTTGATGGGCCGCTATTGGTCCACCCCTGCCCAGGGGAGACGATTTCAAGAAACCACGTTCTTAGTGAATCTCTACTCAAGAGAACATGTTGTCCAAATTTCAAGCCTGTACGTCTAATCATTCAAAAATGGGATTTTTTTTATTTATAAGTTTCTTTTCGAACTCCCTTGGGAGTCGATTTTAGCAAAGCCCGTTCTTAGCGGATCTCTGCTTAAGGAAAGTAGCAAGTTTTCCTAATTTTTGACAGAAATTTTTGTCTATTCCGCGCCCCCTCCATCCTTTGGGAATCGATCTCTACTTAACTAGAGAAATATGTCTGCCAAATTTCGTATCTGTACGACTAAAAGTTTCGGAGATATCGTGATGAGTGAATGAGTCACTTTTCTCTTTTATATTGTACATACGATACCGTTAAAGCGTGAAATCCGTTATTTCATAGAATAACTAGGTATTTCGTGGAATAACTACATCAGTCAGTTAAAGTACATAAAATTATTAAATTCTACGATTTAACTAGGTATTCTATAGAGCCGGGGTGGGCATTAAGTCGATCGCAATCGACATGTGGACCACCAAGACATTTTGGGGTTACCGCCTTCAAAGACCTAATAATCTTTTCATCTTACGAAGGTTGAGAAATATTTTAAAGAATACGGAGGAGGCAAATCGAATCATAAGAGAAAATTTCGTCAAATAGAAATCCCCTTTGCTATTTTGCCTTTGCTGGCCCTCTGTACCCAAGGTTACGGGTTCGAACCTGGGCCAAGTCGATGGATTTTGATGATGCAGAAAATCGACAGCGGCCATGTCGTATGATTATACGGTATGTAAAAGATCCCTAGGGGTACTCTAGGCAAAATTAAATCCTAGTACAGATTCGCATCGTCAGAGCTCAGGTACCTCCCTCTAGGGAGGAAACTGAGCGTCGATATTACCTGCGGTGATTGGTATCCGCCTATATGGTGCCGCACTAAGAAGAGATGCCTGCTTTCGGTGATATACTAGGTAGATTGATGAACTCTGGTAACAACTGTTCATAATCAGCCATTAGAAATAATAAAAAAAAATTGGAGGTTATTTTGCGAAGAAAATCGAAAAACTTTCTTGGTTCCAGGTAAAAGTTCGCTAAAAATAAAGTAATTCGTAAACTAGAGGTTCGTAAAATGAAGGTCCGACTGTATTGTATACCTTCTTTTAGCACACTCCCCCTATGCCCCTGGGCGAACCGCAACACCCGAAAAGTTATAAGTAGCCCGTACCCTAAGAAAGTCTGCCCACCCCTGCTATAGAGTAACGATTACTTGATCATTAAACTACGAAATACGACACTCGAAAGTTCTTTGAACCGGTTCTAGCTGCTTTGGGAAGAAATTTTCCGATTAGGCAGAATAAAACAATTGTACTCTAGATATCAGTTCAGTACATGTCAGCGAGATTTAATTTCCATTGAAGAAGTTCCAAATATTGACACAACGCTTTGATCTGTTGCAACAGCTCTAAGTTATGTTACTGGACGAGGATTTAAAAAGTGCTCGTGTAAAAAAAATGTGCAATACTAAACAGTGTGCTTGTTAAAAAAATAATCAGCAGTTCAATCCAAAGTGTCATCACAGTAATCCTTGCTCTAATAAATAATGAAAAGTAAAATAAAGGTATCTCATAAAATTTTAATTAATATTCTCTTACATTTTGGTTTTAAAAAGTTTACACAATGTTTTTATGAAGCAACACTGTTTCTTCCCAGCATGTATTTTTGTTGATAATATTTATATATAAAAATATAATATATTTTTCCAACATATTTTTTTTTCCTTTTCTGTTTAACTAATAACACAATATGAGCAAAATAATAAATTATATCATCTCTGCTTCCCCTTATTATTTATCAATGATTCATCCGCAAAAGGGATAAAATAAATTTTTCGAGAGATTTTAGCTAGTTATGATCAATTAACTGATAAAACATCTTTGGAATTGTTTATTTTTCACTTTAACGGTCTATCCTTAGTTATTTCATGGAATATTTGGCTATTTCATAGAATAACTAGGTAAAGTATGAAATTTTTCATCTGTTATGTACTTTAACTGACTTGTCTCTAGTTATTTTATGAAATACCTAGTTATTCTATGAAATAACTGAATTACACACCTTAACGCTAACATATATATTCAGTGAAATACGTTTAACACGAAAACGTTTACGACGAAATATCGGTTAACACGAAATAATACAACGTTCCAGAAAGGATTTCCCTTATGGGAATGAGCAAAATATGGAAAACACCAGCCGGATTGGACTGTCCCTACTGTATCATCGGTGTGAGTGAGTGAGTGAATATTAACGTCGTACTCTTCAGCTACACGAGAGCTTTTGGCGACGTACCACGTAATTTTGAACCATGGTCAAGTGACCTGGATGACACTTGAGCTGGCACCCCCTCTCCTAACTACCACACCACACCAACGGGAGGATGTTTCAGCTCTCGACAGATTTAACGTGCCTTACGCTGCCCTACAAGGTGGATCTTTAGTGATATTGGGCCTGCCATGATCCGTTACCTTGACTACTGGGCTACTTTATCATCAGAAGAATTCATTGCAGTTGATGGTTATAATGTGTCTACAGCCCCAATTATGGAAGAGATTTTGGAGTTTGTTCAAAGCTAAAAAAATAGCATTGATACAGATTCCGACGATGAAAATGAGCTGAATAATGCAGCTCCTGTTCCTACGTCATCCGAAATGAGGAATATCATGAAAAGTATGCGCAATTATTTAGACGCTCATTCCAATGGTTAAATGAACACACACACACACAACAAAAATGACAATATAAAACAATTTGATGCCAAAAAAGACAAAGCAAAGAAAAATATCGGATTATTTTCCAAAAACTCAAATGTTTTGTGTTTCAAAAAACTTATTAATTGTGTATTAAGTTTCTTTAAGTTATTGTGACTGTTTTTGTTTCATTAATTTTTATTAAATACATGCATGTATACATATATCTGTGCATAAATAAAGTAAACTCTAACAAATTTAATTTTGTTGATAAACATATTTTTTGCAATATCCTTTAACACGAAAAAATATTTCAATCCCCTTAGTTTCGTGTTTAGCGATTTTCACTGTATATAAAGATATTTTTTTGGCCTTAACCTCCCTCACACACACACACACATTCGCCAGATCTCTCTTCAAAAGTTTTTCCACTCCTTCCCATTTCAAATTCCCAATCGCTGATTCGATTTGATGGTTCCAGTTTCCCTGTACATTACATCACTATTGCTTCATTTAAATTCAATTCAGTACCTTATCTTTTCGAGATTAACAAGGAAAAGAAAAAAATTGACCTTGACGACGTAGTAGGGAAACGAAAGTATGTCAAGTAACTGTACGTTCGAGGTGATTCGGTGAATCTTTGAGCACGGATTTACTATCAGACGTCAAAGGTTTCCTAGATTTGAACCGATAAAACAAACACTGAGAGTTGATTTTTTATTTCAATATTGGACTTATATCACTCATAACTATTTATAAAAATGCGTTTCTTTTTCTTTTTCGAATGTTTTCTGCGCGACGTGAAACTATATTTAACTCATAGAAACTGGCATTGTTTTAAATAAATCGTCTGATTTTTTTTTATCCTCGAAAAATATTTCTTTGCATTGTTTTCCTGAAATTATACGAGTCATTATTGATTATTCATTCTAAAAAGCATCGAAAATTTATTTGTTTTTACCGAAAAGGATATTTAATTCTTGATTACGAGTTTTCATTGTGGAGAAGTTTATAACATCGCAATACTATTCAATAATGGAATAATCTCCTCCAATAAATTGACGTCAGTTGAATTCTTTGAAGCATTTTTATAAACAAGAGCTGAAAAATATAACTTTTCAAATTGTGACGGGCTCATCGCGCTTTCTATTAATTTTCCTCTTGGCTGTTTTTTTTTTTTTTGGGGGGACGAAAATGGCAAATCGTTTCCAACCAAATCCAGAAGCGAAGCATGATTATTCAAATTAGGAACCTTTTAAATAACAGAAATTTAGCCTAAGCGAGGTGGCCTTTTGGGAAGTGATTATACTAGTCGGAGTAAAGCAGAGTACATGCAATTTTCTGTTTTTAAACAATTAAATCTCTCCATCACAGTGACATTCAATATAATTTACAAAATAGCAGTAAATTTATCAGGTTATTTCGTAATTCCGAAGTCCATAATTCTGAAGATGTTTGTCAAATAAGGTCCATTACAAATTTATCAACTTCCATCCGCTCAAAAATTAACAAATTTGTAGAGTACCACCGAGAATTGTAACGCGTGCCACATGTGGCCCGCTTGCCATAGGTTGCAGACCACTTCTGTACACGGTGAGTCTTCAGTGGCACTAGGGATCGAACTCGTGACTGACCACGAATGAGAGACCATAACCACAAGGCTACCGACGCCACATCAAAACCCAAAAACGAATGAATTCCAAAAATACAACTAAACGCAATTTATTACTTCTATAAATCTATAACTGATTAAAAATATTCTATATGGCGATATTTTTTTCCCACACCATTCATTTTAACTACCATTGAGTTTTCTCTTCAGCTGAAAATGTCCTCATTTTCTTAACTTAAAACTTACATTCCTTAAAACACAGGATACCGAACAAATATATAATCATAATCATAGAAATTCATCGAAAACGAAATAAACAATAAACAAAAAGTTCTTAAATGAATTACCTGAATTAATTCAAAAAGTGTTTTTCAAGCTAATTTTTCTAAATTAGTTAAAATTCTGAATTCGGTTTTAAAAGGTTGTATAATATACTCTTTTTCTTTTAACCTCTTTAAATCTTATCACAAATCATGTGTAATGGGTTCAAATTCTCTTTTCAAGAATTTAATTTGTATGCATTCAGAAATCTCCGAAATACTTGAGATTTTGGATGCAATTTGTATTCACTTTTGCACGACGTTTGGTTTAGTAAAAAAATATTCAATCAAATTTTTTTTTGGAGAATGGTATTCTTGTTTTAGTTAAGAAAATTTTAAATTCCTCGGATTACGGGAACTCATTTCGCTATAAACAAAACACTATAAGCAAAAAAAAAAAAAAAACCCCTATAACAATTACAAACACACACATACAGCAATAATTTTTTTAAACTTACATAATTCTTATAAATTTCATTTCTACTGATAGTTGATTCAGAGAATTTGCGATAAAAATAAGTGATTACGCATAAAACAACACAGTTTTGAATAGGTAACCCAGTTACACATTTGTAATATTTATATACATTTTTTTTTTGCAAATGGAATTTGTGATTTTATAGCTTTAATTCATTTCAGTTCGAATCAAATACATAAAAAGATATGCTGAAAATGAATTTTTTTGTAATTATAGTTTAATTCAGATAGAATTTGTGCGTTTATGTAAACTGCTCAAAACAATTAGGGGAGCACATGATTTTAACAAAAGTAAGCAAAGATGTATACCAGTAAGTAACATAAAATTAATCATCCATAATGTAAAGCCTACCAGGAAACGGAAGGAGAAAACTTTATATGCAAATCAAAGTTCATGACGTCAAAAACCAGAAAAAGGAGATAAGGGCAGAAATCGGGATGTTGCAGAAACGTCTGTTTTATTGCCGTAACTGTGAAATTCGATTGCGCAGTATTTTTTTTTTGAGACAAGGTTACTTGAGAATATCTCAACAACGTGATTTACCGGAATCCATGGCATGGCGTGTTATAGGCAGACTGGAATCCGGGCAAACACAACGTAGTGTCGCGGACGCTGTTGGAGTCGCCAGAAGTGTTGTTGCAAGGCTGTGGAATCGATTCCAAGAAACAGGAAATGTTAGACGTCGACTAGGGGCAGGTCGGCCACGCGCCACTACATCAACTGATGACCGGTATATACAGTTAACAGCCCATCGAAACAGAACAGAGAATGCTACGCAGCTGCAAAGACAGTTGCTCTTGGCAACAGGACGAAGGGTGTCCAGCCAAACAGTACGTAATCGGCTTCATGAGGGAGGGCTCTATGCACGTAGGCCAATGGTCTGCATTCCGTTGACCCCACGCCACCGTGCGGCCCGAAGAAGATGGGCTGCTGAACATCGAGATTGGGAGCAACATGATTGGAGCCAAGTGCTGTTTACAGACGAGTCCCGATTCAGTCTAGAGTGTGACACCCGACGTGTTCTTGTATGGAGGGACAGGGGCACTCGAAATAACCCCGCATTCGTTCGTGAAAGGTCACAATACAGAAGAGCTGGTTGGATGGTATGGGGTGGAATCAGCATAGGCGGACGTACGGACCTGCATATCATTCGGAATGGCACTTTGACGGGCCGAAGGTATGCAGACGAGATACTTCGACCTCATGTCATCCCTTACGCTGGAGCCATTGGAGATTCCTTTGTTTTCCAGGATGATAATGCCTGACCGCATAGAGCTCATCTGGTGGAGAACATGCTTGAAGCTGAAACAATACAGAGTATGGAATGGCCAGCGTGCTCTCCTGACCTGAATCCAATCGAGCATGTTTGGGATATGCTCGGACGACGCATTGCTGCGCGACCAAGGCCGCCTGCTACTGTCCGAGACTTGGAGATTGCACTTCTTGAGGAGTGGAGCAGTATTCCCCAAAGTCTGATCGATAACCTCATCGCATCCATGGCAAACAGGTGTGCAGCAGTCTTAGCTGTTCGAGGAGACCACTCGCCTTATTAAAACTTATGCATCATGTCTAAACAGTATATTTTTTTATCGTTTACATGTAACCAAATTGTTGCCCTAAATCATCTTTTCATGTTTTTTCCATATTTTCAAAGAATTAAAGCTTAATTCCAAATTTTTTTACGCCTTTTTTCTGTATTTCGCATTGATACGCGTGTACTATGCATTGTATGCCAATACGTGGCAGTCTCACACGGTTTTCTTCACTTTTTTGCTTGCTCCCCTAATTGTTTTGAGCAGTGTAGTAGCAATAGATTTTCATAGAAAATATTCAAGTACTAATGATGTGTGTGTGTGTGTTTCCGCTAAGTTGCAGAAATTAGCTAATCTTCAATTTAACAATGTATACTGCACACTAACTAGGATGATCCATTAAAGTGCAAAAATTTGCCTAGATAATCTGCACATTACCTACTAGACACTCGTTAAAGAAAAAAAATAACATCTTTGGTAGAACAGTAGCAACGTTTCTATACGCTTACATTAAATGTTTATTTTTTTATATCTAAAGAATCAAGCTAAAATACATTGAACAATCAACATATTTGTTGATAGAATCAATTGAAAAATTACTATAAAATGAATCAAGCAGTTTAAAATATTATTGCAATGAAGGAAACTGACAATGTTATTTAATTCTTTTTTTTCAGTTTGTAAATAGTCACGTTACTACATTCAAGCAAGCAAAAAATCAGTCGATAGAATCAATCATCAGTCGAGAAACTACAATACAAAGAATCAAAAAGGTTTAACATATTATTAAAATTGAGGAAATGTTTAAAAAGGGGTCTATGTCACATTCATGTAGATCAGATGTTAAATGCATAATATGTAATAAACGGCATTATGCTGTGGTGTGTATGCTCCAAATTGCCTTTGAGATCGGGTTTGAAAACCGAAAGTGCAAGTATTGAGAATAGCACGACTGCTAGTTCATCTAGCTCTAATGTTTTGGCTAATCAAGCTTACACTTCTGAAGTTATCTTGCAGACTCTTGTGGTTATGTTGTAAAACGGAAACCATAGGAGTTTAGTAAGAGCTTTAATTGACACCAGATCTCAAAATCTTATATTTTAAAATCCACTGTTGTAAAAATTTAGGATTTAAATATGAAGAAGAATTTGTTCATTCTTTGTTTGGCGGTTCAAAAACAAAAATGTATAGACATAAATGTTATAAAATTTGTTTAACTGATATTGATAATTATTATACTTGTAACCTAAATGTGTATGACCAAGAAATTATATATAATAATGTTCCGAGTATTAGACATGGACCTTGGATAAATGAATTAAAAAATAGAACTGATTTGTCAGATAGCGGTCATAATTTGGCCGGGGGGGAATAGAAATATTACTAGGAGCAGATATAGCTGGAAAGCTACTTACTGGAACTATGTTCTATTTAAAATCTGGCCTTGTAGCAATAAAAACTAAGTTAGGTTGGACGCTTATGGAAAAAACCTATAGAAATGACACTAAGTTTGATAAAAATCGTTTTATGAATGTCACTTCCATGTTTGTAAATGATATGTGTATTTCCGATTTGTAGAAGCTCGATTCTCTTGGTATTATAGATCCCGTAGAAACTAAGACAAAATTAGAAATACAAAAAGAGACACTAAATCATTTTCAAAAATCCATAAGTGTAGATTTTAGTGGTCGATATGAGGTGGTTTTGCCTTGGGTTCTAGATAATAAACTTTTATCATCTAATAAGAAATTAGCTGAAACTAGACTTCAAAGTACTAAAAGGAAATTAATTGCAACGGGTAAATTTGAGGAATACCAAGATGTTTTAGACCTTTGGTTATCAGAAAAAAATTTAAGAAGTTAATGATAACAAAGAAAATTTTGTTCATTATCTCCCGCATAGGCCCGTTATTAAAGAAAACAGTACAAGTATAATAAGACCTGTTTTTGACGCGTCCGCGCGAACAAAGGGTTCTCCTTCTCTAAATGACTGTCTGGAGAAAGACCCCAACTTTATTGAAGTCATACCGAAACTATACTTAATCGTTTCAGAAAATATAAGATTGGGGTTATTTGGGCATTGAAAAAGCTTTCTTACAGATAGGAGTAAGGGAGCAAGATAGAAATTTTTTGAGGTTTATGTGGTATGATAGAGAAAATAGGGACCACATTAAAATTTATCGCCACTGCCGTGTAGTTTTTGGAGTGACATCCAGTCCTTTTTTACTGGGAGTGACATTAAATCACCATTTAGATAATGCTCGTGGAAACTTTGATAATGTAGCTAAAATTTTGAGAAAATCATTTTATGTTGACAACTGTGTGACTAGTTTTGAGACCGAAGAACAGTTGCAAAAATTTATATTTGAATCTAAAATATTATTATCTTCAGCACATTTTAATTTAAGAGTCTGGCAGTCAAACGTTTTATTAAATCCTGAAAAATTTTCAGAGTTGGAAAGCCAGCCTAATAACTTTGAGACTATGGTTTTATGATTAATTTGGAACCTCAAAGATGATTGTTTATGATGTCATATTAACTGTTACAAAAATGAAGATAAGGCTATAACTAAAAGATCATTGTTATCCATAGCTAATCATATTTTTGATCCGATTGGTTTTACAGCTCCTGTGACTTTAAAACCAAAATTAATTTTACAGGAAATTTGGAAATTAAAATTAAAATGGGATGAAAATATCCCAGAAGTTATTTTAAATCAAGTTAAACAGTGGTTAGAGCAACTCCCTATACTTGCAGGTATTAAAATACCTCGATGTTTGAATTTGAGCTCTAATGGAATTAAACAGATAACATTGCATGTGTTTTGTGACGTTAGTAAAAAGGCGTATGCTTGTGTATTTTTGAGGGAGTAATGGATGAGAAATTTCGTCCTTTAAAACCATTTTTAGATCAATTTGGAATTTTGCGTGCTAAAACAAAACTTAGTTTTCGAGAAGATACAGACAATTTTAAGTTTCCTATCATTTTACCTAACGAACACCCAGTTGTTCATTTGATGATCGTGCGTAAACACGAAGAACTTATGCACGCAGGTGTATCTATTGTAATGAATCATTTGCGAGAAAATTTTCGGAATTTAAAAAAGCGCGAAAATTAATTAGACAAACAATACAAAAATGCACTAAGTGCAAAAGATTTTCGGCTTAAAAAACGGAAGTACCATCTTCTTTACCGAAAGATAAGGTAAGCAACTCTAAAATATTTCAAGTTCTAGAAGTTGATCTTGCAGGCCCACTTCATTTAAAAGATAAACGTAAGGGCTGGGTAGTATAGAGTGTTTTTTTCCAGGTATAGAAGTTTAAGTTGGCATTACTTTCCAAGATGGCGACCGATTTAACAGCTGTCAAGTGATTTATTCTCAGTTTGGTTTGGCAATTCATCAAAACGATCATCAAGCAAGGCGTAGATTCGTCGAATGGGCCCAAAACGAGATTGCCGTTGTTCCCGATTTTCATAAGCGAATTTTGTTTAGCGATGAAGCGCACTTCTGGTTGAATGGCTACGTCAACAAACAAAACTGCCGCATTTGGAGCGAAGCTAATCCACAAGTGTATGTCGAAACACCGTTAAATCCAGAAAAACTGACTGTTTGGTGCGCTTTATGGGCTGGTGGAATCCTTCTTTAAAAACGATGAAGGCCACAACGTTACAGTCAATGGTGATCGGTATAGAGCCATGATTACTAACTTTTTCATTCCTGAATTGAACAATCATGATGTCCAGGAGCTGTGGTTCCAACAAGACGGCGCAACATGTCACACAGTTCGTGCCACAATCGATTTATTGAAAGACACGTTTGGTGACCGCCTAATTTCACGTTTTGGACCTGTGAATTGGCCTCCAAGATCTTGTGATTTAACACCGCTAGATTATTTTCTGGGAGGGCTATGTAAAGTCATTGGTCTATGCGGATAAGCCACAAACGCTTGATCATTTGGAAGACAACATTCACCGTGTTATTGCCGATATACGGCCACAAATGTTGGAAAAAGTCATCGAAAATTGGACGTCCAGATTGGACTACATCCGAGCCAGCCGTGGCAGTCATATGTCAGAAATTATATTTAAAATGTAATGCCACAAGCTTATCCTTCGAATAAAAAAATATTCATGTCAATCTTATAATACATCGTGGTTTTATTGCAATTTAAAGTTCTATACCTCTAAAAAAACACCCTTTATTATTCACTTGTGCTGTATTCCATGCAGTGCATTTTGAACTTATTACATCTCTTTCTACCGCAGCATTTTTACAATCTTTAAGAAGATTATTTCGAGAAGAGGCCGACCGACTATTATTTATTCGGATAATGGATCAAATTTTGTTGGGTCTAATAGCGCACTAAATTTTATTGACTGGGATGTAGTAATGTCTAAAGCTAATATCCAAAACATAAAGTAGAAATTTAACCCTCCCAGTGCCGCGTGGTGTGGAGGATTTTGGAAAAGAATGGTTCACACACAAATGTTAAAACAAATTTTGAGAAAAATGTTAGGTAGCGCTTCGTTATATTACGAAGAGTTAAATACTGTATTATGTGAATGTGATCAATTCTAGAACCTTAACTTACATTTCTGAGGATGTTAATGATTTATCGCTACCATGTTAATGATTACCATGTTTTTACAAGAAATCAAAACGTCAGATGTAACTGACATAGATTGTCTAGATCATCAAGAAATCAATAAGAGGATTAAACATGTTCAAACCATTCGGGAACAGCTTAGGAAAAGATTTAGAATTGAATACCTAGGCCAAAACTCAGAGAGCAAACGCAGCATCACCGGAAATCAAGACCCTTAACAGTGGTAGAAGTAGTTGTGGTGGAAAATAGTTTTAAGAACCGGACTCTGTGGTCTCTTGCTAGAGTAATTTTACTTATTCCTGGAAAAAAAGGACATGTTAGAGTCGCTCGAGTCAAAACTGAGACCGGAGAACTGGTCAGACCAGTGCAATGACTTTACAATCTAGAAATGCAAGAACCAGATATTAATTTAAAGATCTGACTGATTCTGTCAATCACACAAGGAGAGGCAGAAAAGTAACTACTCCTAAGTGTTTGACATATGCCTAAAGTGTATTCTGTAAAAGTTTTGTTTACTGTAAATTTTTGTTTTCTTTTAACACCGGCATTTTGTAGCACGTAATTGTTAATGTTTCTGTTGTATTTTATGTGTTGTGTTTGAGTTTTTTTTACAGCAGGAAAACTCAAAGGTGGGAGAATGCTGTGAAAGCATCCAAGAAGCGAAGGGTGATTGACCTAAGGAGGGGCGAGCGCCTGGTTTCTTTTCACTCGTGTGGCAACAGGGGGAGAAAAAGCGCTCCGAGGAGAGAGGGAGAGAGAATTCCTCTAGATGCGTTTGGAGGGAGCAGACGGCTATGAGCGAGCGCGATAATATTTAACCTATTTTATGCATCCATGTAAATAATAAATGTTTTATTTAAATTGAGAAACACTCGTAGCCCCATCATTCATTTTGCACTCAGTTTATTGTGTAAATGAGTTGTGAATTTGAGAACTGAACATGGGGAACCTTTGGACCAGCAATCGCGTTTATTTCACAGACATCTCTCTCAAGAAGAAACCATGAGATGCAAATTAGTTGATGTAAAAAAGTTAAAGTTTAATAATCGCAGATCAGAAGGAGCGGAGCCTCTGAAAGCAATGTTGCTATGGTAAGAATTGGAATTATGCATCGTGACTAAATGTGACAGCTTTTAGCTACTAGAATAAATTAGTGAATCTAGAAGTATTAAGATAGGATTGATTCAAGTTAACTTATTTAGATTTTGTGCGCTTATTCACATATGGCTGTTGCATTCTCTATATCACTGCAAGAGTTCCCTTTATAGATTTCTTGTTCTGGAATATTATCTTTGATAATAATAAATTAGATTTACCATGGATAGTCTTGGTCATGCCTCGTTCCCTCCTATAGCTTTAGGTATACAAAATGATGAGGAAAAGACCCCAGGGGTAAGACCATTACAAAGTGTCCACCAACTTGTCCTCTTTTCAATATTTTAAAACTTATCCGTTAATCTCTATATTCAAGAGGTGCCAGACACAACGGAAAAGTTTACCAGAGAAGTACACAATTTTTAACAAACATGTTTCCAATATGCCAAAAAATGGCTTAAAACAAATATCACAGAAAATTACAGTTTTCAATGGTGGTTTTTTTTTTTTTTTTTTTTTTTGACTTCATCGCAAGCAAATTGGGGAGATATAGAAAACTCTGTTAAGTTTTTATCGAAAGAAATGTCTGATATTAAAATCGATGACAATTGTATGTTTGAAGAAATTAGAAGACTGAATGAATATTTAAATTCTGATAAATTAGAACAATGGGTAAAATCAACATGTTGAAGTTGATAAAATATGAGTGGAAATATTTAACCATTTCAAAAATAAATACATTCCATATGAAAACTTAGTTATTCTTGTTGAACTTACCTTGTGCTGCCCTAGAACTAATGCAGCAGTTGAAAGAGTTTTTTCGATTGGGGATGCTTTTTGGACAAGTAAGGAAACAAGATTGAAGGTGGATTCTTTAGCTGCAGCACTTACCGTAAAATTCAATATGAAGAATATTCCTTGCTCCGAAATGTTCAATATATTAGAAAATGATAAATTGACAAAAAAAAAATTCCTTCAATTGAAAAAAATACTCGCGCTTAAGTAAATAATTAAACCGGATGCAAGCATATTTAGTGTATTTTTGTTTGAATTAATAAAATGTTTCACATACATTTACTTTGTAGTTTTTCTTAAAATTCTTGGTCCCCTTTCATTGTAAAAAAAATTGGTCACCTTAATTTTAGCTAAATAAAAAGATAAATATAAATTTTAATGCAAACCTAATGTTTACACTGCTCTACTTTCCCATCGCAAAATCAGGGGTATAATTTGTGACTTTCGCTTTGATACGATTCTGAGCATTCAGTTTGATGGGTACACAAGTAAAACTCATAAAAGAATTCTCTCTCAGTAAGTGGACTGTAGTTTTTATTACTTGTTGCTCAGCTCGCTCGTTTCGACTCCTTACTCGATGGAGTCAGAGGTTACACAGAATAGTAAGACACTCTGAGCGCTAGAGGGCGCTCTACATTTACATACGTACACTGAACATGCCGCCCGGCCTTGCAATGTTTTTCAACATGCAAGATTTACATAGAACATAATCATAAAGATAACACACAGAAATACAATACTTCAAAATATAAACAAAACAACATACAAATGAAGACAATGTATAAAGCAATTGATAAATCACACAGAATTTTTTTTTAAAAAAAAATACTATTCTACACACAAACATTACTATCTGAAGGGTTATATATGCTACTTCACACACACACTGTTTCAATTGGTAGAATGCACAGTTTCGAAATGGGTCTCTTAAATATACCTCTAGTGGTTTTGACTTCCACTACTCTTACTTTAGAATCCTTTCCTGGATAAATATTGTTGATTCTACCTAATGACCATTGACATGAAGGTAAATTATCCTCTTTTATTATAACCATATCTCCAATTTTAGCATTCTTTTTCTCGAAATACCACTTATTTCTCTGCTGCAAACTATTTAGATAGTCTACACTCCATCTTTTCCAAATTAATTGAATTATTTTTGTAATTTTCTGCCAATTATCCAACCTATTTTCATTTAAATTAGTTAAATCAGGCTCAACAATTGATGTAATTGATCTACCTATCAAAAAATGAGAAGGAGTCAATACATTTAAATCATCTAAGTCAGAAGATAATGGGACAAGAGGACGAGAATTTAACATCCCCTCTATTTGGATAATCACGGTCAGAAACTCTTCATATGTTAATCTAATGTTACCTACTACTCTCTTTAAATAGAACTTAAAGGATTTAACGCCTGCCTCCCAGAGACCTCCAAAATTTGGGGCTCTAGGGGGAGGAATTTCAATCTATTCCTTCAGAGGCCATATAACTTGCAAGTGCCTCATCAGGTTTACACACCAAATTAAACATTTTTTTAGTTCTATATTTGCACCCACAAAATTAGTTGCATTATCAGAATACAACTTAGCACATTTACCTCTTCTAAATATAAAACGCTTAAGTGTAGCAATAAATGCATTAGAGGTTAAATCAGTCACAATATCTAAGTGCACAGCTTTAGAAACAAAACATATAAATATACAAACATAGATTTTGTTATATACACCTTTTCTCTGCCCTTTATACTTAATGTAAAAGGGGCCACAGAAGTCCACACCTGACACATTGAATGGATAATTTTTGATAACTCTATCCTTTGGCAAGTCAGCCATTATTTGATCAGTGCAACTAGGATTGGCCTTACAACAAATTACACAATTATGAACAACTTTTCTACAAATATTACGGCCATTCAATATCCAAAAATTTTGCCTGATCTGATACAACAAGGATTGTGGACCACTATGTAAAAACTTTTTATGAAAATACTCAACTATTAAATAAGTCAATTTATGTTTCGAAGGCAAAAGAATTGGAAATTTCTGGTTATAATTAATATCACTATTTCTCAATCGACCTCCAACTCTCAAAATCCCTTCACTATCAATAAATGGATTGAGTGTTTTTACTCGACTGTTGGAAGGTACCATGGCAGAATTTTGAATACCATTCATCTCTACTTTAAACTCTTCCTTTTGTACTAATTTCAATAAAAGCTGTTCAGCCTTTTTTAATTCTCCTAAATCTAGAGGCCCAATTCTTTTGCTCTCTTTGCTCTTACAATTATAAACAAATCTACAAATAAAACTTAAGACACGAATAATTTTAAAATAGTCATTACTAAGGTTAAGTAAATTATTTACAAAAGAGTTAGTAGCAGAATCAAGAAAAAGTTAGAAAAGTCACTACAGTTTTTAAGTTCACCTGGATCCTTGATCACTGCAACAGGAATTTGTCGTTGTGGGTACTGGTTGCTCATCAGAAATTTAGGACCATTCCACCACAACTCGCAGGTTTTAAGTTTTAGAGAATCCATTCCTCTGGAAACGAAGTCGGCAGGATTGTCCTCTGTTGCCACATAACGCCATTGCTCACTGGAAGTCATCTCCTGGATTGTAGCAATCCTGTTAGCCACAAAGGTTTTTAGTTGATATGACTCCTTCCTTATCCATGACAAAACTATCATGGAGTCACTCCAAAAAAAAAAAAAAAGTATTAGTCACATTTAATTTCAAAGCTTGCTTGACACGATGCACTAATTTTGCTAACAGCACAGCGGCACATAGCTCAAGTCTGGGAATCGTTGTTTGCTTGGTAGGCGCAACTCGGGATTTACTGGCAATAAGATGCACAAGCATCTTTCCATCTGAGGTTATGGATTTGCAGTAGACGACAGCTCCATATGCTGACTGGGACGCGTCGGAGAATCCATGCAGCTCGATCACTTCCGGTTGCTCTACCACAATGCATCGATTGATGTTGATGTCATTTACTACCTGAAGTGATTCGACAAATTGTCGCCATTCTCTATTGATTGTATCTGGAAGCAAATCTGTCCAATCAATCTTTAACATCCATAATTTTTGAAGGAAGATTTTCGCCTTCGCCACCACAGGACCTAAAAGACCTAGAGGATCATATATCCTGGCGATGGTTGACAAAACATCCCGTTTGGTATTTAATTCGTGCAAGTCTATTTTTACTCTGAAGGAGAAGCAATCATGCTTGGGGTTCCAATAAACACCCAACACTTTTATCTCTGATGAATCTGAAAAATCATAATTTTCGGAAACCTCAATCAATTCCGTATTATTTCCGCACCACTTATGCAAAACCATACCTCCTTTAGCGAAGATATTGATCAGTTGATTTTTCAGTTCCTTTGCTTCTAATAAGGTCTCTGCACCGGTAAGTACATCATCAATGTACATGTCACTCATCACAACTGAAGAACCTAATGGAAAATTCCCTGCTTCATCTAGGGCTAATTGTTTTAGCGTACGTGTCGCTAAAAATGGTGCACTCGTTGTTCCATAGGTCACAGTTGACAACTCAAACGTTTTTATTGGTTCGTCCATGTTCTCTCTCCACAGAATGCGCTGAAGTTTACGCTGATCTGGATTAATCCAAATCATTCGATACATTTTTTGCACATCCGCAATGAATGCAAATATATGCTTTCTAAAGCGAACCATTATTGAAAAAAGGTCATTTTGAGCAACTCCCCCATTGTATTGTAGAGAGTTTAAAGAATAACCGTTTGTAGTTGCACTCGACGCATTAAAAACTACTCTCAATTTACTTGTTTTTATCAGAGCGATAAACACCAAGATGTGGTATGAAATACATTCCACACTCCTCTCTCTCGTCTACCTCTTGCATATGGCCTAGCTCTTTATACTCTTTTAAAAAATCTCTATATAATTTTAAATAGTTAGGCTCACGCTTTAATCTATTCCATAAAGAATTTAATTTTTTAAGGGCAATATCTTTTGACTGGCCTAAACAATTTGGATCCTTTTTAAATGGCATAGATACTATATATCTTCCCGTACTATCTCTAGTATGATTTTTTTGAAAATGCTCCTCACAAATTATCGTTTCCTTATTTTTTATTGTCTCAGGTTCAACATTTTCGATTTCCCAAAATCTCCTCATTGTCTTTTCTAAATCGACATTATCTTTGATTAACCCACAGTGAGGTTTATTTTCACTAGAAACTGGAATACTCCCACTCGCAATATAGCCGAAGACTGTATTCTGAAAAATTAATTTTGTATTTAAAAGATTTGTTTGTCCTGGTAAAAGAATTTCATAAAAGATTTCTGCTCCCAACAATAAATCAATATTTCCCGGAATGTTGAAATTTTCATCCGCTAATTTCTCTCTACTGAAATTACCCAAACTAACGTTAAATGGTTGAGAAGGAATCATATCCGTAATTCGCGGCACTACAAAAAAGTCTGCATTAGTTTCATAACTATTTCCTCTATTTGCAATTGTTGCATTAACGCGCGATTTAATCGTTAACTCTGAATTATTTAATCCTGAAACTAAAATGTTTATTTTCTCTCTTTTTAAATTGAGTCTATTCATACACTGTTGCGAAATAAAATTGCTTGTTGAACCACCGTCCAACAGTGCTCTGACTTCCTGCATTTTCCCAAAGGAATCTCTAATGAAACAAATCGCGGTTGCAAGTAAAACGGATTTCGATTTTACGTAACTCGTTGCAGTAAACAGATCTCCTACACCCTGAGACTCTTTCGAAATCTCCCCTATGTAATTTATGGGTTTGAACACAGACGCCTTCGCTGAAAGTTGACTCATCGAGGATTCCTCTGTTTCCGGCTCTTTCTGCCCCCCAATGAAGAAGGTTGAATGACCCTTTCACTCGTAAAATTTGGGTCTCCAGAGAAACACAAGGAAGAATGATGCTTTTTTTTGCAGCATTTACAAAGAACTTTAGATTTACAAAACTTGACTCTATGCAAATTTAAACAATTAAAACACAAGGAATTATTTTTAACAAGTTCTACCCGTTTATTTACTGATAATTGCTTATATTGAGGACATTTATTTAAAAAATGACTATCAGATTGACACAAAACACATTTTTTTCCCTTGACATCTGAGAAAAATACTCTAGACATATTTTTAGAATTTTGATTTTTGCGACAATAATTAATATTCTCACTCAGTGGTTTTCCTCGCGATGAATAAAATAAATCAATTTCTTTTCCCAACGTTAAAGGATCAAACCATTTATCTGCTTGTCTGACACTAATATGCGATGCGGTTTCTTTATCTAAAGTACTAAATATTTTGTCTGAAACTATTAATTGTTTTAATACCTCGAAATTTGAAACATTTCTCAATTTTAAATAGTATTCCCAATTTGTTGTTAATCTACTAGCAAACTGGACATGGGATTCACAATTTTGCCGTGTTGCTTTCTTAAAATTCTCTAAACACGATTGAGGAGTTGGCTCAAATTCTTGGAGTATTATGGACTTTATTTTATCATAATTTTTAAGATCCTCATCGTTCAGATATATAATGATATTTGCAGCTTTTTCTCCTAATAAATTTAACAAAATCTCAGGCTTAAATTTATCAGTAACACTTTTGGCTGCAAATGCACGTTCTAATGATAAAAAAGAAACTCCATCCCTCAGGTTTGTCGGGAATTTTCACTGTAAGTGTGCGGATACTTTTAATTAAAGAATCCACAGAAAAGGAATCATTACAATTAACTTCAGTATTATTGTCTTTATCATTTGCTCGTATTCTCGCTATCTCTAAATCAAGCTTAGACTTTTCTCTTATTTTTTTCTAGCTCTAATTGTTGACTTTCGTCATACTTCCTTTCTTCGATAATTAAATTTGCTAACTCATGCACTGAATCAGGATCGTTTTTGTATCTATCACAGTTTTTTATAAGATCCATGAAGTCTAAAACAGTTAGTTTATCACTCACACACAACTCTAATTCAGAAGCGATTCGCCTCAAGTCTTCTTTTTTTGCTCCTTTAAACATCGTTAAAGTTTAAAGTTCGATTTTTTAACGAAAGTCAAAAAACTACAGCACATACCTCGTATTTTCAATACATAGGTCGCTCCGGTTGAGACGGATCAAAATGATGGGTACACAAGTAAAACTCATAAAAGAATTCTCTCTCAGTAAGTGGACTGTAGTTTTTATTACTTGTTGCTCAGCTCGCTCGTTTCGACTCCTTACTCGATGGAGTCAGAGGTTACACAGAATAGTAAGACACTCTGAGCGCTAGAGGGCGCTCTACATTTACATACGTACACTGAACACAGTTGTTCAACAATTTCTTTGCGGACTCGAAATATTTGTCATATGAGAAAAAAGTTTTCATTTAGATATCTAGAACCAAAAGCAGAAAGCAGAGTACAGGCATTTTCTCTCTTCAATTGATTAAACCTCTAAAGCAATGACATCCAATAACTTACAAAATAGCTGAAGTTTATCTTAACCCTTTCAAGGGCAGTGGTTAAAAAATAACCACCTCTTTAAAAAAAAAGATTTTTTCATAATTTCGAAAATGTCCGTAATTCTGAAGATGTTTTACAAATTTATCAACTTCCATCCACTTAAAATCGACAAATCTTTAGAGTAGCGCAGAGTACCACTGAGATTTGTACCACGTGTCACATGTGGCATACGTGCCATAGGTTGCTGATCCCCTGATCAAGGGAGATATTCTTTCCATTTTGTTTCCATTTTACTCAAATTTTGTTTGCTTTGATTTGAAAAGTTTTATTATGCCTCAAGATAAACATAAATAATTTAAAACTAAGATTTACATTATAAATGCTATATCTGTTAAAAATGTGCGGGGATTTCCCAACTTTTTTTTTAATTAATTACGTGAACGACCGGGGAATTTCCCGTAGTTCTCGAACTCAGTAGAATCGCAACGTTGTCGCTTCACATTGAAGTCTGACTTCTCTCCATTCTCTGACTGTGTAAATGAAACTGTGACGTAAGGATGACATATACGAGGAACTTATGGATTTAAATGACGCAAGAGTTTTAATTACTGCGAGCGCAACATTTTTATTTTTAAATTGAGACATGAGGATTCTTCTTTATGGGTTTTTATTCATATTTAGTAAATTATGTGAGAAAAGAGAGAAAATTGTAAAAAAAAAATCTTTTTAAGCATCAAAATGGAAAAAAATTGATAGAAATTATCAAAAATTTATAAAATTTGTTGTGGTCCGTTAGGAACAAAACGTTTATAAACGAATTTTCAGTTTTCAATTCATATATTACATTACTATTAATTGTTTAAATGACCTAGAAAAGTAAGAGATATTTAAATATATTTACAGAAAATATAATATATTTTATCCTTGTGCATAAAATTGCCAAAAATACTTTTTTTTAAAAAGTTGCAAATTTTGAAACAATGCAATGATTTCTAAAAGTTAGTAAAAACAATTTTAATATTACACAAAAAATTTCAGTTTATGATCTGTATTGCTTTTTAAGCAATCCCTCTCCTGTTTTATAAGTCCTGAAAAAATGCATAAAATGCGTTTTAAAGTCGTTTACTGTATACTTGAAGTAGCAACCTTTCTTACTAAAACATCTGGTGGCCGCGGTAGCCGAGTGGTATAGGTATCGGACCGTGGCTTGCTTTGTCACGGGTTCGAGCCCAGTACCACTAAAGACCCGCCGTGTAGGGCAGCGATGCACGTTAAATCTGTCGAGAGCTGAAACGTCCTCCCGTTGGTGTGGTGTGGTAGTTAGGAGAGGGGGTGCCAGCTCAGGTGTCGTCCACGTCACTTGACCATGGTTCAAAATTACGTGGTCCGTCGCCAAAAGCCCTCGTGTAGCTGAACAGTGCGACGTTAATATTCAATCAATCAATACTAAAACAGCTGTCATTTTGGAGCACAATTATTTATCAAAAATTTTCATTATTCTGCTAAAAAAAACTTTTTAATTTAGTTGCTTAATCCTAACGATATTGGCCATATCAACTAGGGTTATGTCATTAAATGATAATATAATCTAGTTCAAAACATCGCATCATATAAGATGACCAAACACAAATTTATTTTTGATAGTGCTATCTCACATTCTTGTGCTTAAATCTATTTTATGTGTGAAGTTTGAGGTTTTTCAGGATATCTATACTTTTAAAAATTAGGGAACATTTATTTAATAATATCAATTAATTTTATTATATTATTTTATTCGCTACATTAAAAGCATCTAACAAAAAATATTTTAGTGATTTAAGGTTCGCAAATGATCTCAGATTGTTAAACTACTCAAAAGTGGGAAATTAAAATGAAAAATATTTCAGAAACTGTGCGATATTTTAGGCTACATATTATGCATAAAAATACGGTAGGTTTAGAATAATAAAAACCACATTATTATGATTATATATGAAGCGTGTTCAAATGAAAATGATCCGAAGTGTCGCATGCGAACAGTTTTCAATGTATTTTCGTGAAACAAACGCAATAGTGAATATTTATGCACCACGCACACACGTGCTCAAGCAGATTTATGTTAACTGCATTTGTAAGAACGTGACATTCATTTCAAAATAACTAGTGTGGATGCAACTGCGTCCAAAACGGATCAGTGAGCTGTAATAAAGTTTTTAACACTGAAAAGGTGTAAGCCGGTGGATATTCATTCCAGAATGCTGGCTGTATACGATGACACGTGTATGTCGAAGCCCACAGGGACGAGGTGGGCGAGAATATTTAGTGACGGTCAATAGGAGACAAGAGATTTGCTGCGGTTCGGTCAAACACACAAATTTGAGACGGAAAAGCTGATTACGGACATTGACACTGCAATCAAGAGAAATCAGCGTTGAAACATTCGTGACGCCGCAAAGGAGTTCAACATTTCCCTCGGTCACAATATTGTCTCACCAACATTCCGAAGTAATAGAAGTTTGTCACTAATGGGTACACCACATGCTATCTGAACACCTCAAGAAACAGCGAATGGATCTGAGTTTACAGCATTTATTGCTTTACAAAGATGACGGTGACTATTTTCTGCAGCATGCAGTGGCAGGCGCTGAAACCTGGGTTGCCACTTCCCACTGCAAGGAAAGTCCGTCAGCATTCAATGGAAACATCTCGACTCACCTAGGCCCTAAAATTTCAAAGCTCAGCAATCAGCCGGAAAGGTGATGTTGAAGGCATTTTTTGACATGCATGGACCCTTATTACTAGAGTTTAAGGAGCCGGAAATCTCCCTCAATGTCCAACGGTGCACTCAAATACTTGATAAGCTGCATAAGGCTATCAAAAACAAACCAAGTATACTGTCGTCAGGTGACATCATCCTGCACGACCATGCAAGGCCGCATGTCGCCAAGGCGTGTGTCGAGACACTGGAATGTAAAAAGTGGAAAGTCCTGGGACATCCAGCTTACAATCCAGGTCTGTCTCCTTGCGACAATCACATTTTTGGACCGCTGAAGAAAAGCCTGATGGGACAACGATTTCACTCGGACAATTACGTAAAGGCTGCAATTCTGAACTGGTTCCATGATCGTACTTCGCTGACGAAGTTCGTAACCTTTCTAGGCAATTGGAGCCATGGGTGATTTCTTTTAACAAACTTTGTATGTATTTCACTCATTAAATATTGTTATTTCTATCTCTACGTATCTTTCTCATTTCTGTCCCCACGCATCTCGCGGATACACACACCTCGAATCACTTTCATTTGACAAATATTTCTCTATGGTTTCTTTTTAGAATATGAAGAATATTTGAAATTTCTTAGTTAACTTTTCAAGCGCTAGAAATTAAAGCAAAAAATACTTCTTTTTTAAGGTATCCGAAGACGTATTTATTATTTTCCTTTAAAAATTATTCGAACACAGAACTCTATTTTCATCTATTTTTTTTTTATTCTTTTGTTTCTGATTACAAATCTTTTAATTAACAAAATCAAAAACTTTTGCATAAAACATCAAACATGTTAAAACAAAATTTATGCTTTACCTTGGAAATTCGGTGTCTTGATTTGAAATAGAAATTCTATTTGCGTTTTTAATTTCAACAAACATTTTACTAAAATAATTTTTGAATCTGACATAAAAACGAACTTGTTTCATACATAGCACACTAATGAATTTAAAAAACATTTTTAGATAAAGATACAAGCATAAAAAATTTTCAAAAATGCATTCTTGAATTGTTGCTATAGCAACTGATGAGATACGGTAACGTTATGGTAGGAATAGCTCTACTTTACGTCGGGGGGATTCGATTTCATTCTGTACCAAAATATTATCATTTTCATGTTTACTAGATGTAGAAGGGATTCATATAAGACTTTTTATTTTCGATGAAATGCAAAATAACTTGCTTTTTAAGCAAAAATGAATATGTAAGCAATTTCTCTCTCCGATTGTTTATTTCATACATTTTCTGACGTAAATATAAGAAAATGAATGAAGTAGGCAATTTTCCTAAGTCTTTTTTCAGAATTATATGTGTGAGAAAAATCAATTGAATTACTTTAATTCTGCAATACATTTATTGCGTAAAAGTCATTACTTACTCATGACTTTTACGCAATAAATGTAGATTAATAACCTTCCCCCAAAAGATTTTTTTTACATTTAAATTATGGCTCCTACGATATTTACATGTTATTTTGCAATTTCCCGTCTATTCGCATAAGAAAACCTTTTTCTATTAAAATATATTGACCTTGGATCATGTTTTTCTTGGCCTCATATGTCATAGAATTAAACTCTCCGTGTGTGTGTGTGTGTAATTTCGATATAAATATCAGTTTCACTCTTCCTTTTAAATTAAAATTTTTCTGCCTTAAAATTACCGGGGAACCGAAATTCTTGTATCCGTAAAATAATAATTTCTAAAAATAAATTTTCTTATTTGGATTGCAAGCCCTCTCATAATTTAAAAAGATCATTCCTTCCCATTTGTTGAAAATTGAAGGAGTGTATTTTTGGCATTTTATGATAAGAAGGTTTACTGAAAACACATGCCTTTTCTCTCGTTAAAAAATAAGAGGAAACGTATACAATAAGTTTAAGGTACCCGACTATACCCTAAAATTGTGAATTTTGCCAAAAATTGACAATTTTTCGTGATTTTATTTTATAGACCATCTTATTAGCCTTATAAAAATACCAAGTTTATCATTTTCCATTCACGAAAACAAAAACTACAAGTATTTTAGTAAAAGCAGAGAGATGCCATTACTTTTAGCAAGACGTACTTTAAAATGCGTTTTACTCGAAATGTGTCTTTTTCAAAATGCTCAAACGGGGACAGCGATTGCTCGAAAAGTTTTGAAAATAATTAACTGAAATTCTTTTGTGAATGATCTGTATAATTGTAGAAGTATTTTAACCTTCAGATTTATCAATCACTGTTTTATTACAAAATTTAGTCCCTTATGTGAATATAATCACTGATTTTTTAAGCTATTTCGTATAATAACTAAGATAAAAAGCTCTAGTTTTTGTATAAATTAAAATGCCTTTTATGCTGAATATCACTTCAAAAATTAATAAAAAAGCAACACATCACAAAATTGAGAATTGTTTCATAATCTTTTGGTACAGAATGGGTCCTATTTATGTAATTTTTTGTAAATTTTCACTCATTTTTTCCCATTTTAGCAATAATAATTTTTTTTTTCTCTTCTTAATTTTAGAATATTTTTCTTAAAATGTGCTAAATAAATCTAAAAACCACAAAAAAAAACCTCCATATCTCCATTTTTTTTTTAAAAAAGTTGTCACAAATGGTCGGATACCTTAAGGTTACAAAGTACACATACAACTCCACTCCTTTTTGCACAAGATTTTGCTTGATATTTAAATAAGGATTTAGGTCACTGAGAAAGTAACGCTAAGAAAACGGAAAAATTAAGCAGAATTTTTTTTTCGTAAAAGGTTTTCATCTTGTAATCTAGTTCATCGTTTCTGATCAAGAACTTGATTTATTTTTGAGTAAAATATCTAAAATCAGGGATGAAGTTCAATCATTTAGCAACAATTCGACAAAACCGATACCCAGTTATATTATATACAAGTTCGAGGAACTGGTTATTAAAATGGCACTTGTAATCACGGTTCTCCAAAAGGCAGATTAAATTTATCAATAAATTTAAAATCCTCATTAAGACCATAAACCGGTTGTTAAATTGTTTTACACTCATTACCAGGTTTAATCGTTTCTTAAACATAAGGAAAGCAAGTTAAAAATACTGAAGATCTTTTATTGTGCACTCATAAAAAGAATCCAAGCAAAAGCTAATCTATTGTTTACAAAGGCTACTTTTTTTTATGTAAAGATTGACTTTTTTCATGGATTTATGGAATGGCTTTTAAATTGATCTCCAAGTCTCAAATTTTTGTTTAAAAATTTTGATTATTAGAGAAATAATCAAACTTAAAGTAATTATAAGGCAATTATAAAGTAATATTGG
Source organism: Trichonephila clavipes (assembly GCA_019973935.1). Classification (NCBI taxonomy): domain Eukaryota; kingdom Metazoa; phylum Arthropoda; class Arachnida; order Araneae; family Nephilidae; genus Trichonephila; species Trichonephila clavipes. Next base: position 282,259 of record BMAU01000011.1, on the reverse strand, counting down.
CATTTAAAGCTAGATTAAGTATTTAATTTTTATTAAATGTTATTTAGGACAATGATTCGCAAATTGTAATCCGTGTCTTCTTAAGAGTGTACATTTTGAAGGGCACACATGCAGTTCTTAAAAGAAATGGCAAGACTATCTGCTATACAAAAATTATTTTCGAACAGCAAGCTAGAAACTCCAACAAACAAAAGAAGTAAACATGCATTTATATATAAAAAATTAAATTGTTAATTAATCATTCACGTGTAGTATATGCACCGGTAGCAATTAAAATGACAACACCAAGAAAGAAAGCAACCAACAAAGCTTTTCATGTTGTAAGCATACAGTATAGTAGAACGAAAATATGATTATAAACAAGGCTTCAAACAGTAATTTTTTTTCGTTCCGGTTTCCGTTCACGTTTAACTAAAAAAAATATATATATCGGTTCAGTTTCGGTTTTCGTTCCGACAAAAATAACAATTTTCGGTTCAGTTCCGAATAAATAATTTTATTTAATGTATATTCTTATCTTAAAATCATCTAGTTCAGGGGTGGCGAATCTTTATGGATCAACGTGCCATTTTTTCTAAAAGAGTGTTTAATGAGATATCGAAGTGCCGTCAAATAATTTTGACGTGATTATTGAGAAAATAATACAACGAAATACTAAAAACTCTATTTACTATGAAAATATACCTTTGGCACTGTATAGTTATAAATGTTTTAGTTATACTTCAAATTAAAGTAACATTAATATGATTTCTGTTGTTGCAGATTGGATGACAGAAATAACTTATATTAGGATTGTAAGATGTTACTTTTTGCTCTAGAATACATGCTGAATTGGAGTCATCTGCCAAACGGTATCTAAGTAGTTAATTACTTTTGCTGTGGTTCACTTTGTTTGACAAGAGGGTTTGTGATTTGTTTCAAAATACCGTTTTACAGACGATGTTCTGCATACCACTATTCCAGAACATAAAAAACAAATCGCTTTGTCGCCTTTACTAATAATGCCATGTTTCTCGGTCCCCACCAAATTTGAAAATTCTCTGTTACACTTACTATCTTGCACTTTTTGTTCTTTTGAGAACCAGTAGTGTTAAATAAGTTAAAAATTATAGATATAACACAGATAAACTTTAACATACAACTGCGTCAATGAAATTGACTATATTATACGTAGACAAACTCTACATCATAAGCAAAGCTACGACGTAACTAAGGCAAGGCAATAACAAACAAGTGTGATCCCCTCCGCTCCGCGATCGATCACTCGCGCTTGTTCGTAATATTTTATTGTACGCTTCGAAATTTTGAAATAAAATGCAAACAATTTTGATCACTGGCGTGCCAAAAATATTGTGTCGCGTGCCATCAATGGCCCGCGAGCCAATGGTTCGCCATCCCTGATCTAAAGGGTGTTTTTTTAGAGGTATAGAACTTTAAATTGCAATAAAACAACGATGTATTATTCGATTAACATGAATTTTTTTTATTCGAAAGATAATTTTGTGGCATTTCATTTTAAATATGATCAAGCAAGGCGTAGATTCGTCGAATAGGCCCAAAACGAGATTGCCGTTGTTCCCTATTTTCATAAGCGAATTTTGTTTAGCGATGAAGCGCACTTCTGGTTGAATGGCTACGTCAACAAACAAAACTGCCGCAGTTGGAGTGAAGCTAATCCACAAGTGTATGTCGAAACACCATTACATCCAGAAAAACTGACTGTTTGGTGCGCTTTATGGGCTGGTGGAATCCTTCTTCAAAAACGATGAAGGCCACAACGTTACAGTCAATGGTGATCGGTATAGAACCATGATTACTAACTTTTTCATTCCTGAATTGAACAATCATGATGTCCAGGAGCTGTGGTTCCAACAAGACGGCGCGACATGTCACACAGCTCGTGCCACAATCAATTCATTGAAAGACATGTTTGGTGACCGCCTAATTTCACGTTTTGGACCTGTGAATTGGCCTCCAAGATCTTGTGATTTAACACCGCTAGACTATTTTTTGTAGGGCTATGTAAAGACATTGGTCTATGCGGATAAGCCACAAACGCTTGACCATTTGGAAGACAACATTCGCCGTGTTATTGCCGATATACGGCCACAAATGTTGGAAAAAGTCATCGAAAATTGGACGTCCAGATTGGACTACATCCGAGCCAGCCGTGGCAGTCCTATGCCAGAAATCATATTTAAAATGTAATGCCACAAGATTATCTTTCGAATAAAAAAAAATTCATGTCAATCGAATAATACATCGTTGTTTTATTGCAATTTAAAGTTCTATACCTCTCTAAAAAAACACACTTTAGTTCATTCAACTGAATTAAATCTGCCTTCTACAAGTAGTTTCGAATGAAACTGACACAGAAAAGTACTAGTGAAGATCAAAACGAGAAATCGAGAAGCACTGTACATGTAATGACGATAATTATATGGTTGATGGAAAATTAGAAAATATCGATTAATTGGTTATATCAACACAAAATGACTGAAGATACATCGAACCGCGAAATAAACAGATACTTTTTTTCGATTCAGTTCCGGTTCGAAGCCCTGGTTATAAGTCTGTAGGCATTTGGAGGACAAACAGGCTCTAAAATTAAAACACACAGCGGTTATCTCTGGCAACAAAACCGGCTCTAACCCGGTTAGGCATCGAGTGGAACTGGGATTGAATGACAGACAGGGGCCAGTCATTCCCATGCTGTTTCAAGTCTATGCCACTCTTCATCAATTAATGTGTCTCGAGAGATGGGGAGGTCTACTCTCTCAGCAACTAAAGACCATGTTTCAGTAGGTAAGAAATCAAGAGAACACACTGGCCATTGGAACAATTGAACACTAGGGATGGCGAAGTGAGATCGATTAATCGAAAAATAGATTTCTCGGGCCATAAAAATCGATTTTTAAATCGATATGTAATACTGAATCGATTCAGTGAATCGATATTTCATCCTAGAAAATCGACTTTCGATTTGTTCTGCTTTGGTAAAAACCATACAAAACGAAGAATTTAAATACTATTTATTGCTGGCAGTTGTGCACCTGAAGTATATGATGTATACTTTACTGGCAAAAAAAAACTGTACTTATCACATTCACTCAATAGCCATGGTGTATACGAGTATCGTGGAATCACCTGTTCCTCGTGAGCGCCTTTTTTCGATTGCTGGCAACATCGCAAGTGATGAGCGGAACCGCTTGGATCCCATTAGACTTGACAGACCGTTGTTTTTAAAAAGTTTAGATATTAAGCTTTGGGAAATATAAGCTATATAATCTATTTTCTAAACTTTTTAATGCAACAAATACATTTAGAAGATAAATGTCTTTTATACCTGATACTTTGAAGTGGTAATAAAAATAATTGTAATTGTCGAATCCCTGAACTAAAAAATTCCCTGATTTTACTGATAAGAGATAATTTATTATGGTATTTTTCTTGTTTTTCATAGAATGGATTTATATTTACATTGTAAAAGTACACTTGAAAAAAAATAGATTTTTTCAGCAAATTATTTTCAAAACTTTTTGAGCAATCGCTGTCCCCGTTTGAGCTTTTCGAAAAAAACACATTTCGAGTAAAACGCATTTTAAAGTTTGACATCTTGTTGACATCAAAGTTTTGGCATTTGCTTTTGCTAAAACACTTGTTGTTTTGTTCTAGCGAATGGAAAATAAAAACTTTGTATATTTATTAAGCTAATAAGATAACCTATAAAATAAAATCATAAAAAAAATTGTCAATTTTTGAAAAAAAATCATGATTTTAGGGTAGTTGGATACCTTAAAAGATTTTCTAATGCTCCTGTTAACGAAACCTTTTGAATTCGTGATTTTAAATTCAATCAGAATTTCTAATTATTATCTCAAATCCAGATTATTGCGCTTCTCTAAATGTTAAAATACGACAAAAATAATTTTTTTAATTTATAAATTTTATAAAATTTTTGCTTAAATTTCTAAATCATGTTTAAATTTTAAAAATTTAAAAATACACTGAAAACATCACTAAAAATACTGTTGGTTTCAGAAAAGAATGCAAAAAACATCAAATAGAAAGAAACGCGGCTTTTCGTTTTTATTTATTTATTATTTTATTGGACGCTTTTTATTTCATTTCATTAAATACAATAGTTTAAGAGAAGGAGAATAATTTAAAATTCAATGGAATTCATTATACTCACAAATTTAACATGGTCCAGAGAGGACCTTAAATTATTGAGAAGTAGGGATTCAGATGGAAATATTAGATATCTCTTACTAACTGTCCCCTTTTAGCACAGATGCTGTGATAACAGGAAAAACTAAAAAAATTAAATGAAGAAAAAGATAAGATTTTTTTGTGAAAGCTTCTTTGGAACAGATTTTCTCAAATCTGTGCGAGTAGAGCGGAAAAAAAGGAAAATGGAAGGGTTCCCACGCGACCCTTCTGTTTAAGGTGCGGTAAGCATCCCGTTTCTAAATTAGCCGATGAATGACCTTCGCAGATAACATAAGTACATGACTCAAAATGAGATCATGCTACTCGCATACTTATATTTGGAAATCATGGAAAAATATTGTTGTTCAAGTAAGGAAGCTTGTGTAGTAACTACACAGATTGTACATTCTGATATTTCAAATATGAGCAGTGAAAAATGTCAGATTTTCATGAATGGTTTGTAAACGAATGTTTTGATTTGTTGTAGTTGTTTCAACCTTAGAAAAATTGGTTTGATCCAATTTGGGGGGAAAGAATTACGGTGGAAATCGCTTAAGGTATCCGACTACGTTCGGAACCGTGATTTTGCAAAAGCGTATAAATGGATACTAGTTATGATATTTAGTGTCACTTAGATTAGAAAATGTATATAAAATTGTTTTAAGAATAGTATTACAATAAAAAGTTATTTAAGAACAATATTTTAACAAAAAATTAACATAGAATGACTCATTTTCAAAATATTCTCCTTTTCTGAAACATGCTTCTATTATAATAATATTTTGCCTGCATATAGCTCAGACCTCTGTACAGAGGCTCAACTAGAACTTTTAAAATATATAACTTAGATGTGGGTTTATCCATGTTTTACGACAACAGAGGGGAGAAATTTTAAGAAAAAAAAAAACGCCGATAATTATTTCAATTGGTTGTAACACTGAAAATAATGTAAGTTTTCCAAAAATCATGGTTGAGCCTCTGTACAGAGGTCTGAGCTATTTGCAGGCAAAATATTATTATAATACAAGCATTTTTCACAAAAGGAGAACATTTTGAAAAAAAGTTATTCTAAGTTCATTTTTTGCCGAAATATTGTACTTAAATAATATTTTTTCTCAAAATGTCCTTAAAACAATTTTATATATGTATTCTAATTTAAGAGACACTAAATATCATGAAAATTATCCATTTATGCACTTTTTTAAAATCACGGTTCCGAACGTAGTCGGATACCTTAACACGAAAGTGAGGGAACTGAAATGTTTCTTCATGTTAAAGGAAATAAAAAAGAAGACATATTAACAAAATTAAGTTTATTAGAATTTATTTTACGTACATAGATATGTGCACGTCTGCATGCATTTAATAAAAATCAATGAAATAAAAACATTCACAAGAGCTTAAAGAAGTTTAATAACAAAATTTGGAAGTTTTTTTTAAAAACAAAACATTTATTGAGTTTTTGAAAAATAATTTGATATTTTTCTTGTCATTGTCTTTTTTTAGCAACCAGTTGTCAACAAAGTGTTCGATGTCATCCATTTTGTTATTCATTTCACCAGTGGAATGTGATTCTAAATAAGTGCGCCTACTTTTCATGATGTTCCTTATTTCGGATGACGTGGGAACAGGAGCTGCATTATTCATTATTGACTTTGTTTCTGTATATAAAAGTCATTTCAACTCTGATTTTATTGACCCTACAGCGGCGCTTCTTTCTGCAAGTTGCAAACAACAAAGGACAGGGATAAAATCTCTTAGCGACTGGCCCGAATAGGAAGTCATTTCGTCTCTGTCGTCTAAGACATGCACGGCGTAGCTGCGGACTGGTAGGTCGGTAGTTCAAAGAAACATCCATGTTAAGGTCAACATCTTGTAGCCGAAACCCTTAAGCATGTCACAAAATACCGAATGTGGTTATGTCACTTCTATTGTGGGTTTAAGTATATCTCTTGCTCTCATTCAAGAGATCTCCCTAACTCACAAATGAAAAATAGCAAACGTTGCTAGAAATCACTTAGAGAAATGTCTTCCCATGGCAGCATTTTTACCAATAAATGAGACGTTTACTGCTTTTTAACTTATCTTAATATTTTCACTGATTCTCAATACACTTTCTCAATGGAAAGCAATTTAATACAGAAATTTTAAGCTCATTAAATATTGAATTGTTGACGCAAATAAGATAAATTTTTTCAATAGATAATTATAAAGGAAAAAGAGAAAGGAAAACTGTAATTTTTACTAGATATACACTAACAGAGGAAAAAGTCCCAGCACCAAGAAAGACTTGCGTTAGATAAGCGAAATTGGTAGGCGTGTTTATACATCTGAACGATGACATCAATTCAAATTTCGCGTTTCACGCTTAAGTGTGGCGCTAGTTGCAGTGGTCAATGGATGGTACTGTCTCAAGAAGACCGGACTCCAGGTGGCCACGTGGCACTACTGGGAGGGAACACCGCCGAATTCGGCGTACGGGTGTGGAGCATCGTACTGCGTCTGCGGCAGAAATTCAAGCTGCATTTGGTACCACAGTGACGCAACGATCTGTGAGAAATCGGTTACTTCAAGGACAGCTCCGAGGCAGGTGACAAGGGGTGTCAAGCCAGAGCTCATTGGAGAACGGAGTGGTGATCAGTTGTGTTTTCTAATGAAAACAGGCTCTGCTTTGGTGCCAGTGATGGCTGTGTGTTGGTCAGAAGGAGACCATGTGAACGACTGAAATCAAACAGTCTGCGATCTAAATACTCTGGACCTACACCTGGTTTCATGGTCTGGGGAGCAATTTCCTATATATGACAGCAGAAGCACTCTCGGGGTTATTCCAAACTGCAAATTTGCACGTCAGTTTGGTAATTCATCCTATAATACTGCCCTTCTTGAACAGCTTTCAAGGGGGGTTTCCAATAGCATACCGCTTCGTCCTCACATTGCTGTTGTAACGTAAAGTGCTCTACAGAGTGTTGACATGCTACCTTAACCTGTGAGATCACCAGATCTGTCTCCAATTGAGCAGGTATGGGATATCATTAGACGACAACTCCAGTATCGTCCACAGCCAGAACTGACCGTCCCAGTATCGACACAACAAGTACAACAAGCATGGATACATGGTACAAGCAACATACCCCCCATACCACAAAGTGACATTCGGCACCTGTATGACACAATGCCTAATCAGCACAATCCTAATCAGTATTTCACTGATTAGGTCTGACCAGACGGGAGATTAGTATAACAAAACATTCTACTATCAAAAGAAACTAATTGATAGAAAAATTGATAGATTGAATCCTGGAGGTAACACCGGCTATTAATGTAACAGCATTTCACATTTGTAATGCATTTTCTTGAGCTTAAACTAACCTGTGATCTTAAAAATTTGATCAAATAAAAATGTTAACGAGAAAATTGCATTTTCCAAATTCCATTGCTCTAGAACAGAGGTTCTCAGCCCTTTTTTTCCCCTGTGGGCTACATAAATATGACAGGTATTTCACTCGAGCCGCAACATGAGTATGATGGGGGGGGAGGACACTATAAGACCAAAGCAGCATTGGCGAAACAAAATTGATCAAAATATCATAACTCTCATTTTCGGTTTTCATTTTAATACTTTACTAAACCTTCTATCAAACACACACAAAAAATACTTACTTTTATGCTTTTTTTACTGAGTTATGATGTAGTTTCGATTTCCTCTCTTCCATGAACAAACATCTTGTTTATATTCTATTACTCTTCCTTGTGACAGACAGTCCAACATTATCTGTTCCGACTTGCCGGTAGGCATTTAAAAAGTCTCTTTCTGTAGACAATAAGAGGTTTCCTATTCGCCTTGAATGCCGGTTAGAACAGGCTGCATCTCAGAATATCTTGGACTGCATTGAATTGGACAGGGTAGATAACCATGATAGTCCACTTTTAGTATCGGAAGTCAAAAATTTCACTGATTAGGTCTGGCCAGATGGGAGATTAGTATAACAAAACATTCTACTATCAAAAGAAACTAATTAATAGAAAATTGGTAGATTTGATTCCTTCATTGATGAAATTTCCCACTAAATTTTTAGTACATTGTTCTTAAATAATTGAATTTTTTAGTGCAATGGGCAACCGGGCCACAAGTGGCCCGCAGTTTGAGCATCACTGCTCTAGAGCAGTGGTCTTCAAACTTTATCAACTCGTGGAACTCCTAGAACAAGGTGTTTTTGTGGAACCCTTAGAACTAGAAAGTATTTTCGTGGAACCTTATTCATCATGCACACTCTGAAGAATATATCTTGAAATAATATTTAAAATAATGTTTAAAATAAATCAATGTAAAGCATAGTTTCTCAAACTGTGGGGTGCGCCCCCCTTGGGGGGCGCGAGCATATTGAAAAGTCAAGAGCAAAAGATTATTTAAAAAAATTATTAATTTACTGAAAGTAAACAAACAAAATACATTCTGACATAATAAAAAATAAAGTACACATTTACACTGATGTATTATACTTATAAATATATCAGTGCTACACAATGTATTTTATAATTAATGTAACAATTCTAAGTTAAAAGCAAGTTTATTAATTACCAGTGACCCCATGGGTTTGTCATATGTATAATTTATAACAAAAATTAGCACTTATCTTGATAATTTGTGTACGGTTTATATGTTCTGCCGATCATATGTTTCGCGATTCGCTTCCAATTGCCAACCGTTTTCCATGAAGGCACGCGTATGCGATGTAGTGGGGGAGGGGGGAGGAATGAAGGAGCAAAAATAATCTAGAATAAGTAAATCCTTTGCAATCATTGTCATGGTCCTTTTATTGCATTCCTTAGTCTTGGAATAATTTTACAGATAGCGGTGCACAGAAAAGATCGTACTTAGGGAAGACGTATATATACGTCTGGAGAAATAAAGGTTTTGGCTTAGCGAGATGTTTATATACACGGCGGGTGCTTAAAAGGTTAAAGTCGTATCTTAGTTTTAGCGTCAAAGTATAGTATTATTGAATTTGGTACATTATTATTGTATGGGGGGCGATGAAAACTATGATTGAAAATTGGGTCGCGAGTATTGCAACTTTGAGAAGCACTGATGTAAAGGCAATTAAAAAAAGTATTGCATTTGAAATTAAAAATTTTAATCAACTTTTATTATAATTTACTCATTAATAATATTATTCGGTGTTCCAAGTGCCACTTACTCATGAATTATGTTTAGTAATTGGGATATGTGCTTGCATTTTTTCACACAAACTGTCGAAGTCTAGGTTTATTTAGATTACCTGCAATCGCATTACATATTCTGAGTTTCATTTGTTTCTGCAGTTTATTTTTGAAGCCATTCACATTGAGAAATATTTTTCACTTATACACATTGTTCTGAATTTGAAACATAAAAAAGTTAGGAGCTGTTCTTGCTTTAATTTAGATTCTGAAGATTGAATATGTTGATAAGTTGTTCCCTCTTCTTGACTGTAGGTGTTTTCTTCTCAAATACAAAAAGGTGCATTTTCCATTAGAAAACTATTTAGTTTTGCAAGACGTACTAACGAGTATAAATTATTTCGTGGAACCCGGGATAGTAAACAATAAAATATTTACGATCTAGTAAGTAATTTATATATAAAGATAAAACGTTTTAAGATTCCTTTATTATATTATAATAAAGTTTTAAAAGTATTGCAAAATAAATTTAGTATGCATAAATAAAATTTTCAGTTTCTTAATTATAGGGATAAGCTTTAAATTCTTGTGGGAATATAAACCTCATAGAGAACGTCAATCCATTTTGCATACACATTTCTAAATTTCTTTTCGATTTTTGTTTGTTTGTTTTTGTGGCCGTGGTAGCCGAGTGGTCAAGGTATCGGATCATAACTGGCGTTGTCATGAGTTCCAGCCCAGTACCACTAAAGGCAGCGATGGGCGTTAAATCTGTCGAGAGCTGAAACGTCCTCCCGTTCAGGTGTCATCCCCGTCACTTGACCATGGTTCAAAATTTACGTGGTCTGACGCCAAAAGCCCTCGTGAAGCTGAACAGAGTGTGCCACGTTAATATTCATTCACTTTTTGATTTATTTATTGAGATTTGTTGTGAACTCCTGAGTATGCCTTATGGAACCCAAGGTTCCGTGGAACACAGTTTGAAGACCACTGCTCAAGAGTAATATTTTATTGGTGTTCTGAATTTTTTTCCTTTAGTGTAATTATTTTTAATAATTCCTACAGCTAGAAATCAGAACAGCCACAACCATCTTTGCAAAGAGCCGCGGTTTGTTAACCCTGGTATAGGTCAAAGTTAAATGGTCTCTGTAAAATAACATCAAACTCTTAGGAACTAAGATTGTAGGGTTAAATATTGCTTTCAGGCCTGCTAATCTTCCCCTATATTTGCCTAAGCTGCTGGGCTGAAAGGAAGAGAAAATAGTGTAAGGATGCGTTAGTTTCTAAACAAATAATATAAGTTACACAATACTAAATAATTAATACCTAAAACACTGGCTTAGCTAGTTTTGAGAGGGCCCTGTATCACAATTCCTTAGGATTCCTTATTTCAAGCCCATTTACATTTTTTGATTTTTTTGATTACCGATTTTGGGGCACCTGAAGCAAGCTTGAGGGCCCCGTATCACTGATACGGTGGTAGTTACGCCACTGTCTAAAATATTATACCCTATTTTCCAAAACCAAATACCATGAAAATAACAGTAATCAACATATATTAGTATAATAACTCCTTCAATAATGCAGTAATGCTAAGCCATTTAAAAAAAACATGAATAAAATATATTTTCGATTTTTAACCTTCAAATTATTGATTTATAAATTATTAAATATTAATGTTGCTGTTTTGAAATTAATGTAAACTATCATTGGAAAGGGTAAAATAATTTTTAGAAATATAGGATTAAATTTAATTTGATTATTTTTTAATATTAATATGTATTTTCTTACAACTTACTGAATAAAATATAAATTGTGTACTATTATACCAGGGGTCGGCAACCTTCTAACTGTGGCGTGCCAAGCCAATGTACCAATATGATTCAGCGTGCCACACATTAAGAAATTTTTTGAAACAATTCGATTGCCAAGATAATGCAAGATTGCAAAATTAAAGAATAGAGGTCAATAATACAGAGAAAGATTTACAGTTTCATTATATATTAATTTTGCATCATTTAAAGATAGTTCTTAACATAAAAATAAACAGCATAAAATATAACTATTTAGTCGACAAAAAAAATTTAAAATTGTACACATATTATGCATCTTTAAACATATTTATGAAAACAAGAAATAGACAACATAAAATATAATTATTTCCCTTCATTACAGTTAAATAAAAATTTAAAAATTTTAATGCGAACCTAATACCAGTGGCGTAGCGTGGGCTTTCGCCGCCTGGTGGCCGACCGGAAATTTGCCGCTTCTCTATTTTAATCATAAGTCAAGAAAATTAGTATAAGTAAAAAAAAGCAGCTTTAAATTTTTTTATTGATAAAAAATACACTTTTAGTGAACTTTTCTTAGCAAAATCTTTTAAACAATTGTGAATATCAATATGTATGTCATATTCATTTGCTAGAATAGATAAATTTGTTAGCCTTAACGTGGACATAGTTGATCTCAGATAGTTTTTGATTAGTTTTTTAGCTTAGACAAGTTTCTCTCGTAAATGGCATTACTGATAACAGATGTTAAAAAATTTTCAACATTGTGACAATGTTCGGTAAGCCATCTTCAAGTTTGGACTCAACAATATATTTTAATAAACCCAGAGAGCCGGACATAATGAGTTCTTTTTTACAGCCTGGGTCTGTTGCATCTACGAAAGCTTGTAGACGTACGCGATCAAGTTGGAATTCTTCTTTGTTAATGTCTTGAGGAGCTTGATCTAAGTTAAGTTCTTCCATGCTCAATATCACTTTCAGGTCTTTAAAAAGCATATTTTTTTGCGCTAGATTCTGCAAATGTGTTGGAATTTTTCTCCAATTTCAGCAGTTACTCTGTCTATTGAAGAAAACATTGTTCGCCTTAAGTCATCTTCGTACGATAACTGATCATCTTTACTTCCGTCGCCAAACATATGCTTCCTCCTGATTCGTCTTGGGAGTTCAAAAGAAATTCCAATCTCTTCACATAAACTTTTAGCATATATATAATCGTCATCCCCGAATTCCTCATGTTTTGCTTCTAATATGATCTGTAAAGCACGTATTTTTTTAGCACATTGATGGATATTTAGTCCCTCTATTTGCTAATAATTTTGAGCATCATTGACTTCACACAGTTCCGGTTGCCAGAAGCTTAAGTAAAGGGAAAACGAATGCGGTTGCACAGCGACTTATAAGCTTCCTACCTTTGTGCGTACATTAAGACTTTCATTCGTTTCCGTCAGTTTCGTCGCGCGGCGCGATTTGGAGTTAGAAATATTTTTTGAATTTAAATATTGCGGTGCTTGCCGCCGCCCCTTTTCGTATGCCACTTGGGGCCATGGCCCCCTCGGCACCCCTCACGCTACGCCACTGCCTAATACTTGCACCGCTTTACTTTCATATCGCAAAATCAGGGGTATAATTCGTGACGATTATATGATGATTATTTGACACGATTTTGAGCATTCGGCTGTAAAACAATTTCTTTGTGGACTCAAAACATTTTTCATATGAGGAAAGATTTTTTACTTAGATATACGTACAAAAGTAGAAAAGCTTACATCTACAAAAGCGGAAAAGCATGCAATTTTCTCTCTTCAAACATTTAAATCTCCCCAGTAAGAACATCCAATAATTTTAAAAACAGCTGTAAATTCATCTTAAGAGTTATATTTAATTTTTTTTTTCATTACGTAAATGTCCATAATTCTGAAGATGTTTGTCAAATGAGGTCCATTATAAATTAATCAACATCCTCCACTCAAAAATTGACAAATTTGTTAGATTAGTGCAGATGGCCACCGAGAACTGTACCGCGTGCCCCAAGAGGCAAGCATGTCATAGATTGCCGACCCTTGATCTGTACAATAGAGTAATTTATCAATAATTGAAATGTAATTTAAACTTGTAAAAAAATTAAAATAAGAATTTTCATAAAGCTGGTGCATATAGAATAGAATTTGTTAAATACAAGAGTTATTATTATTATTATTATTATTATATTCGAAAATTATCCTTTGGAAGAATCTTTTTTATTTGTTTTTTTAAAACCCACGTAATTACTATTTTTTCATGATATAGTTTTCTAAAAAAATTATTTGTATTTACATGCTGTAATACACAAATTCATAAAATAGTTTAATTTCTGAGAAACCCATAATTCTAAGCATGTAAAAATAATTTTGGACGGGAGTTTATAATATGATTAGTCAATCCCCTATGGACATTTACTTTTTGAAATACATGTTGAGATTTTCAAAAACTTTCACAGAAAGTTTTTTTTTAGGCCAGTGTATATAAAATATTAGTTAATATGTAGCTTTTAAATAATAACTAAGATTTATCTTTTGTTGAATATGAATTTTCTTCCTACAACACAATTTCAATTAGTGATTTATCAATGCTGTACAAAGCATTTAAACGTAGCTGAAGTAATACTATATTGAAATGCTAACATTTAATACCCTCTGTTGCCTAACTTACTTAGTAATTATTACGTACAAACGTTTGAAAATATTTTTTTTAAAAATGACTATATCTAAATTTTGGAAATTAAGAAATCACTCTTTCAATGTTCAATTAAAGAAACGAACTAAATCAAGAAATATATTTTCAATAAAATATTCTACAGGAAGTAAACAACTAAAATTGTTTTTTTTTTAAATGAAAACTTCTTAAATACACAAAAGCATAGAAATTTTTTGTTACAAAGCTAGTTTCAATTAATAATTACCGTAAAATCCGGCGTATAACGTGCACTATTAATACAAAAAATAAGTTTGAAATTTACGGGTGATCGTTATACGCCGGGTATAAAAGTACGAACTTTAAAAATAAAAAAAAATGAGCATAGAAAAAAAATTACACTTCTACAAATATCGAAAGACTGTTTATTAAAAACAATGATACTCCTTTTGGACTTAAAGGGTTGAAGTTCTAGAAGTATACTACTTCTTCCCCCTTTACCTTGGAATAATACATCGAATAAATGACTTCAAAACATAAGAACATTGCCAGGGGTGGCTCTAGGGCCGGACAAACCGGACCCTTGCCCGGGGCGGCAAATTTCAACGGCGGCTTTTGGATCGAATTTGATATATTTTCTGAAATATTATTGGATGTGAATTTGGTATTTCATTCAATCTATCTTACATCCTTGTTTTGTACTGTATATGTATAAGGTCAGTTTTCTTTTATGTTGAAACTTGAAGGGTTCGTGGCGGGAGTATATGTTAAATCATGAAATTCCATGTGCCCTTGAAATCGCCGTAATCACAACAAAAACACTTAATTGCTACACTTCACAACATTCAAATGCATTTGCCTCTCATCAGAACTGGGATCAGTGTTAAAGCTGGTTCCAGCTTCGTTACATCTGCTGTGGCGTCTGTAAGTTTCTCCTTGCAGACTCTTTTCTTTTTCATCCCGGCTGCACAAAAAAAAAAAAAAAAAAAAAAAAAAATAGCAGCATTTTTCTTCCCACTGCGTTCTTGGTGCTCCTCGAACGCGTTTTGGGGCTGATAAACCCCCCCTTCCTGCGCTCTTCCATTCTCGCCCTCGTGACGTACTCTAGTTTCGTCCTCGTTCAGCCGTTCTCTTCCTCCAGCCTCCCCCTGCGGGGGAGTGATTTCAGATATTGGTCTTTCTTTTCATTCTTTTCTCCGCGATTCTGGGTATAAGCGATTTATTTCGCTGGCACGCGCCTCATCTAATTTTCGTTTTCGAAATTCCATGTTTACACATCTTTCACTGGGAAATTTTCCCCCAACTCGGAGTGGGATAACAAGGGGCATTCCTTTCACCCATACGATGTTTGGTGTCAACTATCCAAAAGGGGACAGGGGTAATAAGAGTTTTTGGTAGATAGAAAGCAACAGAAGATGTTTTATTTCAGTCTTGAGTGTAGTTACAGAAAGTTAAAATAAATGCTTGTGTTCTCTACCATCAATAAACTCTTTTTCGAAGAAGCTGACCTGTTGAAATGGTCGATTTATTCTCTTACATTTTACTCGATTGAAATAAAAACAGCAGGTAATTATGTCCATAATTTCAAATTACTTTGTATTTTTTAATACTTAGCATAATATATATATATTGCTATGCTGCCTTTCCGTTCTCAAGAATTATTCAAGTTTTATATGCGTGCATTTTTGTGAACAATTTATCTTTTTTAATCATAATTTTTTGCTTTAGAAGAGGGGCGGCATTTTCCATTTTTGTTCGGGGCGGCAAAATTGCTAGAGCCAGCCCTGATATTGCATATGTACATTTCAGGTTTCTTCATAAAAAAGAGGATGCACGTTATACAGCGAACATACCTGAAAATTAAAAAAAATACAGCTCTAAAGTATAGGTGCGCGTTATACTCCGGATTTTACGGTATATTTATTCTAATACACACCATTGATTGACACTTAATTTTAACATTACATGAGTATACTATGTAAATAAAACATGTCAATTTTATTTTATATTAAGAAATTTATCACAGCTTATTAAAGGAACTTTTTGTGTTCATTTGAAAAACCATAAGTCATATTGCTTTATTGTGTTCGTATGAAGGAAATTACTTTCAAAAATTCGGTGCTAAAAGTTATTTTTTGTCGAGTTTCAACCCAGATTTTTACTATTACTGGCATATTGACTTCGTACATCAAGCTGATGCCTTTTCTTTGTATTCTGCTCCTGAAATAATTTATCTATAAAAATTCCTCAAACATAGTAGTGGTCGGGGTAGCCTAGTGGTTATGGTCACGAACTCGAGTGTCGCGGGTTCGAGGCCTGTGCCTCTGAAAGCTCGTCATGTACAGGGGGCTGATGCATGCTAAATCTGTGGGGGCTCAATGTCCTCTCGGTGGTGTAGTAATTAGGGGAGGATGGGGCTCAGGTGTTGTCCTCGTCACTTGACCGATGTTCAAAATTACGAGGTACGTCCCCAAAAGCTTTCGTATTGTTTTATAGTTTGACGTTAATAAAACTCTTATTCGAACATAGTATCTCTCCGAAGATATGATTATTTAGAAACGTTTCAAACATGCAAGGTTATAATTATTGTGGCATCAAAAGTTCCTTCAAATTAAATTTAACATTTATCATCTGCAAGTCAAACAAATATTACAATACAGTTTAAGCGAGTAAAATAATTAATAACAAATTAAAAAATGGATATCCCTCTAAAAATAATACTGAAATGGATTTTAAAGAACAGAAAAAAGGAAACATTACCTTCATATTTAAAAAAAATCACACAGTTAAATCAGGAAAAATTTAATACTTACCAAACATCTCTATATATAAAAAATTAATTAAATTCCATAAACGTAGCTAGTTACTACAATATATTTCAGCCCATTTGCTACATAACACGACAATTAAGAGCGTAAAATAAAGTGTTTGAAGTAAAAACCATAACGAAGAATGAGATTGTTGTGTTTGAGTTAGGTGGGAAACACACACAGTGGCTGCAATTACCATACGATTGAAACGTCACATGAATTTAGCCTGTTTAAGAATTTTCGAAGGTTTGTGATGCTCCAATGAGACTACCAGAAAATTCCGAATTAACCTGACCCACATATATTTATAGTTTTTTCAGAGGATCTTGCTCACATTTAGATAATATTGTTTAATGTCATACAGACATTAATATAAAAAAAATAATGACAAATATATATTATGAGTTGCTTATCAAGCTATCCATTTAAAAATCTTTATTTAGAAAATCCCTTACAATATGATGATGAATATAATTGACAGATGAGTGAAAACTATGAACATGGCTGAATTTTGTGAAATTATCTAATTTAATATAACTATGGACTCAGTGGCGTAACGTACACCCCCACAACCCCCGCATCGCGGGGGGCTCAGGGCTCTAGAGGGCCCACAGCCTGACTATCCATAGGTCACTGGTTCGAATCCGGCTCGACCAGCGACTCTCGACAAGTACCTACCCTTTGTAAAATCCAACTTGGGGGCCCAAAACCTGACTTTGCAGGGGGGGCCCAAGTGTTCTCCGTTACGCCACTGTATGGAATGTCATAAGTAAGAGGTAAAATCTAGTAAGGGCCAAATGTGGAGCTGATGAAAAGGAGGTTTTACATCATGGGCATAGCTATTACCAAATCAACCGTATCAATGACATGGGCCCCCACTGTACATGGTTTCAACACGTGTAATCAAAAAATCGTAAAATTTTATCAACATTCCCATCAACACAGCTTCTATTTCCCAAAATGCGTCCTTGAAGTATTTTATTACAGGGTCCACTTAGGACTAGCTATGCTAGTATTTACATCATATTATTTTTACAAATGGTCATCCTTAAAATTCATTTTTTAAATAGCCTTTGAAAGTTTCTTTAAATATGTTGAAATTACAATAATCCAATCCTACATATTATACACTGCTTTTGATTTTAAAAAAATGTTACCATATTAATCATTTGATGGTGATGTAGCAAAAAATAAATTTATCTTAATCTATTTTCTAGCCTCAAAGCTTCATTTTTCACAGTTTTAATTTCTTGGAACTAAGTAAAACAACTAAACTCTTTCCTTTCCAGCATCTACTAGCTTTTTGCTAGTACATTCCATTTTACAATCTGCGCCTGAGTAATAATTGCCTCTTAATTTAGTGAACATGGCCGATACTAAATTGTATGATTTACTAGGAGTACCTAGGCATGCTTCTGACACAGAGATTAAAAAGGTAAATCTTGTTATTTCTAATGTAAACAAGTTTCTTTTTTCATCCGTAAGAGTCGTTTTCCCTCCTTTTGTATGTTCATCTTATGCGTGCCAGAATATCAATTATTAAATTTTTTAAATAAGTTCTTGAAAGCATTTATATGGATTCTAATTGTGTTCAATCTGTAATATTAAGCGCAATGTATAAGAAATATTATTTTGATGCAGGTGGATGCCACTTTGCTCAAGTTTTTTCTGCTTCTGTGATGTGAACAAAGGAAATGAATACTAATTTTTTCTTGTAATGATATTAGTATTCATGTGATTCATTTAATTATTTTACTTCGTAGAATTAGAATGATTTCTACTGACGCCATTTGTATTAAAACTATTGTACAAACTGAAACTTAAATGTTTATATGATCGATTTCTATCAAAAATACTAATTATCTCCAGACTATCCTGTTGTCTCTTGACGCAGTTCTTTTAATATATACATTTGATGATTTTTTGACCTGGTAATTTTAATTTCTTGCGTTAAAATGCGTTATTTTAACACGAATAGTCACTTATTTTTATAGACTTAAAATTGAATTGTGGCGCATTTTATTCAACTATTAAATTTTTAAATTTCATTCATGTTATTAATGTGTTATTTGGTATGATTTTGTTCAAAGCTTTGATTTTTATATAATTAAAATTAGTATGAAACATTGATTTAAAATTATGGGGGGATTCAGTAGCTATTTTTGATTTAATAAAATGTTTAATTGTAAATTTGAGAAAGGGACATGTTTTCAGAGAAATTGTCACTTTTTTAACATTCAGCACATCTTAGGAAAATAATATATACACTAATTAAATATATTTTTAGCTAGAGTGGATTTATGTAATGCTTGCTTAAATTAAATTTTTTGGCATGGAACTCCAGTTGTTTTTTAAACATAAAATGTACATTATAATATGCAGTTTGTTATTAAAGCAATAGTGTATATAATGCCAAATGAATTAGTATCATTACTGTTGTATTCTAAATTATTTTTAGAGCCTGGTTAACGTTATTAAGTTATGGTTAAGTTTTTTTATGTTCGTCTAATTAAGATATTAAATTTGACATTCATAATTTTATTTTGAAGCGTTTATTAACTTTTCCATTTTTTTTTTTTTAAAAAGGCTGTTCTGTTTTAAAAGATAACGCCCAATTTAGCGTTCTGCTTGGCTTTGAAAAACAAATTCTTCCCTAAGTGGTGTCTTAAATATGAAACTATTGCATCACAAAATCATTTCATTATGACTGATAAGTTTTAATTCATTTCCAGTCTTATAGAAAATTAGCCAAAGAATATCATCCTGATAAGAATCCTACTGAAGGAGAAAAGGTAATTATTAAAAAGTTTTGTAGTTTGTATAATTTTAATAATTACTGTAAAGTTGTTTATGAATTGTTTTTGTTCTGTAATTTCTTTTAGTTCAAAGAAATTTCATTTGCTTATGAAGTATTATCTGATCCTAAGAAGCGTGAAATATATGATCGCTCAGGTATTAAAGGTATCCAAGGTGGTGGGGATGGTAAGTAATCTTTAGATTTTCTACCTTTTGAATGATGTTCAAAAGACTTGTCATTGTGACAGGAATCTTTTTAGAGTTGGTCTCTGGAGTGACTAATATTTTTTTTATAAATAGCACAGTGTTTTTTAGTGTAAGTTTTAGCATTACTTTTGCAAATGCTTTGGATATAACATGAATTGTTGAATGCTAACATTTGTTATGACTACATGAAAACCAGTAAAGATTGTCTTTTTTTAATGTACAGATTACCATATTGGTATAATTTGCACTAATAGAAAAAAGTGAAGATACTCAATGAGATGTTAATGGAATTGATCTATTAATTAATAATTGATGGATGTTTTGTTCAAGTGGTTTTGAGTGTTCTTACATTTGCGTGTTAAGTCATTTTTGGAAAAGTATCTTTTTGTTGATTTTTTTAACTTGGTGTATGATAGAATATTGCTGAATTGGGTGGA
The DNA here is from genome assembly GCA_019973935.1 of Trichonephila clavipes. Lineage (NCBI taxonomy): Eukaryota > Metazoa > Arthropoda > Arachnida > Araneae > Nephilidae > Trichonephila > Trichonephila clavipes. Next base: position 262,177 of record BMAU01000011.1, on the reverse strand, counting down.
TCCTAGTCAAGCACACTGCTTGGCGGCAAAATCTTTGGCGATAAAGTTTACAATATGGCAACCCTAAAACCGGTCAAGCAAAAAAATCGGGTGAAAAGTGGACATCGTCCATTTTCGCCCTTGACCCTGCTGCAACACGTCGAGTGGTTCACCCCTGCTCTTACTTTCTTCCCCACGTGTTCAGATTTTTGGCTTCATTTTCCACCGGTTGTTAGAATGGCTTGCGAAATAAAATTGCTTGAAAGCGAGGCAACCACAGGATTTTTTGTTTTGCTTGGAGAGCAAGGGAATAAGGCTGTTTTAGGTTGGGTTATGAAAGAAGGATTAATTCCCTCCAGATATGAGTGTCAGAAGTGTAAAAAGGATATGCTTTTGGTTCAACGAAAGGGTACGATTGATGGTTTTGAATGGCGTTGTCGAGTACAGTCGAAAGAGAATCCCCACTTTATTTGCCGGAGTGTAAGAAAAGGTATGTGGTTTAGTCATAGTAGATTGAGTATTTGTGTGATCTTGCGATTAACCAGGTATTGGTTTAGCAAGAGTATGAATGAGTTTGTAGTGAATGATTTAAAAATTAAAAACACAGTGGTAAGTGATTTTTTACAATTTTTAAAATGCTGTTTTTCCCTTATTTTACTGTCTTTATCTCGTAGAAATTTTTGCCCTTTTCTTTATTTTATGCTTTTGTGTAAATACATGTGTTTTCAGTGTCCCTGATGCCATCACGGAAACCCCGTTTTTTAGGATTTTTGAACAGGAGCAGAGACCGTCACCCTCCCCCTTTTCCGGCACTAACATGATTACGGAAACCCCATTTTCTTAGGCTGAAATCGTCAACCACAGATTTTTTTTCGTTTTCTTCCATGACGTCATTTTTTGAAACAGGTTATTGGCACCATTTGGCGAAAAAAATGGCGCCAAAAACAGCAGTGTGTCAGACTAGGATTTTACCGCTGAATTCTATTTATTAACTATTATCTTTATCAATATATGATCTTATATTTTAGAATTTATTATTTTATGTATAAAGGTGCTTGTGAAAAATAGGTGGATTTTACTAATTCTTCGTAGCTGTAAAATTTTTGAAAAATATTTTTGTGAACTTGATTAAATTTTTGATCTTGGGTATACTTATTAATATTATAATACTAATGATCTTTAACATTTTTAAGAACCATGAAGCCAAGCATGTAGGAAAGATACGAAATTATGCTTAGTCATTGGGGTTATAATGGATTTAATTGCACAATGTCACCACAATGCAATTTGAAGAGAAAATTGTAGTACATCAAATACTGTTATTGGTATGTTTTGTACTCACCAATTTTTCAAATATTGAGTGAAGAATGTGCTTCATCCTTTTCATTTTCAAAAAGAATGCAGTTATTTCAAGCAAATCACTGCTTAAGTTTAGATTTTTTTACAGTGGTTCTTATAAAATGCTGTTGGCATAAATTTTTCTGCAATGTTTTTCTTTTTCCACAGATGAAGCATCTTTTAATTTTAAAGGAGTTCAATGTACAATTTGGGTTTTTCACAATTTGTAATGTACAAAAAGCCATCAGTGTATAGACTGCGACCATTGACTACTCTGCGCTTATTTAAATACCACCCTATTCAGATGTTGAAAAATATCTTTATTTCGTTGAACTGCTACTAGATTTTTCTGAGCAAGGTTTCTATTAATATTTATTGATAAACAAGAGTGCAAATAATGTGTGTATTGATCTGTGAAAATTTGGAGCTCGATAATTGATAGAGGTAAATAATTATTTGTTACCAGTGTCATCTGCACATTTGATTTATTCATGAAAGAATTTTGTATAGAGTTTAATGTGAAAAACATGGTGTATGAGGCTTACAACTTTACTTGCAAGTAATTGATTCTGAAATTTATTAATTTAATTTTTTCATGGGTTATTTTATGCTACATCTATTACTGATATTAATGTTAATCTTATAATCAATGTCATTTTTATTACAGATATAATTCATAATTTGAAAAATTCACCTGTGAATTTTGATAGATTTGACAACATAGTGAACTGTTATGTTGATTATAATCCTGAATTGATTTTATCTTAAATATTTATCACAGAAATTTAGTGTTCTTTAATTATGGTCAATAAATATATGAAATAACTATCTGTTAAATCACCAATATATAAACTATTTGTCCACTTATCTTACCATCTGTAGTAAATATGACAAACATTAGGGTTGGCAAGCTTTTGTAGGGAAACAGCTTTCAAAGAAATGTGTCAAAAAGCAAACATGGAATAAATTTTATTGTTGATCTTAGTTCACTAATAAAAAAAATCAAAGGTAAGAAGCAAGTTGCATTTGTTTGGATTTTTTTTTAATAAAAATGTCTAAAGGTTCGAAGACCAAGACTTGTTTCAAATCCTTAATACTTATATTAATGAAAATAATTTTAATTTGATTAAGTGCATTGGTGTCCCATGTCTATGTAGGATTATTTTAACTTATTTGAAGCAAAACCCCTAATTCACTGAGATTCTATTGTATTCTCAAGAAAACATTTGCTTTAATATCAGTTTTGTAACTGAACTGGGTCTTATAAAGTATAGTGAATGCATCTAATTTTATTATAAAATATTCATTGAAAAATATTTTTCTAAATATTTTCAATAAATATTAAAAAAAGTATTAAGTATTTTTCTAAATACTTTTAGGATATTGGAGTCAATTAGCTATCTTTGTTTAGCAGGCATGAGTCTATTGAAATTCATGCATGTTTAAAGCGTGACAAAAAATGTATATTTTCGTTTTTAAAAACAGTTCATGAGGACTTTTTAAAGAAATGATGATGGTGACACAGATTATTGAAGTTTTTATTTCAAATGCATTAAATTTACGTTAAGATATATTAAAAAAAATCCAATTTTTGAAGGACATTAATACTAATTGTTTACTTAAAAATACATTAAAAAGGGAAAAAAACATGCTTGTATAAATGCTAGATCTATTCAACACCTGTATTCTGTCTGAATTATTTCTATTGTAGGCTGGTTATTTATATATCTTGTTACTAGAATTTGAAAATGAAATTTGTCAGTGAATTGATGAAATTTTGGATTTCAGTGAAAGGGATAAATTCTAAGTAATAAATATAGGGGATTTTAACTTAGTTTTCAACTTTTTTATGAAGCTGAAATTTTGATAGTTGTTGTGGTGTTTGACCAAAATCAATATGGGAAATGGAAATAAGTACCGTAAAATCTGGTGTATAATGCACACTTTTAACACAAGAAATATGATCAAAATTTTTGGGTAAGCGTTATAAGACGGGTATGAAAATGACAGCTTTAAAAATAAAATGAAAAAGAACTTAGACTTCTGTATATATGGAAGTACTATTTCTTTAAATGAACTGAAAGGGTTGTAATTCTAGAAGTATGATTTTTTTAGAGCTTGTGGAGTAATACTTTGTATAATTGACTTAAAAATATAACAACATTGCGAGCATGTTTTTTCGTAAAGTAAGGAGTGCACATTATACGCCGAGTATACCTAAAAATTAAAAATTGCAGCTTAAAACAATAAGTATGTTTTATACGTTGGTGCGTGTTATACATTGGATTTTATGGTATCTAGTTTTTCCTAAGATTTGAAAACATGTAGCGATTTGCAGGCTCGTCCATTTATTTATTTTTAAATGAGTTTGGGTGCAGTCGAAGCAAATTCGTTATATTATTTTTTCTAGCATTTTATGTGTTATAAAACTGTGCTTTGACTTTGGATAGAGTATCATGCATTGTCTTTTGTTGAACATAGATTACATGCCTTTTTAGGGCTCCCTGAAATCTTCTTGACTCGCACTTGCTACTTTCCTCAAGATACAGGCAACATATTTCCAGAGTTTTTAAAACTGTGGGAACCTATGGTCAATCCATTATAAATTTTGGAATAAGAATATTGTTTCATTTGACTGTTAGGGCAGTTTACCTTCAAAGCCAGTCAATTGTTAATCATTTTATGATTGTGCACCATTGGTCAAATCCATAATGTAAATATACTGATGAAAACAAAGGGACAAATGTTTTTTTTGCAATAAAAAAGAACTAACAGATTATGCAATCATTATCTAAGCTACTCTAATAAACAGAAGTTTGAAATAAAATAAAAAGGTATGTTACTTCAAAAAATAAATTTACTTGCTCATTAATACTTTTTGAAGGTTGTTGATTTTATTGGTACAAATGGTCATATTTGTCAAAGCTACATCAAACATATAAGTTAATTCATCAACAACAAAGTAGTAAACAATTTGTACGATTCCTATAATATATAATTGACGAAGATATAAGGTAAAAGTATCAATGAGTACAAGATACAAGTAACATTTTTCCAGAGTTTTTAAAACATTGGTAACCTATGGTCATGAAAAAGGTTCCATAAAGTTCATGATCTGGCCTCGCTTTGCTGTGGCTTTGTTTTAATCAATTGATTTAATATTCTAAGCTATTCAATGCAAAGAAATGAATTTTTGCTTACCATTTTGGAAAGTTGAAATAAAGCAGGAAAAAACACAATTTTTTTTAAAATTTTTCATTTTATTCATCTCTTATTTGAGTATAGTTTAACACAAGAATTATTTACTAAGTTATTAGTAACAACATATGAATATTTAATATTGTAAATGAGGTTAATAGTGTTGATTTTTAGCAATTTTTAATATCTGACAGCTGGAATGCTGAATGTGCAGTTTGGCCACCATTTAACAAAGTAGCCGCAATGTCTGAAGATGTAATTATTAATGCAATTTTCTGTAGAACCTATTTTTGCAAAACTGCGCCTGAAAGTTTAGTAGCTGTAGGGAATAAAAGTGTGAATGCAGGACTCTTGAACGCAAAGCAATTTGTCCTCATTCCGGCAATATCCAGAATCCAGATTCTCATTCCCGTCCCGAGATGTACCTGGTGCCTCTGCTCCTGCAAGTTCCGGCCCTGAAGGAAGGCTGGTTCTGTTAGCTCTTTTTTTATTGCAAAAACAATTTGTCATGTTATTTTCATCTGTATATTTACATCATAGATTTGACCAATGGTGCACAATCATGAAATGGTTAACTGTTAGTTGACCTGCTTTGAAGGCAAACTACCCAAACAGTCAAGTGAAATATTAATATTATTATTCCAAAATTTATTACAGATTGACCATGGGTTCTCAATGTTTTAAAAGCTCTGGAAATATGTTTCCTGTATCTTATACTTATTGTTATTTTTACCTTACATCTTTATCAAATACATATTGTAGGAATCATAAATGGTGTACTATTTTGTTGATGAAATAACTTATATGTGTTAGTTGTAGCTTTCATAAATATGGCCATTTGTACCAATAAAATGAACAAACCTTTAAAAAGGATTAATCAGCAAAAGTAAATTTAGTTTTTGAAGTAACCTTTTATTTTATTTCGAACTTCTATCTGTTTATTAGAGTGACTTGGGTAACAAATGCATAATCTCTTGTATAATACATCAGAAATGTAATTAAGTGAAGTCTTGGTGATATTCTAAATGTCAGTTTAGAGTAATGTATGGTTTACATATAGTAACCTTAGCATTTATCCAGATATTAGATTGTCATGTATTTGAATTGTTATCATTTCTTTATTTCATGGGCATTACCTTGGCTTATTTTCACTTAGAAAAATTTTCAAATCCATGCTGTGTATTCCTGCAGTTATGCAATTCCCAGCTTATTAGGAACTTAAATATATATTTGCATTAAGACATTACATTATTAAAATTTAAAAGTATTATAATTATGCATAAAATGAAATAAAATTACTTGCATTTTAACATTTTTGGGGCAAATGTCAATATATATTGTAAATTATACAAGTTAGAGGTATGCTATGTGTCAGTTGTATTGATAGGTTCTAATTCTTGCTATTAAATATGAATTGCATATATATATTTATTTTGTTTTACAACATAAGTATAGTAAAAATATATATCCTACTAACATATATTCATTTAAAGGGGTTCACCCATGTGATGAGTTCAAAAAATAAATAAAAAAAACTTTTAAAAATTACTTCCTTAACATGTCTAGAATACAGTGGTAAAGTGATTTTTTTAAATTCAATGGACTTGAAACTTTAAACGTGTTTTTCTCAAAACTGTTTTTCAAACTTTCCTCCATATCTCAAGAACGATTTGATCGAATGACTTCAGATTTATAGGGTAGACTCAGCCCATATATACATCTCAAATGAACTAACACCATTCCAAAATTCAAAATATTTCTATTTTTTTTTTTTGACAAAAATCCATGAAATTCGAAACTTTCTCTTCAGAGGTCTACCGAAAATGTAATTTTGATATTTTCATTTGAGTACAGTCCATTTAGTGCATTTAAGCTTATAGATTAAAACGCCGTTAATTTTTTTATTTTAGATAACCCAATTAGCCGGAATCGTGGAGGAAGGAAGCGTCCATTTTTCAAGAAGGGTGTGTTCAGAGCACTATAACTCGCGTTCTGTTGAATATTTTTTGGCTAAACATTTATATACATACATACTCTTCAAATACATAGAACTTAAAGTATTTTTTTATAATTTATTTATCTCTGCGGGTTGTCAAAAAAATGATCTAAAAATTCTGAAACAGGCCATCGCATGGGTGAATCCCCTTAATATTTGAATGATTAATTCACTGCATCATAAATAAAAAATATTAAATTGCATTTGTTTACTTTTTAATTGGTATTTTTTGTTATATTCTAATAAATAAGATCATCACATATGGATCATTTTAATTTTCTAGGAGGAATGGCAGCAGATGATCTCTTCAGTCACCTTTTTGGTGGTGGTCTCTTTGGCATGGGTATGGGTGGTAGTCGCAGACGTAAACGTGGTGAAGACACAGTCTATCCCTTAAAGTAAGTAGGCTTTTATCAATAAAAATTTTATTTTCAATTTATGCAAGTCTTTTTCCCCCTTCAGGTGTTTTTTTTTTATTTTGGAAAAGTATTAGAAATGAGAGAAATATTCTCATAAAAAAAACATTCAGGGATGTTTGCTTTTAGGAAGAAAGTGTTTTTCAAATCATATTACTTTTATTATTCCCTTTACTGTGTGAGTCTTGAAATATTTTAGTATTCAAACAAATATTAATAAACTAATTTAGTTAATTTATAAGTATTCACACAATGTCAACTTAACCAGCTCTAACATCAAAAACCAGTTTAAAAATACAATAAACACGTCCTCTTAAGGTAAGCAAAACAAAATCACATTAATACTTAATGCTCATACTTAACAATATCCCTATAGTTACGATTTACTGCTAAACAAATACTTCTCAATCTAGAGGTCCAATTCACATTTTGCATTAATTCTAACTTTTTTCATTCACTAAAATAATGGAATTGAAGCAACATACTTCGTGCTTTTTAAAATTTTAAAAAAACAACCCTTATGAATATTTTAAGAATTTATTGGGAGTATGTCTGCAACCATTAAAACTATTGCTACTTTAATTTAGGTACTTAGAGATAGATTTATTTGGAATCAGTAACTAAAATATACAAATTTTTAATGAAATCATTTAGAACGCCAGTGTTCCATAAATTGAATATAGATTATATAATTTTATGAAGTAAGAGCAATTTTATTTGTATTGTACTAAAAAAATATACATACAGAAAATATAGAAGCATTTTCATTGTTAAAAAAATTAATCTAAATAAAGATTAAAGAAAATATAAGATCTCTTAGTTTTCCAAGCAGAATTAAAAGATGCGCAAAGAACAAAATTAGTGAAGTGCTCTACCTTTTATTATGCTATTGAATTTCTGATTTTAGTTGTAATTGAAAAGTATCTTAAAAGGTTTTTTAAGTCTTGTGAATAATGGATGAACAATTTTCTTTTGAGTGTAATCATTTTATCAATAGTAACTAATATATTTAATAGTAAATTTATTCTTGAGCTTTAGATTAGAAAGAGAAGGTGTGATGTGGTATAAACAAATTTATTAAAGTATGTTAAAACTATTGAATCTTTTTTTAGAATTATAAAAAAAATTGCAGTATGGTGTATATATATATTATTGCTAGAAAAACAGTGTGAAATCCTTAATGACTACTGCTATTGTAAACATTAATGCATTTAACTGTGATTTTTATTTTATTTGTTTTATTATTATAGGGTAACTCTTGAAGATTTGTACAATGGAAAAACATCTAAGCTGAATCTGAACAAAACTGTTATCTGTAAAGCATGTGATGGGTAAGAGACTTAATTATCAACTATAAGTTATGTATTGTAAACACTTAATTCATTTCTAATAAAAGCATAAAACTGTAGATTGGGTGGAAGGGCTGGAGCTGTTAACAGATGTGCTTCCTGTCAAGGTCGTGGTATTAAGGTGTCTTATAGGCAATTGGGACCCGGTATGGTTCAACATATGCAGACTGCCTGCTCGGACTGTAATGGAGAAGGTATGGGAATCAGTTTTGTTTATTTATATTCATATTGATATCTTTTTAAAATTTTAATTTGTGAATTAAGTAACAGTGTATGCAGATGTAAGCCAATTGTGTCATTAACCCAATTTTTTTTTACCGTTCCAAAATTACCTCCTTTTGAAAAATATTTTTCTTGTCTTCACTTTTTTTGCATGTTTAAATTTAATCTACCAGGACTTTTCTACATAAAACCTTCATGCTCATTAAAAATTATCTTATCAGTTTATGTGTTTAATCTTTAGTTTTAATCTTTATTGCACAATAAAAGATGTATTTTATAAATTGAAAAAATATTTCATAAAACTTACCTTAGATAAGGTAAAACTTAAAAAATGTTTGTTAAAAATTTGTGAAAATGTATTTTGAAATAATTATTAATCCCTCAATATCCCTCAGAAGTTGCAGTTGTGTATGATGTCATTAGGACAGATGGGCTTGTTACACTTGATACAATATTTCCCCCTCCTTGAGTAATAAAAAAAAATCCAAGATCTATTTCTCTTTCTTGTACTCTTAAGATTCCTTTGTTCGACCTTTTCTGTAGGAATTACTTAAATTTGAGATTTGGCACATTAATGAAAGGTCTTTAGGTCTAATATTTTTTGTTTTAGGATAATCTTTGTTCTATAATTCCTGTGTTCATCGTAAATATAATTTGACTATTCATTCCTCCAATATTTAATTTTGAAAAGTTGAAAGATCATTAACAGCTTATTCTAGACAGTGAATAGGTAACTTTCATTTCATAAGCAATACCTACACAACCTTTGGATTTATAAAGTCATCTCAGATTTGATTGTATTGCCAATTGTTTCATCGATTTTATTATTGTGGAGAGTTGAAGTTACAAAGTAAGTTTTCCTTTGTCAATTTGTTGGAGATCAACATATCTTTTTGTAGAAAACCAAATGAAGAGCCCCAGTGTTTGTTATTTACACTCAGATTTATTACCACTGAGAATGGTGTATAATTTTGTTCCTAGTTGAGATATAAAGGGTGTTTTTTTAGAGGTATAGAACTTTAAATTGCAATAAAACAACGATGTATTATTCGATTGACATGAATTTTTTTTTATTCGAAAGATAATCTTGTGGCATTACATTTTAAATATGATTTCTGGCATATGACTGCCACGGCTGGCTCGTATGTAGTCAAATCTGGACGTCCAATTTTCGATGACTTTTTCCAACATTTGCGGTCGTATATCGGCAATAACACGGCGAATGTTGTCTTCCAAATGGTCAAGCCTTTGTGGCTTCTCCGAATAGACCAATGACTTTACATAGCCCCACAGAAAATAGTCTAGCGGTGTTAAATCACAAGATTTTGGAGGCCAATTCACGGGTCCAAAACGTGAAATTAGGCGGTCACCAAATGTGTCTTTCAATAAATCGATTGTGGCACGAGCTGTGTGACATGTTGCGCCGTCTTGTTGGAACCACAGCTCTTGGACATCATGATTGTTCAATTCAGGAATGAAAAAGTTAGTAATCATGGCTCTATACCGATCACCATTGACTGTAACGTTGTGGCCTTCATCGTTTTTGAAGAAGGATTCCACCAGCCCAAAAAGCGCACCAAACAGTCAGTTTTTCTGGATGTAACGGTGTTTCGACATACACTTGTGGATTAGCTTCACTCCAAATGAGGCAGTTTTGTTTGTTGACGTAGCCATTCAACCAGAAGTGCGCTTCATCGCTAAACAAAATTCGCTTATGAAAATCGGGAACAACGGCAATCTCGTTTTGGGCCCATTCGACGAATCTAAGCCTTGCTTGATCATATTTAAAATGTAATGCCACAAGATTATCTTTCGAATAAAAAAAATTCATGTCAATCGAATAATACATCGTTGTTTTATTGCAATTTAAAGTTCTATACCTCTAAAAAAACACCCTTTACATCTGATAAATATGGAGTTGAAATACTAATTAGAAAAATTTAAGTTGCATCACACTTGAATTAAAAGAAATAAAACTCTGTTAAAACTCTGGACATGAAATTGAAACCGACAAACTTGAATGAGAAATTCTCTCGCAAAAGCTAATGCAGTGTTAAACTTGACTAGAGAAAGCAGCTCTTGCTTATTAAAAAATGCATTGGTTATTGTAAAGTTAAATTCTAGTAGCAAAAGTTATTTTGGAGAAAAGTTTATCAGTGATCTATGATTTTTTTAATTTAAAAATTATTTATCAGCCTGTGAATGGCTTTGAGAAATTTCTTACAGGTTTCTTTATGAAAATGGAATAGTTTTATTGTTTAAAAAAAGTTACATTTATAGAAGTGCAAGTAACTGGACTTATTATGCACACAAATGTATGATGTTGAATTGAATGTAATTTTAGCTAAAACTTTGTTTTTATTTCATCAAACTTTTTGAAAAGTTAATTTAACTGTTGAAAAAGAGAAAATTGCTCTAAATAGAAATTTACGATCTAAATCTCTGTAAGTTTTTAAGAAAATTTTATAAATTCAAAGTTTTAGTTTAAATATAATTTGATATTAAGAAAATAATCAATAAATTGCAAATTGCAATATTAATATCTTATTTCAGATTATTGAATGTTAGACATCTTATAAAAACTTATCTCAAATTTTTATTCTGAAAGTTTCTCATTATTTTTCAGTATCCTGTATTATCCTTATATAAAATGTATAGTAATTTCAATTAATGTCATTACAATACAGAAATTGTATCTGAACTTGGGATGTGTTTTTTTCCTCCATAGTAAGTGTTCTATAAAGCTGTAAGTTGCATAGGTTATGATGAAAAAAGTACGAATGATTCAGTAGCTTTTAGTTGACTGTTATATGATTGTTTAATCTTCTCACTGAACCTATGCTTCTGGAATAATTAAGAGTTTCAAGTACATATTTAAATTTAAAAAAATAAATTTTGGTAAATTTTAAAAATATTTTGAGTATTCCTTTAATTGTGTGTGGTTTTTTTCACCACTCAAGAAGTTAATAGGTTATTTTTAAGTACATTTTTAAACTGAAAAATTATTTTTGGTTTAATATCTTCCTTGTATTAGGTACTTCATTTTTTAATCTTCTGTAAAATTTAACAAGAAAACAAAGACAATGTTTTTAATAAATATATATCAAGCTTTTAATTCAGTGAAATACTTTGCTATTCATCTGCTCAATTTTTTTCAATATTTTGAAGGGGGACTGAATTTTTGTCTCAGGATTATAAATCACATTCTTTAAATATACACTAAAATACATTAGAATTATGAGGTGTTGATTTTTAATTTGGAAAAGTTTTTTTTTGTTTTATGCTCTAAATTCTCTTTGTAGGTGAAGTATGGAATGAAAGAGATAAATGCAAAGTATGCAAAGGCAAGAAAATTGTTCAAGAAACTAAACGTTTAGAAGTCCATGTAGATAAAGGAATGGTTGATGGGCAAAAAATATATTTTAGGGGTGATGGTAACCAGCAGGTAAATATATTTTAAATTTTGAAATATAATGGTATTTAGATTGCTAGGGTTATGCTCTGTTTTTATTGCAAAAAGCTCTGTTAAGTTTGTAATGTTTCAGTAAGCAAATAAAGCATACTATTAGTCAAAGGAATTTTCAGCTTTTTAAAATAGGTAATTATTTTCCCCTTCCCTCTTTCAATTGAAAGAAAATAAATCAGAATAGCTCTGTTATTTTTTATTTTTTCTGATTTTCATTATATTAGTTATTTTCTCTTTCCCCTCACTCTTGTTATTCTTAGTTGATCTCACTTTTTAAAAAAATTTCATCCCCCCCCATTAATAGATAAATTTAGGATATTGTAGTTTCAACATGTATTCTAGGATCATTAATCATTAACAGAAAACTTTAAAAGGTTGTGTTAAGTAAATAAACTTTGGAATTTTTTAAGAAAAGCCTGAATTTTTTTAGATATATTTTATTTACTAGACCATTACTTTGGATTCTTTGTAGACAATTGGGAGAATTAATATAGTTTTATTTATAACTATAATCTGGCAATATAACTGAATGCTGTTCATGTGAATTAAACATAACTGGTACACTCTGCAGTCACACTTTAACAATTGGAAACATTTTGTGGGGAATGGGAGTAGAGGATAATTAGTTAGCTGAAATTTAATAAAGACTACAAAAAAAGTAGTCAATCACATTTGTAGGGGTAGTTTTCCTGATTTTCTTGCAATATTTTCCCTTGATACATATTTTCTGTCATACAAAGATAATCTTGAATAATTTTCAACATTAGTAGTTAAATAACTTTTTCAAAAATAATTTTAATTTTGTAGCTTTGAGTTTTCCTCCATTTGTGCACTTTATTGCACACTCAGTGTTACGGATTTCTTCAAGAAGTGTTTCATTAAATTTATAATTTTCTTAGGGGAACATGGTACGATTTACACAACTTTTTAATTTAAGGATTTTTAAAATTTTTTGGATAACTTCTATGTATGTATACTATGTTAAACAGATTTTGGGCTCAAAATTTCATAAAAAGCTAGCCATGTAATTTTTTAAGGAAAAAACTTAAAATTTGTGAAGTGATTTTGAAATGCTACTCCTACAAAAAATTACGTACACGCCTGAAATTTGATTTACAAGTATGTCAAACTATGTATAATAAAAGTTGGTATGGGTTTTACGTTAACATGATTGGTATTCATACAATACTTTTTATGTTTATTGAAAATTCCTTAAAAATTACAAATTCAGAGTTTATTTTTTAAAAAATAAATATTGCCAGTGAAATGTCACGAAAATCTCAGTTTGTTGTCCACAAAGCTATAATAGGAATAGGTGGAGAACCGAAATCTCTCTCTCTATTAAACTACGATCTGGTGACTTATTTATCTAGACTACATCTGCATTACAAAGTAAATCGTTTTGTGTTGGTCAAAATCTTTTTAGATTTTCCACTATCGGTAACTCCTCTCAGATCTATGAAATCCTGTCAAGGTGTCATCTCTGAACCAGATCTTTTGTGTGCCTCTGAAACAAAAGATCTGGTTCAGAGGACTTTCTGACCAGGGTTTTACTAGGTCAGGAGAATTACAATAAAAAAAGACCCATCGCTTTTTCCCACTAAACATTTAATTTTAACCTTCAATAGCCCTAAATTACCATCAACCATTAAAGTGGGATACCTAAATTGCAAAGTACGTCCCTATATACCAAATCCTCTGCGCTGTGTGTGTTTTAAGTGCCAGAGGTTCAGACACTCACAAACTTCCTGCCATGGTCAACTTACTTGCTCTAGATGTGCATCTGTTGGGCATCCTTCCACAAATTGCATCCTAGAACCTAAATGTATAAATTGTTCTCAATCTCATTCCGCTGATCCTAAACTGCCCCAAGTGGGAAAACTAAAAAAGAAATTAAAGTAATCAAAACCAATTAAAATATACTTTATTTAGAAAGAACGAAAATTAATAGTTCCACAGTTATCCCAAACTTACCCACAAGCTGCGAAACCCTCAACTGTAACAACAACTCAAACAGATGAAAATATTACAAAAATAGTATGTCCTTTAAAATTATTACAACCATTGATATCCGTTCTAAAGTCAAGTATGTCTTCAAAAATTCCTACAGTTACCAAACAGTCTTCAACTCAGGCACACCTCTTACCATCCATACCGTCTATTGCAGTTACAACATCAGTCTTCACCTATTCCTTTAATGGATACCACTTCCTCCACATCTAATAGTCTTATGTACCTCTGTTGCATCATCTAATTCTTCATCCACCATATCAATTTTTTCACCTTTACCAACAAAAATAAGTTCTGTTCTTGAAGCTACTACCACTACATCCGATACTATACTTTCCGCATCCCAGACTCCAAAACAAAGTCTAAAACTCGCAGGAAAAAGTGTCCTAATAGAACTATTAGGTCCCCCCACACACTCATTCCACCAAATATAGAATTACAGATGCTGCCTCACAAGCCCAAAAAGAGTGAACCTTTACAGAACACATCAGATGAGGACATGCTTCTGTATGATGTCGAGGAAGAAATAGAAGTGAAAAAGATACCAGACGCCAGTTGACCCCGACTAAATACAGAAAATAAAATTTTTCATCCTATATATCGGACTTGGGGGCAAATCCCCCCAAAATTCAGATAATTTTTAGAAGTTACCATTTATACACTACACAATATTATATACTTGTTTTTAAATAAACTACTTTTATACATATACATTATTTGTGTAAAATTTTAATATTTTGAATGTCTTTTTAAATTTTTATACTATACATAAAAACACAAATGTTTGGCGCAGTATAGCCGAAAACTGCTCTTGTGCCAATAAACCCTGAAGTCACTCACCAAAGCACTGTGCCTGCCCAAGTGCCACACCAGCATGATTCAGTGATTACCTCTTGACAAGAGTCTTTGCTCCAACTGTGAGTGTAGTGGGGAAATTTGAAGAGTGATTTCCTCTCAAGAAAGGTTGTATTTTTTGCTCCACCAACGAGCATAGCTTGTTTGTGTGAAATCTACATGCGAGCTTTGAGTTTTGCATCTGCCGGAGGCAGATGGGTTGGACGCCACACAGACTTGCTTTATTTCTCTACAAGTATCGTCATCTCGGGTTATTAATGATTTTTACTTAAAATATGTACAAAGTGTAAATTTTTGGTGTATGTGAGTGCTCTGTCTTCGTGTGTAAATAAACGATAACGAAAAAATTATCCACGTCACCATTCGAGGGTAGGACATTAGTCGTGAAGAAGATTCCAAAATATCTGCTCTATGATGTCTGATTTGTCAATTTAGTTTTGGTGGTTGTAATGATTTTAAAATAAACCTCTTAATTTAAACTAGGACGTAACAAATACATATTTACAAGCAAAATATTGAATAAAAACGGCAGCTTTTTCTATTATGTTAAAACTCATATCAATTTGAATTGTAATAGTCTATTGTGTAGTTTCATTTTAACATGGCAGAGTTTCCCAAACCTTTTCTCTCAGACCCCTGATGTATTTCGGCAGACTCCTGCTTACCTAAAATCGAATTTTTGGAAATTTATCAACTTTAATGTCTTTCTGACAGCTGGTTATAGCGCTACTTACTTAATTGTGTGAAGAATAGTGTTTAAAACTTAAAAACATGCTAATGAATTAAATTAAAAATTTAATTAAAATAACTGATCTACAAACAGGTTTTCAACAGGAGGGATGAATGAGTGCTTCCATAACAAATTTTCAAAATTGGCATCAATCTTGTCAGGTTTAACCTTATATTACCTTCGCTTGTAGTGTCCAGTCTCTTTTCTTTATTTTTGAGATTGGCAAACATGCTGAGACTTCTTCTCACTATGAAAAGTAATTAAACTCTCACTATACTCTATAATTCGGGATTAATAACAGGCATGTCTTTTTAAAACCAAAATTGCTGACGTCCTTTTCAAAACTTTACTTTAAGATCTCTCTGTTAGTGCCTATTTCAATCGGCTCCTTTTGTTGTGACTTTTTTTTTCAATGTGACTGTATGAATTCATTGCCTACTGTGGTAATTGCCATAGTCAAAGCATTCTCAAACCTATTTTCAAAATCTGGATAAAAAACATTTAAATGTTGAACATTGGTTAAAACCTTTTTCTGACAGATTGTCTGTGGCCAATTGAACTGGGAAAATTCTCGATGTTCAATATTATATTCCTTTAGCTTAATTCTGACAAGAAGCACTGAAATGATGGTCCTTGTTTAAATAAAATTTATGCTGTCACTCTGTAACTGCAAAGTAACCTTATTAAATTTAGTAGATAATTCTGTTAAATGGGTATATTCTGGTTTCCATTTGATTTAATTTTCTTTAATCTTTTAACAATCTGGTTTAACGAGAGCCACTATCATAGACTCCCATTTACACCTTGGGGACCCACAAATTATTTTTTGCTGACATTGACCCCTTGTAGGTTGTTATAGACCACTTAAGGAATCGCTGAAGTATGGTAACCTCAAGTCCAGATGGTGGGTTGAGAACCAGTAAGCTGTCAATTAGTGAGAGCTATCACTTCTTTCAATTACTTTTTCCACATTGAAGGAAATTAATCAGTGTAAAGAAAGTAGAGTTACACACACACACAGAATGTTATTTAGTATCTTAAGATTTTTTCCCCCTCTACAGTTTTTAAGGAAAGCTAATAAAAGTTTTGGTATAAAAATATAGTTTGCATTTATTAATTGTGTAAAATTTTGGAATATTTATTACTTTATAGTAAAATATTTTTAAAATTCTATGCTAGATTTGGGCATGACTGTCATAAATGGATGACGGGCAGCCCAATACAATTCAGAAACACAAAATTTACAATGATTTTTAACAATAATGGCCACTACTACATTGCCAAATCTGTAACAAAAGGTGCAGTGGTCTCCACATGTATCTGTATAATTATATATACAGGTCAAACTGAGGAATCTGCTAAATTGAATCTGTATTGGTGTTTCTTAAGTTTTCATATTGTGATTCTAAAGTTAGTGACACTGACAGGTCTAGGCAGATTACAAGGTACGGTACTTTCCATTAAGGAACTCCAATTCTTACCCCTCATGGAATCTCAAATGATCTTTTGAAAATGAGCCTTATATCTTGCATTGGTGATTCTTTTAGCACTTTAATAACAATTATGTTGTAATGAGTAAAAAAAATGGGAAAACTTGGATTTTTAAGTAAAATAAAAAAAATTAATTGATTAGCCCCAACACTTTATATATATATATATATATATATATATATATATATATATATATATATATATATATATATATATAAATTGAATGGAAATTCTTGCTTTCAGGATTTTCTGAATACTATCCATAATTTATTGAAAGGATTTTTATTATGTGTACATGAAAAAGACCTTGTTTGATGGCAACAATAAAATGGAATAAAAAAAATATACTTTTTTCCTGTCATCACTATTGGCTTTTAAAGAGTGGTTTCAGGAGGTTTGTGCAGAATCAAGGCCCCTTCAATGTATTTCTTCATAGATATATAAATTTAACAGAGAATTGCACATAACATTTCTGCTAAAGAACTTCATTAATAATTTCATTTAACATGTTATTTTGAGAAGGTTAAAGCTTGATTGTTGTTAGTCTGAATCTAGTATAACCAAGTCATCTCTTTCATAAAGAAACTTTTTGAAAATCCATTTTAATATTTCTATTTTACAATTTTTAAAACTAAGGGAGTTAAAAGTTAACATCAGTTTTGCTTTGGAATGTTTCTGCATTATTTCCTGAACTGTTCAAATGATCCCATCAGCTTCACTTACTTCTATGTGTAATCATTTGAAAACTTAGTTTTAAAAAAAAAAGCACTGTGGTGTCTTAATTTTGTTTGGATGATGTGGATACAAATATTCTGACTTTTCTCTGCATGGCATGTATAATTCCTGCTCATGGTGTTTGTCTCATTGTGGTTCTAGTGGCTGTGATATTTGAGTGGTAAGAGCTGGTACTGTAGTCTTTGTGCCACTTTGTGAAGACCTATGTAGAAAGGCTCATACATCTTTGTTGTAGCTACAAGTCCTCATTAGTGTGGTGTGAAAATGTGAGGAGTGGGATGTCCTCTTCGACATCACCCTTGTCACATGACCAAGATTGAAAATTACAAGAGCTTTCACCCACACATGCCTCGCATTGCTTTATAGTCAGGTTTTAATAAAAGAAATCAAATAATTCATTGCATTTTTAAAAATAAAGAATCAAAAACTTCATTTTTTACAAAAAAAGAATGTTTGAGAAAAGTAACGATACTATTCAGATGACTTGGTTCAAAAGAGGTAATAAGTTTTATCATGAAAATTTTTGCCTAAAATATGATGCCTGCACTGGACAGCAATCATCTGTAAAAGAAGCTATCATGAAAATTAAATATTTCAAAAAATACAATGCATGGTTATATGAAGATTAGGTTATATGAAGATGTACACACTGCTATATGTGCGTACCCCGTACTTTTTTAATACAACAGAGCATGCTTTTGCCTGGATTTCGACATGTGATTTTTTTGCTGATATTTTCTCTTTTGACATGACTCATTCCTGATTAGAATTTAGATACTGTACAATGTTTTTAAAAAAAAGCAATGGGGTGAGCCAAATGAACCTCCCCATGTTAGGTCAAGAAAAGAGCTGCATCTCAAAGTGTCCCTTTGTATATAAAGGGACTACAAAGTGTTATCTTCCTGCACGATATTACTTTACTCCATGTTACAATTAATGTCAGCCAATGACTCATTAAATTGAGTATTGTAAGGGTGGTTTGTGTTACCACTCGTATTTACTTGACCTGGCCCCTTCTGATTTTTTCCTCGCCACTACAAAATTCTCTGAATGATAAGGAGTTTACTTCTTTGGGGACTGGAACAGCAGTTTGGTAACTTCACGAATAAACCTTTTTTTTAATGATTTCTTTTAAAGGAAAGTTTTCAGCTGTGGAAATGATGGCAAACATTTAGAATAAAACGATGCTTATGTTTGTTAATCAATAACATTTTTATATTGTTTTGTGGTTACATACGAAACTGCAGAACTTTCTAGGTGATCCAATATTTATATATGTATATTAGAACTTGAGAACCAGTTGTTTGTATTTTGATAAGCATTGCTGTGAATTTTTTTCTCCTTTTTCAGTTTATATAAGAGGATTTTTTAGGATAATTGTCTTAAGATTCTTTTTGTTTAATTTAAGGTATTTTTGACTTACATTAAATCGGATATATTAATCTGTTTTATCTATGTAAAATATGTTAATGTTTCTACATATCATTAATCCTTAAATTTTGATAACAAGCCAATTTATCTATTAAGATCCTTTATCATTTCTTTAAGAGTGCAAACTTTTTCTCTTCCATAGCCCGGTGTTGAACCTGGAGATGTCATAATTCTTCTACAGCAGTTGCCTCATGAGCGCTTCCAAAGAGATGGCTGTGATTTGTATATGACTCATAGTTTGGCATTAGTTGAAGCTTTGTGTGGTTTTTGTCTGATTATAAAACATCTGGATGGTAGAGATTTAGTAGTTCGACAAGTTCCAGGAGACGTTATTCAACCTGGTATGTATAAGTACAGAAAATTTCTCCAGAAATTTTGTCACCTGAGTATTTTATTTGACAGTATAATCAAATTACCGTATTAACTCTATTCTAGCACCACCCCAAACTCTCAGAATGTTTTTGTGAAAAAATGTTGTCATTGATTCTAAGCCGCACCCCCAATTCTCTACACATTTTTGAGGAAAATTAAGTAAAAGGTTCTTCAATATCTGAGTTAAAAAAATTTTCTGAATAAAATTTTAAATAATAAGTTAAAAATTGATTTATTTTACCAGTATTTAAAAACTTTCGAATAGATACAGGGAACCTATAATTACTCTAACAGTCAGTAACATGTTTCGAAAAAACAATTCGTCACTACCAATTGGTACATATGACCTTGGAATTAGTGCCGGCGTCACCATTTTCCCATGCGGTGTTGTCTTCTGTACTTTTCAATGTATTTGTTATGCAGCATTTTTTAAAAAAGAATGCATTATAGAAGAATGTAAAACAATTACTAAAGACTGTTAGAACATTTACAAGTAACAATTATGTCATTTTACTTGAATCATCAATGTATTTTTGTTGTATCTGTCAAATTTTCAGTGCCTGCTGCTCTGTTTCAGTTTTTTTCTGCATATAAAATTGCCTCCCTTTTTGCATGTGTCAGTTAACTCATCTTGATGCTGTTATAGATATTTTTTATGTTTAGAGGATTAAAAGAAAGCATATACAAAAAAAATTTCCTAAATACGTGCAGACAATGTTTAAGATAGACTTAATACTGGAGATAGACTGCATGACAGAGGATAAGTTATTGATGCAAGTGGCCATAATGAACGGCTATGTTTTTCCTTTTGAAAGGGTTGGAAACTCGTCCAACGAATGTTTTGCCTTTGATTCTAAGCTGCACCCAATTTTCGGTAGAATTAACACTGGAAAAATAGTGTAACAGAGAGATTCGCGTGAATGCAGTAATTTCTTTCTCTTTTTTTTCCCCAGTAGTTATGTCTTCATGATAAATGAAAGTAATTTTTTTTGTGTGCTTGTTTAATAGTAAACTACATAATTTAATGGTTCTAATTAATAATTATGGATGAAATGTTTTGGTGGGTATAAAATACATTTTAATTCAGGTAGGAATTTAGTTTATCATTGTCAACCAATACCTGCTATGTGCAAAAAAGTATAACATTGAGAATATTCTGGCTGATGCTCAAAGTAGATTCTTTTTGACAACCACAGTTCAGTGTGTAATGCTTAGTCATATAGCTTTTTATATGAAAATTTGGTTTGTAATTAACACAATGTTATTAGCTGGAGAAATTCAACAGTATTTAAATAAAATTTAAAAATTGTATGAAAAATGTTTGGATAAAATTCTAATTTTGTTTACAAAGCTTCTGTCCGTCTTTATCTCACTTCCTTAATATCAAATTATTTTAAATATATTTTAGTATTGTTAATATATTTTTTGTATGGAAAATTAATTCTGGTGTTTTATCTTTTTTGATTAAATTTTTTGATGAATGTAATTACATCCCCGTCACTGATTTTAGAATTCTTTTATGATTATCTATCAATCTAATGTCTCTTTAAGAAATGCATCATGATTGAAATTCATGATTTTGGATTGTCAGCAGCTTTAATTATGAATTTTGGGAATATTAAAGTTACAGGGTAATCTTTTTCTTGTAAGCTTTTAATGTATTTGTTTGTTAAACCATACTGTGAAAAATCGTTACAAATAGCAAAATATCGCCAGATTCTTAATTTGATTTTAATTGAATTGTTGCAGAATGTTTCTCTCTTACTGTTTAGTTGACTGTTTTACGTTTTTATCTCCTCTTAATAAAATAATTTTTGATATGTTAAGATATTTTTGTTTATATAAATAGTCATGACACTTTTTTTACTTTTACTAGGATGATAAATATTGCAAAAGTATTAGGTTTTAACAAACAAGTACTGTTATACTTTGTAGAATTTGTTGTTCATGATTATCTGTTTGATATTAAAGATTGAACTGCGGTTATAATTGTTATTCAAATCTCTGTAGTATGTGCTTTAGGAATTAATGTGATATTTTGTCTTTTGCTTAAATGCCATGTAACTAATTTCTTTATTAACCCCTTTCCTGCCGAGGAAAAGCTATGTGATTTGCTTCCCAGTTCCCTGTTTTTTTAACGCAGGCATGCGTAGTTATGGGGTGTTGTAGGAGAAAGAATATAATAATTAAATCCACATCACTGAAATTAGAAAATTATTTGCATTCCGAAGCTTATTTTATTGTATTCTATAGTATTGTACAGTGAAATTATAAGAATAATTTCACTGTTAGGGGAATAGCAGCACAATGCAATACTGTTTCGAAAGGTGTATATACACTCCAGGGTCAGTTAACACATTGGATGAGTGAGGCATATATGCCAGCTGCAGTTAAGGGGTTAATATTGATGTCTTTTATTTCTGTGTTCTGTTTAATTGTTAATGAAAAAAATGTTATAAAAACTGTTATGATATTCTGATTCTTTCTTTTAACACATGATGGTAATGACAGTCAAATGTTTTATTTTCTATAGATTAAAATTATGACTGCCCTTAATTTATCAGTTGATGAATCTTTTCAGTTTCAATTTTTACAGATTTTTCATTGATTTATAAAAATCAATTTTATTTTGCAGGTTGTATTAAAGGTGTAGCTCATGAAGGCATGCCTATCTATAAACATCCATTTGAAAAGGGAAATTTATACATCAAATTTAGTATAACATTCCCTGAAAATCATTTCACTGATGTCGCCAATTTAAGAGTGAGTTTTGACATTTTTATTGTTATTTGTATCTCCGTTGCATGGTTGAAAATATGTTTACTCCATGTTTTGCTCATAAAAATCAAATTTTTTTAATATCATTGTTAAAATTTTGGTTGCGCAACTTTTTAAAAATTTATTTTGTGATTTTAAGTGATTGAAGTATCTTAATTTTGGTATCTTTTGAATCAAAAACTTAATATTTTCTTGCTGGGTTTAGGGTTTTATTACTTTTAATAAGAAAAATTGGTCAATTTTCAGGCATATTTTACCATATAATCCATTGCCCGGCACTTAAGACTGAAACCCTTTTTTAATTATGTCTTACAAATGAGTTTTCAGTTTTTGCCCGGGTGTGAATTAATTTGTTTGTATTTTAGACTTAAAATTCATAAATTCAGGTATTCTTAGTATAACATGAAAGAACAGCAAAGCTTCGTGTGTGTCAATCTCATACAGATATTTAAAAAAAAAAGTTAAAGCACTTATTATATTGGGAAAGTTGATTTATGGAACCCTATTGAACATGAAGCAATTTCATCAAATGAATTTTCTTGATTTTGCTTCTGGAATGTAACAAAATTGATCCATTTCTGAAGCAACTGATTGCAAGCAGTGAATAGTGGATAGTTTATTGCAACATTGTTATAAACTCGTGATTTTAACAGAACGAACCAGTCCGATCAATATCAAAAGCTGAAATTCACCAAAAAATAAAATGCTTGCTATTTGGGGGAATTCTGTGCTTTGAATTTGTACCTAAAAGCAAATGGTTAATTCAAATATCTACAGGCAGTGATACAGTTCAAGAAAAGTGGACTGAATAGGCAAATTGTATAGATGTTTTCTAGTGGTAATACAACATCCCACATATCTAATACTCTAATTGACAATATCTAATTTAATAACACATTTTAAAGTTACAATTGAGAATTTTCCTTATTTAAAAAAATCTGCACTCATTACTCTTAATCCAAATTTTTTTCTGAAATGTAGAAAATTCGTATTATGTAAAATCCTGCATTTAACATACACTTGTACTTTCAAGCTTTATTTTTAAAATTTTTAGTTACATTTGCAGTATAATTCTTCCCCTTTTTTTACAAAGAAACTTGAGATGTGCATGTGTGCCATGCTGTTATGTTTTAAAGTAATTTATTCAAGGTATTATCCCAGGCTTTTGAAAAAATCGTATACTTCTTGAAGTGCAACCCTTTAAGTTCATAATGACTGTCATTTCTTTATTTAAAAGTATTTAGAAACTTGGAAGAAGTCTTTTTTTTTATCTTCCTTTTAAAGCTATCATTTTTATATCCGGGTATAACATTTACTGTATATGTATTACTTAAAAATGAATACAAGCAATATAATTTTTAGCATACATAATTTTTGAATATTCATATTGAAAGTTAGGATTATATATTATTAGTCATGAAATTTGTAGTTAGATTTAAACTTTTTTCATTGTAGAAGAAAATTTAAAACCAATTCGAGAAAAAAATTATGACAAAGGCTGTTAATTGGAAAGTCTCTTTGTAGGATTTCTATATTTAATATGAATGCTACAAAGATTAATCCTACAAGCTCTGTGTTATGTTCATAGATTTTTGTCAGCTGTATTTACATGGAAAACTGATGTCGAAAGTTACTTTGAATGAACATTTTGTAAATTATTTTTTAAATATAAAGGACAATAGTTATTACCTATATATATATTTAAATGTCCTATAAATTATGACAAAGGCTGTTAATTGGAAAGTCTCTTTGTAGGATTTCTATATTTAATATGAATGCTACAAAGATTAATCCTACAAGCTCTGTGTTATGTTCATAGATTCGTTGTCAGCTGTATTTACATGGAAAAACTGATGTCGAAAGTTACTTTGAATGAACATTTTGTAAATTATTTTTTTAAATATAAAGGACAATAGTTATTACCTATATATATATTTAAATGTCCTATATAATGCTAGGTTTTAAAAAAAAGTTTCATTCTTAAATGATAGTTTAAATAACTAAAGATACCTCACTATAAAGTCAAATTATGTTAATATTTAAAAATAGTTTTAATATAACATTTGATATTGCAACACCATTAAATTACATTAAAAATTTAGGACTTGGCTTAAAATCTGATGCTTTAGTTTATTTGTTTTTTACTCCTTGTTACAAACTTACTTAAATATCTTTTCTTTTAGGTTCTTGAACGTTTGCTGCCTCCAAGACAAATTTTTGAAATGCCTACTGGCGACAATGTGGAAGAAGCTGATCTGCATGACTATGATCCTGATGCTTACAGAGGAGCTGGCAGTAGCCGTTCAGAGGCTTACGATTCAGACGACGAAGATAGGTGTCGTGGGCCTGGTGTACAATGTGCACATCAATAGACTAGTTTTCCACTAGTACTGTAAAAAAAGGAACCATTTTTAAATGAATTTTTCTTCTGGGAAAAGTAGCGAACCAACAGTGGTGGGATATTTATGTGTGCGACATCCACTTTATTTATGCTATCCATTATTTTCAAATTGTGAGGCGTACACACTTAAATGTTGAAAGAAAAAAAAATTCTGTATAATAGTTCTGAATTTATATATATTAAGTTCTTCTCATATCTTTCATTGGAAAGTTAGCTGTAGAAAGTGTATGTGGTTTGTAAATCATGTGATACCCGCTTTTGTTCGTTAGTCTTTTGCCCAATTTATCATGTGACTCTGATTAAATGCACTTCATGAGTACTTGATTACTGATGTTTTTACCTTTTTTTCTTTCTGATTTGACATAAAGATGAGTTCTATAATAAATTTTAAATCAAGTAATTTTTCAAATTTGGTATGAGTACATTTTTACAAATATTTATATATTGTTAGGAAATCATTGTTATATAGGTATTTGTATATATAAGTTATTGAGTAAATATTATTGCATATTTTTGGCATTGAACACTTGGATTTTTAACAAAAATTTTATTTTTATGTAATATTCTCGATTAAGTTACAGGATCCATATTTGTGTGGAACTTGGAATATTTTCCTTTCAATTATTATATAGGATTTGCATATGAAGTTGCATAATTTTTATAGACTTTTTAAAATTTTGCATAAAATTTAACAAGCACTGTGTCATTCTATTAAAAAAAGTACTGTTGATTAACGTTCATTAAATTGATTCTTTTTTGAGTGACTAATTTTTGATGTTGAGCATTGTAAAAGTTCTTTTGTAGCTTGCATTGGGAAGAATTTCAGGAGTGGATCTTTCTGCAAAGCAATATTTTCTCTTACAAAAATAGTTATGATGCAATAAAATTATTGAAACTGATGCAACGTAGGTCATGGCATGTAACTCCTCCCCTTGAAGAACATTATCTATTTTCTGAGATCATCAGAAATGAATAAAAAAAATACCTGAAAAACACTGTATATATTTTTTGTAATCGTACTTAAGTATTATGGTAAATGAAGAATAGCTACGCATATTAGTTGATTTTGCATATTGTTATTTGTTGTTGACTTTTCTTTTAGTTATTGTACAAATATTATTATAGAAAAAATTGAAAAATTTAAGATTTTGGCTTGGTAACAGTTTTCAGTTTTTGATTAAAATTGTTTAAAAACAAACACTATTGGAAATTGTGAAATAGCAAATGAGGAACAAAAAAGTTGGATTAAATATTTAAAAATATATCCTACTGTAAAAACTTTTGTCAAATTATTTATAAATGTAGGAGGAATGAACAGGAGCATTGTGCAACTTAAAGCAAGAAAGAATATTGTTCATCAATAAAATATTAAATTTAATTAGGCATCTTTCTGCCAAAAACTAACATTGACATCATTTACACCAATATGCAAAGAATCGATACAATTCAATGAGAACAATATGTTCAGTTAAATACTAAATTCTATAAATTCATACTGACTTAATTTTCTCAGCTTTGAACAATCTTTAATATAATAATGGCTGTGTATTAATTTTATATCGGGGCATTATAATATAAAGTATTTTTTAATTTTTTGCTAAATAAAAGTTTTTCAGACAAATTTTGGTGCAAAATAATTACTCCTGATTAAAAAGTATGTTTTCTAAATAGTAATTTAATATAGAATTGAAAGTGTTTAGGTCAAGTATCTTATCATATTTTTATCAGTGCTCATCTTTTCCTTCTCTTGATTTGTGAAAGCCTTGGCTGATCTTTGTTTAAATTAAACATCGCCTTAATAAAGTTTTTTTTTTTTTGCTTGTTGATTTTAAATGTTGGGTCTTGTAATCTGCTATATTCCCAATAAAAACTGTTAAGCCCATAAGCTGTTGCAACATTAAATAAGTTTATGTATAGTCATAGGACTATTAAATGTATTTGTCCAAATAGATCTGTTTTAAAATTATGAGCATCTATATTAAGTTAGATGCATAATCAATTTAATCAAATGATTTAAGAATGTTGATATGAAAAAAGACTGAAAGAGAAAGGTGATGGCTAAAGAATGTACTCAAATGGTTAAAAAAAATTGTGAAATTATGTATTTTGTAATCACATGGGATAAAATGAGTGAAAATTCAAGTATGTTGGCAATAAAAAAAAATATTTGATTATTATTATTTAAAGTTTATAATATTCATAATTTGGAAGATATATAGACTTATATTTACACCATGTGGCTGCATTTGCCTAGTTGGCACGGTAATGGACTTGTGGCTGGCATGTCATGAGTTCAAGCCTTTTGTCGCTGAAAACTTGCTGTGCTGAGTGGACTGATGCTTGCTAAATATGTCAAGGCTCAGTTGTCCTCCCATTGGTGTGATGTGGAAGTTGGGAGAGAGGGTGCTAGTTTAGGTTTCCTCGTCACATGACCATTTTTAAAAATTGAAAGGTCCATCACCAAAAGCCCTCGTGTAGCTGAACAGTGTGACGTTAATATTCACTTTCTCATGTAACAATTGTTTGGAAAGATGCCTGCTGTTTACAAATTTAAAAAAGAATATATATACAAATCACACAGCTATGTCCGTTGAATGTTTAAAAGTTATGTCTTATTTACATTTTTTTTTTAAAAAAAAAGTCCATATGCATTAACATTGCTAGACAGCTGTAATTAAACCACACACACAATATTGAACTAAAATCTTATCTATGAAATTTAATTTTGTCTCCATTTGACACAAGAGCACACACAAAATGTTTTGGGGGGTCCGGGGTCGAAAGTTCACCAGTCTTGTATCATGTTCCTTTTGATTTTGTCGATTTTCGGGAACAAAATACAGTAAAAAACTAATTGAATAATTAGTATTAATAGAATTAATCATTAATAACGAATACTTAATTTAATTTTACGTATTATTTACTTAGAATTATAATCAATCTGAAAAAAATCAAGGGCTTTGGGGGTCCAGACCCCCCCCCATTGTGTGCGCCACTGATTTGACAGCAATTATTGAAAGGTTACTCTACTACTTACTGTATTGTTATTGTTACTAACATGACAAGAGGATCCCTATCCCATGACAATAAACTTGATTGAGAAAGGTTTTACATCTTAACTAAAATTGGTGTAAGAATTATACTAAAAATAAAGATATGAAGAAAAATATTTTACTGGAAATCTCGGATTGTGGAATGCTAAAATGTAAATTTATTTCTAAAAGAAATTCAGTCTGAATGAGTCTCAAGGATGAAAAAAAGAAATTTTAAAAGCTAGTAACAAAAGCAATGAAATGTTTTAACATGTTTAGCTCTTCAATGCAAGTCTTCCGTCAAATCAGGACTTGAATGCACTACGTGGTATGAAAGTTGAAAACGATGCTAGGTCTATTGTTATTGCAAAATAGTGGTTCTACAACAGGGGTCTGCAACCTAATAGCTGTGGTGTGCCAAGTGAATCGACCAATGATTCAGGGTGTCGTACAGTAGGGAATATTTGAAACACACACACACAGTTCTATTCCTGCAAAACAGTGCTGAGTTAAGGAACAGAGGTCAAAAATACAGATTTAGTTTTATTCATTAATTATGCATCATTTAAAGATAATTATTAACATAAAAATCATAAAACTTCCTTCAACATGAATAAAATTGTACATATATTATGTATTGTGTAAATTTTTTAAAAAAAATTGAAGTAAACAACTCATAAAAGGTACTAGTATTCCTACAATATAGTTAAATAAATTTTAATTTTAATACAAATCTTGTCCCTGTAAAACTACTTTTAAGGGTATAATTTGACATGTGACACTCTCAGTTGTTAAACAACTTCTTTGTGAACTCTGAATATATTTTTGCATGCGGAAAAATTGTTCAGATATACATGTAGTATCAAAAGTGACTGAGTGTGTAATTTTAATCAAACACTTAGATCGCTTGAGCAATTTTTAAAATAGCTATCGATGTAGCTGTACAATTATCTTCCAGATCTTTTAATAAATTAAATTTTTCTTTTAGTAACTGGATATTTTTTTTTCCAACACGGGAGGGGGTCAATGAATGCTGTTTCATTTTACAAGTATTGCATAACTATTTTGATTTGAAACAAGTATTGAACGTAAAGCATGTGAATCATTTAAACAGGTTTTTTATACAGTGATTTGTAACTGTATAGTGCCTCTGAGAATTGTGTGCTCTGCATGCCACAGATTGCCGACGCCTGTTCTAGAATGTTATTACATAGAATTGGAGTACACTACTTACAAAGATGTTGAAAAATATTATAATCTTCATTGACATAATGTATTGCCTTAAGTACCAGAAGTTAACCTTGTTCTCATTGGACATTTTTGCCAATTCAAAGGAGAAATTTTTTTTGAAGTAAAATAAACGAGAGGCTATATGAGTATTGTGCATTTTTGGTTTAATTAAATCAAGCCTATGGTTTGAAAATTGGGTTTTAGTAAAAACTACAAAATTTCTTATTTCTGATGGTAATAAACAACTGAAGGAATAATAAAAAATATGCCGAATTTTATTTTTTTAAAATGAAACTTAAGAATTTTATCAACTTATCGTTTGAGTTCCGATTCTAACCGTACAGAATAATGTGGAGGCTGATGCATTTTAAATACAACTAACCATCTTCCTCTACGTTCAGCTCAGTACAGTGATATCACTCTAATAGTGGAGACTTGGCCAACGCCTTATGCTCCGATAAAATTTTGATTAGTTTTTAACCTAAGGTGTAACGTACAGCTCGTGATAGATAGCATTGCCCATCAGTAGTTTTAATTATCGCCTTGTGCTTCAACTGAGATTGATGAAAGTAGAGCATTGAAAAACTATTAGCTCGAATTTTAGAATCTATTGGTTGATGTCAAATTTTCAACTTTTTGAACATGCTCTATTTTACATTTCGGTATTGAGAAATAAGACCATTCTCCGTGGTTGGAGATAAAATGTTCACTAGTTTCTGGTACTTGACAATCAGCACACAAAGGAGAATCTGTTTGTTTAAAAAGGAAATATATATCATTTAATGGCAATTTTTTAGCTCGCAACTTATTGATTAAAACTTCTGTATTTCTATTTTTTGCTGCCTGTCTATTCCATTTTTCAAGATGAGAAATATAAAAATAATTTTTGTCTTTTGCTCTTTTTCCATATTTCTTCACTTTTATTTTTGTGTTTTTTGAAATGTGTATGTAGATCTTCCCAAGTTATCCAAGAAATAATATTCGACGGCTCTGGAGAGGCTTTAGCTAATTTATCAACTTCTTCATTAATCCCTATTCCCTTGTGAACTGGTACCCAAATGAATGTAATTGATTGAGCTATTTGGAGGCACTGATGTAAAGTTGAACTTAAATTTAATATTATCGTATTGGATTTTCTATTAATATATTTTGGATACTTTTTAGAACTGATAAGCTGTCCGTCAGGATGATATAGTTTTCTGTTTAAAAAACCCGATTTTTTAACGCAGTCCATATGGCTATAGCTTCAGCTGTGAAAATTGAAATAATTTCTTTCAATATGAAATTTTTTCGAACTTTTTTCTTAGGGATCAAAATTCCTATTGATGTTTGATTAGTATTTTTTGAACCATCTGTTGCTATTATGATATTGTTATTAAAGTTTGACTGAATGTAATCATTAAACATATTTTGTACTATAACATCTTATTTATTCATTGATCCATCATAAAATGGTTAGTTTCAAATTTGGGTAGTTGTCCAGTTTTTTGTAAAGATTGATTATATGGAGTTATTACGGCACATTTTTGTGTTCTGTAAAATGAAGTAGAATTTCACATTTCTTTATTAGAGCTACTTCGCCGATTGTCTTTCTGTAGATATATTAGAAATTGATTTTTTCCCCTTACCGTTTGTTATATTCCCTTGAGGCCGCATTAATATTTTCTTCATTATAAAATAGCTGAAATTTAGTAATTAACACAGCAGTGTATTGGCGACATACACCCCTGATTATAAACTGATACTTTTTTTTAAAAAAAAATGTGTGTATAATCGCGTGAAATATCCACAAAAAAAAGGTAAAGCTATTTTTACATAAACAGGACTGTAAAAGTGCATAATACTGCGAGTAAATCGAATCGAAGAACCTGAGAGGACATTTTTTTATTAGTGTTCTAAAGGGTGTTTTTTTTTAGAGGTATAGAACTTTAAATTGCAATAAAACAACGATGTATTATTCGATTGACATGAATTTTTTTTATTCGAAAGATAATCTTGTGGCATTACATTTTAAATATGATCAAGCAAGGCGTAGATTCGTCGAATGGGCTCAAAACGAGATTGCCGTTGTTCCCTATTTTCATAAGCGAATTTTGTTTAGCGATGAAGCGCACTTCTGGTTGAATGGCTACGTCAACAAACAAAACTGCCTCATTTGGAGTGAAGCTAATCCACAAGTGTATGTCGAAACACCGTTACATCCAGAAAAACTGACTGTTTGGTGCGCTTTATGGGCTGGTGGAATCCTTCTTCAAAAACGATGAAGGCCACAACGTTACAGTCAATGGTGATCGGTATAGAGCCATGATTACTAACTTTTTCATTCCTGAATTGAACAATCATGATGTCCAAGAGCTGTGGTTCCAACAAGACGGCGCAACATGTCATACAGCTCGTGCCACAATCGATTTATTGAAAGACACGTTTGGTGACCGCCTAATTTCACGTTTTGGACCTGTGAATTGGCCTCCCAGATTTTGTGATTTAACACCGCTAGACCATTTTCTGTGGGTCTATGTAAAGTCATTGGTCTATGCGGATAAGCTACAAGCGCTTGACCATTTGGAAGACAACATTCGGCGTGTTATTGCCGATATACGGCCACAAATGTTGGAAAAAGTCATCGAAAATTGGACTACAGCCGTGGCAGTCCTATGCCAGAAATCATATTTAAAATGTAATGCCACAAGATTATCAATCGAATAATACATCGTTGTTTTATTGCAATTTAGAGCTCTATACCTCTGAAAAAAACACCCTTTATATATTTTCATCTCTTTTTGATTACGTAAGTGTGCAGTCTTCCCGCCTAAGAATAGCTTTTAAAAAAAGTCGGAAAACTTGTTTTCAAAATTTTTATTCGAATATAAAATTTATTTGGAACTATGATAATTCCGTGGTTAAGGTCACACAATATCGTGTCGGGAAATGGGTTGGAGTTAGCCCTTTCACCTCTGAAGATTGTTTAGTGTAACATTAGGGTCAGACTATAGAAACATGAACTGATTTCTAAAAAGTAAGATACCTTTGGCAGAAATTAATGTTAAGCAATCGAGGAAAATAGTAAGGCTTCTTGAGAGCATACGGATAATCATCCAATCAACTATTTTGCTTAACGAAATCCCAATGATGCACACAGCCAATCTTCCTCATCACGCACATCTCAATTCACAAGTGAAGCTCTGACCTTCGGTGTCTTTTTTTTTTTTTAAGGGGTCAATTACGTGGTCATTAAAACGCGATAGATCTGGACTGTGATTCGACAACTCATTGGAAAGAATGCTATATCTATTCAGTGGCGTAACAGAGATTGTTTGGGTTTAACAATTTTAATTGAGTTACATTTAAATATGCCTTCAGAATAAAATGTAGTTCCACCAAACATGAATAAAAGTGATTTAACATGAAATTAAAGTGATTTCCGTGGAAAGTTGCGCAAATCCGAGAGAAATGCACCACTTTAAATAAAATGGGAATATTTAATGTTCTTTAGGCGGCCCGGTACCATTTGATCCGACACGTCACTTGACCATGGTTCAAAATTACGTGGTCCGTCGCCAAAAGCCCTCGTGTAGCTGAACAGTGCGACGTTAATATTAACTCAACTCAACTCAACCATTTGATCCGCGGATCGCTGCGTTACGCCTCTGTATGTATTGCATTTGCTAGAGTGTGTACAATAATAAAATCTGTGAATAAGTAGCCACATACTTGTTTGGATGTATTTCGCAAACTTTTTTAATCTCAAGAAATTTAGTAGTTTCGTATCGTAATCCGTTTGTATATGCTGCCATCTCGTGACCAAAAGACGAAATATTTCCAGTGTTACAGACATTAATGTTTCATTTAAACCAGTGCACCCTAATCTTTTCATCTCTGCGGACCGGTCAATGTTAGGAAATTTTACCGTGGCCCGCTGAGGGCAGACGTTGATTTTTTTATATTGTTTTGATTTAATAATTTTAATTTAATTATATGAAAATATGCTTTCACAGAATTAAATACCATCAAAAAAAGAATATAAAGTGATTTCTAAGGAAAGTCGCAAAAACCCGAGAGAAATATACCTCAGAAACAAAAATGGTAATAATTTAATGTTCCTTGGCGGCCAGGTACCATTTGATCCGGGGACTGGGTCCTCTTAAACGACCCGTACAGTGGTTACTTGATTATTGAAAGAAATAATCACACAATTAAACCACCCCTCCCGTACATCAACAGATTTTTAATTTTTAGCATAAAGATTACGCCTCAGCGTTTTCGTCTACTTTTTTAAATGTTTACTGCTTCAATAAGTCTGTGTACGCCACTGAGGGGGGTAGGGGTGTACAAAATTTTTACGTTTCAATTCTTTACTAATGCGCTTCCTATTTCTCTGTTGATTTTTCAAATTTTTCCTGTCACAATTAAACTCTTGATTTGATCAATCAATGCGGTCGCGATAGCCTAGTGGTCATCGTTATGAACTCGTGGTTTGCGTGTCACGAGTTCGAGCCCTAGTGCCACTTAAGACCCGCCGCGTAGAAGGGTTAAATCTGTTCTGACTTGAAGTACTCGCCGTTGCTTAAAAATTAGAAAAACAGAGTCATCAGCTGAGGTTTCGTCCTCGTTACTTGACCGTGGTTCAAATTTGCAAGGTCCGTGGCGTGTAGTTCTCGTGTTGCGACGTCAATTAAAAAATTCGCTGATAAATCAATGTTCGCACATATGTATTTTATTTAAGTTTTAATCTTTTCTGCTTAAGCAACGGGGAGTGTTTTTGAATAGCAATACATGAAAGAGGATCACTATCAAAATACTAGAATATGAATCGGGAAAAGTAATTATTCTAAAATAAAAATACGTTATATATACTTCTCAAAATGATATCTACTAAAACTACATTTCTATCAATTCTGTTTAATGGAGGGGGGAAATGTTTTTTTTGCTGAAGAGTATAAAATTTAAAATACCGACAATGACAGTTTCAAAACATATCGACTTTTTATTTACTCTACGAAGAGGCAATCACGGAAATCTGCGTATGGCCTATTTTATCGTTTGAGGAAAAAACAAACAAAAATATTTCCAATTGTTCATTTTGCAGGTGGTCTTTTCAAAAACATGAGAAATACCACGTAATATATTGCATCACTGTTACTTCCCCAATTGTGTTTTTAAGTGAAGCATTGCGAAGAAACTTGCGGAAGTAGCTCAGAAAACAATCCCAAACGAAAT
Organism: Trichonephila clavipes; assembly: GCA_019973935.1. NCBI lineage: Eukaryota > Metazoa > Arthropoda > Arachnida > Araneae > Nephilidae > Trichonephila > Trichonephila clavipes. Next base: position 227,931 of record BMAU01000011.1, on the reverse strand, counting down.
CGAGCCAAGCTTTCGGGTCAGCCGAAATTTAGAATTCTTGGAACGTTCTTTATTTAAGCTTAAAAACTCTACGTTCTCTCCATTCGAATCTTCCTTTCGGTGGAACAGAACAGCTGGTGAAGATGCCAAACGATTTTTTTTCTTTTCTTTTCTAGAAGATGGAAAGGCGTCACTGATGACGTCACGAATCCGTTACCTGTCGTGTGACACATCGCGTAACGAAGAGCCATCGAGGTCAGATCCCCGGGACATTGTGATCACCGAACAAGTGAAATAACTTGTAAAAACAAAACAAAGATGACTTGTAATGGTTTTTGTCTGGTTAATCAGTTCGAAATATACGGCTTCTTCGAAAGTTCAGTTCAATAACCAGAAAATACATTAATCTTTACTAGAACTGTATTCGATTCCGTTCTGTTTTCGATGAGATTTTAAACATGCTGTCAAAGAGTTTACTTTTAGTTCTATTATTTTTTTGGAATTAAATTGTAATTCTATATGATTATTTATAAAATAAGTTTTAAAGTTTTCTGTAATATATATTATATATACTTTCTATTCATCCATTCAAGTTCAAATACATTTTTTAAAACTTGTTGGGTATGACACTTGAAAAAAAGATGTTAATACAGTTTTTTCGAAAATTAATTCATTAATTAAATTAAAAAATGAATAAATAGTAACAAACAAAAATAATAGTCCAACACCACACATAAAAAGGAAACTCGCTCGTGTGTCCCTGTAGCGCGGTGAACTTTTAATCCAAAGGTCGTAGTTTCGAATCCTACCTGGGATAGGCCTAATTTCTGAGAATGTGATTTATGAATGAAGAAATAGTAACAAAAACACACACACACAAATAATAGTCTAACACCATGCATAGAATGGGAAGTTGCTTTCTAATTTGCCACTTAATATTGTGATTCTGACATATGTATATGCATATTTATATTAATTGTAATTATTTAATAAAAAGTAATTAACATAAATTTTTTCTTTGTTGACTTAAGTAGGAATTGACTTAAAAAAAATTTTTTTTTCATTTTGCTTGTTTAATTTTTAGGCATATTTGTCATATAAAGCGCACTCCTTTTTCTTTTACGAAGGAAATTGAAATGTTTATGTAATGAATACCTCTTTATGTTTTGAAGTGATTTATCCGTTGTATTTACCCAGGAATTTGAAAAAAATAGTGTACTTCTAGAACTATATAACCCGGAAAGTTCTTCAGGTTTCTTTTATATATAAACGGTATTTCGACCTATGTAGAAGTCTAATTTTTTTATGCTCATCTGTTTTTTTTTTAAATTTATTTCGAGCTATTATTTTGATACCCGGCGTATAACGCGCTCCCGTAAATTTCGATCTTATTTTTTGTTTAAAGTGAGCGTTTTACTCCTAATTTTACGGTATGCATAAATTTAATCAATCTCTTGCATATGATTTTAATATTACTATTCCTTAAATAGTGAGAATAATCAAATTTCAAATTTTCTGTTTTATTTTTGTTAAAAACAACAACTTTTGTTTCATGGTTATATGTATTTTAATTGTTTAGTTATAGAAATAATTACATTTTATTTAAAAAATAGACTTGAAATAATTGCGACATACATGATTGTCTAGTAAATATTTTAATATATTATTATATTACCTGTGTGCTACATATTTATTTTTAACTATATACTGAACATAAATCTTTTCATTTATATAACCGATGTGGCCATGGTAGCCTTGTGGTCATGGCCACGGAATCGGTCATGAGCTCGAGCCATCTTACTTCTGATGATCCTCCGCGTAAATCTGTCGAGACTCCAAAGTCCACCCATTGGCTTGGTGTGGAAGTTTGGTGAGGGGTTTGTTGGCTCAGGTGTCGTCCTCGGCACTTGACTGTGGTTCAAAATTACGAGGTGCTTCGCCAATCTCCCTCGATCTGCTTTTCAGTGTTACTTAAGGCTATTTTCGCCATTTGTATGAGAGCGTAAAGCACGTTTTCGGACGGAAAAAGGCCTCAATTTTTATAAAAATTTATGAGATTGTAATTAATACATTTGTTTATAAAATAGCGTTTTTAAAATTTCAAAATATTTCATAAATAATGACACATTTTATAAAAGAAAAAAAAAATGTGTCAACTCGGATAAAAATTAGTAGTATGATTAAAAAAAAAGTGATTCTCCTCAGGATAGTGAAGCCAGAATATAATATCAATGTTGAGTACTTTTTATATCTGAAAAAATATTCCCAAATTTATGTCCTATTTAACTTTTACCGAAGACAGCCTTAAATATACAATCTCTCCACTGTAACCTCAATGATCAAACAGTTTGCTGTTAGTTGTTCCAACTTATTTAGTGTCTCCGTCGATAGCTCAGTTGGCAGAGCGGTGGACTGTAGGTGTTTCAAAGCTGATATCCATAGGTCGCTGGTTCGACTCCGGCTCGACGGAATGTTACTTTTTTAACGAAACTTTTTATAATTCTTTTGAAAAGTAAAATTTGAAGGGAAAAAATCCCTCCCTCCTTTTTTTATATTGCAAAGTTAATAAAAAACCCCTCATTATATAATTCATTGTGATATAAATATAAGAGTTCATCGGAAAATTTGAACAATAGAATAAAAATTGAGATTATATATAATATAGTAAAATTCAGAAATATTTGAATAACATTTAAATTATTCAAAATTACTTAATTTTAAATCAATCATAGTTTACTGATGGAGCATTTAACGATATTTTTGTTTATATAAATTGTTACTTAAATTTCAGCTTTTTGGCTGATTATAAAATTTTGTATGTTGAAGAGTGCTTTGTGCTTCTTAGGTGTTTATTTAAATTGGTAATAAAAATTATTTTGGGTTATAAGGTTTTTTCCCCAAAAGAAATTCATGTTATTAAAGAAGGTTTTCCAGGATCAAATTATCACGGTATAAAAATTTATTTTGATTTAATCTTTTTATTTCTAATTTTTTGCTACCTTCCCCCCCCCCCTTCTTTTTTCTACTTTTTCCTCTATTATAAAAACCAACTATTGAGTTATTCTATGTTCTTACTCAAACGTTTCACAGTTAAGGGTTTTTAATTGTATAATAGTGTTTGTAAAGTATATTGACAATATACTAGTATATTACTCGTACTTTATATGTAGTTTTTTTCTAGATTCATCAATGAAATTGCATAATATATTGGATAATTAGTGGCGTAACCACTGGAGTAGCTAGCTCTGAGGGGGCCCTGTATCAAAATTCCTTCGGGGCCCTCTTTTAGATATGGAAACCTTGTTAGTGGACTATAGTTACACATGTGTTGGGGCCCCTGTAGCTTGGGGCTCCGTATCTTTGATACGGTAATAGTTACGGAGAATATTAGAACCGCACAGCAAAGTCAGGTTTTGGGGCGCAATTGGTTAAATACTTACTTGGTGTCAATCAGGCTTTGGGTCCCTTAAAATCTTGCCTTGTTACTCGTCATTATTGCAAATTCATTATCTTCATAAAAATATAAACATCCCAATTTTTCTGCAGACCAACAGATATTTTTGACGGGCCATCAGTTGGGGATCGCTAATCTAAATGAGGGGTATCCAACCCAAAAGACTTTGCGGGCCACTTCGGAAAAACATTATAATCTCGCGGGCCGCACATAAAAATATGTATCTTTTAATGAGGTTTGGAAACAAAAAAAAAACATTTATTGGAGTGAAAATTTAAAACAGAATGAATTATTACTGTTTTCATTATTTTTCATGTACACAGACATAGATAATATAATGTTTATATAATATTATAATGCAATGTTCAAATAATGTTTAAAATAGTACGGTTGCCATTTTTTTTTTTGAAAATTGCGATGTTCCTTTTGAATTGATCTTTCGTTACTTATTGTTAAAATTTGATTGTGCTGTCATTCGCAAATGATTAAGTATACAATGCCCTTTACCCAGTGTTTCTCAAACTGTAGGGCGCCCCCCCTGGGGGGCGCGATAACCTTACGAGGGGGGCGCGAGCATATCGAAAATAAAAGATTTAAAAAATAATTAATTTACTGGAATGAATTAAAACAAAATACTTTCAGACATAATAAAAAATGCACTTTTACTCTGATATAAGTTATAAGCGATATTAAGTCATCAAAAAAAAAAACTTCTTCAATACTGAATTAGCTATCTTTGATCCTATAACCAAATAAAAAATATTTTATTTAATTCGCTGTAATCCCATGATGAGAGAGTTTTTATTACGTTTTCTTTTTTAAAACTAACATTCTACTCTTTCAGAGAAAAAATAGATCCCGGATCCAGAATCGAAAAAATTTAGGAACATAAAAAATTCATCACTGTCATTATTTTTTTAATTCTGCACATTAGCTGTAATTTGTTTGACCTTCTAAGTTATTGGTACAGTTAGTTATGACCCCTCTCTTATGTGTTTATTTCTCATTTAAGGAAGTTGTAAGTAATGTATTTCTCTGTTGCGCTTTTTCCCATGCAGAACAGTTTTATGATATTTGGAAAACCACGTAGAGCACACACACACTTTGATGGATTACATGGCCAAGACTTAGACCAAGATAAGTATTTTCAAACATATAAAGCATAACAATTGTTTTTAGCAGTAACATACACATTATCATAATGAATACACTTTTTACCCGGAAGTGGTCATGTGGGACACATAGATCACGAAATTGTTAATTCTGGCAAAACTGTTTATTTGTTACCAAAGAAAAATTGAAAAGTCCTTGAAAGTAGGTAAGTAAACTTTCTCTTAATTAAATTATTTACTGGAATAACGATTTGTATCGTGTACAATAAAATAATTATAAAAAAAGGATTGGGGTGACACAATAACCCCGCTCGACCGTATCGAGTGCGTGCCTGCTCCCAGGTTAAAACACGTTGAAGTCTTTTTGCTTCAAATATATATTAAAAATAATTCTGAATTTTATATTATTGTTCATTATTTAACATCAATTCTAAATGCTAATTCTGTGAGGCTTAAAATTAAAATTCGCTTAAAACTAATTATAATTTGAGCAATCATTAAAAAAAAAACATTGTCGCGCACTTGGCTTTACTCTCCTTACAATACAGCTATTATATCAATAATGTTTTATTTTCTTATAAATGAACTCCTGCAAAGAGCGGGTACTTCGGCCGGTATACTTTTAATGTATCAGTGCTGCACAGAGTATTTTATAACTAATTAAATTATACTAAATTAAGAACAAGTTTAATAAGTATGAACGACTTCCATGGGCTTGTCTTGCAAAGCAAAGTTTTTATAAGGAATGCTTATGATTAGAAATTGACCCTCTGAGTTATTTTTCTACATTTAGCAGATATCCATATTTTGTCTTCTAAGCAGTCGCCGCATTTTGCAATATGTTCAATTTAAAAATTAGACAAAGGAAAAATAACATAATAATTATCTTATTACTTAATTAATTTATTTTTTTGGTTAAAAGTAGTATTCAAAATTTAATACTTATGTTATTAATGTGTATGGTTTATAATTAAGATCTCATATTGTAGCTTTAGCGTCAAAGTGTATTATTATTGCATTTAGTGCATTATTAATGTATAAGGGGGCGATAAAAATTGTGAATGAAAAGGGGGGCGCCAGTATTGAAAGTTTGAGAAGCACTGCCTTTACCTTAACCGTCCTGAATACTTTTTTTTTAACTTTAAAAAACATCTGTGACTGCCTCTTGCTTTTCAGGCACTCCAAATAGAAGAGAAATGAAAGTCGCACACACACACAGAGAAGCATGTACCATCCATTGTAAAGGATATGTGCATAATGCAGTTCGGAATTTATTAAAAAAAAGCATTTGTTAATAGTAAAATTAAATGTAACTATTTGATAAAATATAAATCTATTTTAATCTAAAGGGCATTTCTCTTAACAAAAATGATTTATTTTAAAACAAAAACAGGTAACAGGTAAATACATTGTAGATTATAAATTTCCCCTCAAAAATAAATTTCAAAATGAAAAAAACTTTAAAAACCTGATGTTTAAAATTTTTTAAAAAAGAGTCGGTGGGCCGCAAATGATGTACTGGCAGGTCACATGCGGCCCGCGTTTTGGATGCCCCTGATCTAGATTATTGTATTTAAGCGAGCCTTAAGAGGAAAAAAATATATAAATAATGTTGTTTTTTTTGGAAAAATACATAATTCTATGTTCATGTTAATGATTCATTTATGGGGTTCCTATTATCGTTACGAAGTATTTAAAAATATTTTTAAACACAGGAAGAGAAATTTGATTTCATTAAAAAACTTCAGTAAGTTTAGAATGATTTTCGCATACACGTCATTGCATTCAAATTAACAGAAGTGCGTAGGATTTTGAGAAAGAAAGCAGAAACACAGGATTAATACTATACTTTCATGAATTTGAAATGGCTAGGTTGATTGCCTGTTATGATGTAACTTTATGCTTTTAAAAATTTACTACCATTCTATCTTTTATTGTATTTTTTCTTTCTGATTTTAAACTTTTGCATCTAGGGGTATCTAGGAACAAATTGATTCGTCAGCCATCAGAACATTTTAAAATGATACAAAACGTAGATACAGAAAGGATTACATAGGTTAAAATATTATTACAGGCACTATAAAGCAAATCTTTAACCTTTCTAAGGAAACGAATGAAAAAAATGCCATTTGGCAGTTCAAGGACTTTTGCAAGTGAATGATCTGTGATACTATATTGTGTTCATTGATGTATGAAAGGTATACGTGTGTGTGTGCATATTCGAACATATTTGGCAGGTTATGTCAGACAAATTGGTTACCTGACATAATAAAGACATGAATTTAGCTAGCTTATGGATATGAACACTTATATAGAATAGCATTTATTATGAAATATATATGACAATAGATTGAATATATACGTTACACACATGAAAGATCTTCAATAGTTTTACATCAGGATTTATTCGTTGCGCAACTATGCTTAGGAGCTTATTTATTCAAGGAAATATTGTTAGAACCCCCCTGGGTTCTACCCTGGACACCAAGATTAATTTGAGTCAAATAATCACTAAGAGCCATTTGTATCATAATAACTTATATTTATTAACTTTATTCAAATATTAGAAACTCTAATGACATAAAATTTCTATGTTACGTCAAGCAAAAGGGATTTACCTTTAATATTAAATTAAATTACGAAATATGGAATTAATCAATAACTACGCGTAAGATCAATAAGGTATATCGAAATAGGAGGTCCGAGAAATACACGCAACTCGAATTATTAGTTTTCATTAATTTAAAATAATCTTATTAAACTAGCGCTTGTTTTAAACGATAATAAACTATAGTATATCACCTGGTAAATTAGCTTTTAAGATGCCTTCGTAGAGTACTAGCAGTAAGGCTTCACTAACGTAATCCAATTGATTCCTCTAAACTTGAGGCTATTGCTGCTGCTGGCTCAATAGCCTTCATCTTTGCTAGCTTACAACGCTCTACTTAAATACCCTATCTACTTTGCATATCCCGTTCGCTTCTCGGAGTTGGTTGGAAATATACGCGAATTTATAATCCCCAAAAAGACGCCTAAGAATATTAGTGGAAAGGTTCCGTACAGATTCGTCACAACATTAAGAATAATTGTTTCTTATGCTATAATACTCTAACAAAACTATGGTTAATTTGATATACGAGGGGTGGCATAAAAAACAGAGACTGGTCCAATAAATCATTGTACTTACAGAATCAACTCTTCTTGGCACTATCACCTTCAAAGTAGTTCCCTTCGGCTTTCACACACTTCTGCATTCGGTGCTGGCAACAGTTCTGGAACGAGGTTAGGTTCTTTTAGGAGATTTTCCGTTTTTGCACGAACCTCTTCAACTGAGGTAAAATGTGTTCCCTTTAAGCAAGATTTAACTGTAGGAAATTTAAAAAAAAGTTGCATGGGGCCAAATCAGGTGAATAAGGAGGATGCCTTATCACAGTAAAGTTTTTGCTGGTCAGAAACTGCTTGACAAATAGGCCCGTGTGAGCGGATCCATTGCCTTGGTGCAACAACCATCCATCACTCTCCAATTCTGGCCATTTTTTTCTTAATTTTTAACGGGGGCTTTTTAGTAGTCTTCAATGCAGTAGTGTTGATTAATAATCTGACCTCTGATGTGAGTGGAAATCACGAATTTTAGCAATGTTTTGGTCTGTAATCGCTGATCTTGGGTACCCAACAGGCTCATCATCTTCCACACTGACCTTTCTCCTGAAAACCTCTTATATCATTCAAATACATGTGCACGAGACATGGTTTTCTCCCCATAAGCCTCGGTTAATATTTGAAATGTTTTCATGGCTAATGTCTTAAGTTTCACAAGAAACTTGATGTTGACTCGACATTTTCCCAGCAGAATATAGTTGCACGTTTTCACTCATTGACGCAGTACTCCCAACTGGGGTTGTGAGATCGAGGCGAAACTGGCCACATGGATAGAGGAGGTGCGTGGGATTGCGTCACGAAAACAGTTGTTGCCAACTCCCCTCTTTATTCAAGCCACTTAATTAGTACCGTTTTTTTTTTTTGTTTTTTTGTAGCACACTTTGTATGCCATTTTGAGTTAATTTTTTGAAGTGAAACTTCTCTTAGCGCTCGAGAGTGAATGAAAAATTTGCCCAGTTTTGCGTAACAGTGAAAAAGCGAACGGAAGTAGTCTCCCCGCCCCCTTCCCATCCCCCGAATCGTCACTATGATGACAGGATATCGAGTTGGGAGGAAAAGGGGGAGCGAGGACACAACGTGACTTTCGTCATATCCGTTAAAAGTTGGATGATTGTTCACCTCCGATTGGTCAACTTGCCACCTTCCTATTGGGGGTCCTTTCCCCCCAGACCCAGAAACATTTATCAACGGTTGTATGAGATGCAGTGACATTACGATGTAGACAAAATAGCTCTCGCAGTAAAATCGTGCTTTTTTGAAATATTTTCTTAGATTGTTTGCTACATGGCGATGTTTTCGGCGGCTAATTTGCTTTTTTGACTTTTATTTGCGTTGAATTATTATATTAATTCTAGTCAGAATGCCTAAATCAAATGCACAAAGAGGAAAAGTGTTTCGTGAAAGAAAGAAAAAAGAAAAACTAGCAGCAAGTCCAGAAAAAGTGTTAAGAAAAAAGCAAGAAATAAAACCCAGAAAAATACTGCAAATTTAATAAGTGCTACTGCGGAATCTCCGTCAGAGCACATGAGAGAATATCGAGCACGGAAGAAAAAACCCACTGCAAAATACTCTCTTAATGCTCAGTTTAAGGAATGTGAATGCTATTGAGACTCTTTTAATGACTGCACAGATTAATACGGACTTAGTGAACCACCCTGTGCCATTAACTACAGAGCCCTCAACAATTCTTGTGCATGTTGGAACTGATGCATGTAAATCAATAATAAATTCTATCTTACGTTACAAAGACTATGATTCCCATAACTAGACAAAAGAGTTTAATGTATAAGAAATTACAAATAAAACGTTACTTTTTAAAAATTTAAAACAACCAGGACACACATCATACACATTCAAAAAATCGATTTTTCAATTTTTAGCATTAAAAAATAGTGCACATTTTTCTGAATCTAAAAATGTATAACACTTATATGTCAGTTGATAAAATAACCTTAAAATATGAAAAAACTAAAAGACAAAGAGTGTAAAACAAAGGTTTACATATGTTAAAATTTTTCACTTTTTCTCCAAAGCATAACTTTTTGCTTTTAGGTACATTAAAAAAAAAACGATTGCACTATATGGGGTTCCAAATATTTTATACTTCTATACAGGATACCTGTGCATGTAGTGAACCTGTTTTGTTTCAGTCGAAGTAGTACATAGTTTCTTAAAAAAATAGTTTCATGTATAAAAAAGGGTAAAAAATAGAAATTTTTTCAAAATTACAAAGTTTTATGATTTTTTAATAGAAATTATCTTAATATTTTACTAAAATAATAGGTTCACTCTATTTTGTGTATTGTTTTATATACGAATGTGCAAAAAAATATTTTACATATTTAAGATATACTATTTTAAATTATGGTACATAAACAAATACTATTTTAAATTATGGTACATAAACAAATACTATTTTAAATTATGGTACATAAATAATTAAGCATGTATTATGAGATATCAAAAATTATGTCCAACTTAAATTAAACAGAAAAAAAGAATGTTGTAACTAAAAAATTATTCTTGTGTTTCTACAGAATGATTAAAATATTTTTATTACATAAGACCACAAAAAAATCTAAGCTCTATTGGAATTTTTTAGACATATGTCCCATTTAACAAAGAGTGTTATTTTCGGCATTTTACTCTTTCGAGCATGTCCTGGTACTCTTAAATTTTGCCAAATTTTATTTATTTAAGTGTTATTTTTGCAAAAGTAAAGACTATTGTGGTTTATTTTAATTAACAATACTTAATCGCACAATGTGATAGTCTTGATGATAATTCGTGACACACATATATGTGTTATAATAATTCTGTTTATGTCTTATGTCTCACAACTTGTGCAATACAGAACAGAAGGAGCAATCAATTGGGACATAGTTTTAAATGGAAATTGCGTTGTCAAATCCCTTTACTTGTGGTCAGATGACACTCTCTGCTGTGATACTCTTAAAAACTAAATTCTTTTTTTCCTCCCTAGTTATTAATCCTGTAGCTTCAAGAAAGGGTATTGCGGAAGCTTCGATCTTCACAAGCGGCTACTTGTGTATCGAAAATGAAGAAAGCTTTTTACTTCCGACGTGATCACTGTACCGATAAGTGTAAATAGAGGCACTCACTTTTCGATCAATTTTGTGTTCGTGTGTGAAAAGAATTCCTTCCCCCCTTCACACTGGAAGAGTGGTGACAGACAAGAAACTAGTTGACTGGCACTAAATTGTCTCGTGGGAAACCGTCCTAAAGAACACAGCTCACACGTGAACAGCGACGTCCTAAAATTTCTTGAGGTACTGGACCCTTACGCAAAAGTAGTCGCTGGGCCCCTACACAAATGTAGGCACAACCTATGACCCATAGAAGTAGACAGTACATAGCATACGTTGTCAAATATTTGTACAAAAAAAATAACCCGAAGCAATGTGTATAACTTACAATCACATAGACAAGCTCAACCAACTACTACCGTCTTTTGACTGAATGAGTAATGATGGTGTATGGTGGGTAGGCCTAGGTCTATACATGGACCACGGCAGTGGTGCACACAAGGGGGGAATCCTGGGGGTCCCCCAAAGCCCTCGATTTTTTTTTGATTGATTATAATTCTAAGTATATAGTACAAAAAATTTAATTAAATATTTGTTATTAATGATTAATTTTATTAATTAATGCTAATTATTTATTCAATAATTAGTTTTTTACTGTGTTTTGTTCCCGAAAATCGACAAAATCAAAGGGAGCATGATACAAAAATGGTGAACTTTCGCCCCCGGACCCCCTTGAAAAATTCCTGTGTGCGCTACTGGACCACAGTCATCCCATGTAGCCAGTTGACATATCGTCCGAAATTCCCAGTTTTTCGGATAATACAACCGAAAATAACATTTGGCCGTCGAGAATATTCGAATCATGATCTTATTAAGACCGAGTCGAGAATGAGGCGAGGCCCGGGCCCAGTTAGCAATTAGAGAAAGGAGAACGGGTACATCACAATACGAATTCCTTTATTACTTAAAATAAAAAAGTTTTAAATTTTTAAAAAGTATGTAATTTCACATGTTGGAACATAATTTAAAAATACCGCATTTACTCGAATTTAAGCCGCACTTTTTTTCCTATTGGATGGGGGAAATTCAGTTTCCACCTCTTTCAATAGGTAAAATGTAGCTGTCCATTCTGGCCACTTGCATCCATGATTTATCCCATTCAACAATTTGTGTCCAGTATTCAGTCTATCCTAAATATCGCTGCCTGCTCGTATTTAGGAAATTTTTTTGTATATGCTTCATTTTTATCCCCTAAACATCAAAGATATCGGCAATAGCATCAAGACGAGTTCATTATGACACAAGTCTGAAAAGGGAAGCAATCTTATATACAGATAAAAACGAAACAGAGCAGCGACCAATGAAAATTTGACACGGATGGAACAAATACACGTCGATGGCGTAAAAAAAATGATATAATTTTTATTTGGAAATGTTCACCAATCTTTAATAATTCTTACGCATTCTCCTATAAAACATTCCTTAAAAAAATGTTGCATGGAAGACGACACAGTGTGGGAAAATGGCGATGCCGGCACCAATTCGGAAGTTAGCTGTGCCAATGGGGGTGACGAATGATTTTCGAAACATGATACTGAAGGTTAATTATAGATTCATATATATATATTTGAAAGATTTTAATACTAGTAAAATAAATTATTTATTAACTTCTTATTATTTCTCATTAAATTTTTTTAAAAAAAAATTACGAATCAGATATCGACGAGCCTTTTACACTATTTTTGTGTGACGTGTAGAAAATTGGGGGCGCGGCGTAGAATCGACGACAACATTTGTTCACAAAAACATGTTGAGAATTTCGGGTGTGGCTTAGAATCGCGATGACGGCTTAGATTCAAATTAATACAATAAGATGATTTTGTAGTTTTATATAAATGTGAATTTAGTATGACACAATGAAATAAATGAAAGAAAAACAATTCTAATACATAGAGAATGAAAAAACTTTGAAAAACAAAACAGTTCTTACGTCATTCAGAATGCCATACAATGTTTTTCTAGAAACTTACTGCAATATATCATGCCTTACCCATGCACACAAAACAAAAAGATAACTCTTCCTTATCTTTGTATGTTAGTAAACATCCTCCTTTCTCTCTTGGCTTTGTAAACTTCCTTCGTTTGTTATTGCATCCTAAACTGGAAATCCAAGGCGAAATCAGTTCTTGACTTACTTTACTATCAACATAAATATTTCAAATATTTTATTGTGCTTTCATTAGTTTTACAAACCTTTCACGGTAATATATTACTGTTTTAAAAGATGAATTGAAAAATCACATACAATTCATACACGTTTATCATATTGTGATTATTTTTAGCTCAATTTTTATTTAAAAATATTTAAGAATTTTTAAAAGTAAAGAATTTATACATTGTGTGTGATTGTATTTTCAGGTTATTATTCAAGCATAAAATAATTCGATCAAATATTAAAAGTTATATTTATTAAAATTTAAACAGAATCTCAGATCACCTGGAACCAATTGCTTCGTAAAATACAATCGTGACAATGTGTATAACAACACTAAAAGAATAAATTATACTAACGATCTTTAATATCAGAACTACAAGGAGTATAAATAAGTTTCCACCGTTTTATATCAAAAATTAGGCCCTTATTACGAAAGAATGGTACATTATGGTTTATTCAAAATATTGCCCATCGTTAGTGAATTTCTTACCGTTTTTATGGTAGGGATGGCGATTTTTCCCCGAAAGAGATCAATTTTTAAATCGATTCGAATCGTAACCTGATGAATCGATTCTCCAAAAAGTCGAAGTCTACAAGATCGATTTTTTCAAGTATGCATTTACAATGTAAATATAAATCCATTTTATGAAAAACAAGAAAAATACTATTATATATATAAACGATCTCTTATCAATAAAATCAGATGACTTTTTTAATTCCGGGAATTCGACAATTACAATTATTTTAATTACCATGTCAAAGTATCAGAGATCATAATCAGGTATACGAAGATATTTATTTTCTAAATGCATTCGTTATACATTAAAAAGTTTAGAAAATAGATTATATAGCTTATAGTTCCCAATGCTTAATATCTAAACTTTTTAAAAACAACACTCTCTCAAGTCTACTGGGATCCAAGCGGTTCCGCTCATTACTTGCGATGTTACCGGCAATCGAAAAAAGGCTCTCACAAGGAACAAATGATCCCACGATACTCATATACATCATGGCTATCGAGAGAACGTAATGATAAATAGATTTTTTTTTGTTCTTGCCAGTAAAGTATAGGATCATACCTCAGGTGCACAACTGTCTGCGATAAATCGGGTTTAAATTCCTCGTTTTTTATAGTTTTTACCAAAACGGAAAAAAATCGAATGTCGATTTTCTAGGAGACAATATCGATTCAGTGCTGCATATGGATTTTTAAAAAATCGATTTTTCTGGCACGAGAAATCGATTTTTCGATTAATCGATCTCAGATCGCCGTCCCTACTTTCCAGATACCGTATCCGAAGAACGATTCATCTTTTGAGGCTATCCATGAGTCAATCCAATTTTTGATATTGTGCGTCAGACAGGCCATTCGTCATCGATCGGAACAAGGCATAATCGGAAGGGGCAATACCTGGTGAAAACGGTACGTTGCGTAGGACTTCTTAACTGAGTGTTTCTTAGTACACTCATGTTCACAAACATCACAAACATAAAATCTGGGAAAACTGATGAACTATTCAGTGTGTTGTTTACTGTCATCCACTGCACAACTCGATTACTAGGAGTTCATTTAATAGCCCGATCCCTTTGTTGTCAATCGTAACAACACAGTGGTGTAATAGCCCTTACGTGAACACACCGTAAGGTTGCTCTTCCTGGGCTTTCTTTTTCAGGAATAATGCCTGACAGTGCACTTTTTTAATGATTGTCTTCATGCTTAACCCTGGCGGGAGTGATCACCAGATCGCATTCCAATAAAGCACGTTTGGACTCTGATGTACAAACAGTAAAAAACTATTAGTCTTCACAAAAATTGCGTACAAACAACAGTTAATCTCCTATTAGTTATTTTTTATCCCCCCCCCTCGTAATCCTTACATTTCACATATTAATTATTTTTTCCGCATCTAAATAAAAAAAGAAACACACTGTTCGTTTGAATAAAAAGTGAACGTAGGAATTATAATTCCTTAGAACGTATTAATAATATTTTGGAACGAATTTTAAAAAAATCAGAACAATCACAGTCAAAGCAAATACAAAATAGCTAAAAAAAATGAGAAGTCTAATGTTTAACTTCAATCAAAGTGAGACAGATGCAAAAAAATTGTTTGCGTTTTTCATTATTTTTTAGAGTATCACAAAAATGTAATCAAGACATGCACAGTTCACTGTAAAAATAATTCCATAGAGAGCAAATTTCAACTCAAGCGAAATCGAAATGCTAGTTTGTATTCCGAAACAGACACGTATGATGATGTTGGAGAATTTCGTATTATTTAAATATTTATTAGATAAAATATACTCAAAGTTAGCATTCATATTAATTTCAAACTGTAATACAATTCCTTTTCTGCTTTACAGTTAGTTATACATAGAAAATATTACGAAGAGTAGTCTTTGACAAGAATTAATTTATATGTAAATGTACGGAAATATTAACTGTAGAAAATAATACCAAATATAAAAGTTTTGTTAAATTGAAGTTCTGTATGTGGAGACAGATGTTATTATAAGTTGTAAAATAGAAATTCTCATTTCAGATGACATCACAGAAGTCTCATTGGATTGTGTGTGTGAGTTTAGTTAGAAACACTATTCTACGTTACTTATAACAGTTACAATGAATATTAGTATTACTGTTAACTTGAAATGAGCATTTTTTTGTGTCGTGTCTGCTCTCTATACATACAAAACTCCTGCTTATAATGGAAAAGGAGAAAAAACGGAATTTAAATAACTTTTTAGAAATAAAAAAAGAAGAAAAGCTAGAAAAAATTAAATATTTTCATGTATATATATCCACAAAAAGAGAGAGAGAGAGAGAGAAAGAAAGAGAGAGATAAAGGAAAAGTTAGCAGATATTTTTCGAGAAGGTTTTTAAACAGTTATTTTTTAGTATATTAAACATAAAAAACGAATATAAAAAGAACAAACGATAATTTTAAGGTTAAAGTGAATATTTAGATCTTTTTTTTTTCATTATTCTCCCTAGAGAAAGATGTTTATATTATAAAAATTATTTCAAACACAGAATCCCGTTTTCCATTATTTGTTTTCAGATTCATAAATGAATTTTCAATTTTTGAACACAATTCCATGTAAATATCGAATAAACATAATCACATTTTGGATTCACGATTTGTGTTAAGGAGAAATTTAGTGTAATTCAGCAACGGGTTATTTTCTATGGACCTCGAAATATTTATATTTTTAACAGGGAAAAGCTGATATTTTCTTGTGAATATAGGTAATAATTTTACGAAAATGCATGAAAATATTCCAAATAGGTATTTAAATATTTATGCCTTTTCATGCAATATGATGATGGAAAATATACTCACCCCCCACCTCCTCCTTTTTAAAAAAGTTTCTAGTACCCTGAACGTTCAAGTAAAATTTCGTTGGAAAGGGTGAGTTTAAATATCTCTAATGATAAACCATTTCATGGAGTATTTTTCTATAATTCGAAGGAAAAAAAATACTTAAATTTTTTTAAAAAAAAAACCTCTTAATTTTCAGCGTATTAAAATTGCTTAGTACTTGAAAAACTTTTCAGGATAATTTTTCAAAAACAATGTAATGAATAGAATTTTCTATTTACTAGTTTACCATTGATTTTAGAATACACACGTCATCTTCTTTTCCTTTTTCTTAATTTTATCCTCCATTTAAACCAAAACACAAGCGAATGTTTTTCTGTTAAATGCATAACAAGGAAATGCCGAAAACAATTATCGATTGTATGCGCACCCCTTACAATTGAACAATATTATATATATATATATATATATATATATATATATATATATATATATATATATATATATATATAAATGAAGGGTGTTTTTTTAGAGGTATAGAACTTTAAATTGCAATAAAACAACGATGTATTATTCGATTGACATGATTTTTTTTTATTCGAAAGATAATCTTGTGGCATTACATTTTAAACGATCATCAAGCAAGGCGTAGATTCGTCGAATGGGCCCAAAACGAGATTGCCGTTGTTCCCGATTTTCATAAGCGAATTTTGTTTAGCGATGAAGCGCACTTCTGGTTGAAGGGCTACGTCAACAAACAAAACTGCCGCATTTGGAGTGAAGCTAATCCACAAGTGTATGTCGAAACACCGTTACATCCAGAAAAACTGACTGTTTGGTGCGCTTTATGGGTTGGTGGAATCCTTCTTCAAAAACGATGAAGGCCGCAACGTTACAGTCAATGGTGATCGGTATAGAGCCATGATTACTAACTTTTTCATTCCTGAATTGAACAATCATGATGTCGAGGAGCTGTGGTTCCAACAAGACGGCGCAATATGTCATACAGCTCGTGCCACAATCGATTTATTGAAAGACACGTTTGGTGACCGCCTAATTTCACGTTTTGGACCTGTGAATTAGCCTCCAAGATCTTGTGATTTAACACCGCTAGACTATTTTCTGTGGGGCTATGTAAAGTCATTGGTCTATGCGGATAAGCCACAAACGCTTGACCATTTGGAAGGCAACATTCGCCGTGTTATTGCCGATATACGGCCACAAATGTTGGAAAAAGTCATCGAAAATTGGACGTCCAGATTGGACTACATCCGAGCCAGCCGTGGCAGTCCTATGCCAGAAATCATATTTAAAATGTAATGCCACAAGATTATCTTTCGAATAAAAAAAATTCATGTCAATCGAATAATACATCGTTGTTTTATTGCATTTTAAAGTTCTATACATCTGAAAAAAACACCCTCTCTATATATAGTTGGAATGAAATCGCTTATAATAATAAATAAATAAGAAATGGGCTGGCGCGAGCCAGCACAACTCTAATAAACAGTGTAGTCGTAAAGAGCTAACTGAATGTATGCACTAAGCCTACAATTGTAAATAACTATTTTATGTCTCGGATATAAATTTGCGAAAATATGCATAATATAAGAACTCAAAGAATGTGAAAAGGGGATTGTTCAAGTTTTCTCTCATGATTCCTTGTAAATAAGATATATAGCAATGAATAATAAGCCTGATCCGATAAAAAACGTTCAAATTATTTGTAGTAACTAAATTATAGGTATGTACACGGAAGCAACATATTTCCGAATATACGCCGATTCGTGTGTAAGAGGAGAGTGCGTTTTGTTCCTCAGAAACCCAAAATTCGAAACGCGCATGAAAGCGAAATTGAACAAAAAAATCTTGTAATTTTCAAACTAGTGATCATGAGAACAAAAATGGTGTTAAGGTGGATAAAACGAGGGAAATATTTTCCAATAAAATTGCTGTTACCGTATTTTCCTGTATATAATCCGCAGCTGCGTATTATCCGCACAGCCCTTTTTTTCGAGTAAAAAAAACATCGTATAATCCGCAGTGGCGTATAATCCGCGGCAGTTTTGGCGGCGAATAATCTTGCTCCTTGAACATCGACGGTCCTGGTAGGTGGAATATCAAATGATAATGGAACTTCGTCCATATTAAAAATCAAATCCTCTGTAAAATTATTTTCAACAATAATTTGCTTGCAAAATGTCAAAAAGTCGTCAGATTGTTTTTCCCAGTAATCAGGTAATTTCTGTCCGACCGTTGAACGACTAAATTGTTTCTCTTCATAAACCGGTAACACCACGTGGGCCCACCAGAGAAGTTAACAATATTCATTTCGCTTGCAATAACTCGGGCTTTCATTCTGATGCTAACTGTCGAGACAGCTTTCCCATCATCCCTTTCTTTTAAAATCTATTTATTTATTTCTGCCTCTAATTCTGGCCAGTGAGGTTTTCCACGACGATCGGCCCTTTTACGTCTATCGCAATTTTCGAAGTTAGTCTTGTTCCTTCTCCACAAACGAATATTCGATTCGTCAACGTTGAAAAATCTTGCAGCTTCTCGATTTCCGACTTCGTTAGCCTTCTCTACAGCGTTTAATTTGAAGTCTGCAGTATAGCTAACACGCTTACGCTTCATCATGATAAAAACTTTCAAAGGATGCAACACCTCTAGTCAAGACAAAGTTGTAAATGACGCCAGCGACTTGTAACTGCTATTTCCTTCCGAGGAACCGAATTCGTTCTTGAAAGTAATTGGACAAACACTAATTATGGCCGTAATACGTCAGCCGAGTCGTGAAAGCGCCATCTATTATTTATTTTATAAAACATAAACAGCATTTCTTTCAAAACTTTGTTAACTTTTCTGATGGAGAACGTTTTTTCTCAGATAATCCGCGGCGGCGTATAATCCGCACAACGAAATTTGAAACTTTTTTAACTCATAATCCGCAGATTATATACAGGAAAATACGGTAAGTAAAACGCCAACGGTGATTGTTTTATTTTTGGTAAATCATAACTGAAAGTAACACATTTTCCCCCATTCGTTATCTTGCACATTATACAGACTTTTTATGCCCTTTTTGTTATTGTAGTAGGGAAAAAGAGTGGGAAGAGAAATTCGTATACTGCACAAAATCGTCGATCTATGTTTTCTATCTTGAAAGGAAAACTTCGAAGCAAAATTATCATGTGCATTTAGACATCGCAATGAGAAAACGGACATTAAGAACAATTGGAAAACTTGGATTCTGACACAGATTTTGAAAAGATTTGTGTTTTCTTTTCTTTTAGAATAAAAGTTCCATTCAAAACAACTGAAAGTAAAAAAGATTAGTGTAGTAGAGTCCCGAAAATTTGGCAGCTCTGCCATACCTCTGCAAATCGAAAACAGAACATCACACATTTCTTTTTTTAAAAAAGAAAGTAGCCAGTTTCTGCAAAGTCGGCAACTTACTTTTCATTGTAGCAGCGTTTCTCAAACTGGGGACCTCTCACCCCCCGTAGGTAGGCGTCATAACCTTACATGGGGAGCGCGAGCTTATCGAAAATAATAGATTATTTGAAAAATTATTAATTTAATGGAAGCAAAACAAAATATACATTCTCACATAATAAAAAACAAATTACACATCTACGCTAATACAATACTAATAAATGTATTAATACTATATTGCACAACGTATTTGATAATTAATTTATCAATACTAATAACATAATACTTATCCTGTTAACTGCTATACTAACATAGTACTTATCCTATTACTTAAAAGTAACTTGCATAAAATATGTATTACTTAAAAGTAACAAATACAAAATTTAATACTAGTATCCGAACACGTTGAAAATGACCAAATTCAGTCAAGACAGATATTTTTGTTTTTGTATTTTATTGAATAGAGCTTTCTTTTAGCTATACAAAACATACTTTGTTTTGATTTTACGCTACCTAGAGGCCAAACTACAATCAATTTTATAAAGTTAGAAAAACCGGAAGCGGGTCTTTGATCTACCAGAAGTGGGCATTTAAATTGTTCAAAATCTGTCATGGCGAGTCTGATAACTCAAAATATTACAAATGTATTTCTACGAGAGATATTCGGAAACTAAGGTCCGAATCGTCGTAGCTAATCGAATGTCGCGCGAACATTGAAATGCGCATGCGTACCAACTCCCGGCATACCTTGCTCGTCAAACGACGCCATTTGCATTGGTATTGTTGCAGTGTGGTAAGTACAGTGCTACTTCAAAATGTTTAAAACAATCGATCAGCCCGCTGACTGTGAAATACGGTCAGTGATTCGGTTTTTGACAGCAAAGAACGTTTTAGCAGCGGAAATTCATTGACAGATAAGCGACGTGTATGGCCTAAATGCGATGTGTAGCAGCAAAGTGCATAAGTGGGTGAGAGCTTTCAAGGACGGACGGGAAAATGTTCATGATGAACCGCGTTCCGGTCGACCATCAGTGATCACAGATGATTTGGTCAAAGCCGTGGATGAAAAGATTCGTGAAGACCGGCGATTCACAATTTCAACTTTAGCATTGGAATTTCCGAATGTGGGTAGAACAACTTTGCACAAAGTCGTTTCCGAAAAGTTGAAATTTCGCAAATTGTGTGCACGTGGGGTTCCCAGGCTGCTTACTGAGGAACACAAACTGAAAAGAATGGCTTGTGCTCTTGATTTTTTGGATCGATATCATGAAGAAGGTGATAAATTTTTAGAGAGGATTGTCACAGGGGACGAGACGTGGGTTTCTCACATAACCCCAGAGTCTAAACGTCAGTCAATGGAATTGCGTCACACAAATTCACCAGTCAGAGTCAAGGCCAAGCGGACAATCTCAACACGCAAGGTTATGGCAACCGTGTTTTGGGATAGACATGGGGTCTTGTTAGTCGAGTTTATGCAGCAAGGGACAACAATAAATGCAGCCGCTTACTACGCTATCCTAACTAAACTTAGACGTGCGATACAGAATAAGCGACGTGGTCTTCTGACGTCTGGAGTTCTGTTGCTGCATGACAATGCCAGCCCCCATTCTGCCATTAACACACAAAATCTGATAAGATGTTTTGGATGGGAACAGATTGACCACCCACCGTACAGTCCAGACATGGCTCAGAGTTATTTTTGCTTATTCCGCTACCTAAAAGAGTTTCTCGGCGGCAAGCGCTTCGACACAGCTGACGAGGTGAAAGAAGAAGTTCAAGACTGGTTATCCTCACAGGCGGCAGACGTCTACGAAGTAAGCAGACAGAAGCTCGTAGAACGTTATGACAAATGTTTAAACAAACATGGAAAGTATGTAGAAAAATAGAGACACATGTAAGGAATTTAAAATATAAAGTGTTTTGAAAAAATCTGTAATGTTTTATGTTTTATAAGTAAACGGACCTTAGTTTCCGAATATCCCTCGTATAAAACTCTCTGAACCTGATATTTGTACTATTTTCTAGAGAATGTACTAAAATATTTCTTATTGTATGAATACTTTTTGAGTTAGGGCCTGTTATTTAAATAATGGTCTCATAAAGAATGTGACTTTTCTTATAATGTTTACTCAATCACCTCTAAAATTTTCACATTTAAATAAAACATTAAAATTTTAGTACATTCTCTAGATAAATGTATCTAATTTGTTTGGGTAATGCCAATATAAGTTTATTACTTTTTTCTCGAATTGCTTTGAAGTTTTACAAAAATATTGCCAAAATTTCACTTATGATTGTGATTTTTGTGAAATTTACGCAATTTATTTTAAATATTGTTGGTTGAATACTAGTATTTATTGCTATTGAGTCCTAAAAAACATTTATAATGTTTAAATATGTTATTTTGTCAAAAAGTACTCGGAACGTGTTCGGATACCTTTTGATAATTAGTACGGTTTATAATTAATGTCGTATTATAGCTTTGTCGCCCAACCGGTATAGTGGTTAGCTATGCTAACTGCAATGTCGTAGGGACTGGGTTCGAATCCACGAGAAGACATGGATGTTTGTAAATGTATAGTGCCTTTGCGGCATAGGGGTACTCTAAATAGCCGTCGAACCGCAAGTCCTCTCGTGTGGTTGGTGGAAGGCCCCTGACCACCCCAGGTGTCCTCCCTCAAAATTAGGGTGGAAACGAGCCAAATCGTACTGTCACCTGTATGGTGCTCAGAGCTACGGCTAACGACAAGCGTCACTTAGCCCTCTACCATGATGAATTTCATGGGCCTCGATCTGGTCTTTGCCGATCAGGTGGCATCAGTAACAACAACATTATAGCTCTAGCTCCAAAGTATATTATTTTACTGCATTCAATACATTGTTATCGTATTGGGTCGCAAATATTGAAAGTTTGAGAAGCACTTATGTATTTTTCTGAGGTGTATTTGATTAGGTAAATTATTGTATTCTATGAATTCATTAATTTTCATTTTCATGTAGTAAATGCTTTGTGTCAATGGTCCTTAAACTGTGGTACATGAACCCCAGGGGATCCCCAGCAGCTTTCTAGGGAGGTAGTATTAATTCAGTTTTTTTGTTGTTAGCAACTATATAGCCATTACTACACCGTAATATTTTTTAATTAGATGTTTACTATTTTTTAAAGGAAAAAAATGTTATAAAAAAAGTCTGTATAAGTAGCAGAAGTAGTATTAGGTTTATTGAGGAATCTTTAACTCACTCAGTCAAGTGTTGAGGGTCAGGAAAGGGTTTTCAAAATCTTAGGGGCCGTGATATCAGGCTCATACATATTGGTGGCCGTGGCGATCGATAGCTGAAGAACCTCTGCTCTATGTCTTGATAAAATACATACCTTTCTTTTGTTTAAAGGTATTTGGGTAGTTTATTCAATTCCTACTATTAGTTCACACTCTATATACTTATTTATCTATTTACCTTGGTGGAATTTTCAATCGTTAATAAAATACATTTTAAAGCGCTCAATTGAGCTAAAATTTTATATACATGATTATTTTGGAGGAAAATACAATAAAGTAATTATAATTAATAAAAATTAATTGATTAAAACGAATTATTTAAAGAATTGCAAATGCAGCCACATTGGCATCATTTTTGGCGACTTGTGTGTCAAAACTTGAAAAGGGTTTTTTTTCTCACGTTTTAAAGCATTCAGTTGAACTGAAATTTTTTTGATACGATTGTTTTGGATGACAATACGATTCTTTAATGATAATCAATAAAAATGAATTACCATTTAATGTTGTGATCCTGTCCTATGTATTTACATATTTATATTAATTGTAACTATTTAATAAAAAGTAGCTAAAATAAAATTTTTCTTTGTTGATCTTGTAAGTAGGAATTGACTTATTTTTTTTTATATGACTTGTTTTCTGTTCTATTCCCAAGCAAACGATACATACAAATGTAGTACAATACTGTCTGAGGAAACACTCTCGCTCTTATTCTTTTTAGTCTCATTCTTGATAACCCGGCATTTTCACAAACTTGCCCCCCCTCCTTCAGTCTACATTAGACCGAGTTTTTGGAACTCTACTGTATCGCTTGCATATAGCTAACAAAAAATGTTAAAAAAGAATTTTTTTTAAATTACATTTTTTTTTTTTCGAGGTTAGAGAATCCGTATATAAGCTTTCCTTACTTTTACAATAAAAATGTTCATAAAATTCTCGCCTTATACACGGAAACATACTGTATATATCAAGGATGATGAACCAATGGCACGGGACACAATATTTTGGGCACGACACCAATCAAAACGGTTTGCATTTTAGTTCAAATTAATGAAGTTCACATTTAAGTATTACGATCAAACGCGAGTGATTGGTCGCGGTGTAGCAGAAAGCCCACTCGTTTGTTATTGTATTCCCTTATTTACGTAGTGGACTACACAATTGCTAATGTTGTGAAGTTTGTCTACGCATAGCATAGTCATTTTCACTGACACTACAGTATTTTAAAGTTTATTTGTGTTATATTTACGATTTCTAACAGTTATTTAACATGAATAGTTCAGCAAAGAGACAATAAGGCCAAAACAGTTAATGTAGCAGAGAATTTCAAACTTGGTGGATCCAGAAATATGGCATGATTCGTAAAGACGACAAACCGATGTGTGTTTAATGTTTTGAAAACGTTTCATGTAGAAAATCGTCTGTAAAACGGATTCCAGACACATTTAACTGTTTGACGAAGCTGGATCGTGGTATTTTAACTATATTTTCATTTGGTTCTGCCTGCGAGTCATTATTTTTAGAGATGAATAACATTAAATACTCGCTTAGAAACCGTTTGGAAGATGACTTCAATTTAGCATGAATTCTGCTAAAAGTAACATCTTACAACCCTACTATGATATTTATCATCTAATATGCAACAGCAGAGGTCACACTAATGTTACTTTATAATTTGAATTACACGTATAACTAAAACATTTACTATTATGCAGTGCAAAAAGGAATCTTTTCGTAGTAAATAGAGTTGTGAGTTGTTAGCGTTTATTTTTATTATTTTTCCAATAATTACAAGTCAAAATTATTTGACGGCAAAGTTTATACCTCACTAAACCTTTCTTTAGAAAAAATGTCACGTGATCTCTAAAGGCTAAAAATACTCTAAAGGCTCGCCACCCCTGGTATATACTCTAAAAAAGAGTAAGAGTAACAGCTCACAAAATAGGTTTTGTAGAGATTGTTTTATAGGGTGAAAGAACTTCTCGATCTCTACAATGAAAAAAAGTGTATGCCGATAAGATATCACTACTACATCTGCCCAAATATAATATACATTGTTATGGAGACAATACTAAATGAACACGTAAAACTCGTTAAGACAATTGCCGACATTATTCGAAGCGCCTACCACATTATACTTCTCATATTCAACCTTGTCCCACATTTTATAGAATGAATGGAGGTTTTTCTAAAATAAACTTCCCGGGAACACAGTTTTGTTCAGAGATGCGTGACTGAGTAGTGTCAGAGTAAAAAGAAAAAAAAATACATATTTGAAAAAAAAATAAGGACGGGACAATTGGCACTTTTTTAAAAAGATGACCAAGAGGAAAATTGAGTGAGGTGATACATCTGGATTGTTTATTTTCAACTCTCTGACTGTTTTCTTTTTTCAATTCCTACTGTTAGTTCACACACTCCCTATATGTATAAGTCGTTGGGAAATGATTAAATTAGGGATTTCATCAAATCCTTAAGGGAAATGATCAATTCACGCAAGATGTTAAAATAAGAACTCTGTAAGGTGATTTCCCTAAGGAAAGTAAGTTATTTGATCAAATCCCTACCTGTTTCAGTGAAATGATGAAGTAATGTTGTCAAGAGTTTAAAAGTGTTTATTTAGCAAATATGGTGCTTTATTAAAATGGAGTAATTAATACAACAATAATCATTGGATTACAAATTGTTTATGCGAAATTAATTAACAAAATAAATAATAAAGCTGGTATTTTTTTTTAGAAAAAGGATATTTGTGGTAGAATTTCAGATTTTTTAAAAAAATTATACATTAATGTAGTATTGCAGAAATACACTGCTTTATTTGTAGCACCTTTTTTTAGTTATTATTTCCCTTTTTAAAATAGCTTTTTGTATTATCAAAAAGCTTTTTTTTTTGTCTTTAAAGAGGGCTTGGTTGAATT
Source organism: Trichonephila clavipes (assembly GCA_019973935.1). Lineage (NCBI taxonomy): Eukaryota > Metazoa > Arthropoda > Arachnida > Araneae > Nephilidae > Trichonephila > Trichonephila clavipes. The sequence continues at coordinate 202,008 of BMAU01000011.1, read as the reverse complement.
CCCTAATTTGTTTGTTCACATTTTTCAATTGAAGTTTTATCCAGTTTCTACTTTTCAGGCATACAAATGTGATATATCAATTGAAAGATAATAATGCAAAGAATATAACTAAATAAAATTAAAAGTGTTATTTAGGTCGTTTTGTTTTGGTTGGTCACATCAGAAGCCCGGCCCTGCCTGGCACGGACGAAAAGAGAGAGGGGAGGTAAAAGGGATTCGTAACAAGCGAAAACAGAGCTCTACAAATGCTGACTTGTTCTTTTCATCATTTCACTTAAACAGTTAGAGGATTTAATAAAATCAACTTACTTACATCAGGGAAATGACCTCAAAGAGACATTATTTTAACATCTTACGAGAATTGATCACCCCCCTTAGGGATTTGATGAAATCTCTAACTTCCTAATTTTTCTGCGACATGTATATAAAGAGTGTTTTTTTCCAGGTATAGAAGTTTAAGTTGGCTTTACTTTCCAAGATGGTGACCGATTTAACAGCTGTCAAGTGATTTATTCTCAGTTTGGTTTGGCAATTCATCAAAACGATCATCAAGCAAGGCGTAGATTCGTCGAATAGGCCCAAAACGAGATTGCCGTTGTTCCCGATTTTCATACGCGAATTTTGTTTAGCGATGAAGCGCACTTCTGGTTGAAGGGCTACGTCAACAAACAAAACTGCCGCATTTGGAGTGAAGCTAATCCACAAGTGTATGTCGAAACACCGTTACATCCAGAAAAACTGACTGTTTGGTGCGCTTTATGGGCTGGTGGAATCCTTCTTCAAAAACGATGAAGGCCACAACGTTACAGTCAATGGTGATCGGTATAGAGCCATGATTAGTAACTTTTTCATTCCTGAATTGAACAATCATGATGTCCAGGAGCTGTGATTCCAACAAGACGGCGCAACATGTCACACAGCTCGTGCCACAATCGATTTATTGAAAGACACGTTTGGTGACTGCCTAATTTCACGTTTTGGACCTGTGAATTGGCCTCCAAGATCTTGTGATTTAACACCGCTAGACTATTTTCTGTGGGGCTATGTAAAGTCATTGGTCTATGCGGATAAGCCACAAACGCTTGACCATTTGGAAGACAACATTCGCCGTGTTATATCCGATATACGGCCACAAATGTTGGAAAAAGTCATCGAAAATTGGACGTTCAGATTGGACTACATCCGAGCCAGCCGTGGCAGTCATATGCCAGAAATCATATTTAAAATGTAATGCCACAAGATTATCTTTCGAATAAAAAAGATTCATGTCAATCGAATAATACATCATTGTTTTATTGCAATTTAAAGTTCTATAACCTAAAAAAACACCTTTTATAAACCAAAACATGTATCTTTTATTGTAAAAATTGAGCCTTTTATTTTTTTTATTTCTTAGCCGATTAGAAGCCTCACTGTATACATTAAAATCAATTTGTCTCAAAATGTAAATCTTGATGTTCGATGTACCTTTTTAGAGATACTACTGTTCACAGGTAAGTAAATTTTCTTATGATATATTTATAATGATGGCTAATATATACTGAAATGAGCTTTTTGTCAAAAACTTTAAGATTTATTTTTTATAAATTTTTTATGTGAAAAATGGGTCAAATTTCGCAATGTTTGATAAAATATTTCATAAATTATTAAAAAAAGTCCGAATTATCTAAAAGCTCATTTCAGTATAATGAGAAAGGTGTACTGTAATTGTATGAAAAATTTCATGCATGTACATATAACAGATTTTGGGAAAGGTACATCGAAAACAGCCAATTTAACATTGTCAGTATGTATAGAGAAAGATGTTTCCAACTCCCCTAAAGTTTAAAAATCGCTGCTTTCTAAAGAACCACAAATCAGAAGTAGGAATGTTTTATTCCATTAAGTCAGTTATCCCCAACACCCGGTCCATGGACCAAGCAGTACCGAAGGAACATTAAATATTACTCCTACTTTACTTACTGTGGTGTATTTCCCTGAGGTTTGTGAGACTTTTAATGGAAATCGCTTTATATGCATTTTTAGTGAAACTGTATTTCCTTCTGAAGGTACATGTTAAATACAATTTAATTAAAATTGTTAACTTAAAACATTCTCTAAAATATAAACAATCAACACCTCCCCTCACCCCACTCCTCTCAGCGGGCCGCGGTAAAATTATCAAACGTTCACCGGTTTGCGGCGATAAAAAGTTGAAGAACACTGCATTATAAGCTATCCGACTACGTTCGGAACCGTGATTTTAAAAAAGCACATAAATGGATAATTTTCATGATATTTAGTGTCACTTAGATTAGAATACATGTATAAAATGGTTTTAAGGACATTTTGACAAAAAAAAATTATTTAAATACAATATTTCAGCAAAAAATTAACTTAGAATAACCTTTTTTTTCAGAATGTTCTCCTTTTGTGAAAAATGCTTCTATTATAATAATATTTTGCCTGTATATAGCTCAGACCTCTGTACTATGATTTTTGAAACATTTGCATTATTTTCAGAGTTACAACCAAATGAAATAACTATCAGCGTTTTTTTCTTAAAATTTCTCCCCTCTGTTGTCGTAAAACATGGATAAACCCACTTCTAAGTTATATATTCCAAAAATTCTAGTTGAGCCTCTGTACAGAGGCCCGAGCTATATACAGGCAAAATATTATTATAATAGAAGCAAAAAATAGCAATGTAACACACGGTTTAATTCGAAGACCGAAATGTAGATGGCGGTACTTGTAACGGAAGTGTTACCGAGCGAAACCCTGTATTACCGTCAGAGTTGGGATTTGAACGAGTAAATGTTACTCGTCTCGCGCTGTCCAATCCTGGACTATGTACTATAGTTAATTTTCCCTTTTTTTCCCTCTAAATGTTTAACCTGTATTGTGTCTAAATGTCTGTCCATTGTAACTGTGTTGTTTTATGTCATTAAAATATTTTAAATTACCCCGAGATCTTATCCATTATTTTGGTTTTTACCCAGTAATGACGTAAGAGAACCGTTACAGCAACCCTTTATAAAAATAATTCATTCGCCGCTTTTTCAAAGTGTTTGTGGATAGTTCAGATGGAAGAGCTCTGAAAAAAAATTTGTGAAATTGAACACGTATTGCTTTTTTCAATAATCAAAATTTGCTACAGTTTCATAGCCAAAGCGTTGAAGAAAGAGTAAATGATTCGATCTAATCATTAAAGAATGTTCAGCTTTGTTTATAACTATGAGTTGTTTTTGTTTACGTTTTTGAAGAACGTGTTGAAATAAATATGAATACTTTTCTTCTAGAATTCTGTAAACTCAAATGTTAAAATCAAACGATTTCTTTTTTAAAAATTCCTTCAGAGTTTAACAGATTTCTATACATTTTCCTTAAATTTTTTATAAAAATAAATAGGAAATAGGTAAATACATTCAGTTTTTTGGGCTATATAAATATAAGTCTGCATATTTTAAAAAATTTCTAGAAATATGTTTCAAAGCTTCCCTTGCGCTTGTCTTACCTAGATTTTTCCATTTGAAAGAAAAATTACACTTTTTTCAAATTGTTATTGCTATTGTCATTGCCAAATTTACATTTAGCAATTGTTAATTAGGCTGTTTGAGATTTTTAAAGAATTCTTTTTGTACAGTTCAATGTCTAAATAAAGCCCACAATTCTGTTAAAAAGAGAACTCTGTTCTCTTAGGTAGGTATTACATCGAACTTTTTTTTTAATAATGATAAAACAAAAACTATATTTAATTATCATGCACGTCAGAATTGTTCTCAATACAATGCCAGGCATTTTTTTTTTTAGGGACAGTGTACAAATGAATCAAATGATTTTAGTAAAATTTTAGATTTTAAAATAACATTACAGGTAAAACTCTAGAATCATGTAGAAATGTTACAGACCATAGTGAAACACGCCACATGTGTTGCTTTCCCTGCAACAACACGCTCCTTGTGGGAAAATAGTTTTATAAGCAAAGTTCACTTCCAGAAAAAAAAAAAAAAATAATAACAAGGCAATAAAATGTGACCAGGGTTGCCAAATTAAAGACTATCTTCCTCGGCAACGAATTTCACGAAAAATGATACTGCCAGGGACCCATCGACAAGTCTCTGGGATCGACCCTTTTAAAAATTTCCATTCGGCTATGTAACAGGTCATTTGAAACAAAAGTCGAGTCAGTTCGGAAGAGAATTCAGTCGTGTGCATTGACTGCGACGGCAGAGAGAGAGAGAGAAAGACTTCATCTGTGAGTTCCTGTTAGTGGAAAAGTTTTGAGAGCCGTTTCTGGAACGTTGTACAGCTTGTTTACAGCAAGTGAATTTACACTATTGTAAATGATCTGTTATAATATATCTTTGTGTATATACACGTCGATTTGCCTCTGTGTTGTTACCTGTTTTACCCATTAATAAATATGTTATTATTCCAGTAATTGGAGTTGTTGGCTGCTTTTACCACACGCAAATCTGCAACAATATATTTAAAATAAAAGTACTGTTGATTTATAAATAAATAATTTTTTGCTTCTAAATTTTTAAGTACATCCTGCGAAAGGAAATAAGTGTTTAGAAAAAAATTTATCATTTGCATTAAAAATTCATACCTAAGCCTTTTGAATAATGAGGGAAAATGTTTCAAGAAAGAGAATAAATATTAAATGAGGTCTATTTTTTTAATGTTAAGAGGTAAACAGTTTTCCAACTTCCTCGAGCAGGCTGAAAATCGATTAAAAACTAACGATTTCAAAATAATTTTTTCCTACACAGAGCGCTTTGTTAGTCAAAAGAATTTTGCATGATGGCAACTGTTACAACGAACAGGTGAATGACCACTGAATCACGTTTAAAAAACCTTTTTGGATCCATACTAATCATTGTGTTACAAACGCCAAGAAAAACTACGTATTTCACAGCGGGACAAACGAGGTGAAATGAAAAGGAAAAAAAGTTCCTTGTTTACATCCGACAAGGAAACGCAGACGAATTTATTTAGAACACGAAACACAAAATAAAAATAAATACGACGTTTACACAAAGTTTATCAATTTTTATTTTCTGGTAGTTAAGTTGTTATACAGTTTTTGGCAACACTGCTGAAAATCTTTTTTTATTTTCTTCAGAGCAACAGCGTTGATTTAATTAAAATGTTTTTTCGAACTCCTAACATTTCCGTTTTGTTTCTGGCTTCATTTCAAAATAATGTTTACGCTGTGTTATGTAACAACGTACGTTTAAGAGAATTCGAAACCAAAGGCTTTTTTAGCTAAAAAAAAACGAATTTTGGTAACCTTGCTTCCTTTGCTTTCGAAAAAAAATATGCATGGTGCGTTTTCAAATCTTGTTTCAAGTTACAGGGTCTTCTGTTCATCCAAATAATTGAAAAATTCATTGCTTAGAAAAAATTACTCTCGTTATAAAGGCGTGATTTTTTTGCTGTGTATTTTTAAAATGTGGCTAGATTTATGGCTTTTTCAAATTTAAAAATAATTGCCCAGATATTAATACGAGGGGTGGGGCAAAAGTCATGACAACTATTTTTATTTCTTCAAGATACCAGTCTGGTTGGAAAATGTGACACATACAGACGAAAAGACAAGGTGTTAACTACATGTGTGGACAATGAATAACACTGAAATATCGTAACACACTAATTAATTACTGTAGTATACAGGGCAATATGGCCTTCACTATGCAAAAGAATGACAATACAGTACACATAAAGTTGACATGACAAACATGGGCCTATAGACCCTCAATGTAGTCCCCTGCTATTGTCACCACAACTATGTGGGAGGAATTGAATAATATCAGCGTCAGCATTTGCCGCATCACGTTGTTCATCACTGGTTGACACACGTCCTTGTTGAAACTTTCCTACCCACCGTGCTACTGCACGGAACGGTAGGGCATTATTCCCAAGGGATTCCACTAATTCAATGTGACATTCTATCGCATTTCTCCCTCAGTGAACGGCTATTTTGATGTAAGCGCGCTGCTTAATACGGGTTACTTCCATCTCACACGATACTCACCAACTGACTGATTTCACAGCCCTCGCTGCGTATTTACCAGCTATCATAGAGACATCTGTCGTTCTGCTTGCGCACTATGCCTGCAGAACTTCCATATGACACATATACGTTTGTGATCCGTTCACATATCTACAAGAAAAAAAAATAGTTGCCATGACTTATGCCCCAACCCTCGTATTACATTCGGTACCACGTATTATCGCAACAACCACCAACTTTATTATTAACTTGCCAAGTTGGCAACCCGGATATCTTATGTGTCGTACGTGCTAAATTGGCAACCACGTGCTTAGTTCCACATAATGTCGCCAATAGGTTGCGATAATACCTAAGTACTCTAAATTTGCTAATTAATAGAAAACATGCTCTTGTCTTAATCAATTCGAATCAAATAATACGTCTCTTCTTTCTTTTTCTTTTTTTTTGCATATTTTCATTTTTCTGTGTATTAACACGTGAAATTAAATTATAATGCAGGGCGAGTACAAATGATAAACCCGATTTTAAAAAACCATATTATCGAAACTGCTGAAAATATTACAATAAGTGATGCATGAATGTAATGAGAAATATATCAAGTTTTTTATTCTGTTAAAAATGTTCGATGCGTTTTCCTCTTGTTACACAGCATACACGCACACGTTCAATATATAACCCAGTTCGTTCCAGACATTCGCAGCATCACTCTATCAATGGTTTTTAACGCTGCATAAATGCTTACTTGCCGTCCTCTGTTATCTGCTGTGTCAATTGCAAATGATACGATTTTAAATTAAATTTTTTTCGTGAAGCATTCCACACAATTTTCTGGGGCATTTCAAGTTCACAGGTGGCGACTGTCGTAGACTTCCAACAAAACTACCCCTCGCCCTCTCCACTGCTTCTTCCCTGACGCTTGACTGGGTTCTGCTGTTCTTTTTACACAAGCAACCTGTTTCCTTAAATGGATGATACCATTTCAGAATGCTCTTGTTGGCTGGTGTTTCTTTTCCATAGCGATTTCTAAATGCACGTTGCACCGAAATAACTGAAAATAAAAAACACAGTGCATACTCTAATACGCAAAAACTCTTCTCCGAAATTGTTGCCATGTATGATTCAATTCATGCTTAAGTCATCTTAATTCGATTCAAAATGCCACGTGTAATAGAATCCACTTTCGTTATACTGCTTGCAGTGCAATCTATTGATACACTTTGGAACTTTTTTCTTTCCCGCCTTTTTAAGAATATTCATTTTAATCTTGAAGTCATTCATCTTGAATTCATTCATTGAAGTCTTCATTCCAGTGGTTCTTTTTTACAGCATTTTGAAAGTGAACCCTTAGCTATAGTAACGTACATAAACTTAAAAGTTGTTCGTATTGGAAATATTTTACATGAATGGAAATAAATACGTAAAAAAAGGGGGGGGGGAGGGTATAAGAAATATTCAAAAAAGAAAGATAGGTTTTAAATTTACATAAAAATCTCAAAGAATATTAATAGTATAATGTACCTTCTCAGTAAACGTATTTTTAATAAATATTTTTTTCTCATCTCAGAATAAAAGTAATAACTTCTTTAATTATGCAATAATAATCATGAGATAATTTTTTTCTTTGTTAAAATATATATTCGAAAATACAAATTGATTCATACTTAGAATTAAAATTTGATACACTCATGTTTTAGTTTTAACGAGGCTTGATTTTACTTATTCCTCTAAAATGGTGTATGATTATCAAAATGTATGAAATTTATCTAATTTTTAAGAATATAGGGAAAATAATTTTAATTGACATGATATATCCAAGGTGAATGCCCATTTTTCATCCTTCATTTTGTTCTTTCCTTCTGTAGTTACCCATTAAAAGTCCATAAATATAAATTTCATAATTTTACGCTTCAGTGGCTTTAAGTTTTCCAGTGTCATGCTCGACCATGCATTAAAAAAAAATACTGAAATGATGCTCAAAAACCCCAATTAGTTCGCTTAGATCTATTATTTCAAACAGATAACACAAAGGAAGAAAAAAACAGCTGCTAAACGAAAGACGTTCACGGGCGAATGATTAGTATTACCAACAAAACAACACAAAAAGAAATCGTAAACACAAACAAAACACTACAAGTGTATTAGGAGGCAAAAGATAATGTAAAAGTTCTTTCTTTTTTGGGAAATATAGGTCAATGTTAGCAAAAAACTGTGCCACGGAATTCTGGTCCGTGTATTTTGAAGATTTCGAAAGAGAGAACTCCTCCAGACTTCAATGTTAACAAAAACGATATCGGCTAAAGATTTTCGCCCTGAATGTTTTGATGAGTGAGAGTTGAGTTGTAGTTGTTATTGAGAGGAAATAAATCATTAGGCACGGTTCTTTTTATCATTCAGGTTGAATAGTAGGTCAGATATGATTGAAGATGCGTGCTAATTTCATTCTGGGATAACTTTTTAAGGAAAGTGTTTCGTAATAATGTTTTGTAAACGTTGGCAGCACCGGGGAGGTGTCTTTTCGAGAAGGATTTCACCTTACGGTAGCAGTACTTGCTAATGTAAGCGGAAAAGGATGAATTTTGAGTTCTTGGAATTTTAAATTCTACTGAATTTATAATACGTCCTTGGAATTTCGTCTTTGAAAATAAAATCACAATGTCTTTAAATCTATAAATGTTATAAAATTATTCTTTTAAAGTTTCATTGGAACCAAGCTGCTTATGAATTTTTGTAACTTATAACTTATCGACGTATGAAAATTTTATTAGAATGACATGTCTGGTTTTTCTGGTTATAAATCACAAAGTTTTCACAGTGTAGGCTACTAAATTTTTGTGATATATTCGATAATTTTCTCTACACTTTGATTTGGCGAAATACAGATAGTAATCATTAGATTTATTTGTCCATTTTCTGCTCTACATTTCGCTGTATAAATTTCACATTCTCATGACTCATTCATGACTCATTAAACTCAAATGATTCAGTTGTATTGTTACGAGTAGTATTGTTACTATTGTAACGAGCGTTATAAACCCGAGCGTAACAATGCTTGGCTTTTTAAAACGCATCATTCAAGTTCACTTTCCAGCAAAACGCGCCCAAGAAGTTATCACTTCAAAAGAAATAGGATTCTATTCCCTAAGTTTTAATGAAAGGAATATATTATGTTTTAGTATATTTTAAATACCGTAAATTTCTAGCCGTTAAATATGTCAAATAAATATTTACAAAATTAACTACTTGAAATTTGATGTCTAAAATACAGAAAGTTTGAAACATTATTTCAAACTAAAAGAAAATATATAAATAGACTAAACATTATTTATTAATTTATTTTTAAAATCATTTTAGATACATTAAATTTTAACGTGCATGCGAATGATTCATAAATTATTTTCCAAATTATTACATAAATAAATTTCACGAAACCCCCTTTTTTGTCAGGTTATATTGTAAGGGCGCCCCTCCTCGGGTGCCCTTCTCCTTGATTATCAGCATGAGCTAGATTTGTAGGAATAACGGAAGAACTAGAAGCTGCCATGATCTTAACTTGACTTCTATTAAGATCTTAAAACTTAATCATCTAACAGATTAGATAATAATAATATATGTGAGAGAATCTGCGGTGGCTAAACACACACACACACGATATATATATATATATATATATATATATATATATATATATATATATATATATATATATATATATATATATACTAGCTGGTATACCCGTTCTTCGCACGGGTAACCTGAAAAATGAAACACAGATTGAAGGAAAAATAAGTTTTTAATGAGAATTTTATGTGAATTGCAAATTAAACAAAAAAAGCTTTTTGCATACCTCAGCTAAACAAAAAAAGAAAGAAAAACACATTTGTTAAATTTTAAGTATGTAGATCTAATAGCTGATAAAAAGGATTTTTTTTTATTTATAATTCCTCGTAACACTATTGAGGGTCGATTTTTCAAAATACCTCCCTAAGCTGATCTCTGCTCACCAAAAGTAACACATTGTTAAAAGTTTTGCGTAATGAACGCTTAAAGTAGTGTAAATAATTTATATCTGAAAGTGTGATACATTAATATTACTTTCTGTTGTATTTATTTTATTTTAAAATTGTAATATTCGCAAGCAACGCCGTTTCTTAAATTATAATGGCGATTCAATGAAAAACATAGCGAAATGTTAACGATAGAGTCAAGTTGGCAAATACCTAGCTACTTTCGGGGAGAAATGCACTTCAATACTTTATCCAACGCATTATGATTTACTGCAGTTTTTTTCATACAATATTCTTTTTTTTTGGATCACTACATTTACAAATTAAGGGATATACATAAACAAAATACTCCACTTTGGAAAATTTAATCCGTTAGAGCTAATAAATTAAAGATATTCCACTGTAAAATTAATTATATACACCGTTCACTTAAAATATGTAGTAAAATCATTTTCCAAGGTCTTCACTAACATACAAAAACATAAGACACTTAAGTTTTGACAAACTATTTATTCCGCTAAAATACTCATCATGGAACCCGTGCTGCCATATATCTTGGAAGAGTGGATTTCAAAGAATATTCCTGCTAAGTATTGGTAGAATATTCCTTCTAAGTTGGTGTGGTGTGGTAGTTAGGAGAAGAGGGTGCCAGCTCAGGTGCCATCCACGTCACTTGAACATGGTTCAAAATTACGTGATCCGTTGCCAAAAGCCCTCGTGTAGCTGAACAGTGCGACATTAATATTCACTAACACACACACTCCAAAAAATACAGTACAGTAGTTATTGCGTTTTTAAGTATAAAAATAATTATATCTGCCTATTCAATTAAAATTATAGCGTTATAATTAACTACTAATCACAAAAAAATTTTGAAAATTTGTCCAAATGATGCAGTGTGAAAGAGAAAGTTTATTTACTTTAAGTATCCGAACAGATAAAAGCATTTATTTGGAAAAAAGATCAATTTCTTACTACCAAATGTGCATAATAAAATCATAAAAAAAACATTAAAATAAAGAGATATTTATAACAACCTCTCCCTACAAAACTTAATTTTATTCTGAAATTAAAAAAATGGCATTATTCTGATCACAGGAATTAATTAGAAGCGAGCGCCTTGCGTAGACAAAACAAAAAGAGTTTTTCCCAAACAAAAGATAGATATATGCTGTGGTGGGCCTTTTTGCAGCGCACGCCAGAATTGAAGTAGTGACAGAATTTTTTTCCTACTTACTTGACAAATATTGTTATATTTTGGACACTTCATACAATATCTTTCTAAATTATAGTCTATGCTATAAATTATAGCCTATGTGCTATTCTGATGTATAAGCTATATTACTGTAAAGTTTCATTAAAATCCATTCAGTTGTTTTTGAGTGAAAGACCCACAAAGATACTCACAAACTTTCGCATTTATAATATATATTAGATTATATATATATATATATATATATATATATATATATATATATATATATATATATATATATATATATATATATATATATATATATATAAGAAATATGTATTATATATCAAAAACAAGAAATAATAGATAAAGAACATAACAAGAAATTGCGTAATAAAAATATAAAAGCTGAACATGAAGAACAAAATTATAGAGAAATAAAAAAAAACTACAAAAAAGAAGAACCTAGCGAGTCAGAAAGCAATTTCGGACTTAGGACCGAATAAGTGGGGTTAAACTAGTTTGAAGGCGCCAACCTTCCCCTTTGCAACTCGGTAGGAAAACCAAATAAAATAAAATAAACAAAACTTCAGAGTATGGATAACTCAGAGAGCATGATAAAACCACTCACTACTATTATGTAACAAACTCTCCCAAACTCTTAATGAAGAAAATCACAAAATAATTACGTAAGAAAAGTAGAAAAATGCTAAAAACAATTACATAAGAAAAGTATCTTTCAAAAATAATTTAACAAAATTTCTTTTACTCACAAAGCTTTTACGAAGAGAATCAAGCGTCTTGCCATTAATGAAAATCAATTATTCACCAAGTTAAAAATTCGAAAATACATACACATCTTTTGAGCTGACTTTTAAACCAGCCAGCAAAGACAGGTATAAAAATGACGACAATCAAATATGGTAAAATTTGAATTGGTTGATTGTCAAAAATGTAAATTTGCTAGGCTCTAATTTGGTTGGTTGTCAACAATGTGTAAGATGTTCAAGATGTGTGTGGAAAAAATGTAAACTGTGATATGAGTGTTATGATATAATCTTCACAGCAAGACCACTAACATGCTGACTTTGAAATCCTATTGTTGTGTGGTGGTTTTGGAATTCGAAGTAGCAAGACGGTTAATGTATTTGTGATGAATATAAGTTCTTAAGAAATTAAAAAGGTATTCATGATCTAAACAACATTGAAATTTTTTTTTATATTATTGTATTTATCTATTTTGTGGGTAGTTAAATTATCATTTCTAAATAAAAAATTCAAAATGATATTTCTGTAAATTGATATATGTAAATTACTATTCCATACGGGAATTTTAATTATATGGAACTTAAACGAATCTCTTTTGTCAAAAATGTTACTGACTACATTATTGTTAATAAGATGCAAGTCTAAATCCAAGAATTCCACCATATTAGAGTTGAAGTTAGTTTTAAGGAGCTTGAGATAATCAGGGTAGAACGTAATATTTGGTTTGTATTCACTATTTCTACCAAAAATTATTATATAATCTATATAACGATAAATTAAGTAAGACTCATTTACAACATGATCTATTTCAAAAAAATGTAAATATAGGTTCGCTAAACAATTACTAGCTGGACCACCCTGAGGTAATCCTTTGATCTGTTTATAAAGATTATGATCAAAAAAAAAATGTAATGAAATTTTCTTTTAATACGAGGTTAAAAAGAATATCAAATTTTTCTTTTTTCATTGAAGTATATAATTCATATTTATCATAAATTAACTGTAGAACCTTAATCATACCGTCAATATCTATCTTTATATATATATATATATATATATATATATATATATATATATATATATGGAATCGGTGGTTGTGGAGTTGTCATCCAATTGAATCTCTCAACAAAACAAAGCACGCAGTCTTCGCGCGCAGGCGCAGCTGATCCAATGTGAAACAAAAACTTTGACCAATTGGAAAAAACGGAGAGAGAGACTGAGGTGCGCGAGCAGGCGTTCCCGTCGTCACATCATCGAAATCTAATTGTAGAATAGCTACCTTTTTTTAAATTAATTTTTGTTAAGTTTAAATAAATCTGAAGAAAGACAAATGTCTTCGACCCCCTTGCTGTCTCCCATATATATATATATATATATATATATATATATATATATATATATATATATATATATGTGGAATCCAATCGTCATCTAGTAAAGCACGCAGTTTTCGCGCGCAGGCGCAGCTAATCAAAACCAAAACTTGGACAATTGAGAAAAGAGCAGAAAAAGACTGAGGTGCGCGAGCAGGCGTTCCCGTCGTCACATCATGGAAACCTATCTGTTAGAATAGCTACCTTTTTAATTAATTTTAGTTAAGTTTAAAATAAATCTGAAGAAAGACAAATGTCTTGGACCCCTTGTTGTCTCCCACAAATTATGGGGGTTAGGCCGGGATCGATAAAGTTTCGATTTTGATCAAAGTGTGGAACGCGTGAACAAAAGCGTCCGTGGAGGAGACGCGCCGCCATTTTTTGGAAACTTGGCTCAACCTGTGTAGAGGTTGAATTTTTCGTTCGAACCCTGAATATTCCGCCTGTGTAGAGGCCGGAACTATTGCAAGAATTATTTTTCGTCTAACAATATAACCTGTGTAGAGGTTGAATTTTTCATTCAAACCCAGTGTGAATATTCCGCCTGTGTAGAGACCGGAACTATTGAACTATATTTCATCTAACGATATAACCTGCGAAGAGGTGAGATCTGTGGAATCAACGTTTTTCTTCAATTATTGGATACATCGTACCTGCGAGCAACAAGGGAGCTAGAAAAAAAAGGTAGGATCTTTCCATATTTTTTCTAAATTGTATAAAAACGCTCTTAAAGAGAATCTCATAAGAGTTGTTGAGGATCTAGACGGTACTGTGGAGAGTACGGACACCATAACTAAACTAAAGACTAAAATTGAGAAGAGTAGTACATTTGAGAGTGATGCAGATTTCGTTAAAACTTTAATTAAAAACTGTATAGATGAGAGGGTATCGCGAAACGAAAGAGAGGCAACTTAAGAAAAACAGAAAATTGAGCTTGCAAAACTTCAGTTAGCACAGTTAGAAAAAGAAGTCGAACTTCAAACAGCTAAAAATGAAGCATTAAGTTTAAATCCTGCAGCTAAAGTCGAAGAGAAACAGTTCGAAACAAACATAGAAAATATGATCAAAAGCATTAAAACTTTATCTCTTCCTGTTCCCACCAGATCTGAAAATTTTAATCTGTTCTTCCAATCATTAGAACGCGCATTTTTAACCAAGAAAATAAATGACGAATATAAATCTAAAATTTTAATAAATCTTCTGGGCGAAAGAGCTCATAATGTCTTATTGTATATTAAAAAGGAGGAATTAAATGACTATGAAAAACTAAAATCTGTAGTACTCAGAGAATTCCAAGTAACCCCTCGCGAGTGTTTAAACTCATTTAAAAATGCTGTAAAATCATCAGGCGAGACATACATCCAATTTGCTGCAAGATTGACGGCAAACTTCCAATATTATTGTTCGTTAAGAAAAGTTAATTCCTTTGAATCTCTATGTGATCTTATAATTTCTGATAAATTATTTGAAACTTTAAATAAGGAAACTGCAACTCATATTGGCATTCGAGAAGCAGAAGATTGGTTTAGGCCTATTGATTTAGCTAAAGAGTGTGATATTTATATTTCATCTAGAAGCGGATCACATAAAGAAATTCCTATTGCTTGTGGATATACCGAAGACCCCTTTAAAAATAGACCACGAAACTATAAACCAGAGATTAAAGATAGCTATCCCCAAAATCTCGAAAGACAAAATAAAAATTGTTATATATATATATATATATATATATATATATATATATATATATATATATATATATATATATATATATATATATATATATATATATATATATATGCGGTCATTCATCTCATTACGCAAGAGATTGTGAGAAGCGTTTTAAGCCTAAAGAATCTCACATCCATAATATAAAAAACGTGAACAGTTTGAAAGTCAAGAACGACAAACAAAAAAAGCGATGAGTTCGCACAGGTCCAATATGTAAACATTTTTGTAGAAAATCAGCCCGTAACAGCCTTGATTGATTCAGGTTGCCAGATCCCAGTTCTAAATTCCTCAGTAATTAGAGTGAACAAATCTTCCGAAGAGAGGATAACATTAAGCTCGTGTTTTAACGAAAGGCGTATGGTAGACGTGGCAGCCATAAATATTTCTCTTACTCAGCACTCTCCCAGTTTAAGTGTTCGAACGGCAATATCACCGACCTTGACCGAAGAATTTATTATACATCCCAGTGTATAAACTGAAATAAAGAAACTAAGCCACGCAAAGAGCGATGTTTTATTGAATGAAAGTGAATCCTCTTTAGGTGCTTATTCTGGTGCTTATTCTAATTCTATTTTTTATGTTGCAAATGTGATAGAAAACTCTAGTTATGATTTGTCACATGTTAAAAACTTTAATATTAGAAATGATTTGAGTTCTCTAATTAAGAATTATAAACCTAATAAAATTAAGAGTACTAAGTTAAAAATGTGTATTATAAGAGAAAATTTTTCTGATAACCTTTCACCTATGGAGACTAAACATAGTCGGTTTGCGATGCTCCGGAGACTCTTCAAGCCCTGGAAGTGGAAACGGAAGAAAAAGAGCGATCGTTTTGAACAGACGTCCAGAACTCTAGAGAGGAAAATATCGATGCGTTCAACCAAAGAAGAGCTTAACTCTCCGTCGGTAACGTACTCGTCGTCCTCTGTTTTAGAAGCCTACAACACCGTTGTGGTTACCAACTCTGGTTTTCTCCTACCGTACTATCGTCATCTCAGAATCATGCCATGCCTGTGAAACCTTCCGGATGTCGAAGAGGTGCCTTCACATGATGGAGAAACTGTCTAGTTCAGCAAAATTATGATATGTTAAATCTTTGTGTATTTGTTGTATAGTCCTAGTCTGTTCCGTCTTTTTTGTATGTTTCAGATTCTCTTCTGGTATCCATGAAAAGGAAAAGGAATAAGTACCGCTGCGGACAGCGTACAGTCAGGCTGGCCGTTGTGGAATCCAATCGTCATCTAGTAAAGCACGCAGTCTTCGCGCGCAGGCGCAGCTAATCAAAACCAAAACTTGGACAATTGAGAAAAGAGCAGAAAAAGACTGAGGTACGCGAGCAGGCGTTCCCGTCGTCACATCATGGAAACCTATCTGTTAGAATAGCTACCTTTTTAATTAATTTTAGTTAAGTTTAAAATAAATCTGAAGAAAGACAAATGTCTTGGACCCCTTGTTGTCTCCCACATGTATATATATATATATATATATATATATATATAAACCCGAAATAACGTAACCCGGTCCATTATCAATAACTAACTCGCCCAAACTCAATTCCAATACTATCACAGATCCTAATATTAAATAGTCACTTCAACCTTAATGTCGATCGACTGATCCAATCTTACTGGAAGTTGCGTATTTACTGGAGTGCAATGGTATGCACCTTGACCTAATGGCTCTATGTCAGGAATAACTTCTGTTAGCTGTCAGTTAATCTTTCTAAAACCTCTTCACGCTTGAATCATTGATTATCATAACATTCCTCAAATTGCGACCCCGCTTACTCTAACTTCTGATATTTAAAAGCTTCCTAATTTGCATCTTTCCTTCAAGCTTCACTTCTTGTATTTGGTTGAAAAAGAGTTGCCATTAATTCCGGCACCATAGAACCCAAAGGACATGTTAATGAAAAGACGCGTAAGCCCGTCACAATATATAACAGACCATCCAAAAATTTAGAAAATAACAATGATACGGAATGAAACACAGACAAAATCTGAACAATTAGTAACAAAGCGGAATGATTTATAACTTATTGTTACATTAAAAATATAAATAACAATGAACGAAAAAAAATTTAATGTAACGAAACTACTTAAAAGTAACGCATACACAAAAAAATGCTTGCCCCCAAAATTCAAAAAAGATTATTGTTACGAAAATGTATGGATATCATATTTACTACTTCGTGAAGACTTCATATTTAAGTTGACCACCTCAAGTACAGGAATTTTTGTAAGGCTGTTTTCGCCATATACACAAAAGCGTGAACGGAAAAAGAAAGAGCGGACAGAAAAAAATGCCTCAATTTTCATAAAAATTTATGACCTTTTAACTCATGCATTTGTTTATAATATAGTGTTTTTAAAATTTCTAAATATTTCATAAATAACTTGTTTTTCCTTTTAACATGTGAAGGGATAGCTCGTTTAGCATTATTAGTGCAGTGTCCGGGGCGTTAAATACATGAAAACCTTGGATTTCAGTTACAGTGAATGAAATTAAAAAATTCAAAATGGAATGTTTAGCTAATGATACATATAAAAAAGTTTACCTATTAAAAAATTGTGATCTTAATTTTTTTTTTCAAATTTGAATTTTTTTTATAATAGCAATAAAATAGTTATTAAATAAAAAAGACAATTATTAATAAAATATTTGCTTATTTAAGCAATGTACCTTTTTACATATATAACATATCTTTTTCGACTTCATTTATTTGAATAATAGGTGGTGTATTGGAACAATTATTTTCGCTGCACTGCTGTATAAGCCACTCTTTCGACAACCACAAGCAGCCGCACATCCCTTTTTGCAATTAACAAAGTAATACTTGCAATAGATGATCCGGAGTTGGCAATTGATTAATTGTTATTGGGATGAGCATGTTATTGAAATGCTTCCATCCCCAGTTATCAATATGTACGTCATTTCCTAGCCATATCTGGATTTGCAAGTACAATCTTTTTAGATTTTCAAATGCTGCATCAGTTGTAGGAGGTAACGATGATAAAAGAACACTTGTATTTTTTGCCGTTGCTTTTAAGAAAGAATTGTATCTCAATGTATTCAAATCCTTAGTTTTTGCCGAAGCTCCGTATAAACCCAAAATACATGTTACACCCGCTTGAAATATATTATTCGCTAGTCTTCGTTGACATTTTTGAATACTTCTGCTGATTTGTGAAGATCATGACATTTCTCACAATGTTTGGCAAACTTAATTTTGCCTTTATTGAAAAATGCAGACATAGTATCACAACCCGTGAAAGCATGTAAAAAAAGAATATGTTCTTTACATTTTGGGAGCGTTTCTTTTAAACTTCTCGAAGAAAATATTTTTTGTTGAACTTTGCCTTTTTGATGGCCCCAAAAAATATATTTCTCGATCCTCATTCACTAATGCCGTTCATATAATCAAGACGTCAATATATATGTGTGTGTGTGTGTCTTCTGAAACTATAACAACGTTGCTGGTTTCGTTCGTTGCATCATTCGCTTGAAGCAGTCCTCAACGTGGTTACTCCTCTACTTATTTTTATAATATCACCCAAATCTGAATTGTTTTCAGAAGATGAACCCAATTTTTCACATATTATGCAGCTATGTTCATCAGTCATGCTACTGGTCGTTGGTTTATCCATTGTTCAAAAACTGTAATAAAAAATAATTAAATACTTAATTAATTTATTTATTGCATTTTATTCATTTTTATTTTTTCACTTGAATTGACCTTTAATCATCAGTTCAACTATTATTTAATTGATCTTCTAATAATTAACTCTGCATATTTTCAATCTACTTACTTTAACGAAGAAATCAAAATTCTTATGTAGAAGTTTGATAGGAAGAAATCGTTTTCAATATAACTTCCGTCAGAAATATACAAAAATGTTCGTAAAATTACCAAATTTCCACTTTTAAATATACACAACGTGCACAAGACACGTGTCATTTATAACTAAATTAGCCGGAAAAATTCCGTTCAGGTGAATCTTGCAGCTGCCGTTGCCGTTCTCCCCTCCACGTTTTACTACGTTGTCAAGGTCCCTACATCCCTTCACACACTCAGGTATGTTTGAAAGATGTTCATTTATGTAATCTATATCTACTTAGGTGAAATCAAACGTATACATGAAAAAATATTATTTGAAGTAGAATTATATATAAAAAATTTTGAGTAAACTTTAAAAAACAAAATCCTACATCAACCATATAAATTCATTCACTGTAACGAAAGTCCGGGGCCAAAACCCCCGGGCGCTGCACTATATGGTATAAGACAGGGATGGCGAACCTTTTTGAGACGTGGGTCAAATTTCATTCATATTTTTTTAGTACTAGCGCGTGGGTCACTAATGCCCATTTGTACCAGAGTTAAGTTTAAAAATTTTTAACTGAGTATTTTTAAAACTAAACATCTTCAAAATTCAATTGGCTTAACGGGTAAAAAAGGGGCCAATGGAAGTCTCTTTATACAAACAACTGAACAGAACCTTACAAAAGTGCATTTTATCCGAAGAAAGTGCTTTAAATATAGTTGTTTGCTTTGGTTTTCGATTTTTTTTCAACGAACGAAGAGAGAGTATGAGTAAAACTGTACACGTTATTTGATATTTTGTAAGTACTCTTTTGCTTTATTTCAAATCCTACATATTTTCATCTACAATCGTTGTCATTTGCGTAACTTTGGAACTGTAATGATCAAATTGAAGGTTATAGACAGCATTTAAATTGCTTTTGTGTAAAGGCAGCGCTTGAAAAAAGTCAAATAGAATATAAATAATCTACACTAATTAGAAAATCTAAATAAACCCGTGTAAGTAAATAAGTGGTTTCCCAGTAATCGTGGGTCAGTGCCAGTGTCGCCATCACTTGTATAGGAGAAAAAAAATGCGGAACACATTTTATAAAAGAAAAAATGTGCCAACTTAGATCAAAATGAATAGTATGATGAAATATAAGAGATTCTCTCTACAGGCTAGTGAGGCCAGAATATAATATTGAAGATTGAGTACTTTTTACCTGAAAAAAATATTCTAAATTTGGGTCCTATTCTTTAACATCAACCGAAAACAGCCTTAAAAAGTATCAATTCTTATAATGCTTGTAGGTTCATTTCGCGCTAGTGACGTAACGGAGAACACTTGGGCCCCCCCTGCAAAGTCAGGTTTTGAGCCCCCAAGTTGGATTTTACAAAGGGCGATAGTCAGGCTGTGGGCCCTCTAGAGCCCTGGGCCCGTTACGTCACTGTGTACGTTACGCCACTGTTTCGTGCAATGCCTGTTCTATAGCTTTCTCCAATTCTTTTTAAGATAAGTGTGGTCTTCCATTTTCTAAAACATTCCTTGTGAGGATGTGCCTTACGTCACCAATAGGGTTTCGATTCTGACTAGGAGCTGGCTAGTGGAGAAATATCTCGAGTCAAGAAGATTTTCCGAAATTCGAGGTGCATATAAGAGCATCGACCTATCGCTGTACTAAAACTAAATTTTCTAAAAGTTCACCAAAAGGCAATAAATGATTTGCTAGAGTCTGTGTATAAGTGTGTAGAGCAGAGCTTCTCAAACTTTCGATATACGCGACCCACTATTCAATCATCCTTTTCATCGCCTCCATACAACGACAATGCATTGAATTCAATACTTTGACACTAATGCTACAATAACCTCTTAAGGGCCTCCGACGTATATAAACGTCTCGCTCAGCCAAAACATTAATTATCTGGACGTATATACACTGGTGTGCAAAAATTAAGGACGAAGTCGAAACATTAGCATATCAGCTGAACGAAGAGGCAGAGCGGACAGAAAGACCAATCAGGAGATTAAGTAAGGTGATGTACGGTAGCACATGCGCAAATATGCAGGTAGACGTAATGGGGGAGTGTCTGAGTAGTATAAAGCATGTTGTCGGGGTAACATCAGTATTTCTGGCAAAGAGATTGCACGCCGTATAGCAGTTAAAATCACACCGAGTTGCTGCCTCAGCGAGAAATGGCGAATAATCAATCTGTTAGATGACATCTGGATGCTTTTACCCGAGGTCGAATCATTGGGAAGCTGGAGGAAGGCCGCAGTGTGACAAGTGTGGCTGCAGAGTTCGGAATTGCTCACAGCATCGTTTCACGACTTTGGAGACAATTTCAAACTACAGGAACAGCTATCCGGGGGTTCAGTAGTGGTCGTCCACGAGGAACCACACCCGCAGATGACCGGTACATTGTCTTACAGGCCAGAAGAAACAGGCGGCAGACAGCGGGAGAAATCGCTAGACACACGACACAGGCGACTGGACGACCGATATCGCGTTTTACCGTGGCCAGAAGACTGCACGGTGGTGGTCTGTTTGCACAACGCCCTGTACGGTGTGTACCTTTAACGCCTGCCCATCGGAGAAGGCGTTCTCTGTGGTGCCGGGAACACCGGAATTGGAGAGACAATGAATGGGGACGAGTACTCTTTACAGATGAGAGCAGATTCAGTTTGAGTAGCGATTCTCATCGCATATTTATCTGGAGAGAGCGGGGAAGCCGCAATCCTCCCTCGAACATCATTGAAAGGGACAGGTATGGAGGTCGCGGTGTTCGGGACCCGTTATTGTAACGAGATTCTTCTTCCATATGTGCGTCTTTTTAGAGGCGCTATACGTCTGCAGTTCCTTTTCATGGACGACAATGCACCATGTCATCGCACAGTAGCTGCCGAACAGCTCTTAGAGAGTGAGGATATTGAACCTATGGATTGGCCGGCACGATCTCCGGATCTCAATCCCATCGAGTATGTATGCGATTTTCTAGGCAGACGCTTGGCAGCTCGTACCTTACCACCAGTAACGATTCGGGAGCTTCGACTGGCGCTGCAAGACGAATGGGCAGCAATGCCTCAACAACTCATTGACACCCTCATTCTCAGCATGAGCAGACGCTGTGAAACCTGTCTAGCAGTCAGGGGAGATCATATCCCCTACTAAAGACCGGATGTTTCTTGCAGGACACCCATCACAGGGATGTTTCGGCCTTCAGTCGCATTGCACTCCATGCTACTTTTTCAATAAAGCTTCTTTTTATCCCTCTGATTTCTCTTTTAGTAAGTGTTGCTTACATATTACACATGTCCTTACGTATTGGGGATCTTACGGTATTAAATGTGTTGATTTGGAAAGCTTTTGTACAAAGTTATATTGAAAAAACCGTCTCGTCCTTAATTTTTGCACACCAGTGTATACGTCTTTCCGAAGTACGATCTTTTCTGTGCTATCCATAAAATTACTCGGAAGGCTTTGGAATGCAAAAAAGGACCTTGACAGTGTTTGCGAAGGATTTGCTTATTTATTTCTTTTCTCCTCCCCCTCAAAGAAACATCAAAATGCGCTTGTCTACGAAGAAAACGGTGGCATTGAGGAGCGAATCGCGTAACTTTTAAGCAGCAGTTAAGGAATATTATAACCCATACAAATTATCAAGATAATTGTTAATACAAGCCCATGGGGTCACTGATAGTTATCAAATTTGTTCTTAACTTAGTGTTGTTAAGGTATCCGACTACGTTCGGAACAGTGATTTTCAAAAGCGCATAAATGGATAACTTTCATGATATTTAGTGTCACTTAGATTATACTGTATGCATAAAATTGTTTTAAGGACATTTTGACAAAACAAATTTATTTAAATACAATATTTTGGCAAAAAATTAACTTAGAATAATCTTGTTTTCAAATGTTCTCCTTTTGTGAAAAATGCTTCTATTAGAATAATATTTTGCCTGTATATAGCTCAGACCTCAGTTCAGAGACTCAACTAGAATTTTTGAAATATATAACTTAGAAGTGGGTTTATTCATATTTTACGACAACAGAGGGGAGCAATTTTAAGAAAAAAAAAGCGTGAATAATTATTTCAATTGGTGGTAACTCTAAAATATTGTGAATTTTTATTGCTTCAGTATTAGCCAGGGATTGTCAAACGTAAATTTTTCGCAAGAAAAATCCGTATAAAAATACTATTCTAATATGCTATTTATTTTCCTCATAATCAACCAGTTATTATATTTCATAAGCGTGCTTGTGTGCATTTTCTCTGTATCTACCTCGATGAATTAAACAAAATATTAACCAATATGAATGTGATAATTTAGTTTTAAATAAACAAATACATTTCATGTCAAAAGATTAAACTTAAATAATCATTACTATATAAATGCACGTACCTTTTCTTAAAAAAAAAAAAGAAAAGAAAAGAAAGCGTTTTTCAGAAACTCGTTGAGAATTCAAAAGTATGAACTATGCCCCAAAGGATTGGAACCGTTACTTCATAAGAACAAAGCAGATGTTATCACTCGGGCGAATAGATCTCACTCAATTCGCCTTGTAAAACATTTAATGTTTGTTTGTCACGGCACTGTTACAAATGTAACAATACTGATGACAATAGGCATAAAGGAAGCCTTAGCCATTAATGATAATTCATTTCTGGTAATTTCCTGGCATACATAGCTCTTCGCGAAGTTTTTGATCAAAGATATCATTAGTTGCTCGTGCTAATATTTGAACAAGTGATATCTTCCTTTGTTTCATTCGAGTCATACAGAATACATCCACCTTATATATATATGTAACAGGAAAACGATGAAATTAGGGCTTTCATCAAATCCGTAAGGGAGATGATCAATTCACGAAATATGTTAAAATAACGTCTCTTTGAGATCATTTCCCTGATGTAAGTAAATGATTTGATCAAATCCCGAACTGGTTCAGTGAAATGATGAAATGAACAAGTCAACATTTGTAAACGAAACGAAAATTAGATGGCTCGGGTGCCAGTGAAATAAATTGCTTATACCCAGAATCAAGGAAAAAGGGTGGATAGAAATACAATATCAGAAAACACTTCCCCAGCAGGGGGAGGCCAGTGGAGGAAGGGGCCAAACGAGAACGAAACCGGAGTGACGTCACGAGGGCGAGAGTGGAAGAGCGCAGGAAGGGGGCGAAAAGCCCAAAAACGCGTTGGAGGAGCAATCAACATTTGTAGAGCCCTGTTTTCGCTTGTTACACTCCTTTTTAGCCTCCCTTCCTCCTCGTCCGTGTCTGGCAGCACCAGGCTTCTGACGTGACGCACCAAAACAAAATGACCTAAATATCATTTTTTAGTTTTATTTAGTTATATTCTTTGCATTATTATCTTTCGATTGAAAAATCACTTTTGTATGCCTGAAAATTAGAAACTGGAAAAAATTTCAGTTGAAAAATGTAAATAAATAAATTATATATATATAGTGAATTCTTTCACGCCCCTTTATAGATAAAAAAAAAAGCTTTTTAAAAATAAAAAGTTATTTTAAAAAAAGGGAAATAATAACTAAAAAATAAGTTGTTCCAAATAAAGCAGGATATTTCTGAAGTACTATATTAAAGTATAATTTATTAAAAAAAAAAATGTTTGAAATTTTTTCTACTACAAATATTCTTTTTTTTTTAAAAAAATACCAGCTTTATTATCTAATTATTTTGTTAATTAATTTTGAATAAATAATTTGTAATCCAAAGATTATTGTTGTATTAATTACTCTACTTTTAACAATGCACCCTATTTGCTAAATAAACACTTTTAAAGTCTTGACAATATTATTTCATCATTTTACTGAAACAGGTTAGGGATTTGATCAAATCACTTACTTTCCTTAGAAAAATCACCTTACAGAGTTCTTATTTTAACATCTTCTGTGAACTGACCATTTCCCTTAGGAATTTGGATAGGGTCTTTAATCATTTCCCTGCGACATATATATATTATTACAGTATCAAACAGTGACGTCGGCCTCAAGCAGAACCCTCGATCCCTGTGCAAAAGTAGGTCCCACCTGCGACACTTTTTAGTAGACAAAAAGCATACGTAGTCAAATACTTCTACAAACGGTAACCTGCAATGAATAAATGTGCGTGATTCACAATTTCACAAACCGATTCTACTACCGATTGTCTCTGTAATGTATTACAGAGACAGTCTCTCTCTATTGCTTTTTCCACTACTTCTAAACACAGTACGTCGTGCCAAAAAAAAATCTATCTACTTTAAATACAACAAAACCAAGAGCTGTCTGCACATCTAAAAGCAAAACCCAAGAAATTATCTCTTCTCGGTACAACAAAACCAAGCCCTGTGAGTCGGACTAAAACAAAGGAACTCTCCTTCCCTTACACAAAATTTAGTCCAGCGCTTTCGTGCTCCAAAACCCAGGGGCTATATTTTTATGTCCGTTTTTGTTTCTGTTTGTATTTCTTCTTCGCACAAAAATAGCAACCACCCCAAGCGAGGAGTATGGCGCCAACAGCACTCAAAAATCTACCGCCAACAGTAGCCAGACTCTACAGCCGCCTCGTGTAAATGGTGTATGATGGCAGGACTAGGCTTAGACAGAACGGCGGACATAATAATGCAGTTTTGTTATTGTTGTCAGTCGGAATTCAGTTCGAAATTTTCAGTTTTTCAGAGAATCTGTTCAGAAATAACATTTGATGATTAAACTTAATCAGATCATGATTTCATTGTGGCTGAGTCGAAGCCCCCTACCGAGACCAAGACCCCGAGCTCACAAGTCCAGATCTCGAAGGTAGTATCATTAATGTCGGTCTATAGCTACGCAAGGGATATTGACGATGAACCTTGTAACTTACAATCTGTATCAGATACGAAGTACATGAGTGAATTCTTACTCCTCGGAAATGATAAGGCAATCTTGAAGAGTTGTCATAATTATGTGCTTTACAGGGTATTTTGAATAAATTATGGGTGATGGATCATTGTTCCAAAACACATTAAAGGGAGGAGGATATTTGAGCTGAGAGATAATTCATTTTCCAAGCTACTACATCACGTGATTTAATGTTTTTTAAGGTTCGTGTCCTTATTTCCATTATTTCGTTCAATGATCTTTTGTGGCTGTAACGCTCAAACTTCTGAATTTTTAGCCATTTATCAACGATTCAATCTCCAAGCTATTTAGATCCTGTCAACAAGAAATTCTTTTTTTCGCTTCTAAATTTTTATTTTTCAAAATTTTGCGATTTTTTAACGCAATATTTTGATATCTTCTATTAGAAAATCTGTGATACAAATACAAAACATGTCTGAACTTTCCTGAAAAATTACACAATGCTTTTCACAAATGTTCTAAAAATACCAAAAGTTGCGTAAAAACTGTTTTCTTTTTTCTACTGATTGTAAGAAGTAAGATAAAAAGAGAACAACAAAATTCCAACATTCTGAGTGTGTGATAAAAATGTTATACTGCAATAGTTTATTTAAGATATCATTCTACTACTGTCTGTAATTTTTTGAGCTTTTTGGTTTCAAATTGGAAATTATGCATGTAATTTTTTTGACAGTGAATTTTTCATAAATAACACCTTCTCTTTAAACAGCACATCACTAAAAATTATAAGTCAATTCTGCTGAATGAAAATTACTTAATTTCTACAAATATAAGTTCAAATATGAATTACGTTTTTTTTTTACATTTAATAAGTCTCATTTTTAGAAAATTTCAAGAAAAATTTCGTCTTAAAAATTAATTTCTCGTAGTGTTTATAACGTTGTAGCAAATTGCTGTACGTGTACAATAAGGTGGATAAAATTTTTTTTCAGAATTTCGAAACCTACCCAAGCGGAAAAGATGTTCTCTGAGATATAGGTGAAAGTGAAAGTGAAAGCAAAATAAAAAAAAACTATAGTCGAACCTCCGTGTAACAAACCATTATTTTGCAAAATTTTTTTCTATATAGCGAGCTTTTTCCTGGAATCATTTCACGATTTTCTTCGAAAAATAACCTCCCAATTTTTGTTGTAGAAAAATAGGCACTTTAGTTCTTTTTAATATTTATAACAACGAGAGAACACCTTCTAAATAGTTTCAAGAAAACACACATTAAGTACATTTAACAGCTTCTTTAGTACTAAATTTTAAAAAACCTTTTGCCGAAATGACAGTGCACGATAAAGCGGATTGATTGAATATTAACGTCGCACTCTTCAGCTACACGAGGGCTTTTGGCGACGGACCACGTAATTTTGAACCATGGTCAAGTGACGTGGACGACACCTGAGCTGGCACCCCCTCTCCTAACTACCTCACCACACCAACGGGAGGACGTTTCAGCTCTCGACAGATTTAATGTGCATCGCTGCCCTACACGGCGGGTCTTTAGTGGTACTGGGCTCGAACTCATGACATACCTGCCATGGTCCGATACCCTAACCACTGGGCTACCGCAGCCCGGACGATAAAGCGGAAGAAGGAAAAATGTTTGGATGTGACTGGTTCGATGGTGCGTGGAGAGAGATCTGTGGTTATGAAATGTTGCACTGTACATTGCACTATTCACTATATATACTCAGTACTCATTTATCAATAATCATTGCTTTTGGTTATTTATATTGTAGAAAAATAATTTTATTTTTTGAGTAAAATCATCTAACCATAGTTAAGAATTTTCCATTTTATCGAAAATTCAACCCCTATGTGGCAATATTAAATTTTATTATTTTAAATTATTTTTCTCCTTGTCTCCATATTATAGAACAGTGGTCCCAAACCCCGGGCCACCGACTGATACCGGTCCGTGGATCAAGTGATACCGGGCCGCCCAAGTACATAAAATTATTCCAATTTTCTTTACTGTAATGAATTTTTCTAGGGTTTGCGCCACTTTCCTCGAAAATCACTTTATATTCCATGTTAAATCACTTTATACTAACTTTTTGATGTAACTGTATTTTATTCTGAAGGCATATTTAACTGCAATTCAATTCCTTCCTTCCTCAGTGGGACGACAGCCCAAGGTGGGCCTTGGCCTTCTTAAGAAGCCTTTTCCATGCCAGCCTTCTTACCAGTGTTATCCAATTCCTAGTTTTTAAAAATAGGAGATATTTTTTTAGGCCATCAATCCATCGAAGATTTGGTCTGCCCTTTCTTCGTGTGCCAATTGATTGAGCATTGAAGACTTTTTTACTGGTGTGGTCTTAGTTCATTCTGATAACGTGACCTGGCCATTTAATTCGTTGTATTTTGATGAAGTTAACAATGTCAGATTCTTTAATGATTGATAGAGCTCTAAATTTGATCTTTGCCATGTTCCATTTTCCTGAATTTCTCCAAAAATGAATCTTAAAATCTTCCTGTCGTACATACTTATCATGTTCTCATCTGTTCGAGACATGGATCAAGCTTCACATGCATAAGTTAAAACTGATCTTAAAACACTTTTATACAATAAAACATTTGTTTTTTTATTCTATTTGGTTTCATATATTTTCGTATTCCATTTAGACATCTATTAGCCATAGTAATTCTCTTTTGGATTTCAATAGTACAATCGTTTCTATTGTTAATTTCTGAACCTAAATAAGTGAAAAGCTGTCATCAACTTCAAAACTATACTCTTCAATTTTAAAATGGAAATTGTTTAAACATGATTTAGGGTCGGCATGTACTTGATCTTACAGAATTAAATTAAATCTATAAAATCAAAACTATCCGAAATATAAGCAGTCCAAGTCTCCTTCTCTCCTCCTTACCGGGCCGCGGTAAAATTATCAAATGTTGACCGGTCCGTGGCGAGAAAAGTTTGAGCAGCACTGCCATAGAAGATCTCTTCCGCATAGAAAGGTTCATTAATAAGACTTTTTTCTCCATAGAACTGTGATCCTTCCCCTAATGTACAGTAATGTCCACGAAAAAAGCATGTTCCATATTAAAACTCAGCATAATTTTCTGATATGCATATTTACAATTGTGATATCCTGTAGTGACAGCATTTCTTGTCACACTAAATCTGGATTCACATTGAAAATGTATGAATTTAGGTATCCGACTATGTTCGGAACCGTGATTTTGCAAAAGCGTATAAATGGATAATATTTATGATAGTTAGTGTCACTTAGATTAGAAAATGTATATAAAATTGTTTTAAGAATAGAATTATACAATAAAAATAATTTAAGTACAATATTTTGACAAAAAATGAACATAGAATGACCCATTTTCATAATATTCTCCTTTTGGAAAAAATGCTTCTATTGTAATAATATTTTGTCTGTATATAGTTAAGACCTCTGTACAGAGGCTCAACTAGAATTTTTGAAATATATAACTTAGAAGTGGTTTTATCAACAGTGGTTTACGTCAACAGAGGGGAGAAATTTTCAGAAAAAAACGCCAATAATTATTTTAATAGGTTGTAACTCTGAAAATAATGTGAATTTTTTCAAAAATCATAGTTGAGCCTCTGTACAGAGGTCTGAGCTACATACAGGCAAAATATTATTATAATAGAAGCATTTTTCACGAAAGGAGAACATTTTGAGAGAAAACGTTATTCTAAGTTCATTTTTTCCTGAAATACTGTATTTAAATAATTTTTTTTGTCAAAATGTCCTTAAAAGAATTTTATACATGTATTCAAATCTAAGTGACTCTAAATATCATGAAAACTATCCGTTTATGAGCTTTTTTAAAATCACGGTTCCGAACGTCGTCGGATACCTTAAACTCATCTAGCTACGTTGAGATAAGATAAATAGTTTTCGATTATGCGTTGAGTTGATTTAACCGCACAAATCTATTTTCCTTTTTCCCCTTAAAAACAAAGTAATTATCGACTTACTACCACAGCCACCAACAAAACAGCCGAAAGTCAAACTTATCGCCATCTGATATCAATCGATTACCTGTGTTATTTTATATAAAGTATTTTCTGTCTATTACACAGCAAAAACAATTCAATGACTCTTTTACTATTTTTACGGTAAAGGTAATATGCATCCTCAGCGTTTTACTCTTTATCTTCATTCGCTATTCCGCATCGTTGCAGGTTTGTTTTTTAATGGTGGACAGCCATGAAGCAATTTCTATCACGTATTTGGAGGTATATCTGCCTATTTTTTTTTCTTTTCTTTGCTGCAACCGTTGATGCAAAACGTGTCCCTTAAGTATAGGTTTCAATTTCGAAGAAAGGAAAAAAGTAAATCCCTCCCCATATCCTGACGAATGTGGGGGAGGTTTCAGCGTGTTGAAATGTTTATCAATCAAACATTTTTTAAATAAAAAACGGTCTGTTCGTCAGGATTCCCTCCTCCCCGTACCTTGGGGAATCGAACTCATCAGCAAGGTCTTAGGGTGATGCATATGGGTCCCAGAGTAAGACCAGTTTTTAAGTTATGATCTAAAAGGGTTATTTTACACGGGGTTCGCCTTATTTGTAAAACATTGCATTTATTTAGGAAACAGGGACAGTTAACGAGATGTCAGCGAGGGAAAAAATATCATGGATAAGAATAATGCAATAATTATAAATAGGGCACAATCAGTACTAGTAAGTTGCTTTCCAATTAAGCAATTTTTAAATTAAACAGTTTATAGAATTAAATAAAATTCACTGTTGTATTGAAATGTTTATTTATTTTTCATACGGGAATAAGCAATGAATTATTCCTGCTAGCTAATGGTTTCAATTTGAAACTTACTATTTTTATTGTGTTAATTAAACTATTAAAGAAAATTTTTTATTAATACGCATTTTAGCAATAGCTTATTATTATTGGGGTTGTTTAATGCATATAAACTGAAGGTAATAACAATCAACCACAATCCTAGTGTTCTGTTTCTGTTGTACCACAAGGAAAATTAAAATTGTAATTAGTACAATTTAAATTCTGTTAAAAAACAGAACAGGAAGAATCTGTAGTTAATAAATATACATACTAGGGGGCGGGAGCCGAAGGCTTATATTGGCGCAAAATTTTTTCATGTTGAAATGCTAACGAAAAAGTTTTCTCGTGACACTTTTTTGCAATGTGTTTATGATTACATGCATTTAAAAATATGTTTCATATAATTTTATTGCTACGTATTTTAATTTAATATTACCTCATATTTATTTCGCCTCAAACAGTGAAAGTTCGAATTAGTTGAACAAGTTAAATACATTCTAATACAAACTTTTTTTTTAATTATTATTTATTCCTTTGACCATTTCGTTTTAAGTTGAAGAATGAGCACCACTTCTTAAGTGAACTTCCTTCTCAGAGTCTTTTTCTCTGATTAATTATTGAAATCATTCAACAGAACAGCGCGTGTGTGTATATTATACATACATATATACACACAAGTTGTTCTGTTGAATGATTTATTATATATATACATATGTAATAAATTATATACTTATATAATTTATAAGTTTTTTATGGCAGTTTAAACATACTAATAATAGCTATTATCCTAAGTAGCAATAATGCACAATATCCTAAATAAAAATATTACACAAATTCTCTTGATGTAAATATGAAACACTAAGTAATATCTTATAATAAAAATACAGCATTGTGAAACTGCTGTTTGTCTTTATGTCAAATATCATTACTATTATTGTAATTTATTTCGTGCATTTCTAAGAAAAAGATGCTACATGTGAAAAGAAAGATTAAAGAAAATTTAATTAATTTTGCTATTCCAAACTAACGGGCCTATTGAAACTTTTACACGGATACCTGGCAAAGTGTCCTTACTCTAATCCAGTTGGGATGTCCCTTCTATTGGGGACATTCTCTCTTAACTATTAACGCGACCAATGTCAGAGGGAAGGAAGGAAGAACTACTAAAATCTGCCATACAAAAATCAACTTATTAGGATATTAGTTGATTTATATATAGTATAATATATACAACAACAATACTAGTCTAAGAGGATATTAATCACGAGTGAGTAGACGCTAAACGAATTACTGATAAATAGCGCACTTAACAACTGAATCTATATTTATATGTTAATTCCTAACTTAATGGTATCCGCACGATCCATATAGCTTTGATGAATTAGCTTACCGCTATTTCCTGAGTAAACAACTACGGTCCTTAAAATGTCAAATCCACCTTTAATCAGGCTGGCTCTGGCTCAGGCAATGGTCCGTTGATCTCGGGCCCACTTTTGACTTATCTACTATTAGGCCAATTCCCAGAATTAAGACTTCTCTTCTAGACTTTTAGCTCACTTCACTTAGCTTGCACTTCTAGCACTACTTCTCCACTTAGTGACCCTATTAGCGAGAGACGCTTGCGAATGATAACCTATATATATGATTCCTAATTTGCATACACACGTTCTCTTCATGAGTTGGTTGGAAAGAATTGCCATTCTGGTCCCAAAGAATCTCAAGAGGACAATTAGTGGAAATCGCGATAGAGCCCCGTCACGCAGTGATTTTCAAACTGTGTTCCACGGAGCCCTGGGGTTCCACGAGTCACACTATTGTTGTTGTCGTGTGTTTATTACTGGGATACATACGAAAGACGTGAGATAGATGAACAGAAATATATAATACAATCACAGAAGAATACAGATTTTATTACAAACGATGATCCCAGCAAAGAACGGAAGAGGTACGCTGCTTTAATCTCGAGTCGGGAATCCATTTCAGGTGAAAGTCCGATTTCTTTTCCCGAAGATACATCCATGCTTTAATCGGGTTTCGAACCCGAACCCACTCGATTACAAGCCGAGTGTCATATCCACCATACTGAGTGGGGCGGCATGAGTGACAATAATAATCACAAAAGAAAATTATAAATGCATATGCAAAATGGATTCGCGGTCTCTGGGTATAACCACAAGAATCTAAACCTCATCCCAGTCATTAAGAAACTGAAAAGTTTATTTATACACAAAAGAATCCAATAAAGATCTGGTGGAATAATCTTAAAATCTTCCCACGTGGCCAAGACGTAAGGCAGTTGACGAGTTTCGTCTGACCACTGGACAAGACTGTCTCCTCAAACATCTTCATCGAATTCATGTTGCACGGGCATTCTGCACGCTCTGCGATAATTGGGAGGACATGGATGATGACCACATTTGCCGCTGCCCAGCCCTAAATGACTTCTCTTTATGCTATCCGTATTGGTAAGCTAGGAACTTATTGGGCTCATAGACGTTTATCGCCATGTTTCCCCCCTTACTTTGTTTATTTTGTCTGTTTTTGTTTTCGTTCCTACCCCCTTGGGGTGTAGTGGTCTTTTGTAACTCTAGCCATTGGAAATAAAATAAAAAATTTATACACAATATAACTATATATTTAGCAATACCTTTTAAACTATTATTATACATAATAAAAGAGTATTCAAACGTTCTTTTCTCTATATGAACTCCTTACTAGATTGTGAATATTCTATTGATTACTATCCCGAGTTCCACGAAATACTCGTTAGTACAATGTTTTGCAAAACTAACTAGCTTTTGGATGGAAAATGCACTTTTTTTCATTTGTGGAACAAAACACACATAATGAAGGAGATGGAACAACTTATCACCATATCAACAAATTCGATGTTAACATCTAAATTTAAGCAATAACTCCTAGCTCCTAGCAATAGCTCCTAAATTTTAGGTTGCAAATTCATGCAGGACACACAGGATTTCTCGCACAGCTACAAATGTACTGATGCCATTCAGAACAATGTATTTAAGTGTACAATATTTCTCAAAGTGAGTGTCTACAAAAACAAATGAATCGCAGAATACGAAATGTGACTACACGTAATTTCAATAGACTCAGACTTATAAGTTTGAGCAAAAAAAATACAAACACATATCCCAGTTTATAAATATAATGTATGAGTAAGGGACACTTGGATCACAAATTAATATTATTAATGAGTAATTTATATTAGAATTAAATTAAAACTTTTAATGACAAGCACAAAAGTTTTTATTGTCTTTACATAAAGTACCTACAGCATGTTGAGGTACTTTAAATATTATTTTAAGATATATTCATTTAAGTGTGTGGAGGATAGGGTTTCACGAAAACGCCTGATAGTTCTAAGGGCTCCGTCAACCGAAAAAGTTTGATGACCATTGCTCTAATTCAGTGGTCTTCAAACTGTGTTCCACGGAACCCTGGGGTTCCACAAGGCATACCCAGGGGTTCCATAAGTCACAATAAAAAAATTGAGATGTAATAAATATGTATGTAAAATGGATTCACGTTCTCGATGAAGTTTATATAGTTACAAGTATCTAAAGCTCATCCCGCAAGCCCCCTCCCCACTCTATTCATTTAAACTGAAAATTTTATTTATATATAATAACTTTATTTTCTAACACTTTTTAAATATTTATTATATTATAATAAAAGAATATTAAATTAATTAATAATTATAATAAAAGAATATTAAACGTTTTATATCTTAATATAAATACTTCCTACTAAATTCTGAATATTCTATTGTATACTATCTCGGGATCCACGATGTTAAAATCGAAATTTAAGCAAGAACAGCTTCTAAATTTTAGGTTGCGAATCCATACAAAAATACGGGATTTTTTACACAGATTTAAACATTTTAATGCCATTCAGAACATTGTGTTTGAGTGAAATATATTTCTCAACGTGTTGAGAGGTTACAAAAACGAAGTATAAAAACAAATCAAAACTCAGAATATGTAATGCGAATGCATTTCATCTCAATAGACCTAGACTTCGACAGTTTGTGTAAAAAATACTAGCATATACCCCAATTACTAAATATAATACATGGGTAGGTAACACTTGAATCACAAATTCATATTATTAATGAGTAATTTGCATTAAAAAATTAGATAAGAATTATTTCATAATAAATAAAATACTTTCTTTTAATTGGCTTTACATAAAGTACTTATAACGCGCTGATTTTCATTAAATATTATTTTGAGATTTATTCTTTGAAGTATGTGTGTGTGTATGAAATGGGGTTCCACGAAAGTACCTTCAAGTTCTAGGGGGGTTCCGTGAGTGGAAAAAATTTGAAGACCACAGCTCTAATTGAATACCAGGGATAATCTGAACCCAAAACGGGTCGGAAAAAAACCCCCCTCTCATACAGGCAATATATCAACAAATATTTACAACTTATTGAAATATCTCGCTACTGGCTCAAATAATAACAATGAAAACAAGTAATATAAAAAGACAAAAAAAATTAAAGTCAATTCCTACTTGGATCATGAACAAAGAAAAGTTTTATTTTAGCTATTTTTAATTAAATAGTTACAATTGATATAAATATGCATATACATTTGATAGAATCACAGCATTAATAAGGGAAATTAATTTTTATTAATTATCACTAAATGAATGACATGTTGTCATCCAAAACAATCGTGTATATAAAATTTCAGTTCAAATGAATGCTTTAAACCATGAGAAAAAAACCTTTTCAAGTTTTGACACAAGTCGCCAAAAGGGTCGCTAAGTCGTCAAAAAGGATGCCAACGTGGCTGCATTTGTAACTCTTTAAATAATTAGTTTTAACCAATTAATTTTTATTAATTATAGTTAAAAATTATTGTATTGTCATCCAAAATAATCATGCATATAAAATTTCAGCTCAAATTAGCGCTTTAAAATGTATTTAATTAACGATTTTGAAAGATAAATAAATAAATAAATAAATAAACATATAGAAAGTGTGACCTAATAGTAGGAGTTGAAAAAAAGCGTGATTAACGAAGCTGCTCATATTGATACAGTAGTCGATATGCGGATTGATGACCTAAAAAAATCATGATTCATCTTTGATATAGGTAATGAAAGCTGAGAGACAAGTTCTTAACCATCTGACCTTTTTTTTAAAAAAAGATTCCTTCTATTCTTAAAGTAGAAGTTCCTTCAGGGCATTCAATCATTGTCTTCTAAGTTCTTCATTTCACCAGCTCTTTTGTGCCACGTAAATGTAAGACACACAATATTCTCCATAAAAAATGTCAAAGCTTTCCCAAAAATGTTTTAAAAAATTTTGTTACCTAACTTTTGCACTTATAAGCAAAATTTTAAAATTAGGGTAAATCATATCGGCATCACACAGAGACTAAATGGTAGAATGTTGCCATTCTGCCATGTATTTTAGGAAAAATATAAGCATGCATTGGCAAATGCACCCATTTCTTTTTTACACGAACTCTTTTTGCACAATTTTGGTTTAACACGAATTTTAAAAAAAATTTATCTTTTTACACCATTTTGATTTTACACGATTTAGAAAAAAAAATTCTCTTTTTACACGACTTATTTTGGTTTAACACGATTACCCACAATCTAAAAAGAAAATTTTGCTTCCTTTTTTATACATGTGGAATAAAAGCAACTCACTCACTCATCACGAGATCTTCGAAACTATTAGGTAGACAAACTTTAAATTTGACGCACATGTCTCTTTTGTTGAATAAAGATCCACTAAAAACGAGTTTTGCGGAATTCGATTCCCAAGGCATGAGGACAGTTTTACGGGTGTTATAGATATAAAAAAATCCATTTTTGAGCTATTAGATCTACAGACTTGAAACTTTGAAAGCATGTTTCTTTTTTCGAGTGGAGATCCCTTAAGAACGGGTTTGCGAATCTCAGCTAGAAGTGGGGTCTTAGGGGCGCACATAAGATAATTATACTCACATTTTTAGAAAGTCGACAGTTCTTTTTAATTCAAGAGGTGAGAGCTTAAGAATGATTTTCTGCACAATCGAAAGCTTAATGCTAGATTTATCTCTCAATAACGCAAAAACAGTACGTAGTCATACAACATCATGAAATACCCAGCGAAGGTATTTTATGACGTTGAGGTAACATGCTAGTGTTATAATACCTACGACAAAGGAGACGAGGAATGTAATGCGATTTCCATTTGTAAGAATTCCCCCAATTTTTTAAACTCAACCTGGTATTTTATCTGCTATGGGAATATCAAGGTACCGATCTTAAGATACCAAACACGACGATTAAGATACGTGAAAAAATAAGAAAGCTAAGAATAATACACGACAAGGAAATAAACTATTTCTCGAACCAGTACATGCTGTGGCTTAATCAACAACAAGCGCAACGATTAATTACTGAATTCCTTCTTTAATCCTTTGAAACATTAACACCATAGGAGGCTAGTTTTAACTTAGTTTATAATATACGACTATGTTCGGAACCGTGATTTTATAAAAGCGCAGAAATGGATAATTTTCGTGATATTTAGTGTCACTTAGATTAGAATATATGTATAAAATTGTTTTAAGGACATTTTGACAAAAAAAATTATTTAAATACAATATTTTGGCAAAAAATTAACTTAGAGTAACCTTTTTTAAAATATTCTCCTTTTATAAAAAATGTTTCTAGAATAATAATATTTTGTTTACGTAAAGTGAACACTCCTCCAAAGAGACTGAACTATTACTTTTTGAAAAATTCACATTATTTTCAAAGTTACAACCAATTGAAATAATTATCGGCGTTTTCTTCTTAAAATTTCTCCCCTCTGTTGTCATAAAACACGGATAAACCCACTTCTAAGTTATTTATTTCACAAATTCTAGCTGAGTCTCTGTACAGAGGTCTGAGCTATATACAGGCAAAATATTATTATAATAGAAGCATTTTTCACAAAAAGAGAATATTTTGAAAATGGGTCATTCTATGTTTATTTTTTGTCAAAATATTGTACTTAAATCATTTTTTATTTTGATATTATTCTTAAAACAATTTTATATACATTTACTAATCTAAGTGACACTAAAATATCATAAATATTATCCATTTACACCTTTTTGCAAAATCACGGTATCGAACATAGTCGTATACCTTAAAGAGCATACTCCTATTAATTGATGATAACGACTTCTAGTGTTCAGTCTAAGCGATCCTTTCCTTGGTCAGGGCTATTTGAAGCAAAAATATTTAGCCGTTTAAACGATGATACGCTGGACGAGCTGTGGTTCTTTAAAAGCCTGTTTACAGGAACAAAGGAAATGTAGAAACGTTTTTTAAATTTCATTATGTACCATATTTCATTTTTTTTATGACGAAGTTTTGCTTTTATTTCTTTCAATAAATAATAATATTAATCCAATTTCTTAATTATATATCTTCAGTTTTTATGTAATTTCAACTATGCTAACGTGTACGTATTTTTCATTTTTCATAAATAGCCCAATTCTAATCCCGGGACCAATCCCGGGATTTGAATAATGTAGTCCCGGGATTGAAAACATAGCATCGAATTGCAAACCCTAGTCAAGGATAGCTTCTATAAAAAAATAAAAAAGGTTTCTTACATGATAAATTTAATGCAAAATTTAATTCCCTACAATTTACCCTTCCTCTCTCTTTTATGGTACACGAATTAATACTAAAAGCAAAATATTTAGGCTTTATGGAAAGATCAATTAAGCTGAGAATCTGTAAAACAAAGTATTAGAATAACTGCATCAAAAGGAGATTTTATATTTCAAACGGATGATCCCAATATTCAATCAGCTTAAGTTTGTTTACAGGAAGCTGAATAACCGTCGATAGCTCAGTTGGCAGAGCGGTGGACTGTAGGTGGTTTCGAAGCTGTTATCCATAGGTCGCTGGTTCGACTCCGGCTCGGCGGAAGTTTATGTTTTTTTTATTATAGGAAGTTAAAGCATAAAAAACTTGAATGCAAAAAAAAAAAAAACCATTTGAAAAGTTCTTTTTAATGGATATTTCTCTAAATATGAATACTGTGTGTTGGCGCGGCTAATAGCGTCAAAATTCATAATTTAAACTACGATTTTGGACGAGGACGACACCTGAGCTGTCAACCCATTCTCCTAAGTTCCACACTCTGCTAATGTGATAGCTTTGATTCCCGATGTGGCCGTTACGCAAAGGTATGCGTTAATTGCCAATAATTGACAACGACTGAAATCTTTTTATTTGTAACTCACATTATTCTGGCAAATTTTTATGTTCAAGGATTAGCGACATGCTTCCTTGTATTATTTTTGCTGATTTAAATGCAGCGTGTTTTTTACACACTAATGTTTTCTTACATGTATTCTTCTAGAACGTATATATTGTGTAAAAACCGAATTAAATACACTCGTAATCAGTTCTTATTTCTGTAATTGAATGATAGAAACTAAACTACATATCTTTTTAGCCGACAGATTTGGTAAATTTAGGCACGAATAATTTGAATTTGCGGACCCTTTCTTTTGACCTTGAACAAGGCAATGGGGCGTATACTTTCCACCAACTTCATTAATTTTTAAACTTCGCCAGGAGGCCCACCTGTGATATGTGTTGCTAGTACATCAGCTAACTCGACAACTGATTTCTGTATTTTCAAGTCATAAACGCAAAAAATAACCTGTAAGTTTCTTGTGTGTGTGAGCAACAAGAAAACTTTCCAGATGACGTACGATTGACTAAAGTTGATGATCATATGCCAACTTTACAAGGAACATACGAGGTAGGACTCGAAAGTTCCCGGACTGAGTCCATAACTTAAAAAATACTACCAATTAAATAACAAAAACTTATTAATAAGTCCCTTGAGTAACTTCACACTTATTTCATCGCTTGTAAAGGTCCTCGAAACATTTCTGGAATCCATTTTTAGCCACGTCCTTTAATTCAGCGTTCAATGTTGTTTTAATTCCGTCTGCTGATTGCGGAACGACAACCCTGAAAGCGACGTGCCAGTTCTAGAAACATTCTGAAGTCGCGGGAGGCTAAATCTGGGGAGTAAGGAGGTTGTGACAGAACAACTGTTTTCGTTTTCCTCCCGTCGTCGTTTGCAACCTGTTCTTGCGTACCGCCGCAGAAAACTTTTCAATGTTTTCAGAGGTGTGAGACGTCTGCGGACGTCTTAAAACTTAAACCGTGTCTTCAAAACTTTCCCTGCCTTCCCTGAAACGTCGATGCCACTCAAAAGCTTGCTTTTAAGATAATTTATCACTGTTGTAGATATGCTTCAACCAGTGGCGCACACAGGAATTTTTCAGGGGGGAGGGTCCGGGGTCAAAAGTTCACCATTCTTGTATCATGCTCCTTTTGATTTTGTCGATTTTCGGGAACAAAACGCAGTAAAAAACTAATTATTGAACAAATAATTAGCATTAATTAATAAAATTAATCATTAATAACAATTACTTAATTAAATTTTACGTACTATGTACTTAGAATTATAATCAATCGAAAAAAAAATCAAGGGCTTTGGGGGGTCCGGACCCCCAGGACCCAACCCAATTGTGTGCTCCACTTGCTTCAACATTTCCTCCATCTCCGTAGCACTCTAGAAAACATGATATTCATTCTCTGTTCTACAAACGTCATTTTTTTCAATCGCCGCTAACTAAATGTATTCACTTACAAAATACGATGCCGTGGCAAGCCACCGACAACTTGATTTAGAAAAAAAACCCTTTTAGAAAAGGAAAAGAACGCTGTTTAACGTCTTGGTTTGGCAGCTGCGTTTGTCGTCTTTGTGATCAACACCTGGACAGAGACACAGGTGCAACTTTGAATTATTGCGTAATATCAGCTTGGAACACCCGTTGACCTTTTTGACATTCTGGGGTCCCTTCCCATCGCTGTCAGGATGCTACCAGAGCTGCAAAAGTTGTGATACCCCCCTGCCCTGGGGTATCATCTCTTCTTCCACGCGACCTAGATTTGTAGGAATAAATGATTGACCTCACTCGAACTCTCCATAATAAATCTAATTTATTATCGTCTCAATATATATTAATCAATGCAACACAAGTCTTACTAGAAGAATCAGATCAGGAATGATGCGACGTAATTATCAATACTAAGTTAAAATAGCGACTGAAATCTTACTCACTAACTTCATGATAAAATAACCTCCGAATCTTTATCTATAGTAGATTCCTTAGCAATCTAGGGGGTCCGTTCTATAATTAAACTTTAACAATCAATCTCTTAACCGATTTCACACGGCGATCAGCAACCAAGCCTTATGTCTTTCTCTTGTATTCTATTCTTTTAATATTAATCTTCTATATATATATTATTATCCGACTTGATCCAGCTTCTATGCAACTTTCTGGCTTCTAGCCGACTTCTATATGACTAACTCGCGAATGCTAAAACTCCCTTATATATCTGTGACGAATCTGTACGGAACCTTTCCACTAATCTTCTTAGGCGTCTTTTTGGGGAATATAAATTCGCGTTTATTTCCAATCAACTCCAAAAAGATGAACGGGATATGCAAAGTAGATAGGGTATTTTTAAGTCGAGCGTTGTAAGCTAGCAGTCATGATGAGGAAGGCTATTGAGCCAGCAACAGTAACCTCAAATTTAGAGGATTCCAGGATATTAAGATAGTGAAGACGTAGTGCTGCTATTCTACTGAAGAACGAGAAAGCTGATATAACCAGCGGTAACTATAATTTATGTACGCTTAAATTAAGCGTTAGTTTAGTCAAATTAGTTAAAGTTAATGAAAGTTAATAATTCGAGTACGTGTATTTCTCGGACCTCCTATTTCGGTAGACCTTACTTGATCTTTGGCATAATTATTAATTAGTTGCATAATTCGTAATTTA
The DNA here is from genome assembly GCA_019973935.1 of Trichonephila clavipes. Taxonomy (NCBI): domain Eukaryota; kingdom Metazoa; phylum Arthropoda; class Arachnida; order Araneae; family Nephilidae; genus Trichonephila; species Trichonephila clavipes. Next base: position 160,536 of record BMAU01000011.1, on the reverse strand, counting down.
ATTTAATATAAAAGGTAAATCCCTTTATTTGACGTAACATAGAAGTATTATATGTTATTAGAGGATTTTTTTTGAGACTTGAAGTAATTAATTATTATTATTATACAAAATGGCTCTTGGTGATTCTTTGCCTCAAATTAATCTTGGTGTCCAGGGTGAGACCCAGGGGGTCTCCACATATCTATTCCCCTAATCTGGATATCGCGGTTTCTTCTCGAGAAGGTTGGATTGAAATGCCATTCTGGCCTCAAAGATTCCCCAAGAGGATTAGTTAGAAGGCTCGATAAATCCCCGTCACAAAGTGCCGCTCTGATCCTCGAGAGAGAGAGAGAGAGAGAGAGAGATGCTGACCCCTCGAAGGGGGCAGAGAAGGAGGGAGAGAGAAGGGGAAGATGCCTTGTTCCATCGGAAGAAAGCAGAAGCGCGAGGCGAGACGATGCTCTGAACTTACCAGGGAGCGGTGGCTAAAGGGATTCCTCCTCTCACGAATCTCTATTGCAATTCTAATAATCTTTTAATAAGTTTAATAACTTCAATGTATAATTCTGTAAATAATAGCTGCGACGTAAATAAATTCAATATTTAAATCAACCAAGATCACGCTGCCGTTATTCATATCAAATGTCACAGCAGTAACACAGAAAAGTAATCGTGGTCATTCTACTGCAACTATTTTTCACGTTATAGGATCAGTCCAGAGACTTTTGAATCCTACCTAGTATAAACGTTACTGTTTGTACTTTACTGAAGCACACGAAATCTTGCATTGTGTCATTATATATTGATCCATGTTTTCTGAAATTTCATAGAAAGTAATATACAGTCGGACCTCTATATAACGATGTCGCTAAATCCCAGAAAAAAGTTCGTTATGTGGAAAATTCGTTATATAGAGGGTTATCTTTTAATATACTTTATAAACCACATAAAACAAATTTTAAATTCATAAACAATATGTATTAAAAAAGTAATTATTCTCACACTTCTTTAAAAAATTAATATATGTTTATTTTATATATTTTACCCATCAAAAAAGAAAGAAAAACTGCAAGGAAAACAAGAAAAAGAGAATGCCGAAGAATTCACAATTAAGAAATTACACATTTAATATTAAAAAAATAATTTTAAGGACATCTTATAATTTAAAGCATATAAGTAATATTAAGCTTACATTATTTTATAATTAGAACACGGGGGCACGGGCGACTCCACTGAGTGTGAAAAGGGATATCGAAGATGTTTCTAGTCAACTCGACAATAGGGGTTTAAGGCTTCACTTCTTGGATGAAACGTCCAGAACTCTATTTCTCTCGGTGAGTTAAGATCTAATGAAACCAGTTCAAGATTTATGACCAACATAAAATGTGTTAAAAATGAGAATAACTTGAAATGTTCAGAAATACTTTAAAAATAGGGAGAAAAAAAATTGAATCTCAAAAGGAAAAGTTCGTTTTACAGAAAATGCACCTCGCTATAGAGAGGTTATTTTACGAAGACAATCGTGAAATGTTCAAGGTTCCAGGAAAAAGTTCGCTATGTAGAAAAATTTGCAATATAGAGGTTCGACTGTATATATATAAATTCTAAAATTTTTGAGCACAAAATGTAAGCAATTTTATAATTTCTTTTGTTGAGTTTTCGTATTTGTAAGGAAAATTCATAAATTATATATAATTATATATTAATAATTCTAATTTACATATAATGAGATATAAAAATGAATGGAAAACATAAAATGCCCCGATTTTAAATAGCCCCCAGTGGGCGCTGGGGAACACATGCTTCCCACCAAAAAATGGTCTTAAAAATCAAATTAATATTAGGTAATAAACTTAATGAGATTCTTTTTACGGATCAATCTCAATCCTAAAAATATTTTAACATAACATTACTAGAAAATAAATGACCCTATAAAATGTTCATAGTCAATCCAATTGCTGTAGATAGCATATCGATACATAACGTGCAAACATATAAAATTCATTTTTTCCCGATATCCTGTAGAAAGTTATAACTACGCGTGAATATACAGGAAGTAATAAGTCATTATTAATGTGTTGAAACAGAAAAATAGCACGTTCTTTAACGAATCTTTCGATTTTCCTTTAAACAATAAAACGACTACATTATTTTATGATGGAGCATTGTCCAGAAACAATATTGTATATTTGACGTTTTCATATTTTTTTGTGTGCTGACTTAAAGTTCAACACATTATATTACTGAAAACAATCATAATATTTTCGTTACAGATCATTTAACTGACAAATCAATTACGGACAAGAGAATACTATATCCTGTCATCAAAATAAAGAAAATTATGAGACGTATACTTCACGCTTAATAAAACACACTTCTTAACCATTCGTTTTTGTGGAGGTTTTCTTTTACTAATAAAAAAAAACTACTACTGATCTATTTTAGGAACATAGTAAAACTTATTTTGCGAGTGAAACTTTTTTTCTCAGTTTTACTCTTCATAATTTGGCAACCAAAGTGAAATTCTCGTCTCAGGTAGAGGAAAGTATTTCGAGAACAAAATTTGGCGGTAAGCCAAAATGTCGTGTCGCATGCAAACCAATGTTCCGTGAAAATTATGGTCTTAAGGTGTACATTGCGAAAGAGGTTTTTCCAAGTACAATGAGTAGTTGTTACATGTTACTCCAATTATTAAAATGTATTTGCTTGTCCATAACTTAAATTTTATGTTATTGGGAATGCTTAAAACAAACTAAGTCAAATTCTAAAGACACGAAAATATTTACAACCAAATAAAACTTTTCTTTAAATCTTATAAATATGGTAAAATAAGCATTTAGGCAAAAATGGCCGTGATCACGTGACTGGAAAAAATTAATTCTCTACCAATGAATCACTTACTGTAAACCATACTACTTCTATAAAAAAGAGAAAAATACTTTTGATTACTTAAAAAGTTAAAACTTCTTTTGCACTGTATAACAAACCCCTTTTTAGTTGTCGTTGCCACACACTTAAATAGCAACTTTGTGACGGGCTCATCGCGTTTTCCACTAAAATCTCCTCTTGGGTTCTTTGGGGCCAAAAAAGGCAAATTCTCTCCAAATAAATCCAGAAGCGAAACGTGAACATGCAAATTAGAAATCTTTTAAATAGCAGAAGTTTAACGTAAGCGTATGACTCATTGGGGAGTGATTATGCTGGTCTGGTTTAAGCGCGCGAACTAAAGGAAGAGAAGAAATCCGTCGTTGATTGTGAAGCTGTCCGTGACAGAACCATCGAGTCAAGGTGGATCCAATTCCATACGAGTTATTCTAGAGATATTGAGGATCCGAGAGGATTGCGATTAAGCAAGAAACTAAGGTAGATAATTCTAGTATCCATTAGTAACTGTGATATAAGCAGAGATTAGGAATAGAAGGGAAAGTGAAACATAGTTGTTAAGATCGCGCTTATTTGGTAATACGTATTGTGTGTTTTCTCATCTCAGATCCGCTGTGTTATAATTTAAATATTATCATTGTTAGGGTTTAAGTTAAGATCTTAATAAAGACATTTTAAGATCATGACAACGCCTGGTTCTTCATTCAATACCACACTTCTAGATCACGAAGTTAACTTAGAAGTGAGGTATCACCCACGGGGGAATACTTCACAACTTTTTTTTATGTATATAAAAAAAACAGGCAGTAAGACTGAAAGATTCACGTCACAGCTTATGCTGAAATATTTAAAATATAGAGTGTGAAGGAATATATATATATATATATATATATATATATATATATATCTTGTTCAAATTTTCATATAAAGGGTGTTTTTTTAGAGGTATAGAACTTTAAATTGCAATAAAACAACGATGTATTATTCGATTGACATGAATTTTTTTTTATTCGAAAGATAATCTTGTGGCATTACATTTTAAATATGATCAAGCAAGGCGTAGATTCGTCGAATGGGCCCAAAACGAGATTGCCGTTGTTCCCGATTTTCATAAGCGAATTTTGTTTAGCGATGAAGCGCACTTCTGGTTGAATGGCTACGTCAACAAACAAAACTGCCGCATTTGGAGTGAAGCTAATCCACAAGTGTATATCGAAACACCGTTACATCCAGAAAAACTGACTGTTTGGTGCGCTTTATGGGTTGGTGGAATCCTTCTTCAAAAACGATGAAGGCCACAACGTTACAGTCAATGGTGATCGGTATAGAGCCATGATTACTAACTTTTTCATTCCTGAATTGAACAATCATGATGTCCAGGAGCTGTGGTTCAAAACAAGACGGCGCAACATGTCATACAGCTCGTTCCACAATCGATTTATTGAAAGACACGTTTGATGACCGCCTAATTTCACGTTTTGGACCTATAAATTGGCCTCCAAGATCTTGTGATTTAACACCGCTAGACTATTTTCTGTGGGGCTATGTAAAGTCATTGGTCTAAGCGGATAAGCCACAAACGCTTGACCATTTGGAAGACAACATTCGCCGTGTTATTGCCGATATACGGCCACAAATGTTGGAAAAAGTCATCGAAAATTGGACGTCCAGATTGGACTACATCCGAGCCAGCCGTGGCAGTCCTATGCCAGAAATCATATTTAAAATGTAATGCCACAAGATTATCTTTCGAATAAAAAAAAATGTCAATCGAATAATACATCGTTGTTTTATTGCAATTTAAAGTTCTATACCTCTAAAAAAACACCCTTTAGTATTTAAAGATTATCACAGAGTCTAAAAAAATGTTACAAAGAACATATATCTTTCATGATATTGCGTTCTTTCAGTTTATTAGACAAAAATCTTTATTAAATATCAAAAAAAAATATTGGAAAATTTTCACATATAGTCATTTATTTTCACACATAGTCAGTTATTTATTTTTAAACCTATGAATTATTCAGAAATATAATACGTAAAACAATTTAAATCAAAAGTGTTGAAGTCATTACACTAATAAACAAGTAATATAAAAAAGTTTTAAAGTCAATTCCTACTTAGGTTAACAAAGAAAAAATTTATTTTAGCTACTTTTTATTAAATAGTTACAATTCATATAAATATGTATATACAAGGACATAATCACAACATTAAGTAGTAATTCATTTTTATTAATTATTATTAAAGTATGGTATTGTCATCTAAAACAATCGTGTGTATAAAATTTCAGTTCAACTGAATGCTTCAAAACGTGAGAAAAAAAACCTTTTCAAGTTTCGACACAAGTCGGCAAAAGTGTCGCTAAGTCGCCAAAAATGCCAACGTGGCTGTATTTGTAATTCTTTAAATAATTAATTTTAATGAATTAATTTTTATTAATTATAATTAAATTACTGTATTGTCATCCAAAATAATCTCTCTCTCATGTATATAAAATCTCAGCTCAATTAAGCGCTTTAAAGTGTATTTTATTAACGATTGAAAATTCTACCAAGATAAATAAATAAACAAACAAACAAATAAATATTGAGAGAGTGTGAGTTAATAGTAGGAATTGAAAAAGGGTTAGTTTTGTAATAAAAATTGTTTTAAGAAATCACTACAGCTCTTACGTTATTTAATTGTTCACATAAGATTTTTCTTCCGTAGGCGTGCAGAAAAACAGTTGTGCATTACGTCAATTCCAGACAGAAAAACAATCATTGAGAAAAGGCTTTCTAATTGTTTTTAAATTGTAGAATGAGATAATCATAACTTTAAGTAGTTATGGAGATTTATATTTAAAAAGTTCAAATGCTAGTGATTCGTAAAAAAGGCACCCAAAAGATTTGTTAAGATTTAAAATATTTATATGTTGTTGTTACTTATGCCACTAATCGAAAGTAACAATAAATCAAGGCCCACGAAATTCATCCTGGCGAAGGGTTAGATTTTTACGCCTCTCGTTATCTGTAACTTTGAGCACCATGCAAATGACAGTACGAATTTGCTCTGTTCCACCTCAATTTTGAGGATGAGCACTCTGGGGGGATTCAGGGGCTGCCACTTCTCTTCCCCTTCCACCAACCTCACGAAAGGACTTGCGGTTCGACAGCTATTTAGAGTACCCTTATGCCGCGAAGGCACTATACAATTACAAATATCCATGCCTTCTCCGGAATTCGTACCCAGGCTCTACAGCGCTATAGTCAGAAATATTTATATATAATTTTATATACGCAACAAATCATTTTATACAGTAAAAAGCTAAGGAAAAACTTTCTCAAATGGCAAACAAAAACATCTACATATTTTTATCCTCATAGCTGAAAAACATACAGCACCAGTAAACATCAAAATAAAATACTCTAAAGTTCATGGTTTATTATGGGAGAGTATTGTTCTAGAAACAAACGAAATAAACACAAGGTGTTTGTAGCACATTTTTTATTGATGTTTGCATGAGATAAAATGGAAAATGTCGGGAAATAAAAAGAGTCTGGTAAACTCGTTTTTCTAATCTTATTTTGATAGTTGTAAACCTATTTTGAATTCAAAATTCATTCTAACATTATCAAGTGCATTGTAATAAATATATAAATTACAAGGAGAATGGAAAAACAAAAACTAAAAATGAAGTAAGGATTTATACTTATTTTTCTATACCTGATTTTGTAATAACTATAGGCGACGGACCTCATAATTTTGAACCATGATCAAGTGACGAGGACGACACGTGAGCTGGGACTTCTCTTCGAGCTTCCCCACCACACCAACGGGAGAACATTTAACTTCGGCAAATTTAACGTGCCTCAGTCCCTCGAAAAGTCTTCTGTAAAACCAGGTTCGAACTCATGATATTAGGCTACCGTGGCCACGATGACATTTTGGATGGTAAACATAAAGTACATGCAGTAGGTTTTAATATTCTATTCACATATTAGCAAGCATTCATTATATCTTCAATAACCACGTATCAATCCTGCTCTCATAACTGATTTCTGTATTTCCTTACAATATGTAATAATATTGTTACGAATCTTGTGTAATGAATTTTTAAATAGTGTAAATAATTTATATCTGGATGGTGTAATATATGTTTATATTACTCTATGTTGTCTTTATTTTTGTTAAAATTGTAATATTCGCAAGCAACGCCGTTTCTTAAATTATAATAGCGATTCAAAGGAAATTTGGCGAAATCTTGGTGATAGAGTCAAATTGCCATCATTTTTGGCGACTTTGGCAAACATTTTTGGGGAGTTCCCGATTCCTGTGGATTCTTCTGGAAATTTATGGAGAAATAACTAATATCACGATCTATGAAGCAAGCGGATCTTCCTGGAAAGAACCTTGAGGCCTATAAAGAGGGTGTCGCTCACCGAAACTGAGTTAGTCTTGTTTTGACCTTGCAGAGTAGTATTGATTTGACTGTGAAGAGCTGACACACGCAGCGATTAGTTATTACTGTGGCTGTAGGACGAGCAAGTGCTTGTGAATAATCTTTTACATGCTTGTATTTTAGATATTTATTAGAAATATATATATATATTATTTAGATATATATAGATTAATCTTTTACATATTTGTTTTTATTTGTGTCTGAGCGCCGTATAGTAGCGTAAAGGTGTCAAGACCTGAGATTTACTCTGCGAATTTTAGTACTGTATTCTGTATTTCAAAGTTGTTTTTTGACAATAAATTTCCATTGTGCTCCCAAAAAACTGTCTTTGCGACTGACTTGCATCAAATCCTTAAAACCCCGATCTTCATAACAATATTTATCAATACATGTTTTATTATATTTTACTTGAATTCTGATTGATTTTTATCACAAACATCTGTAAAATTATTAATGCTCATATCTAAGACCAAATAAATAGATTTGTATGAAACAGATTGGCTTATGTCCAAACCTCTGCCGATTATTTTGATTTCAATGACACACATAAACATATTTCACATGTTGTAAAGAACTTCATATCACTAAAATATTTATAGTTCTAAGCGAAATCAATTTATATCTTCAATTCTTTATTTAGGAATTCCGAAACTAAATTATTGAATAAATGACTTCAACATGACTTACCTCACGTACTCAACGTGTTAAATACGATAACTGCCACAATAATCCTATCTAATGACGAAAAGAAAATGCCGCTGCGAATTAAAAAATAGGATAATCCTTTTTAAGTGTACTTCGTAAAAAACCGTCTTATTCGTGTAACAATTTATTACATCCTATTCGTCTACTTATATTTCGTTTCCCCATACACCTTATACCTGTGCATTTTGCGAATTTATTTTACGATTGTGCTTTTTTATAGTAGCTCTTAAATATAAATACAAAAAAATATACCGATATTTTTCACAAAGTAATTTTGTTTATAATTCTGTCTCGTCTTATTTCACTTTATGATTGTGGCATCACTTGACTTTTTTGTCTCTTGCAATGGTTGAAAGACAAATGAACAAAGCAAGCACTCCCATAGATTTCTCATTTCTCAGACATTTGCCTTATACACAGCATAATAAAAGTAAATATTTTTTCAGAATACCTTAGTCCAATCTTGTTGTTTTTAGAACAGTTTGATGATTGTTTTGAATAACATATATTAGAGCTACAGGAAGACAAACGGAAATGTGGATGTAATATATTTTCTTTCTGGATAGAAAAAATGTATAATAATATTCTATGTAATTCTATACATCAATTCGAGAATCCTTGTGGTTTTCTTACATTTTATCAGGACAATAACACACAGTTAAAATAAACTTCATAATAAAATATACTTAAACTCAAACTCAGTGGCGCAACAGCCCACGAGGACCAGAGTGTACTATGCCTATCCTAGTTTACGTGATCATTGGACGCTGAGGCGCATGAGCAATGTCCCGATCAGGTGGTCAGTCTGAAGCGAGATCCCCAGTTTTTAAGTCCTCAAGCAAGTTTGGTACTCATTTATCGACCCACTGCAGCAGAGATGAAAGGCTGAGTCGACCTTGCCCAGCCTGGGAATAGAACCCGGAAAAATATATTAAGCTGGAGTAAATAAACCTTGATATTGATCCTGAATGCACAAAAATAAGAATATGATCAGATGTAGAACAAGAACAAACCGTCAAAACCTTTTTAGAATCCATCTTTAAGTTTGCAACTCGACTTTAATTCATCAACTTTTAAGGCCTCACTCTTGATCGCTGAGCTATCGTGGTTTTAAAAAGTATCTGTGGATAGTATTTTTTTAGTGCTCTTAAATGCATTTTTTTTTTTTTTTTGTATTCTACAAAAAATTTTTTAAAAATTCCCCCAAAGTTAGACAGTTTTATTGACAGCTATGATACACAGCAGTGGCGTTCCCAAGGGTAGGGTTTGGGGGCTTAGACCCCTCCCATTGACCAATAGGTTTTCTATTTTTACCACAAAAATTGCAACTTGGTGCTTTAGTTTATATTTTTTTAAAACATGTACCTTCCCCTTCATGAAAGTAGTCTGTGTACGTCATTGATACACAAAATCAAAAGAATTTTTTTGCTTGGTTACCAGAAGTAGCGAAAATTATTGATTACCTTTAAATGAAGAACATCAAAACAATTTTATTTAAAAATAATTAACGGAGATTTTTGAAGTGTATTTCGAATAGTAATAGCGATAATCATAAGGATTATAATCATCGCTGGCGATGTTGAAGTCGAGCCGATTGTTCATGTCTTGAAGAATTCTATTAAAAACTTACCGTACCGAGAGAGAGAATAAAGACAGCTGATGAATTTTAAATGGGATTGAATTTCATAGTTTTTCAGCATTTAAATGCAGATATATGGAGGAAACAGTAGAAATTTTTAAATTCAATCTCTCAATTTTATTTCAGTTTAAGTCAAAATGTTTGTCTTTTGCTACTACTACTATTATTATTATTGTAATGGCAGAACATTGTGTAATATGGCATCTTTAAATTTTAAAACTTTAAACAGGAAAAAAATGTTTATTAAAACATTACACTCATAACATCAAAGAATTATTTTAAAAGAAAAATTTTACTAATTAAATTTTTACCGATTCTATAACGTAAACCTTAATTAGTATAAAAAGCATTTTTTAAAAGAAACGAACTTTTTTATACAAAATACATTAGTGCCAACATTCATACTGAATATATATTCGGCCATCTGAATATCAGATAATTACATAAATGTATTGAATGGATAAATATTTTTTAAAAATCCTTGCTATTTCTTAAATATCTATTATTAAAAAAATCTGGATACAGGGATATCTTTTAAAGAATATGTAAGATTCGTCTTTTCATAAGTATTTATGACTTATAGATAACGCTCTTATTTTATTGTTTCGTAAAAAGGATTTTACTCCGTTCTACCGATTTCATTTTCCCATGATTTTTTCCTAATGTTGTTTATGCAAATAGGGCTAGAACTAAAGTGAATTAGCTTTGATACATTATATTCTTCTCGGATACAATAGACGGAAAGAAAGGAGAAACAGGACTAGTTAAGATTCTACCACGCTTCCTATTTTGGTAGTTGCATGTGAATTAAATTGAAATACAACAGGGATGGGTTTAAATAAAGTCATTAATTATTGAAACGCATTCATTTGCACATTTCTGTTTAGCCCAAATCCCTGTTTATCAAATTAAGCTCACTTTTGTTATACCTTTCACAAACCGAAAATTTACTATACAATTCGCTTAAATAAAAGGATTTAATTTGAAGCGACAACCGTAACTAATTGAAACTGATCACGTGATCGGCTAATGTTTATTGTTTCGCCCGATCGAGAGTATTTTGATGTAGAATGTTGTTAAGCCTAATTCGAATGATATTTTTTCCGTACAGTACAGTTGTGCTATTAATTAATGATTGTTTCAAGTTCTTAGTCGACCACGTACAGTGAAACATTTAAAATCTTATTCATTCTACAATTAATGCAAGAAAATCCGACTTGAAAAATAATAGAAGAATGGTAATTAACTTAACAAAACAGTGGGAAATAACTGCAAGCTGGTGTAACTTATTTCTCGAGTTAACAATAATTTCAAATCTTGTGATTCGACGCATCTCAAGTTAAAACCAGGTTGACTACCATCATTTGCGTATTACTAAAGTTCCTACCGCAGTATACATATCAACTTAAACTCTGTTAAAAGTCTCAATATCTTAAATCGTAATTTTCAAATACAATGTAATTAACACTTATAAAGTGGAGCACGAGTTCTTATTTATTTATTTATTTATTTATTTATTTTGCTTCTTAGTTATCTTTCTACAAAAAATACACACACATGAAGCATTTAACTAATACATTATTTAATTTAATTTAAATTTTATTAATGGGCATATTGCAAGAAAAAAATGTTTAATATGTTATTTTAATTCATATGACTTGTTATAACTGATTCCCTACTATATTAGTTGAAATTTCTTTCAATATTTTGTTTGAAAATAAGAAAAATTATGAAAGCTAATACTACATTTTTAAACATAATGCTTAAAATGTACGCTTAACTTTTTTATTTTGTATTTCAAAATACTTAAAAATAAATATAATCTAAAAATGTATTCTTACTTTAAGAAATCCGAAATAAAACTAAAATGATCAGGATGAATGAAGTTATGAATGATAATATGTGCAATGAAAAAAAAAAGTTGATAAATTTTAAATTTTTTGACTTCTAAGATTCAGCTTAACTTTTATTAAAAAAATAGCTTAGCTTTTATAACTAAAATCTTTATCGATTAATACTACTTTATTAAAAAGTGGGGATTCTGGCTTTTAGACTACGTGTGGCTTCTTTTCTCATTAAAATAAGGTGACCATTTTTTTTAAATGAAAAGGACGAAAAATTTAAGAAAAATTACAACTTAAATATATGAAACGTTTCATTAATTCAAACAAAAATACGCTAATTACGCTTACATTCTCTTTAATTATTACCTTAAATGAGTATTTTTCCATTGAATGAGGTTTTTTTGTCAACATATCATTTTCTAATATATCGGAAAGTTCGGGGGGAAAATATCCTTCTTACTGAATTTTACGGTATGCACTGTAGCTAAAATACTAACATTCAATCTTAATTTCTTTCTAGTCCAGTGCTTCTCAAACATTCAATATTGGCGACCCAATATTCAATCATATTTTTCATCGCGCCCTCCCCCCATCATACAATACCCCAACGTAGAATACCAATATATACAATATGTCATACAATACCAATGAATTCAATCATTCTATACTTCGATGCTGCAACTACAATACGACTTAAACCTCTAAGTGCCCCCCGACGTATATAAACGTCTCGCTCTGTCAAAGCGTTATTTTTCCCGGAAGTATATATACGTCTTTACGAAGTATGATCTTTTCTGTGCACTGATATCCATAAAATTATTCCAAAGGCTTTGGAATGGATTAAAAGGACCTGGACATTAGGGTTTTCGAAGGATTTACTTGTTTCAGAGAGGATTTACTTATTTATCCCCCCCCCTACGCCGGCATTGGGGAGTAAATCGCGTAACTCTTAATCGACAGTTAAGGGATTAATTATGAACTGTATAAATTATCAAGATGCTAATTTTGGTATATAATTTTATATATGACAAAACTGGGGGTCACTGGGAATTATTAAACTTGTTCTTAACTTAGTATTGCTAAATTAATCATAAAACACATTGTGCAGTGCTGACACATTTATAAGTGTATTATATGTGTAAATGTCTGACTTATTTTTTTTTACTATATCAAAATGTATTTTATTTGTTTACTTTCAGTAAATTAGTAACTTTTTTAAATAATCTTTTGTTTTCAACTTTTCAATATGCTCGCGCCCCCCTAGTAGAATTGTCACGCCCCCAAGGGAGGCGCGCCCCACAGTTTGAGAAACGCTGCACTAGTCATTTCACAAAAATCATTACCAACTGAAAAAACTCTTTCAACTGCTACATTAGTTCCAGGGCAGCACAACGTAAATTCAGCAAGAATAATTACATTTTCATATAGAATGTGTTCCATTTTGAAATGGTTTAAGTAATTTCACTCATCTTTCACCAATTTCTCAGCATGTTGATTTTCCAATTGTTTCAATTTATTATAATTTAAATATACATTCAGTCTTCCAATTTTTTCAAACAGACCATAGTCAACGATTTTAATATCAGGCATTGCTTTCGATAAAAACTCAGCGTAATTTTCTATATCTGCCCAATTTACTTGCGGCAAAGTCAAAAAAATACCATTGGAAACTGTTGTTTCCTGTGCTATTTGTTTCAGACCATTCTTTGACATTTTGGAAACGTGTTTGGTTCATCTCTGAATACAGAGATTAACAGATAGGTTTTAAAATATTGAAAAGGAGGACACTTTTCGAGGAAGTACAGAATATATAAAAGGAGGATGGATGGTCACCTTAATTAAAAGCAATTTTTCGATGACATTTTTTGTGTTACATAGCCATTTTTTATTTTTAATTTTACTATAACCTTTTTAAAATGTACTAAAGTGAAAAAAATGCAAAATAAGCTGATATTTTTAATTGTCGTAAGCAGTCAAGTGTAAATACATCCAGTCTTCAATTATTTTTTTATCCCCAACAGTTTAAGGATTTTGATTTAAATCCAGTAAATTTCATGATAACATGATATCAGTTATGTTCTGAAGCTACCTGAAATCTAAAAAAAATATTTTTAAAAAAGCATTCTTCTTATTTTATTAAGTAAAAAATGAATTAAAGTGAGAGAATGATTTTTTTTCTTTTCTTTTCAAAAAATTACTTACAGTTTATACATTACTTAACAAATGTATTAATTTTCTCAATCATTTAAGATCGCTATTTATTTGACGAGCGCTTACTTCCTAATTCAGATCTTATCAGAACAAAAACATCTCAGTAAAAAGTATTTATTGGTCATCAATAATTCCATATCCAATGTCTCACATTAAGACGGCGCTGCTTAACACAAATACATAATAACTATATATCTTATTCAAAGCAGGGAATTCAAAAGGCGTTTAGAAGTAAATGTTGATATTTACCAGCCAATTTTTTTTCTATGTATAAAGTAGAAAAGTTTTGGTTCATTGAATATTTTATGTACAGTTCTGGCGAGACAGAACGGTGCGGCAAATAATAAAAATTCCACGCACTCTCAAGGCAGAAAAAAGATTCAAAATAAACTAAGCGTTTATTTTGCAAGTCAAACGATATTATTCGGCTACTCATGACTCAACTCAACTCGATTTTACGCAACCCATTTCTCTTCAATCAGACCTTGCAACCTATCTTGTCAGTGCTTCTGGTTCATTCTCTGCTTCACCTGCACTTGACGAACAGTCACGCTTTGGCGGCAAATAAAACAAAACAAAAAGTGCGTGCTTGCGCAATGTTACCATTTTCTAAATCATTGAAGAATTATTCAACCAAACCCTTTTTTTGCATGAAAAAAGAATAAAAAACTCGTACATTAGGGCCAAAGGTTCAAGGCTGTCGGAGGACAACCAGCTGTCGAGTTCTTTTCCTTGAAAAGTCCTCTGTGCATTTATTAGTAATTTCTTTTGTCTGTAATTTTATTCCGAGTTCATCGTTTGCGAAATTATCGCCAGACAAGGTTAGAATGTTATTGAAAACAGTTTTTTAATAATAACATTTAGCAATTAATTAAAATTATGCACTTCACAGGTTTGTTTATTTAAAGAAGAAATATGAGGACGTGAAATGTAGAAGTTTCGTAATGATTTCAGATAAGTTTTTTAGTACCTTGATGTTATACATGCGAGGTTGAAATTAAATAAGGTTTTGAGAAGAAATGAAAGCTATGAAAACATGTTCTGTAACTTATTAAAAAGTCATTCTATCAAAAAAAAGAAGAAATCAAATCTAAAAGAGAAAAAAAAGAAGGAAAACAAAAGTACGCAATTTGTTTTTGAAAATATAAAAATTTTTTCGAACAAAAAAAAACTTCCTTTCGTAATTGCAGAAATTTTGATGAACGAAATATTAAAGGTATTTTTTTGTCCATGTTTAAGTTCGTAAGTAAAACCAAATGAATTTTACGAGACCTTTTAATAAGTTCTTGCAGCACAGTAGAAGCCATAAGCTTAAGACGGGGAAATTTTGATACAAAATTTTTACTGTTTACAAAACTCACACATCTCTTTTCCAAGACCTCATCGACAACTATCCTATAGTACAGGCGTGGGTAACTTATTTTGGCTTGAGGGCTGTATCGTAGAATCAAGAGGATACAGGAAAGTCCAAACACTTTTTTAAGGGGTCATGGTACGATTTACGCAAAATTTTTTAATTTAAGGATTTTTAAATTTTTTTTGGTTGCCTCCTATGTATGTACACTATGTTGAGCAGATTTTGTGCTCAAAATTTCATAAAAGTCTAGCCATGCAATTTTTTAAGGAACAAACTTAAAATTTGTGAAGTGATTTTAAAATATTTCTCCTCCCCCTACAAAAATTTACGTACACACTTGAAATTTGATTTGCAAGTACGTCAAACTATGCATAATAAAAGTTGATATGGGTTTTGCGTTAACGTGATTCGTATTCATACAATACTTCTTTTTAAGAATGTTTACTGAAAATTCCTTAAAAAATGCATAAATTCTGAGTTCAATTATTTTTAAAAAAATAAAATATTGCTTTGATTAAAAAATGCATACCAACTTTTGTTACATGTAATCTATAAGCAATAGGTAAAAATAATTTCAAAGCATTAGGCGCAATAGAAAAAAAGCCTTAGCATTTTAAATGAAGACAAACTAGTTATTTTATCTTTCTGAGCTAAGTCAGTTTAAAGTTTTGATTTGCCATAGGGATGTGAATAAAAACGAACGTAAAAGCTATCACAATTCTGCGTTTTATAAGTTTAGAGCTTACAAATTTTGTGAGAGAATAGAAAAAGAATCATTGAGGCTAAACAATTTTAATTTGATTTTTTTACCGATTTTGGTCAATTGAATCGTATTGTGTCCCCTTAAATGATTGTATTCAGTAGTTAGCTTTGCATCTCAGAAAAGGTATCAATTGTACCATAAAAATCAAGTGTAAGTTAAATAAAAGAGTGGCTATTTTTTTATTCAATTTATTTTTTTGTGCTATAATTTCATATACTATCTACAGTTACAAGCACATTTAATTTTAGAATCAGTTTAATGAGGCAAATGTATCCTATCACCTTTTCTGATTGGCTTGGAGGGCCACAAAAAATTCTTTGCGGTCACTATTTGCTCATCCTTGCTATAGTACAGGGATGAGGAACCAATGGCACGCGACACAATATTTTTGGCCACCAATCAAAACAGTTTACATAAGCTCAAAAAAAAAAAAAAAAAAAAGGTTCACAGTGAAGTAAGTATTAAAAACAAACAATTACGAACGCGAGTGATCGATTGAAGTGCGGTGAGGAGCATTCTCGTTTGTTATTGTCTTGCATTAGTTACGTCGTGTACTACAATTGCTAATGATACGCAGTTTGTCTATGCATAGCATAGTCAATTTCGTTGACACAACTGTATATTAAAGTTCATGCTTGTTATGTTTACGATTTTTAGCCTTGAGGCTCTAGTTCAGTAAAACAAACAAAAACAACAAGTGCAACATAATAAGTGTAACGCAGAATTTCAAACTTGATGGACCGATAAACATGGCATGATGAGTTATTATTGTAAGAGATGAATAACATTAAAGACTCGCTTAGAAACCGTTTGGCATATGACTACAATTCAGCACGCATTGTGCTAAAAGTAACATCTAACAATCCTAATATAAGTTATTTGAATTAATTTTTATGAATTATCATTAAAGTATCGTATTGTCATCCAAAAAAATCGTGTATTTTAAATTTCAGTTCAACTAAATGCTTTAAAACTTGAGAAAAAAACCTTTTCAAGTTTTGACACAAGTCGCCAAACGGGTCGCTAAATCGCCAAAAGTGATGCCAATGTGGTTGTATTTGTAATTCTTTAAATAATTAGTTTTAATCAATTAATTTTGATAAATTACAATTAAATTATTGTATTGTTATCCAAAATAATCATGTATATAAAATTTCAGCTCAAATGAGCTCTTTAAAATGTATTTTATTAACTATTGAAAATTCCACCAAGATAAATAAATATATAGAAAGAGTGTAAGCTAATATTAGGAATTGAATAAAAAGTTTTAAGTTGTTGGTATTTAGTTTTATTATTTCCTCAATAATCATAAATCAAATTCATTTGACGGCACGTCTACACCTCATTAAAAATTTCTTAATAAAAAATGGCACGTTGATCCTTAAGGTTCGCCACTCTTTCTATAGTAGATTATGAATAACAAAAATATCAGTCGCAAGACCATCTGTTTATCTTTATTTTTAATATTTATTCCGTCGAGGCTTAAGGTGTGTGTGTGTGAGACTTTGTAAGCAATCAGTCAAACAACAATAGATTGTTTACTTGGCCCATTATACTTATTTCTAGTTCTAATTTGATTTTTAGATTCAATCAAAAATCTTAAAAAGATTGAAAGACGATTTTCGTAGACGGGAGAAAGCTCAGAAAAGTGAAATCACTTTTTATATTTAATTGGCAGTCATATTTTATGTAGTTAATTAAAGAATCTCTACAAATAGAATGTTGCTGTCAATTATAAATAATGAAATCTGGACATTTTTGTGTACTAACAAAAATAGCAATCAGAAAACAATGTAAAAGTTGATATGTTTGAGAATTAGGCAAACAACGAGTTTGAGTATATTCAAGAAATTATTTTTATAAAATCAATTAAATTCAAATATCAGAAACTGTGATTATTTTTTTAAAAAAAGAGCCTTATTCAATTTTGAAATCAGTTGCGATAATATTTTAACAGTATTTGTAATATTTTCAAAATTATTTTCCTACTTAAACTTTGACTTGTTTTAGTATTATTTAAAGCAAACAGTATAAAACCTTAATTGTTGTAAAAGTATTAGTCAATGATTTTCAACATAAATATAATTAAAATTTTTTTTAAAAAATAAGAAAACCTTTTTTTTTTGCATAGAACTGCAAACAGAATAGGAAAAAAGTGGCTTTCTAGTTTGTAAAAAAATTATGACATTTCATTTTTTTTGTAACAAACGATAACATACTTTTCAATTTACGATTTAATATTTCAATAATACATTTTAGAAACGTTACATTCTTTGAATTATTTACATGCATAAGATAAGAAAATTGTGAATATATTTTGAATATTTGAATAGATTATTTTTTTGGAGGGGAAGGGGATTATTTGAGTATTTAAACTATTAATGATCATTTTTCTTTTGGCATTAGAACATCGAATGACTTAATAGTGAACAACAATAAAAGAAATAATCATTAATACAGGTTTATTACCTGTTTAGCCCTTCGTTTCAAGTCTTCGTCCAAACCTTCCACACTTCCTTCCACTTTAATGTTTGCATTAATATGTGCGAACGATATACTTAGCTCAAATAGTTCTTTTTTATTCAATGATATGTAGATAGTGTGAAAAAGAATTTCATATATTTCAAACTAAAAGAATAAAGAAATTTGAATAATTACTACGCAATTAGAATTGTTAAAATTACTTTAAAAATCTGTCAATCGGAGTTTCAGTTGCAATTTTCAAAAATGTTTTTGTTGAACTTTAAAAGACAATTTTTATAAATTCAATTTTTTCAAATATATACTTTCAAAAATAACTTCGTATTATATTTTCTCTTTAATATAGAATAATTCATATTTTCTCTTTAATATAGAATAATTCATTTATATTTATACATTTGGTTTCAAAAGTTTTGAAATTTTTTAACTTTGAAAATGAATTGATTTTTTTTAGATTTTGTGAAAGTTGTATGCTAACACTATTGTGTGAAAAAATGCAAGAGAAAGAAGTATTACTTTCCGCAAAAAAATTACCTAATTCCAACACAATTTCGTGGAATGTTATTTTCAGTTCACAAACTTAAGTAAAATAAACACTTGATTATTTTTAATCGATCTTTTTTACATCAATTTTTGAATATTTACTTCAATTAGTTCCTTATGAATTCTTCACGCTCATATTTTAAATAACTCAAAATTTATTCACTTTATAAAATAAGAAGGGATAAAAAAATACACAGTTTTCATGATTAATTTTTTTATCACTTGTTATTCCCCTGACGAGGATAAAAATTCCGTTATTTCTAAAAACAATGAAAACATCTGCTTGGATTTCTGCTACTTTCCGAATTTTTTTCTGAAGGTGACACGAATTTTTTCATCCTTATTTTGATGAATCATTGTCTTTTGAAAGCAGATGTTTGTTTATGAAAACAGATAATGTTTTACCTCTTTTTTTATTGTTGTTGCTGTTTGCCGTTTGGTGGTTTGTTATTGCTTCAAGATAACCAGAAAGAAAGCTTTTTTGAATTTCATTTATTTTTTTATTATATGGAAGCAGGTGTTTATTTAAAGGGAAAATAACGGCTAAATTATGAATTGAAAAAGTGGTAGTGTTAGTTTTTAAAATTTACGAAGCATTGAAGCTTCGTATATTTACCATTGCTCATAATATGATCATAAAAAGAAAATTAAAAATTCAGAAGGAAAAAATATTTTTGTGTATTTAAACGCAAGAATTTTTTAAAATTTAAATTCTTTTCTTAAGATTAAATTTTTTTCGCAGCATTGATCTAGTTATGCTAGATTATATTAAGGGTTTATTGTTAAGAGTTATATTGTTACAATTAAATGTGTTAGATTATATTAATATAAAAATAGAAGAAAAAAATGAAATAAGAAACAAATTTTTATTATGAAGACTCATACTACAATAACAAATTTATCTTCCTTTTTTTTGCTTGCAATATTAAGCAATATTAAGAAAAAAATCTAGCAATGTTAAAACAAAAATCTAACGTAAAAGAAAGAACCGAAGAGTTAGAAATTTATTTATAGAAATAAAAATGTTTTTTTTTCAATTTACTTTAAATATTGATTATTTTATTTACAAGCCAGTTTTATTTACAAGCTAAAGTTTAATGCAATTTTTCGGATGTCAAAGGAAAATTAAGCATGCAATCAGCTCTCATTCTTCAAATACTCAAATTTTAGATGGTCCCTATTTTATTTCAATTCGCTTCCGCGTATTAAATACACTTAATTTTGGAAACGAGTACAAAGATTTTGAAAAGAATATATTTACTTCAGTTCTACAAATTTATAAATCAATCTAGTTAAAACAGTCATAAAAAATAATAAAAACAATCGTTTCGTTGACATTTAAAAAAATACTTTAAAAAGAAAATTCAGTGTAAAGAATATATAATAAAATCAAACCAATTCATTAAAAAATCACAGTTGGTAACATAAATAGCCGTTAGTATAGTCCAGGAGTGGCGAACTTTTTTTGATCAACGTGCCATTTTTTCTAAAAAGTGTTTAATGGGGTGTAGACGTGCCGTCAAACAATTTTGACTTGTGATTTTTGGGGAAATAATAATAATAATAATAATAATAATAATTAAATACTAATCACTCAAAACTCTTTATTTATTATTAAAAATACTTTTTGCACTGTATAGCACTAAATGTTTTGTATAAACGTAACATTAGTGTGACTTCTGTTGTTTCCTATCAGATGATAAATAACTTGCATTAGGATTGTAAAATGTTACTTTTAGCAGAACACATGCTGAATTAGAGTCATCTGCCAATTTTCAAAGTTCGGAAAGTACTAGTAGTTTCTTGTAGTAATACCGTTTCTGAAAATATGCAGTTTAGCGTCAAAAGCATTAAGATCCCTCTCGAAGATAATATTTTTTGTGTCTTGAGGCTTTACATTCAATTCTCTGAAATGTTGGCATTTGTCTGCAAAAACGCGACTGATCACACGCGTTTATTCGCAATACTTCATAATGAAATGTTAACCGTTTTGATCGTAGACGTGCCCAAGTAATTGTGTCGCGTGTCATCAATGGCACGCGTGCCATTGGTTTGCCATTCCTGGTATAGTCAAATCATAATAGATGCAAGCAAATAAAAAACATTTTTTCTTTCTACTCATTCAAGGAAAAACTAGAAAACATCCAAAAAAATTGTTTTTAACAAAAAGTCAAAAATTATATGTTATGACCTTCAAAACACATTGTTGTTACACATTGTTGTACATTGTTATTTAGAACGCACAAAAACACCACGGAATACTGATAAATAGTCATGCGCGCTTAGCCACTCTTTCGTTATAAAAACAGAAAAAAAAATTAAGGCTATTTAAGCTTACTTATTTATTTATAGGATTTATTACTTTTTTAAATTTATCTTTCTTTGTGTGTCAGATTGATTGTTAATGAAGGTCGCCTTTTTGCAGTTCAACAAGGGCTTTTGGCGACGTCCCTCGTAATTTTGAGCCCCTGTTAAGTGAGGAAGATGCCTCTTGAATTGCATCCCGCTATTAAACTTCCACACCACGTCAATATGAGGATCTTGCATCAGTCCCTCAGCGAGACGGATTTTTGCGTGTCAGGGAGAAAATGATAGAATATTTGCGAAAGCGCATTTTTATTAAAACTGTAATAAATATTTAAAATTACTCGATTATATATAAGAATTATCTAGTGAAAATTCATTGCTGAAAACCCCAAACTGACATATAAATATTTTTAATAGAACTGTATAGCCAATAAAGTAGTTTGTAAAAAATTTAAAAAAATTATAATAATCCCTATTAATGGAAAAAGATTTAATGAAAGTTCGTATCCTATACATAAAAGAAAAATTTGACATAATATTTAACCAATAATAGATATGAATTTTTAAAAAAAATTACTATAATAAGTACAGTCGAGAACCTCTATATAACGAACCTCTATATTGCGAATTTTTCTATATAGCGAACTTTTTCCTGGAACCTTGAACATTTCACAATTTTCATCGTAAAATAACCTCTCTATAGCAAAGTGCATTTTTTATGTAACCAACTTTTTCTTTTGTGATTCAATTTTTGGTCTCCTTTTTTTTAAATGTATTTCTGAAAGTATTTTTTTTATTTAAAAAGTATTTTTTTATTAAGTTATTCTCTCTTTAACACATTTTATGGTGGTCATAAATCTTGAACTGGTTTTATTAGATTTCTGGTTTTATTAGAGAGTTCTGGACGTTTCATCCAAGAAGTGCAACCCTTAACCCCCATTGCCCAGTTCACTAGAAACATCTTCGATATTCTCTTTCACTCTCAGTGGAGTTGCCCCGTGTCTGAATTATAAAATAATGTATATTTAATGTTACTTGTATGCTTTAAATTATAAAATGTCCTTAAAATTCATAAATTTAGTATAAAATTATTTTCTTAATATTGAAAAGACAGTGAATTCTTCGACATTCATTTTCCTTGCTTTCTTTGCAGTTTTTCTTTCTTTTTTGCTGGGTAAGATATATAAAATAAACATATATTAATTTAAAAAAGGTGTGAATAATTACTTTTTTTTAAATATATAGTGTTTATGAATTTAAAATTTGTTTTATGTGATTTATAAAGTATATTAAAAGATGAACCCCTGTAGAACAAATTTTCCATATAACGAACTTTTTTCCAAGATTTAGAGACTTCGTTACATAGAGGTCAGACTGTATTTATATACTATATGCGATCTTAACTCTTTCGTTGCTTAATTGGACTATTTACTGGAAAATATAACATAAATAAAAAGTAAATTTATTATTAAAAATTATAGTCAGCAATATAGAAAAAAAACTCACTATTTTTTAAATAATCTAGCTCCTTATCTAAACAAATTAAAGCCTGGAATGGTTTCCTGGTGCATTTCTTTTTTGTTTTAAGTATATTTCAACAGTTCAAATATCTTTTAGATTATTCTGAAAAATTTCTTCATATGTGAATTCCTGTCACTGAAGAAAATAATTTCAAATAAGACTTAAAAACCAATTTTTATGAATAAGTTACCTCACATTGTTAAAAAAAATCAATCACTTTATATGCTATTTTTTGAACTAAATAAAGAAAAAAAAACAAGTTTAAAATTAAAAAGAAAAAAGAAGTGTGGTCATTTTTAAAAATTAACCTATAGAACTCTTCAATTTTTTTTTTATATTTAAAAAAAAAAATCCAAAAATGCTATCCAGATGCTTTAGAACAATTATATTGATTTTAAAAAAGTTATTGTTTCACCTAATATTTCCAAACCCATCAGAATAATTAGATGACTTAAACACCAAGTGATTTCGCAAAAAGGAAATGTCTGAGTCAATAATAAGCTAATTGGTGGCTATTGAAATCCAGAAGAATTCTTTGAAGTATTGAATTGTGTGGGAAAAGATTTGAAAACACCAACATTAAAACTGAGTACAAATATATTAACGTGAGTTGTTTTTTACTGTTCTTTTAGAATGAATTAAAATATTTCAAATGCTGGGGTTAACTGAAGAAGAATTTCAAGTAGGAATATGAAAAAATGTTTATTTAGGAAATTATTGTTTGTGAATCATTCTGATTTAATCATATACTTCACTCACTTCTCTCATTACTATTTTTCCATATATTAAAGAAGTCGTTTAATTATTTTTTATGAAAATAGAAATTTAAAATAAATTGGCAGCATTATAGCACTGTTGAGAAACTAACGAAATAATATAAAAATTGTGGTACTTACATATTAACGTCACCGCAAGGAATTTGAGCCACGCGAATTGCACCATTTTCCACTAAAATCGAACCGATTTTTTTGGGAATAAAAAGTATATAAGAATCTTTTAGTTGTTTTGATATTATGGCGTGATTCGCTTGGCGCAAATTTTGCTGCGGTTAACTAGTACATAAGAATCAAAAGTATTATCTTGAAAAAATATTTTCATATATATTTGGTTGGTGACACCTGGAAAGTGATTGAAGTTGCTGAAGCGGTCAACAACAACAAAAAATCTTATAAAAATATCAGATGTATTATAAGCAAATATATATGCCGAATTTTATTTCAAAAAGTGGGAAAATCACTGAGTATATCTGATAAAATTCCGGAGACTGAAAATCAAACCTATTTTTTCGATTTACTGCTTGTTGAAGTATTTCTGAAGAGGAAAGAAGGAAGGGATGGGAAGAGAGAGAGAGAGAGAAGTTTCTTCTTTCAAATATTATCCAAAATGTTAGATACAATAAGAATTAAATAAATTTTGTCCAGAAATCTCATTAAAAATAATTCATTATTAAAAAAATAAAATCACTAAATCAAGAAAATGTACAGATTATAAATACATTTTATCAAAAGGTTTAAAAAAAATCTAAAATATATTGTAAAAAATGTGGAATATATCCCTTCCCTCTTTGCTTAAGAAAGAAAAAGAAAATTAATTCCCTAAGAATATGGAATGTATATGCATAAAAAATTAAACAGTCATGTTTCTTGTTTTGTGCAAACGTTGAAATGATTAATAAAACATCTGCTGCATTTTTATTATGACATTGTTATCAAAAACTTTATTCTTGAAAAGGTCAACCAATTTCATTACTTAAGTTATGAAATATTTTCGTATTAAAGAAATAATATCGGAAACTCGTGTTACTGTTTTGGCTTTATGTATGCGGGCCCTGTTTAATCATTTCAAACAAAAACAGATGTTAATTATCTGCTCGAATGTTGCTTATTGGCTGCAAAGAACACATACCGTAATTTAGGCTTATAAATAGGCTTAAGAAAAAAGATTTTAATCATGAGAAAAATATATATCTTTTTCCCCCTCATATACTATACATGTATATACGTGTGGGAGACAACAAGGGGTCCAAGACGTTTGTCTTACTTCACATTTATTTTAAAATTAATTAAAAAGGTAGCTATTCTAACAGATAAGTTTGACGATGATATGTAGCAGGTAACGCCTGCTCGCGCACCTCTCTCGTTCTCTCTCTGCTTCTCTAATCGTTAAAGTTTCTCCAAAGTCCTTAAAGTTTTCGTTTTGGTTTGGATTTGCTGCGCCTGCGCGCGAAGACTGCATTGTTATCTTGAGAACTATTGGATCCTACATCCGGCTATCCTGACTGTACGCTGTCCGCAGCTGTACTTCCTCCTTTTTCATCGAGACCAGAGGAGAATCTGAAATATACAAAAAAGACGGAACAGACAAGGACCATACGACAAATACATAGAGATTTAGCAGATCATAATTTTTCTGAACTAGACAGTTTCTCCATCATGTAAAGGCATCTCTTCGACATCAGGAAAGTTCCACAGGAAAACACACACACACACATTGTGTTTCACAGGCATAAGAACGTCTTTTTTAACAAGTTGATCTTTGGTTGAACGCATCGATAATTTCCTCTCTAGAGTTCTGGACGTCTGTTCAAAACGATTTCTCTTTTTCCTCCGTTTCCACTGCCAGGGCTGGAAGATTTTCCGGAGCAACGCAAACCGTCGATGTTTACTCTCCATAGGTGAAGGGGCGTTGAAGTTCATGGAACTCGTTTTCATGGCACCATTTACTTTCTTACACAATACTATATCAGAAAATTTTTCTCTTATAATACTCAATTTTAACTTAGTACTCTTAATTTTATTACATTTATAATCCTTAATTAGAGAACTCAAATCATTTCTAGTATTAAAGTTCTTAACATATGGCAAATCATAACTAGAGTTTTTTATCACATTTGAAACAGGAACATTTGAATTAAAATGAACACCAGAATCTGCACTCAAAGAGGATCCACTTTCACTCAATAAAACATCGCTCTTTGCGTGGCCTAGTTTCTTTATTTCAGAATATTCACTGGGATGTATAATAAATTCTTCGGTCAAGGTCGGTGATATTGCCGTTCGAACACTTAGACCGGGAGAGTGTTGATTAAGAGAAAGATTTATCGGTTTAACTTCTACCATTCGCTGTTCGCCAAAACATGAACTTAATGTTATTATTTCTTCGGAAGGTGTTTGCACTCTAATTAGTGAGGAATTTAAAACTGGGATCTGGCAACCTGAATCGATCAAGGCTGTTACGGGCTGATTTTCCACAAAAATGTTTACGTATTGAAGATTTGCAAATTCATCGCTATTTTGTTTTTCGCTCTCGACTTTCAAAGTATTCACGTTTATTCTATTATGGATGTGGTCGTTAGATTCTTTAGGTTTAAAACGCTTCTCACAGTCTCTTGCGCAATGAGATGAATCACCGCATATAAAGCAATTTTTATTTTCTCTTTCAAGATATTGGGAATAGTTCTCTTTAATCTTTGGTTTAAAGTTTTGTGATCTATTTTTAAAGGGGTCTTGGGTATATCCATAAGTAATAGGAATTTCTTTATGTGATCCGCTTCTAGATGAAATATAAATATCGCACTCTTTAGCTAAATCAATAGGCCTGAACCAATCTTCTTCTTCTCGAATGCCAATATGAGTTGCAGTTTCCTTATTTAAAGTTTCAAATAATTTATCAGAAATTATAAGATCACATAGAGATTCAAAGGAATTAACTTTTTCTTAACGAACAATAATATTGGAAGTTTGCCGTCAATCTTGCAGCAAATTGGATGTATGATGCCTGATGATTTTACAGCATTTTTAAATGAATTTAAACACTCGCGAGGGGTTAATTGGAATTCTCTGAGTACTATAGATTTTAGTTTTTCATAGTCATTTAATTCCTCTTCTTTAATATACAATTAGACATTATGAGCTCTTTCGCCCAGAAGATTTATTAAAATTTCAGATTTATATTCGTCATTAATTTTCTTGGTTAAAAATGCGCGTTCTAATGATTGGAAGAACAGATTAAAATTTTCAGATCTGGTGGGAACAGGAAGAGATAAAGTTTTAATACTTTTTATCATATTTTCTATGTTAGTTTCGAACTGTTTATCTTCGACTTTAGCTGCAGGATTTAAACTTTATGCTTTATTTTTAGCCGTTTGAAGTTCGACTTCTTTTTCTAATTTTGCTAACTGTAGTTTCGCGAGCTCAATTTTCTGTTTTTCTAAAGTTACCTCTCTTTCGTTTCGCGATACTCTCTCATCTATACAGTTTTGAATTAAAGTTTTAACGAAATCTGGATCACTTTCAAATGTACTACTGTTCTCAATTTTAGTCTTTAGTTTAGCTATGGTGTCCGTACTCTCCACAGTACCATCTAGATCCTCAACAACTCTTACGAGATCCTCTTTAAGAGCGTTTTTATACATTTTAGAAAAATATGGAAAGGTCCTACCTTTTTTTTCTAGCTCCTTTGTTGCTCGCACGTACGATGTATCTAATAATTGAAGAAAAACTTCGATTCCACTGATTTCACCTCTTCGCAGGTAATATAGTTGAAATTGTTCGAATTGACACCTCTTCGCAGGTGTTTATGTGAGTGGTTCCAACCTCTACACAGGCGGATTATTCACACTGAGTTAGTTCCAACCTCTACACAGGCGGAATATTTGTCGATGGTTCGAATGGTGGTTCCAACTTCTACACAGGCGGAACGAAGTTTTCGAAAAATGGCGGCGCGTGTCCTCCACGGACGGCTTTTGTTCACGTTCCAAACTTTGATCAAAATCGAAATTTTCTTCAATCCCGGCCTCTACACAGGCGGAGTATTCATGCTGAGTTCAAACCTCTACACAGGTTGAACGAAGTTTCCAAAAAATGGCGGAGCGTCTCCTTCACGGACGCTTTTGTTCATTGTCCAGACTTTGGTTCAAAATCGAAATTTTATCGATCCCGGCCGAGCCCCCATAATTTGTGGGAGACAACAAGGGGTCCAAGACGTTTGTCTTACTTCACATTTATTTTAAAATTAATTAAAAAGGTAGCTATTCTAACAGATAAGTTTGACGATGATATGCAGAAGGTAACGCCTGCTCGCGCATCTCTCTCGTTCTCTGTCTGCTTCTCTAATCGTTAAAGTTTCTCCAAAGTCCTTAAAGTTTTCGTTTTGGTTTGGATTTGCTGCGCCTGCGTGCGAAGACTGCGTTGTTATCTTGAGAACTATTGGATCCTACATACGTATAATTAAAATACCATTTGGTGATTTTTATCTCTAAGTAATAAATATTACACTTTTTTAAATAACTTATTTCACTTCTATATTTTACATGAAGTCTCGATCGAGTCTCGATCATGAGTCTCGAAAAGATCTAGTTTTAATGCGCAATGAAACCAAAATCCTATTTTTAGAAGAAATAGATAGTTTTACTTTACTGACTCTATTTGCAACAATCACATTATTTTAACAATAACAAAAGACATAATTCTGATAGTATAAAGAGTCGTTTAAAAAATAATTTCATTTCTATTTTTTAAGTTAAGATTTATATGTATGTTACATGACACAAAACTAATACCATTCTAAGTTAAAATAGTGATCTGAAATATCGTATGATGCATCTTTCACTGTTTTAATAGTTTTTATACTTGTGTTCAAAGTGACAAGGACTTAAATTATTACCT
This sequence comes from Trichonephila clavipes, assembly GCA_019973935.1. NCBI lineage: Eukaryota > Metazoa > Arthropoda > Arachnida > Araneae > Nephilidae > Trichonephila > Trichonephila clavipes. The sequence goes on along the minus strand of BMAU01000011.1, from coordinate 132,193 downwards.
GAAATATATTTTTGTTGGAAATTTCATTTTGTATGATTTTGTTTGATATTCATTAGGATTAATCGCACTTCTGTGGAGAGAAAAATTATCATTTAACGAAATTTAGACATTCGGGAAGGATGTTCTCTGGTATGCAGGCTAAGAGGAAAATAATTTAAAAATTTAATATTGCCCCCAAAAGATTGAATTTTTGAAAAAATGGGGGGGGGAGAGAGAACTTAATTATGGTTAGACAGTGGCGCACACAAGGGGGGGCTGGGGTCCAAAGCCCTTGATTTTTTCCGATTGATTATAATTTTAAGTATATATATAGTACGTAAAATTTAATCAAGAATTTGTTATTAATGATTAATTTTATTAATTAATGCTAATTATTTATTCAATAATTAGTAATAATAATGAATAAGTACAACGTAATAAAGTACATTTCATAACCTCTGCTCTGTCTCCTCGCACTATCCAATCAGTCCGATCCAGGTTTTTTTCCGCTTCCATTTTATCGTGTACTGACACATATATTTCGACAGAAGGTTTTTCTTTTAAAATTTTATACTAAAGAAGCTGTTAAATGTACCTAATTTTCTTTCTTGAAACTATTTAGTAGGTGTCCCTTCATTGCATTGAATATTTTAAAGAACTAAAATGCCTGTTTTCTTTAGCAATAATTAGTTTGACTTTTTACCGTAAAAAAACTCAAAGACCTTACCTTTATTCCCTTTTTGATAGTACTATAGAGAAAAAATTAATTCTTTATTTTATTTATCTACATACTGTTGAGCATTTTTTGTGCTTAGGTTGGTTTTGAAATTCTGAAAAAAAAATTTGATTCAACCCAAAATCCATACTTTAATTTTCACTGAGTTATATGAATAGCATTAAAATCCACAACAGAAAAAAAACACGTGAATACATCCTACGAACTTATTTTTAGTAAAGGTCAAACTTCATAAATGACCGCTTTTTTATGTACACTAGATCTCAAGCCGACTGTTTTGACGCCAGAAATATTCGATTGAAGCTGTGAAAACAGATGAAGGCGTTCATCAACAAGGTCATAACAGTAACGTTTTGTAATCAGTTTCTCATCTTCAAGAATGGAGAAAACAGTACGATTTTTATTTCAAGGAACGAGAAACAATAAGAAAGTATTACTCAAAGAAAGCAAGGACACGATTTGTCTTTCCACTGACCATAAAAACCATCGAATGAATGGAACACTAAAGTACGAGCGGGACTACTAATTAGAATATTAGGAATTCTAAATTTACTTCGGATGCCCGCTCTTCGAAGGTGCTTTTCGCTTCTTTGTATTTTCGTCGAGTTGATCAGAAAATTTATGAGTCATGAGCAGGGGTTTGGAAATTTTGTGTACTACGGATTGTAGAGTACTTGGCACACTTTACGAGCACATAATGCTGTATTATTATTTGAATTTTAGGAGTTCTTGACCTAATTCGAATATCATGCGTACTGTTTTCTAGATGTTTTAGTGCCCTTAAACAGAACTTTCTGGTGTAATCGGTAGAACGTATGAAATATTGTTCATTCTAGTAATACACACAGAGAAAAGAAATTTCCATATTATTTTTTTGAAGATAAATCATTTAGAGTAAAATTGTTAGGACGAGGAATTTTTCATACAAAAAAGCAGATATGTATCGAAATCCAATTAACACAGATTCATAAGGGAAGAAATATTTGTTTAATTCTATTTTTTTTGCTTTTTTTTTAAAAAGAAAGTATATAACAGTATAAAAAGTAATTTGACAGATGTAGCAGATCAAGGATGTCAAACTCGAGGGCGAGTTTGGGCCAAACAAACAAGGTTTAACTTTGGATAAGCCGCAAAAAAAACCCAATATTTTTAGAAACGTTGTTTATTTAAAATAATATATTATAATAAACATATTTTAAAAGAACAACACAAATTTAATGTGTGTATCCTGACACTTGACATCTCTTCTCTGCTACTATCTTTCCTATTTCAGGAGAAATTTTGTTCGTAGGGATATTTTCAAAACTAACCTCATTATACTACTTCTAACAGGAGCTAACTAATAACTTCTATTTTCCTTTCATAACTTAAAATAACTTCTAGCACCGTTAAATACTTCCAAACATGGAAATGATTTCATTTGCGAATTTTAGAGTATTTTCAAACGTGGCTGGTAAATATTTGTAAAATTCGAGCTCACCCACTTCAATGAATTTTACCTTCAAATTTGAGATGCTCTGAATCTCGATCACCTCCATTTGTACATGGCTGGATACTGAGTCTATATTTATTGAGAAAATCGAAGGAATAAAAAAAAAATGTCTTCCAAAGAATTAAAATCTGTAAATCTTGCTTCAAATTGAGTTCAAAAGATTTGAAATTTTTTTTCTGTATATTTTTGATGCGATGCAGTATCAATTAAACTTGATTTGTTCATGTTGTCAGCAAGTGCGACGAATCTTTACATTTCAGTTGCTTTTTCCAAAAATTATATACTATTGTGTTCTGATATATTGCTCGGGCCGCAGAAATGTTCGCTGTGGGCCATAGGCGGCCCGTGGGCTGTTGACATCCCTCTAGTAGATAAACAATACAAATGAAAAAAATTATGAATTGCCATATGCGCAAAGAGAACAATATATATATTTAAGGTATACGACTACTTGCGACAACTTTTTTTTAAAATAATGGATATATGGAGATTTTTTTGTGGTTTTTAGATTTATTTAGTACATTTTAAGAAAAAATGATTATAATTGAGAATTGAAAAATAAATTATTACTACTAAAATGGGAAAAAATGGGTAAAAATTGACAAAATATTGCATAAACGGGGCCCGCTCTGTACAAATAGTAAATGAACAAATTCTCAATTTTTCAATTTTTATGTATTACTTTGCTATTCCTTTTTGAAGTGACCTTCAGGATAAGAGATATTTTAATTTTTACAAAAACTAGAGCACTTTATCTTAGCTGTTATATGAAATTGCTTAAAAAAAACACAGTGTTTGTATTCACATAAAGAACTGTAAATTTTGTAATAAAACAGTGATTAATAAATCTGAAGGTTAAAACACTTCTACTGTTATACAGAACATACGCAAAAAATTTCAGCAAATTATTTTAAAAACCTTTTTGAGCAATCGCTGTCCCCGTTTGAATTTTTCGAAAAAAAAATATTTCGAGAAAAACGCATTTTTTAAAGTTTGACATCTTATTTAAAGGTATGGCATCTGCTTTTACTAGAACACCTGTGGTTTTTGTTCTAGTGAATGGAAAATAAGAACCTTAGTATTTTTATGAAGCTAATAAGATAGCCTATAAAATAAATTCCTTAAAAAAAATTTGTCCATTTTTTAAAAAAATCATGATTTTAGGGTAGTCGGATACCTTAAATGCTCAAAATACAATAAAAAGCCAGATTTTGAAAAGGTAACAGACTACGTTCGAAATTGTAATTTTGAAAAAGAACCCTTATAAATGAATATAGTTTTTTTATATTTAGTGTCAGTTGAGATGGGATATATATATATAAAATTGTTTTAAAAATATTACAAGGAAAAATTATTTAAATGTAATATTTTGGAGAAAATGCAGAAATAATGGCATTCCTTATTTTTTTCGAATCCAAGCCGTCATCGATAATAAACCTCACCGCAAATTCTTAACAAGTTTTTGTGAAAAAATGAAAAATTGTGTAAAATGGTTTATTGGTATTCTATTTTTCGAAATTAAAATAAATTTTAATATGAGAATTTAAAAGAAGGGAATAATTAGTTATTTTACCAGTACTAAAAACTTTTAAATACATACATAAACCTGTAAATACAGTAATTGCCCCATCCAATGAATTTTTTCCCATCGATTCTAAGCCGCACCCGCTTTTCAGAAGCATTAATATTAGGAAAAGAATGCGGCTTAGATTCGAGTAAATACGGTATTTTCAAAACATTCTCCTTTTATGAAAAATGCTTCTATAGTAGTAATAATTTGTATGTTTTTCTAAGACCTCTATTCCGGAGTTAACAAAAATTTTTGAAATTTTAAATTTAGAAGTGAATTTATTTGTATTTTATTATATCAGAGAGTAGAGATTTTTTTAGCAAAAAAACCCCTCTTTATAATTTCAGTGGATCGTAGCTTTGAAAATAAAGTGAATTTTTCAAAAATTTTGTTCAACCTCGGTAAAGAAGTCTTAGCTATAAATAGGCAAAATATTACTCGTATTATAAAAACATTTTTCATAAAAGGTGAATGTTTTGAAAATATGTCATTCTCTATTCATTTTTTGCCAAAAAATTGCATTTAAATAATTTTTCTTGTAATAATATTCTTTAAACAATATTACATGTAAATTCTAATTCAACTGACACTAAATATCATAAATATTATTCATTCATACATTTTTTTCAAAATCAAGGTTTCGAACATAATGACTGACTAGGTTCTGGTTATTTGAAGTGACTGCTAAAAATACAGATGACGCAAATAAATAAATAAATAAAAAAATTTGAAATATTAAATAAATCTAGATAATTATAACTGGCGGAAGAATATTGTATAAAATATCGAAAACCCTCAAATATAAAAATATATAAAGCCTTTTAAATTTATAATAAAATTAGCTGAATTTTTATGTTTAAATTAACTTTCTGAATAATGGTATACAGTGAAAAATATTTAACATATTCTTTTATACTGCAATAATGGTTAATTAGCATTTTCAAAAAACCTGGATAAATCAGATCCATTACTTGAAATTCTGAGGGGGAGGGAATATTTTATGTTCAATCTTTTTGGCATTTCTTATAATAATAAAAAAAATGTAGGAAATTTCCCTATTATTTCATTAGTTTTACAATTGGATTGTTTATTAAATTAATTTCTCTCATATGTGTTATACAATGTGATCAAATATTTAAGTCTAAGTACCAACAAAAATTAATTGTATAATAAAATTTGTATAGTATTCTACGGAAATTCTGTACATAATCATTGATCAAAATGTCATTACTCTATGTACAAGTGCTTTTTCTTACTTCAACCTAAGTTATCTCTACGTTCGAGATTATTTCAACATTTAAAAAAATAAACATAGTAATGACATAAAAATAAATGAGTATAAAAAAAGAGGGAAGTTTTTTTCCCACTTTGATCAAAGGTTACATAACATAAGATACTTTTTCATACAGTAATTAATCAAATTGTTACATTACAAGGAAAGTTTGCCCCATTTTCGTCAAAATTTTAAAATATATATACGAGTACAACATTCACATACATTAATAAAAAGGTTACGTTGCATTTTTTCTCGCATTTAATTTGATTAAATAACTCTATATTCAAAAATAGTCATTACAGCTCTATATTCAATTTTATTAAAGTTCAGCAGAGAAAAATCCACAGGAAAAAATCTATATGCATGCAACAACAACAACAATAAAAACTCACTCATCATGTTGTGATCTCCCCCTTGGGAGAATATCTCTCTGAGTGTCGGCGTGAGCTAGAGGTGTAGGATTAACGAAAAAACTAGAAGGAATCATTTTCTTAATATGACTTTATTAAGATATTCAACTTAAACCTTTAACAAATTCAATTATAATAATTAATGTGAGAAAATCTACGATGGAAAAATACGCAAAACACACAATATATATATATAGATAATAACGACTTAATTTAATTCGGACCACTATCAATAACTGAACCGCCTAAACTCGATTCTAATTCAATTACTGATTCTAATATTAAATAGTCAATCCTACCTTGTTGCAGTTTGAAGAATCCACCAATATTGTCCTATGCTCAATCTTGTCTTTATTTGCGTGCACTGGTATGCAACTTGTATTCCATATATTCAATCACTTATAACTTCTAATCACCGCCACGTATCTTTATCTAAACTTGAACCACGAACTATATTAACATTTCTCTACTTGCCATCAACTGTCACCGACTGCCATCAATTGCCATACATTGTCATACGTTGCCATACCTTATCATACATTGCCATCTCGTTTACTCCAAGTTCCGTTATTTAAAAGCTTGTTAATTTGCATCTTTCATTCACATTTCACTTCTTGGATTTGGTTGGAAAAGAGTTGCCATTAATTCTGGCCCAAAGAACCCAAAGGACATGTTAAAGAAAAGACGCGTGAGCCCGTCGCAACGTGATCTCCGGAACTATTAAATCGGCAGAGTTGAAATTTATCAGGCATGTTTCTTTTGTTGAGTAGAGATACATTAAGAGTGCAAATTTGACACCCTGGGAGGTTTGCGGGGTTACGGGAGCGTTATAGATGAAACAATTCCCATTTTTGAATAATTATATCAACACACTTGGAATTTTGCAAGCATGTTTCTTTTGTTGGGTAGAGATTCACTAAAAATGAGGTCTGAGAGAATCGATAGTGGGAGCATAAATTATAACTTTTCATCGGTTTAAAAATTCAAGTCCTTTCCAAGAGGGGTTTGCTACAAGAATATTTTCCAATGCTATCGAAAGCTTAATGATTGGACTGAGATAACAACAACCTCAACAGAATGTATTGTATTGAATAGTGAAGTAGTCAGGTAACGACTTTCAGTAACTCTATCTTTTTTCCCCAAAAAATTAAAAGTAAGAGAGAACTTTTAATAAATAGATTGTAAATAGCCTTACATTTTTATAGACTATATAAAACACGAAATTTTTGCCTTTGCATCAACTCTTCTGCACAGCTGGTCAATTATGTTCTTGAAGAGAAAGATGTTCTGAATTTCAGTGTTTTCTAAAGAGGAATAGCTCTTAACCACCATTGCAGAAGTTATGCCGATTTAAGGTATCCGACTACGTTCAGAACCGTGATTTTAAAAAGGCGCATAAATGGATAATTTTCATGATATTTAGTGTCACTTAGATTAGAATATATGAATAAAATTATTTTAAGGACGTTTTGACAAAAAAATTATTTAAATACAATATTTTGGCAAAAAATTAATTTAGAATAATCTTTTTTCAAAATGTTCTCCTTTCATAAAAAATGCTTCTAAAATAATAATATTTTGCTTATAAAAAGTAAAGACTTCTCCAGAGAGTCTGAACTAGGATTTTTAAAAAATTCACATTATTTTCAGAGTTACCGCCCATTGAAATAATTACCGGCGTTTTTTCTTAAAATTGCTCCCCTCCGTTGTCGTAAAATATGGATAAACCCACTTCTAAGTTATATACTTCAAAAGTTCTAGTTGAGCCTCTGTAGAGAGGTCTGAGCTATATACAGCCAAAATATTATTATAATAGAAGCATTTTTTTCGCAAAAAGAGAATATTTTGAAAATGGGTCATTCTATGTTCATTTTTTGTCAAAAATTGTACTTAAATAATTTTTTATTGTAATAATATTCTTAAAACAATTTCATACATATTTTCTAATCTAAGTGACACTAAATATCATAAATATACGCATTTATACGCTTTTGCAAAATCACGGTTCCGAACGAAGTCGTATACCAACTTAATTGTAAGTTATATTCAGATTTTCTGGAACATTTTGTATCCAATGTTATTTTTTTCTGTTAAAATTTTGTTTACTTTAAGTTGAGTCTTAGTTTTGTTTTACCTTTTTAGAGAACCAGCCGAAAGCCCGAAAAAAATTTAGTTAAATAAATGAGAAAATGTCATGAGATAAGGCAATTTGTAACGTTAAATTTCCTCCATTTTGTAGTAAATGTAATGTAAATCGCTAGAAAAAAACGAACTTTTATTTGGACTAGTATAATTCATTCAGAGTAATTACTTAATAGCTGTTTTGAAGTAGCACCATATTTTCTTATTGCTACAAATAAAGATTAATAAGTAACATTTTCTGTCTTTTTTGGCAATTCGATCGTAAATAACCAGAACAGTAACAAAGTTACAAACTACTTTGTTACAATGATTCTCGGTAAAAACAAAAATGCAACGAAAAAAAAAGCTATTTGTAACCCATAATTTGTTTTGACCGAAATGCCACATCATTAGTTGATCTCAAGACAATCATGACTGAACGAAAACTTACTAACATAATAACCAACTCATAACAAACTCATTAATTCTATGTTTTTCAAGTGGCCTCTTTACGATTTTTATGAAATATATATGTTTAATGACACATAAAAATGAGGGAAAGAATCAGACAGTAACTTCTTCGACTATTGCAAAGTTTATTTTCTACTAACAGATCGCTTTTTAAAAAAAATCTAAGCATACTAAAAAATAAAAAAGTAAGGAAATACAATAAGTAATAAAGTACAGTCGAACCTCCATATTACGAACCTCTATATTGCGAATTTCTCAATATAGCGAATCTTTTCCTGGAACTAAGAACATTTCACAATTTTCTTCGTAAAATAACCTCCCAATAGCGAAGTACATTTTCTATATAACGAGCTTTTTCTCTTGTGATTCAATTTTTTTCTCTCCTTTTTTTCAGTATTTCTGGATATTTAAAGTTATTCTTTCTTTTAACTCATAATATGGTGGTCGTAAATCTTGAACTGGTTTTATTAGGTACCTAGTTCACCGAGAACAATAAAAATCTGAGTGTCTCATCCAAGAAGTGCAACATTTAATCCGCATTGTGCAGTTCCTTAGAAATATCTTCGATATTCTCTTTCATCCTCAGTGGAGTTTTCTCGTGTTCCTGTGTCCTTGAACTAGCCTCCGTTCATTTGTAGTGTTGATCAGTAGTTCAGGTAACTTCGTTTCTTGTAGCTCGAAAATGACAAAACGTAAGTGCTAGAGCATCAAAGATAAAAAAATTAATTCTTCAAGAAAAGGATAAAGGCGTCAAGAAACTTTCCTTGCAGTTTTTCTTTCTTTCTTTTTGATAGGTAAGATATATAAAGTAAATATTTTTAATTTACAAAAATATGTGAATAATTACTTTTTTAATATATAGTGCTCATGAATTTAAAATTTGTTTTTAATTGGTTTATAAAGAAATGTAAAAGATGAACCTCTATATAACGAACTTTCTTTCGGGACTCAGCGACTTCGTTATATAGAGGACTGACTGTAAATAGTAACTTTATGTGATTATTGAGAGCAGTGACGTAACGGTGAATATTAGGGCCCCCCTGCAAAGTCAGGATCTTGGCCCCAAGCTGTTTCTTACAAAGGGCATCAGGCACAGCCCCCCACGATGCGGGGCTGTACGTTACGCCACTGAGTGAGAGGTGTATAAATAAGGCGAAAAAGAAAAAAATAATGAAACATAAAACTTGGATAGAAACAAGATTATAAGGAATCTATGAAAGTACAATTATAAATGGGAAAAAGTATGAGAAAAACAGATTTATTGCCGTTTTTAATTTCCAAAGAGATTACTGGCCTCTATAGAGTAATAAATATCGAAAGTAGTATATGGGCAATAAAAATAGGAGAAAATCTCATGTATGTGTTCATCATGGAGAGGTTTGAAAATAGAAGAGCTTTCAGCGCTGCTTAGAGTATTTTTACATTAATACATTTCTTTACCATGGCTTAGAAATAAAGTTTGTGTAAATTTTCACACACAATGTCACATTCATCACACAATGTTAAAAGCCTTATTTACAGGATAATGTTAAATCCAGGGGCGTATCTACCACCGTATCAATGATACGGGACACCCAGGCTTTGTGGGCCCCAAAACGTGCAATCGAATAACTGAAAAATATTAAGGAACCCTTAAAAAGGACCCCCAAGGGAGTTTGATACAGAGTCCACTAAGGACTATGCCAGTGGTTAAATCAAAAGATTTATTATTGAACCTGATAAATTTGTAAATCGCTTTAACAATTATTATATAGATAAATCAGTTCTTAAGGTCAATAGTATTTTTTTGCGATCGGACATATTTTAAATTAATTGTGAAAAGGTTTTGAACGCATACCATTTTAGTACCTCAGAATGTAAGAAAAAATATGAATATTTTTTATAATATGTTTAAAATTAATTGAAAGTCTAAAAGAAATATATTAATTCAGTTTTCGTTTACGATTGGTTTTACTTGTTTAGAATTTTGTTATTTTTAATATTTTCCGAAAGTAACTTATTAAAGATTAATCAACAAATGAAATCGCTAAAATTAGGAATTTTCAAACCAATACTTTACAGCAATACTTAGTACATATTTTTTCACAAATCAGAATCCTGAAATTGAATGTATTTATAAAATAATTTCAATTGAAAATCTATTTGTACGGCATTTTTTGAAATCGGTACAATGATTTCAGGTTAGAAAACACTGCGTGAATCATAAAATTTTTGAGATTTACGTATAGAAATTTTTAAAAGTTATAAAAATGTCGATTTAATTGTTAGTTACTGTATGTTTTTAAAAAATTTCAAGAATTGCTTACTAATATAAAGGAAATACAAATCTTAAAATTATGTAAATTATTTAACAAAACATGAGGCTTTATTGCGTGGTGCATTTTTTCGAGGCAATAAAAAAAAAAAGAAATTCATTTAACCGGAAAGAAGGAGTTTTTAACTTTTTTAATTTATCACTTCTGTGAACTGTCAACTCACTTTTAAAAAAGATTTACTCCTCATCCAACATCATACCTTTTTTTAAAAAAAATAAATGCCCATGCATAGTAATATATTTCAAAAAAATTTAAAAAAAAACCCGACATTCTATATTTTTATGGTTTAAATATAATGAATTAAATGAGTGTAAAATTACAAGATTATTAAACGATGTATTTGTATTTTGTTATTACAGAAAGTTATTACCGAAAGGAACAATTCAGAAAATGAAGTAATACACATTTTCTGAACATTTGCATTCCTAAATATAAAGGGGAAAAAATGTCAATTGGGCTTAACAAATACCTGAACCGCTGTTATTAAGTAAAGAGGAAAATATCAAAGAAAAAAGCAAATGTAAATTCCTTCGTGCATATATATACGTAATTTAAAATTCTGTAAATCTGTTTTTCGTGTTCATGCAATTAACCAGAAGAAAAACGCGTTTACGTAAGTATGAGAACAAGAATTAAAATAAATTATTTAAAGTTTTTTTGATTCTAAAGAATCAGCTAAATTTTATGGAAATAAAAAGAAATGAGTACGTTTTTTATGATTCACATGCAAAGAAATTGAAATAAATCATAGCTCAAGCTTTATTTTTTTTAAACCAGTATCTTATTGATTTTTAAATACGGCATATCACGCGCACCGGTGTATAAAGCGCCCCCGTACTTTCAAGCTGCATTTTTTTTCATTTTTAGGCATATTCGCCGTAAAACGTGCACCCTTTTTTTAACTAAGGAATCCGAAATGTTAGTATAGAATGCTTTTATGTTTTGAAGTCAGTAATTCGAGGTATTATACCAGACTTTTGAAAAAATAGTATACTTCTAGAACTACAACGCTTTTATATAGTTCATATGACATGCCATTTCTTTTAAATAATCAGTATTTCGATGTGTGTAGAAATAAATTTTTTTCTATGCTCATCTCGTTTATTATTTTTAAAACCCTCATTTTTATACTCGGCGTATAACAAGCACCCTTAAATTTTGAACTTATTTTTTTTTATTAAAAATGCGCGTTATACGCCGGTTTTTACGTATATTGAAAATTCAGCTCGCCGAAAAGGAATGTCCAGGAAATGATACAAATTTCAGAGTAGGCACTCCTGCACCACCAGCTCTCCTGCTCATGTTGAGTATGGTATGAAGGAAGGAACCTGTGCAGAATGGCCAATACCCGTGCCATTATTTCTGCTTAGAAATTATTACGATTTTTTTCTTCTGGTCTCAGAGGAGACATGTAATAGCAGAGAATGTCAGGACGCAGGCTATGGAGACAGTTCAGGCAGACAATTTTTAAAAGGGCATGATTATTGGAAAGGTATTCGACTACGTTCGGAACTGTGGCTTTGCAAAAGCATATAAATGGATAATATTTATGATATTTAGTGTTACTTAGATAAGAAAATTGTATGTAAAATTGTTTTAAGAATATTATTACAATAAAAAATTATTTAAGTACAATATTTTGACAAAAAATGAAAAAAGAATGACCCATTTTCAAAACACTCTCCTTTTGTGAAAAATGCTTCTATTAGAATAATATTTTGCCTGTATATAGCTCAGATCTCTGTACAGAGGCTCAAGAATTTTTGAAATATATAACTTAAAAATGGGTTTATCCATGTTTTAACGACAACAGAGGGGATAAATTTTAAGAAAAAAACGCCGATAATTATTTCAATTGGTTGTAACTCTGAAAATAATGTGAATTTTTTTTAAAAAAAATAGTTTAGATTCTCTGGAGAAGTCTTTACTTTATATGAGCAAAATATTATTATTTTATAGAAGCATTTTTTATAAAAGGAGAACATTTTGAAAAAAGGTTATTCTAAGTTAATTTTTTGCCAAAATATTGTATTTAAATAATTTTTTTTTGTCAAAATGTCCTTAAAACAATTTTATACATATATTCTAATCTAATTACTGTAAATATCATGAAAATTATGCATTTATGCGCTTTTTTAAAATCATGTTTCCGAACGCAGTTGGATACCTTAAGAAGGACAGGTCGGCCCATACGTTAAATCTTAGCAGCCAATTACTTAGACGTGTACATGGTGCTCTAGCTGCGGCAAGATAATTGAGTGACTGAGGTTTCGCTAAAGTAGCACTTAAAAACGTTCTTTTTGTGTACATTTTGTTAAATATAGCCTCTCCCCATAAAAACAGTCTGATAAGTCACTGATGCAAGCAATTCATCGGTTACGCAACAACGAATCCGCTGTGATCCCTACTCTCGCAAGTCGAAACTATCAAGGGCAGGAGTCAAAGTACCTAACAGCTGCTCCGAATGGGAATTCTTTTTCACCAAAGGTCAGATGGGCAGCTCGAAACAATATTCCTCAGACCTCCCTGCCTCCGGGACACCAACAGTTTCTGCGCTCATGGAAATCGAACTTTAGATTGCAGTACAGCTACTGGAAGGCCGAATAACGACACAAAGTCCGAACCACTCAAAAAGATCGAAACTTTGGATATAACAAGCGCTTCAGAAAGATCTATCATCTCAACTAGAGACTGTCAATGATGCAAAAAAAAGTCTCAAATGACGCTCTATATAACAAGGGGCTTATCAGATTTTGTAATGACTAGGCAAATAATTTTCTTTAAGTACCGTTCAAAAGTCTTTCTGGAACAGATAAAGGCTTTCTTCCCCAAGAGGTATGCGGCAATTTCTCTCCCACAAGTGAAAACTAGCAATGACTGAAGTAGAAGTGCCTAATAATTGGTTTGATGAAGGAATTTTTCAGCTCTTTGAAGTGCCGCTAGGAGGTGACGTTTTCCAGACACACAGCTGAAAAGTCGGCCTCATTTTGTGGATAGGATAACCGCTTTCCTATGCACACGCACAACCCTAAATATTGCGAGGTTCTATCATCGCCCAACAACCTATGACACGGTGAGGAGCTTCACCCGCCTACGAACCGGATATAACTCGAGGATATAGGGAAATTGCCCTTCCATCCGAAGTACCTAGAGAAAGGGCTGTGAAAGACCGTTGGAAAACTTCGAACAGGACGGATGTAATCTCCTCCCTCACAAACATCGGAATTTGGACTCTAATGAAATAACCCATCGTTTAAATAACTTCAATGTATATGCTGTACTTAATAGCTGTGACGTAAATAAACCAGATATTTGAATTAATAAATATAACGCTACCATTATTTTTTTCAAACGTCACAGTATATATCTGTCGACTGACACATCGGTAGTTCAAATCATATGACCAGGTATATGTATTCAATCATCCACCAACAAATTAGGGGCAATTGTGCAATATCTGAGTTTTAATCTTATTTACTCCGGACGTCACTGCGAAATGGAAAGCGAAGCGTTCCTCCATCCCATATCGAAGTTGTTGATTGTGGCCTGATGTTGATGGGACTTAATAATAGAGAGTCTCCTGATTGGTGGGTGGGATGTGGCAAGGAGGCGTGGTTACAGGAGCAGTTTCGGAGGCATCCGAAGTTGGCGGGAAATTCACATGGAGATGGCTGAGTGTCGGGATTGACATTGACTGATACGTCTCGGAGAGCAGGCACTCACTCTATTGGCTGCACTGATACGTTGGAGCATAGCAATGGGGAGTGGGTCAAGAAATCTAGCCTGTGTGGGATTCCAAAATGGAATCAACATTAAGAAATTTAAAGAAGGAAAACAAAAATAATTAAGAAGGAAAAAAGAATTTTCTATGGTCACTCACCACATGGTGAGTGATTAAATTAATTGTTGGGGGGGGTTATAAGAGTCTAGGAGTATTCTCCTAGGTCTTTCTTATTTAATCCTTACGATTACTTATTATATACTGTTTGAGCTCCTACTGCGCATGTTCTGGATAACTTATCAATGTGGAGAATTCCGATTATTGCTCAATGTTTGAATAGGAGATGTTTAAGCAGCCGTCATTCCTGAAACGAAAGTCTGTAATCCCGTGATTCATAAAATACTTGAATAAAAAATGAGAATCGATAGAAGGGAGAAAATCTTAAATAAATTGAATCACATGCATCTCATCGATTACATAATGGTCATTAACTTCATGTCTCCTTTATTCCTTGAAAAAAAGTGATTGACTGTTTATATGGTACGGCAATATATTACTAGGGTTGAAAACAGAGGGGGAGAAAGATATTTTATTTTTTAAGCCAGATAGTTACTTTAATAATTGGGAAGGATTGCAATATAAGGAAAACCTTTATTCACGTTTTGAAAATTCGTTAAAGTACTTTGGAAGATTTAAAGTAAAAAATTCAAGTTGTACGAAAAATTTAGAATTTGTAGGAAAAGTATACATATGAAAATCTCTCGGGAAAAAAAATCTCTCATTTTAGAGTTAAAAAAGCTCTCAAATTTAAATCAAAATTAATATACGAAATATAATACATAAATATACGAAAATAGTTGTCTAATTCAAGAAAATTTGTTTTCTACCGAAACGGACAAAAAAAAGCATAACATCTATTGAGATATTGGAAATTGATATTTAAGGTATTCGACTACGTTCGGAACCATGATTTTGCAAAGCGCATGAATGGATAATTTTCATGATATTTAGTGTCACTTAGATTAGAATATATGCATAAAATTGTTTTAAGGACATTTTGACAAAAAAATTTATTTAAATATAATATTTTGGTGAAAAATTAACTTAGAATATTATTTTTTTCTAAATGTTCTCCTTTTGTGAAAAATGCTTCTATTATAATAATATTTTGCCTGTATATAGCTCAGAATTCTTTATAGAGGCTCAACTAGAATTTTTGAAAAATTCACGTTATTTTCAGAGTTACCACCAATTGAAATAATTATTGGCGTTTTTTTTCTTCCCTCTGTTGTCATAAAATATGAATAAACCCACTTCTAAGTAATGTATTTTAAAAATTCTAGTTGAGCGTCTATAGAGAGGTCTGAGCTATATACAGGCAAAATATTATTATAATAGAAGCATTTTTCACAAAAGGAGAGCATTTGGAAACAAGATTATTCTAAGTTAATTTTTTGCCAAAATATTATATTTAAATAAATTTTTTATGTCAAAATGTCCTTAAAACAATTTTATGCATGTATTCTAATCTGAGTGACACTAAACATCATGAAAATTATCCATTTATGCGCTTTTTTAAAATCACGGTTTCGAACGTAGTCGGATACCTTAAACATTTTATTTTGATTTTATGTTATTGAAAAGGATTCAGATTAGAAATCAAGCATACAAGGTATTAAAAAGTGGGGAAGAATATATATACAAACACACACATATGTGTAATTATTTGTTATTCCCTTTTTTCATTTTAAAATTATGTACAACGTGCAAGCTTTTTAAAAAATTACTTGGATTTTTTTAAAATCTCAATGGCTCAAAACATTTGATCCTATCTCGTCGGGTGTGTTGGAAACCTAAAATTTTCTTAATATGAATATTTTGAGATTTTTACATTTTCAAATTGTATAGAGATTTTGACATTGCTAAAAATACCTTACTTTAACCTCTAGGGCAGGGGTGGCGAACCTTTCTGGATCAACGTGCCATTTTTTTTCTAAACTAATATTTAATGAGGTATAGGCATGCCATCAAATAATTTTGACTTGTAATTATTGGAAAAATAATAAAACGAATTCCTAAAAACTTAAAACTCTTTATTTCCTACGAAAAATATATTTTGTTCCTTGTAGTAGTAAATGTTTTAGCTATACATGTGTAATTCAAATTATATAAAGCAACATTAGCGTGATTTCTGCTGTTGCAGATTAGATGTTACTTTTTGCAGATTGCATGCTGAATTGGAGTCAGTTACCAAAGTCTTTACTGTTTTTCATTTCTGAAAATAGTGACTCGCACGCATTGGTGGATGGAAATATGGTTAAAATAGCATGGCCCAGCTTCTTCAAACAGTTAAATGGTGTCTGAAATCGAATTCCATGTTTCCAAAATTTCATTACTAGCATTTTTGCTTATATTGCTTGTTTATCTTTCTGTTTCAATTAATTCCAACTTTCTCCTTTTTTTCAAGAAATTTTTAAATCCCCATTGAACTAGACTGGAGTCACCCAGCCAGTATGGTGGCTATGATCCTCGGTTTGTAACCGAGTGGGTTTCCCCAGTAAGACATGGTTGTATCTTCTTCGGGAAAGAAGTCGGTCTTCCGCCTGAAATGGATTCCCGTCTCGAAAGGAACAACAGCGCACCTCTTCTTGTTATATGCTGGGATCATCGTTTGTAATAAAATATCTGTATTCTTTTGTGTGGTTGTGTTATATGTTTCTGTTCGTCTATCTCACGTCTTTCGTATGTATCCCAGTAATAAACACACGGCAACAACAACAACTAGACTGGAAATCATTCAGAGTTGTGCATTTCAAACTTTTCAATTTCCAACCAATCAAATTGGGACAAGTTTAGTTTTTTAAATGAAGTCACATCAGGGCACATAAAAAATTTGAGCGTTTCCGAGAATTCTTTGAGCTGAGAAAATCTAGCTGAAAACTGCGATCGATCACTCGCGTTTGTTCGTAATACTTCACATTGTACTTTGCCATTTTGAATGAAAATGCAAACCGTTTTGATCGGTGGCGTGCCCAAAATATTGTGTCACGTGCCATTAATGGCACACGTGCTACTCTGGTTCGCAATCCCTGCTCTAGGGTAATTATATATATATATATATATATATATATATATATATATATATATATATATATATATATATATATATATATATATATATATATATATATATATATATATATATATATATATATAGAAGCCCTTAAAACCTATATTTAAATAATCATTGAAACTTTTCCACGCACATTTAAATGGTGAAAAATGTAAAGAAAGTATTTGGTTTTTGCTTAAAAGTTGAATGAATGATGGAAATCAAAATATTTAATCCAGAATTGCTAAAAAAGTGTTTGCATAGAGGTACACAAATTCCCAATGAAAGTGTAAACAGCGTAATAGGGTCTCGTGTACCGAAGAAAATATTTGTATAAATACAAGTATTATATCATTGGGTTCATAGGATGCCATTTCATCATTTAATATGGGAAATGTATCAAAACCAAAAATTTTGAGCGTGCTGATTACACGGTACAGACAATGGTGCGCCTCGACAAACAGAGGCTGTTAAAAGCTAAATACTCATGTTTACGAAAAACAAAGGAAGTTAGGAAAGCAAAAAGACTTAAAAGGAGGAGAGAGAGGATGATGGGATTAAAAAAAATGTAAATTATTTGTAATATGGGGAGGAATGCTTTAATAAAAAAAGTAATTATACATTAAAATTCATTTATCTTGAAAAGTAAATTTCTGATGTTCTATGTACCTTTTCTAGGAAAATAATATTCACAGGTATGTAAGTTTTTTATGACATATTTATAATGATGGCTAACATATACTAAAATGAGCGTTTAGCAAAAAACTTAAAAATTTATTTTTTACAAATTTTTTATGTGAAAAATGAGTCAAATTTCACTATGACTGATGAATTATTTTTTAAATTATAAAAAAAATCAAAATTATAGCTAAAAGCTCATTTCAGTATAATGATAAAGGTGTACTTTAATTGTATGAAAAATTTCAACTCTGTACATATAATAGATTTTGAGAAAAGGTACATCGAAACAAGTCAATTTAACACGGTCGGTATAGAGGTTTCCGACAGTTCTTAAAGTAAAAATGTATGTATCCATTATACACATTAAAGATATACACTGTAATTTGATTCATACATGTATGTGTGATTTTTCTTGTTATATTTAAAAACATTTATTAATTCATTTTTAAAACGTACATGAATTCACAAACGCTTTTTTTATCTATAAAGTTATAATATTTATGAATAAATGATTTAAATATGGAAGGAACATTTTAGTCAAAGAGCATTTTAATTTAATTCCCGTTAATTTAATTTTCATGTTGTTTTAATTAATATATTATTTTTAATACTTATTTTATTATTTCCTTTCAGATTTGATTCATTGGATTATATTTTGACTGATTACATATTAACATTGCACCCAGAAGCTATACAGAAGGGGTACTTAGCGACGGATCTAGTAATTTTGGGTTTTAGTCAAATATATCGAAGACGACACTTCAGCTGTAACTCCACTCTCCAAACTGTCACATTACGCTAACGTAAGAACTTTGAGCCTCTACAGATTTAAGGTACATCATCTTCTGTACAAGGTGGGTCTTCAGGGGTACCAGAATTCGAAATTACGACTCGGTAACGCTTTCCACGATTTCGCGACAGGCTACCATGGCCGTGTTATCGTGTTTGGAAAATCCACTATGATACGATGGCTGTTTATTTGCTTAATAGCCCGTAAGGTGAGGTGGAAAAGGAATTCTTAAATTAGCCCCATATCCCATACCATCTTTTGTGGCTTCATTGATCGATTGATTCTTTCATTATTATCAGGTCAAAGAAACAAATACGAGAACTGTTGATGACAGATTTCGCATTTCGATTTTTGAATCTCGGTCAGGTAACGAGGGTGATATCTGCGCTAGAGCTCCATTCTCCAAACTTCCTCACCAACGTAAAGACTTTTAGCCTCGATGAATTTAACAAGCATCAGACTTCCTACATGGTGTTTTTTCAGTGGCGTGAGTGAGTGAGTGAATAATAACGCCGCACTGTTCAGCTACACGAAGGCTTCTGGCGACGGACCACGTAATTTGTCTTTTCAGTGGCAACAGGACCTGAAGTTCGAGTGGCTACAAGCTCGAGACCATGTCCACTTGGATACAACGGCCACGAATTTTATTTAGAAAAGAAAGAAAAATTCTACACATTGGCGCACACAAGGAGGAGTTCCCTGGTTCTGCACCCCACCCCCTATAGACCTTGATTTTTTTCGATTGATTATAATCCTATGTGTTCAGTTCGTAAACTTTAATTAAGTATTTGTTATTAATAAATAATTTTATTAATTAATGCCAAATTTTTATCAATTATTTATTTTTACTGTTTTTTTGTTCCCGAAAATCGACAAAATCAAAAGAATATGTTGGGTGGCGTATTGGAGCAGGATACGAGAATGGTGTATTTTCGACCCTGGATCCACCCCTCCCCCTCGAAAAATTCCTGTATATGCCTAAGTGGCGTAACGGAGAACATTTTGGCCCCCTTCAAACGCAGGTTTTGGATCCCCAAGATGGATTTTACGAAGTGTAGGTATTTGGCAGCAGTTAGGCTTTGGGCCTCCCCTCCCCCGCGTTGCGGGGGTATACGTTACGTCACTAGTGGATGCCGCTGATACTACTTATAATTTTAAATACTTTTTCTTCCAAAAGAAGCAATTCAAATTTTTTTGCTAATCTATCAAAGTCGAAACTGAATGATAACGGTATATATAAATGGAGTCTTTACATATTCATTGGATAAGATTAACTTGGTAATTCATTTATGAGTTATTTTCCACAATTTTCTTTTATACCAATCTATAATTTATTTTAATAGCATTCTTAAATAACATGTTATTTAAATTTGAAAAAAAAATTATGCACATGAAGTTAAAAATTTTACGATGTTTACAAATCTTCACGATGTGCAATTATAGCATCTCACAGCTCACGAACTGGGAGCATACAGAAATTATCTCATGGGATTTGTAATAACGCATTTGTCACAGAGACAGGCATTCGAGGAACCACGTGATCTGACGAAGATTATTTTTCTTCTCGGTACTAGAAGAGCCATGCAGGATGCACGTGAGATGTTCTCCAGAGTTAGTTACACTTTTCTCCTCAAGGGCAACTTCTACATCGAATCCGTGTTGTAAACGTTCGAAAATAAAAAAGTATTTTCGAAGAATAAAACAAATACACACTCGTATTTTTCTTTTTATTGTAATTTTCCATTTTCAGAAGCTGGTGGAGCGTGATTATGGAATTTCAACATAATTTTGTTCGTGACTTACTATCCGTTTCGAAAATATTCAGCGTCAATCACTGACACGGTTGTTTTTAAGTTTCTGTGGTGTTTCTTAAGAAATCTCATCTTCGGTGTGATAAATTTCTCTTTATACATTAATTATAAGTAAAGTCCGTGTTTTTTTTTTATGATGGTTAAAAACAAAAGAAAGTCAAAAGAGTTCAATAGGTTTTTTTTCAGGTAGTGCAACTCAACATTTTGAAAGATAACACAGTGAAATAAGTTTAACATGAAAGCGCTCAAGACGAAATATTGGTTAACACGAAATAATTAAACGGTCCATACAAAAAACTAGGCATTGTCATGCATTTTTCTCTTAACACGAAACAAAAATCGCTTAACACGAAAAGATTACCCTTTTGGTAATGAACAGAATACGGAAAACACCAGCCGGATTGGATTGCCCCATTGTATTATCGGAAGAATTCCTTGCAGTGGATGGTGATAATGTGTGTACAGGCCTAATGGTGGCAAACAAAGACATTTTGAAATTTGTTCAAAGCTCAAAAAATATTGTTGTGATGCCGATTCCGACGATGGAATGGATAATGCAGCTCCTGTTCCCACAACATTCCAAATGAGGAACGTCATGAAAAGTATGCGCAGTTACTTAGACGCACATTCGAATGGTGAAATGAATAACAAACTGGACGATATCGAAAAATTTGTTGCCTAATGCTAAACAAATACAATGCAAAGAAAATTATCGGATTAATTTCCAAAAACTCAATAGATTTTTTTTTCTGAAAAAATTCGAAAATTTTGTTTTAAATTTCATTAAGTTCTTGTGAATGTTTTTGTTTCATAGATTTTTATCAAATATACATATATATATATATGTGTGTGTGAAAAAATAAGCTCTAATAAAATTAATTTTGTTAATGTATAATGTTTTTTTCGCTATATCCTTTAAGGTATCTGACTACGTTCGGAACCGTGATTTTAAAAAAGCGCATAAATGGATAACTTTCATGATATTTAGTGTCACTCAGATTGGAATATATGCATGAAATTGTTTTAAGGACATTTTGACATAAAAAATTTATTTCAATATAATATTTTGGCAAAAAATTAACTTAGAATAATCTTTTTTCCAAATGTTCTCCTTTTGTGAAAAATGGTTCTATTATAATAATATTTTGCCTGTATATAGCGCAGACCTGTCTATAGACGCTCAACTAGAATTTTTGAAATACATTACTTAGAAGTGGGTTCATTCATATTTTATGACAACAGAGGGAAGAAAAAAAACGCCAATAATTATTTCAATTGGTGGTAACTCTGAAAATAACGTGAATTTTTCAAAAATCATAGTTGAGCCTCTGTACTGAGGTCTGAGCTATATACAGGCAAAATATTATTATAATAGAACCATTTTTCACAAAAGGAGAACATTTTGAAAAAAGATTATTCTAAGTTAATTTTTTGCCAAAATATTGTATTTAAATAAATTTGTTTTGTCAAAATGTCCTTAAAACAATTTTATGCAAATATTCTGATCTAAGTGATACTAAATATCATGAAAATTATCCATTGATGCGCTTTTGCAAAATCACGGTTCCGAACGTAGTCGGATACCTTAACATGAAATTCTTTTAACTCGAAAAAGTATTTCAGTCCTTTCAGTTTCGTGTTAAACGATTTTCACTGAATATGTATAAATATCTATGAAAATTGCGCTGTAGTCTATCTTATGCGCATGCGTCAGTCGATTGTTCTGAATGACGCCATAAAGGTAAACAGAGAAAGGAGGTTTATTAGTCTCACAGTCAAATAAAAGTGATAGTTGTATTATAAATGTTATAAAAGGGTTTAAATCGATCTTAAATTTTTGGTACCTAGAAATGATGGAAAATGGGAAATTTGAAAAATTCTTTAATGGATGTATTTTTGTATTTATTTAGGTAATTTTTTTTACTTCCTTCTCTTTTTCACTCCACCGCATGGCTCCATGGTAGCCAAGTGGTCAGCGTCACGGACTCGTGGCCAGCGGGTCATGCCTTCGAGGCTTTGCGTCACTGAATACCAACCATGTACAGGGGTCGATGCACGTTGAAAATATTCAGCTACCCGAGGGCTTTTGGAGACGAACCTCGTAATTTTGAACCATGGTCAAGTGACGAGGACGACACCTGAGCTGACACCCCCTCTCCTAACTACCACACCAACGGGAAGACGTTCTATCCCCTATTTATTTAACACGCATCAGCCCCCTCTGCATCGCAGGCCGACAGCTGTACTAAGCTCAAACTCATGACACGCTGGCCACGAGACCACGGCAGCAGTCTAATGGTCAAGGCCCCGTTATCTTGACCACTAGGCTACCGCGGCTACATCGGGGATCAAAGTCATCACCTTATTAGGGTATGGAATTTAGGAGAATGGGTTGACAGCTCAGGTGTCGTCCTAATTGTAGTTTAAATTATGAAGTTCGACGCTGATAGCCAAATTAGATATACATATTTAGAACAATACCCAGTAAAAAATGTTTTTCGAATGTTTTTTTTAATTTCAAGTTTTTTGTACTTTAAATTTATATACATAAAAAAATGTATAAACTTCCGCCGAGCCGGAGTCGAACCAGCGACCTATGGATATCAGCTTAGAAACACCTACAGTCCACCGCTCTGCCAACTGAGCTATCGACGGTTGTGCAGCTTGCTGTAAATAAACTTAAGCAGATTAAATATATTGGGGTCATCCGATGGAAATAATAAACAATCTCCTTTTGTTGACAGGACGTTTGAGCTCTTGACAAATTTAACGTGCATCGCTCCTCTACGCGGCGGGTGTTTAGTGGGACTGGGTTCGAACTCGTGACATGCCAGCCACGATCCGATACCTTGACCACTAGGCTACCGCGGCCACATCAGTTTAGGTGGAGTTTTGATTATTAGACCGTGGTGCAACATTACGAGATTCGACGCCAATAGCATTCGTGTAACTTGGAAATGTGCCTGTAATAAGCAATCAATCAATCATGCCTTATCCGTTTGAATACGTCCATTAAAGCTTCTAATCAACACAGTAGCTTAGAATTTCTATTTTCAGTACAAACGCTACATGAATTCTGAATTCATCTTCAATTTAGGCCTTTTTAATTTGTCAAATCCGATTATATGTTTTTTTAAAAAAAATGATGTTATATATTATTCTAAAAGAGAATTTTTGTAGAATTTCATTCCTTTTGTAACAAGTTAGAGATTTAATTAATGTTTCAAATATTATTATAAACACAAAATCGATCAATTAGTAGAAATATCGAAAAATATTGAAAATTTAACGGATATATATATATATATATATATATATATATATATATATATATAAGTGTGGAAATTAAAAAAACAAGGGGGAGGGAGCTCAAAAATGTTGTTTGAACGCGATTCGAAAGTAAGAAATCCGTGTGACGTTTTTTCAAAACAAACTAATTAGAACATTCCATATGCATTATCATCACTGGTGTAGCTAGCTCTGAGGGGCCCCTGTATAAAAATTCTTTCGGGACCTTTTTTTAGACTTGGAAGCCTTGTTAGTTGACTGTAGTTACACATATTGGGGCCCCTGCAGCTTGGGGGGGGGGAAGGCCCGTATAATTGATACGGCGGTAGCTACGCCCCTGGTTATCATCATCATTATGTCCGGCAAGACAGCCAGCCCATCGTAGGCTAGAGCTTTCCTTTGACGATTCCTCCATTATGACCTCTTGTGTGTTTACTTTTGCTCTCCAAGTTTTCTCCTTTATAGTCCCTAAGTCTGATTGATTCCACTGAGTCTGCCCATCTCAGCCTTGGTCTTCCACGCTTCCGAATCCCAGTGACTTTGAACTGCAATAGCTTTTTGACAACATTACCATCCAGCATTCGAATTATATGTGCCATCCAATTCATTATATTTATTTTTATGTATTTAATGATGTAAGGTTGCTTATAAGTTCTATATAATTCAAAATTGTATCTTCTTCTCCAGCTATAGTGTTTTCGTTTACACCTCCAAGTATACTTCGAAGTATTTTTCTCTCAAAAGATGCCATTAGACTTTCTTCCAGTTTTGTTATTGTCCATGTCTCAAATGCATATGTCAGAACTAGTCCAATAAGAGTTTTGCACATTAAAAATGTTGTATTTTTTTAAAGAAGTTTGGGTTTTAAAAACCCCCTCAGTTCATAAAACGCCTTATTTGACAGAATTTCTCATGAAACCCCGAATCGGTTATACATTTCATATGCACTAATCTAATAGACAGGGTGTCCGAACTTAAAGTATCCAAAAGTTATGGCTTATTATTACCGAACTACGCATCAGAATGTAATAAACTGTTCATGCGTGGATTTGAAACCCCTCCGAGATTTTTGGGTCTAGTTCGATCGGCCGCAAGTGCGCGTATTATTCGGCAATCGCAGACGATAAGATTGTTATTCTGACTTTATTAGAAAAGATGTAAACGCCACAGCAAATGGTGCAGTGCGTACTTTGGTTATCAGAATTTAAATCAGTCACGCGTGCACAGCGACCTGTTCGAACGGAATGGAATGGAATGTCGTTACTGGCTAGCCTAATAGACTTATTAGGACTCAAACAAAATGAATCACGCGCACAATTAACAGTGTCTTCTATCACAAAAACTTGAGGATACTTGCTAGTTTTTTTTTAGATACCAAAGTTCCCGTCTCCTGGAAAGTTCCTTTCCCACTGGTGGATAGATTTTGATGTCGAAGGATCGACATTCCACTCTGTTCGAACACGTCGCAGTACAAACGGGACTGATTAAAATTCCGTTAACTAAAGTTTTCTCTGCATCTTTTACTATGGCGTCCACATCTTTACTAATGAAATCAGTGTACCAAGTTATCGTCAGCGATTGCCACGTGCGGCCGATCGAACTAGACCCAAAAATCTCGGGGGAGAAGGTTCCAATTTACGAATAAACAGTTTATTAGATTCTGATGGGTAGTTCCGTAATGAAAAGCCATAACTTATGGACTTTAAGCCCGGACACCCTGTAACTCTTAACTTATTCCACGTACCACTTGTGTGAGGTATTAGTTCAGCAAAACGTAGCACTTTAATTCCAATGTTATAAGGTACAAGTAGAATTCGATCCATCTATAAATTCTATTTAGAGTTCTTCATTTCAGTTCCATTGCAAATGAAGATAAATTATAAAAATTATTAAGAAATAAATTGAAGGCGTCATGCTTTTGTTTTGCATTATTGCTAATAAAATCTAATTCCATTACATTTGAAAAAATGAACCCAAAACAATCTAAAAAATCCATACCCAATGTTCTCAATTACGTAGAGACAAAAGAACCCTTTGTTTTTCCTTTTTAATTTCATCTTTTTGGAACTTCCAGAAGACAGTGCGTGAGTAATCACCACTCCGTCATTGTTTGATCAATCGTTACTCGTTTTATTTGCCGATATTAACGTCCAGAATTTAAAGGAGAAAATGCTATTGAACTTCTAGGTAGCGAGAGGCTATATTATGTTCTCTATGTCAACAAAAGCCAGACAAATACATCTGGAAAATTCTTTTTTATTTTCTCTGGTTTATCTCTTCTTTACACTTATCGTTTTTGTTCTTTTATTTATATACATAACATAATATGTTGCAATATTCTTTTCAACATCGTATGTTTTTGAAGGTCTGGTTTTATTTGCGATGCATTCTGATTCTAAAAGCGAAACTATATTTTGTGTACTTCAGATGGCCTGTTTATAACGACGACTATTTGTTTATATTGTCCCCAGAATATATGATTTTATTATTGTTGGCTCTATTTTGTCTTTAGTACCTTATTTTGTGTAATTTTATAATGATTTGTCCATTTTAGTGTTGTTATTCTTTCTAACGCCACCATATCGACGGTGTCAGATCTAGGCCCACGAAATTTATCGTGAAACTGGTCTTGATTACGTCTGTCGTTATCCGCAACTTTGAGCACCATACAGGTGGGAGTAAGTTTTGGTTCCGTTCCATCCCAATTTTTAAGAAGAACATTCTGGGTTGTTATCAGTGGATTTCCCACATCTTTTATTCTTCTACCAATCTCTTGAGGGGACTTTCGGCTCGAAGAATATTTAGAATACCCCCCTACCGTACAGGAACTATGCATTTGATAACATCCATGCCTTGTCCGGGATTCGAATCCGGACCTTTCAACTCAACAATCAGCGTCACTAACCAATATATCATCTGGATGGCTGAACGGGAAAATTTTTAAAAAATACAACATAATACTACAATAAATGCATTGCGGTAAGAACCAAAAAATTAATAGAAAATTATTTTACAAAATAAATAAATAAATAAATAAATAAAAAATAATTAATTAAATCACTATTAGATAAAATTATATGTAAACTGATTTTGTATTATAATCATAATCCTTTTTACGAAATGAAAAATAGAAACATAAAACTACCTTACTTAACAATTTGACGTATGTAATGACGTAAAAATGACGTATACATGATGAAGGAAACTGATGTAAAATTTTTTAGAACATTTCAGAAGATTACACATCACCTAAAATGAAATTCCAAAAGTATTTTTAACATCAATTTATGATAAATTAAAGGAAATGAAATATTCTATATAAAAAATGAATTAAAACTAGAATCCTTTACATTATACTTTAGATAAAGGATTTTGAAAAGATCAATCTTTTCTTTTTTAAAATATGGAACCGTGGATTCATTTTTACGCATTGCCACAATCTTAAGCAATGAATTTTCTAATTTGTTAATTTACAGCACGCAGAAAAGTAATAAACGCACAGATTACCTCCAGGATTCTAATGCTAGGAAATTAAACATCTTATCAAACTGCTTCCTCTTCAAATGAAATTTGTTTCCCTTTTTTTATTAGTATCTGTTTATTACCAAACTCAGTTTCAGAAACATTTTCATTACCACAAATTACTTATGCTGACACTATCCGAAAAGCTAAAGTAATTAAGTTTATGGAAAGAGCTTGAAACAGCTCGTTCCTTATCATTTCCTAGACAAGACAGTTTTAATTTCCAAGCTGTGTAATTAACACTTTCCCGCCGAAACTGCAAAATGAAAGGAAAAAGTACTTCTTTAAAAAGAATAATCTTTCTGGTTTTATTCTGTTATTCAATCTTCAAATTCCTGGTCTGTAGAAATCTTTCTTTTATAGTGATATTGGAGCGTTCTAGAATCTCATTTGTTCATTTTTCAAGCACGCATATAAAAATATATCCGTAAAATTCATCGTGGAAAGGATTTCGTTCTCTCTGAATTCATTTTTGTTTTGGTTAGTAAAGAGTTTCTTCGATCCATTGTTTTTGATTTATTTCGTTATTGTTCGTGGATGGTGTTCAATTTTTGTCGAATAAAATGAGATTATGTTTATCATTTTCTTCGGAGAAAAGAATTTTGAACAGAAATGAAAGTAAACTTTTGTATTGAAAAACTTCGTTTCTGTTCGATTGAGAATATGTTTTAGTTCGATTTCCTTAAATGTATTAAGTGGTAGTACACAGTACAATCTGTTTTTGTGTGGTCCTTTTTTATGTGATTTTATTTTTGTGCAATTGGTTTTGTACGATTATTTTGTGCGTTTTTTTATGCGATATATGAATTTCAACGGCTTTGGCGTCACTGTAATGTTTCCTATCAATGTACATTCATAAAATTTCATGAAGCTCTGTTCATCAGTTGTAAACAGTCTCTGGATAATGCACGTTCAATTGCTTTCTCTCAACGCACTCCAGCTTTCAAACCAATCCGAAAAGCATTTTCTTTAAATACATACCAATTCCGAAAGGAGTTTGAAATTCCAAAAAGAGCTTCAATCGCGCATATCTGGTTTTTGTGACTTTCACAAGAAATTAACCAACCGACCGTCCTAAAAAAACTTATCACTCACTTTATGGTGCTAAAAAATAATCTCTTCAAGTGACGAATGCGATTTTGATTGATTGATTGATTTAATATTATCGTCGCACTGTTCAGCTACACGAGGGCTTTTGGCGACGGACCACGTAATTTTGAACCATGGTCAAGTGACGTGGACGACACCTGAGCTGGCACCCCCTCTCCTAACTACCACACCACACCAACGGGAGGACGTTTCAGCTCTCGACAGATTTAACGTGCATCGCTGCCCTACACGGCGGGTCTTTAGTGGTACTGGGATCGAACTCGTGACCAGGCAAGCCACGATCCGATACCTATACCACTCGGCTACCGCGGCCACAATGCGATTTTGAACTAATACATCACAGGTAGATCCACGCTTTGGATTACGATGAGTAACAGTGAATTACGTATGAGCATTTTGAGAAGTTCTTCGTGTATACTATGAGAAATTAAATGTTTTTAAAATGTTTCCATGTGGAACCTTTAATTATTTATTTTGCTTGGAAGTACTTTCTCATAAATTTCGTAAATAATTAACATAATTTTCAAAGGCGACTTTTTTTATGCGGTCCCTTCCAGTGGCATGAAAAATTTTCTGTAGTATGTCGAGAGAGAGAGAGAGAGAGAGAGAGAGAGAGAGAGATGAAGTTGTTAAGTATATGTAAGCATTTATAAAATGTTCGCCTAATTTTTTTGTACGTTTTTTTTATGCGGTCCCTATCTACAGCTCAAAAACAGGTTTTGCTGTATAAGAGAGAACTAGTTCTTACGGATCATCATGCAAGTACATCAACAAAATATTTTATAAGATATCACACAAGTTCTTTTAAAGCTCTCTTATCGAAAATGTAGTGTAGTGTCAATAATCCTTTCGTAATTTGAATTTATTAACAGTGGATCTCAAAAATGTTCGTACACTTACAATTTTTTATAAAATTCAATGTTTTTGAGTAGTAAAAATTAATATATCGGAATTGTGATTTTTTTATCACGCCTACAATTTGTTCTTATTGAAATAATGTAATCAATTTTTTTAAAACATAGCATGACTATTATTTTGAAAAATTAACAATAAAAAAAGTTACTCAAAAATTGCGCAACAAAAGTCTTCGTACACTTAAAAAAATCTCAACGTAGCCTTAAGTATTGTATTTAGCCTTAATTTAGTACTTGTATTTTTAGTTCCACAACAATTTTCAAATGTCTAGGTATAGATTTCACCTTTTTTGTAATTTCTCTGCGTCAATGCTCCTTATTATTCGGTGATTATTGTTTTTACAAGTTTTGTTTTTATATGTCATGTTTTCTCACTTTAAATTCAGATTATCACTAAATATATTCCACAGGGCTTAAATCAGATGATTTAGAAGATTTTTTTAGAATTTAGGGACAATTATAGAAACACCAGAGGCTTATGTTGAGAGCAATGCACTTGGGGACATTATCTTGTTAAAAAAATTAAATCGTCTCCAATAACAAAATTACGGGCAGATCATTTCAAATTTTTTTTAAATATTTAAATAAAGTTCATGTTTTACAATGTCACGAAAAAATGCCAAATTACCTAATCCTGCAGCCGATTTACAAACCCAGACAAGAACACCTCCATTCTCGGGTGTTGACTTGGTCAATTGAACGTGGTGTGAATTACGACACTGTTAGCCACATTGGATGTATAGATTTGTGTGAAGAATATTTATTAAATATTTCACAAATTTCAAGGTTTTATATTCATTAAATTAATTAAAAAGAAACTTCCGCAGAGCAGGAGTCGAAACAGCAATCTATGGATACCGGCAGTGAAAACAACTACAGTCCACCGCTCTGCCAACTGAGCAATCGACGTCTGTTCATCCTCCTCTAAACAAACTTCAAGCAAATTGAATATTGAGGTCATTTGATTGGGATAAAAATCTCCTTTGGTGTAAATTGTTATTTTAATGTTTATATTTCAAATATTTTTAAGTTTTATATTCGCTAACTTAATTAAAAAGAAACGTCCGCCGAGCCGGAGTCGAACCAGCGACCGCTCTGCCATGGATATTCAGCTATGAAACAACTACAGTCCACCGCTCTGCCAACTGAGCTATCGACGGCTGTTCATTCGACGGCTCTCCCCTGTAAACAAACTTCAACCAAACTGAATATTGAGGTCATTTGATTGGAATAAAAATCTCCTTTGGTGTAAATTGTTATTTTAATGTTTATATTTCAAATATTTTTAAGTTTTATATTCGTTAACTTAATTAAAAAGAAACGTCCGCCGAGCCGGAGTCGAACCAGCGACCTATGGATATCAGCTATGAAACAACTACAGTCCACCGCTCTGCCAACTGAGCTATCGACGGCTGTTCATTCCCCCCCTGTAAACAAACTTCAACCAAACTGAATATTGAGGTCATTTGATTGGAATAAAAATCTCCTTTGGTGTAAATTGTTACTTTAATGTTTATATTTCAAATATTTTTAAGTTTTATATTCGTTAACTTAATTAAAAAGAAACGTCCGCCGAGCCGGAGTCGAACCAGCGACCTATGGATATCAGCTATGAAACAACTACAGTCCACCGCTCTGCCAACTGAGCTATCGACGGCTGTTCATTCTCTCCCCTGTAAACAAACTTCAACCAAACTGAATATTGAGGTCATTTGATTGGAATAAAAATCTCCTTTGGTGTAAATTGTTATTTTAATGTTTATATTTCAAATATTTTTAAGTTTTATATTCGTTAACTTTTAAAAAGAAACGTCCGCCGAGCCGGAGTCGAACCAGCGACCTATGGATATCAGCTATGAAACAACTACAGTCCACCGCTCTGCCAACTGAGCTATCGACGGCTGTTCATTCTCTCCCCCTGTAAACAAACTTCAACCAAACTGAATATTGAGGTCATTTGATTGGAATAAAAATCTCCTTTGGTGTAAATTGTTACTTTAATGTTTATATTTCAAATATTTTTAAGTTTTATATTCGTTAATTTAATTAAAAAGAAACGTCCGCCGAGCCGGAGTCGAACCAGCGACCTATGGATATCAGCTATGAAACAACTACAGTCCACCGCTCTGCCAACTGAGCTATCGACGGCTGTTCATTCCTCTCCCCTGTAAACAAACTTCAACCAAACTGAATATTGAGGTCATTTGATTGGAATAAAAATCTCCTTTGGTGTAAATTGTTATTTTAATGTTTATATTTCAAATATTTTTAAGTTTTATATTCGTTAATTTAATTAAAAAGAAACGTCCGCCGAGCCGGAGTCGAACCAGCGACCTATGGATATCAGCTATGAAACAACTACAGTCCACCGCTCTGCCAACTGAGCTATCGACGGCTGTTCATTCCCCTGTAAACAAACTTCAACCAAACTGAATATTGAGGTCATTTGATTGGAATAAAAATCTCCTTTGGTGTAAATTGTTATTTTAATGTTTATATTTCAAATATTTTTAAGTTTTATATTCGTTAACTTAATTAAAAAGAAACGTCCGCCGAGCCGGAGTCGAACCAGCGACCTATGGATATCAGCTATGAAACAACTACAGTCCACCGCTCTACCAACTGAGCTATCGACGGCTGTTCATTCCTCTCCCCTGTAAACAAACTTCAACCAAACTGAATATTGAGGTCATTTGATTGGAATAAAAATCTCCTTTGGTGTAAATTGTTACTTTAATGTTTATATTTCAAATATTTTTAAGTTTTATATTCGTTAATTTAATTAAAAAAGAAACGTCCGCCGAGCCGGAGTCGAACCAACGACCTATGGATATCAGCTATGAAACAACTACAGTCCACCGCTCTGCCAACTGAGCTATCGACGGCTGTTCATTCCTCTCCCTGTAAACAAACTTCAACCAAACTGAATATTGAGGTCATTTGATTGGAATAAAAATCTCCTTTGGTGTAAATTATTATTTTAATGTTTATATTTCAAATATTTTTAAGTTTTATATTCGGTAACTTAATTAAAAAGTAACGTCCGCCGAGCCGGAGTTGAACCAGCGACCTATGGATATCAGCTATGAAACAACTACAGTCCACCGCTCTGCCAACTGAGCTATCGACGGCTGTTCATTCCCCTGTAAACAAACTTCAACCAAACTGAATATTGAAGTCATTTGATTGGAATAAAAATCTCCTTTGGAGTAAATTGTTACTTTAATGTTTATATTTCAAATATTTTAAGTTTTATATTCGTTAACTTAATTAAAAAGAAACGTCCGCCGAGCCGGAGTCGAACCAGCGACCTATGGATATCAGCTATGAAACAACTACAGTCCACCGCTCTACCAACTGAGCTATCGACGGCTGTTCATTCCTCTCCCCTGTAAACAAACTTCAACCAAACTGAATATTGAGGTCATTTGATTGGAATAAAAATCTCCTTTGGTGTAAATTGTTACTTTAATGTTTATATTTCAAATATTTTTAAGTTTTATATTCGTTAACTTAATTAAAAAGAAACGTCCGCCGAGCCGGAGTCGAACCAGCGACCTATGGATATCAGCTATGAAACAACTACAGTCCACCGCTCTGCCAACTGAGCTATCGACGGCTGTTCATTCCCCTGTAAACAAACTTCAACCAAACTGAATATTGAGGTCATTTGATTGGAATAAAAATCTCCTTTGGTGTAAATTGTTATTTTAATGTTTATATTTCAAATATTTTTAAGTTTTATGTTCGTTAACTTAATTAAAAAGTAACGTCCGCCGAGCCGGAGTCGAACCAGCGACCTATGGATATCGGCTATGAAACAACTACAGTCCACCGCTCTGCCAACTGAGCTATCGACGGCTGTTCATCCTCCTGTAAACAAACTTCAAGGAAATTGAATATTGTGGTTATTTTATTGGAATAAACATCTCCTTTTGATGCAAATTGTTATTTTAATGTTCATTCATGAACTTTCTATAAAATCTAATAATTTTACTTTTAGTGTCAATTTTTGTATCATAACAGATATCGAAGGAGGTGGCAGTGAATTAAAAATTTTGCGTTAAATATATCGAATTTGAATCTTTTTTTCTTTCAGAGAAGTTATCTTTGACGTCGAAAATCATGACTAAGAATGGGTCTAATAACCGTTAATTGAAAACTGTATTTCCCCCTAAACAATTCCTAAAAATATAATAGATAATTATTAGATTTATTTCCAAATTGGTTTGTTTTAAAAATGAAGTTAAAACTGCATTACACTTAATTAGAAATGGTCAAACTTATCGATCATTTAACATTAAGATTGTACGAATTGGTAGTTTTTATATTCATGCAAACATTTTGAACATACCACCATATTTGTTAATAGATTTTTCATTTTTATCATTTTGAAAATCATTGGCTAATGCTGTAATATATATAACAGAAAGCGATGCGCCGAGTAGTTATTCGAAAAGGGCGAAATTTGAATGTATATGCACATACCTTACAATAAAATATGAAACTAATCAACCTTTTGCATCAGGATAACTTTTTGCAATACTGGACCTACATCCTATTGCAATGGATTATCCGAGTGATATATAAAACAGAGAACATTCCATTGCTAAAGCATTGTCTTCCGCTTGCCTGCATAGATTGTACCAGTGCCTCGCAGTCGTATTCATGAGCAGTATGGGCAGATGTCACCATTTGAGAGAGGATAAGCATTTGAACTGAAGGAAGCAGGATAGTCAAATTACGGGATCGTTCAACATTTGGGTCGTAGAGATGTTGCCATTCGACGATGTTGGTTGAAATGGGTTAATCGTCAAGAAGGTAACGGTCGACTGAGAACGACGATAGAATACATCCGATCAGCGTTCACAGCCCCTGGTGCTTCTTTATCAATACTCTAATGTGAAACCGGAACACTATTGACTACATTGACCATTGTTTCTTGATTCATTGAATTGGAAACTGAAGTCATAGAGACCATTGTATCGACTGCTCCTCACCATTGATCACCTAGAATATCATTGACTGGAAGATAATTGTTTTCAGTGATGAATCCATATTCGAAATGAGCCCCAATGACCAACGAAGACAAGCCTGGTGATCTCCAGGACGACGATGGTGATATGTATCTGATGTTGTTCTCCACACAACTTGATAACCAGGGGTTATTATATAAAGTGCCATTTCATTTGATAGAGCCGGACCTGTTCGGCTGCCCTTCGTGATCGACGACATTGTACGTCAGGTAATTCTGCTTTTCCTTTAACGAACCTCTAGGCTTAGATTACACTCAACAGGATAATGCTTAGATGTCCACAGATCTCCTTCCTACTGCTTGTTTACGTGCCTCTTTAACGCTCCTCTTCTTTTTGTGTTTATTTTTCATTGTAAGATTAACATGTGAGAATAATAAAGCCTCCACTGAAAACTTTCTGTGTTTTCGGAATCAAATTTCTTCTACGCGTTTTCCATAGAAAACAAAACTTTTTTTGCGATCATTTAGATAAATGCATGCTTCATCAAAGGTAACAGCGTATTTCTACTTATATTCTACCAAATGATTTTCAAACAAGGCTCTACAACAGTGGTTCTCTAACTCTTTTAATACTTGCGACCCAATATTGAATCATAATTTTCATCGCGCCCCCCTCCATACGATAACAATGTATTGAATTCAATAATACGATACATTGATGCTAAATAATACGATAATACGATAATGCTAATAATACGATAATGCTAATAATACGATAATACGATAATGCTAATAATACGATACATTGATGCTAAATCTGCAATAGGATTTAAACCTCTTTTCCACCAGCGCATATAAACGTCTCGCTCTACGAAAACTTTATTTGCCCGGTACGTATATATACGTCTGTCAAAAGTACGATCTTTCGAAGGCTTTGGAATGCATTAAAAGCACAGTGTTTGCGAAGTATTTACTTATTTCAGAGGATTTGCTTGTTTATTTTCTTTTTCTTCCCTACCCCTCCAATACATTACATACGCACTCCATATTGAAAAACAGTGTCATTGGAGAGAGCTCTGCGTAACTTTTAACCAGCAGAGTCAAGGGATTAATTATATACATTACAAATTATTAAGATAATTGTTAATTTTTGTATCTAATTTTATACATGACAAGCCCATGGGTTCACTGGTAATTATAAACTTACTAAACTTAGTATTGTTAAATTAATTATAAAATGCATGGTGCAGTACTGATACTTTTATAAGTGTATTATATCAGTGTAAATGTGTATTCTAATTTTTATTATGCCAGAATGTTTTTTTTTTGCTTACTTTCAGTAAATTAGTAATTTTTTAAAAATAATCTTTTGTTTTCGACTTTTCAATATGCTCGCCCCCCCTCGTAGAGTTATCACGCCCCCCCCAAGGGGAGCGTGCCCCGCAGTTTGAGAAACGCTGCTCAACAACGACTTGCATTGAGCTACATGTCTCAGCAAAAGACTGGGAACATTATGTTTTTTATCCTTTCAAACTGTAAATCATTGCTTTAATAATTTGTTTAATACTGCTACAAATGTTTACAATCGATATCTGCATCGATACATTGTTGTAAGACTTCGCCTCAAAAAATATTCTTAACACAAAGTATGCATATTTTTTAGGTTTTTTTTTATTTAGAATTTTATGTCACTGGAAATAACAGTTGATAACTTCCCCCTTATGATTAAGAATATATCGTTCATTTTACATTCAGAATTTTTTATACCAAATGCGTCACAATGTTTTTTTAATTAAAGAATAAGAATATTTTTCTGGAAAAGTGTTCGAGAATGTGTGTTCTTCGATACATAATTAGCTTACATTCGCCATTTTCAAAGAAGAAAAAATTTGAAGATGTCAAACGAGATTAATTCTACCTTCAAATAAGTAATTTTTCCAAGAATTTCTTTCCCTTAATATGTACATGTTTAAAAAATCCTTTTTAAGAATTTCTTAACAACCTTTTGAATTTATTGAACAATATTTTTTCTGATTTTAATTTGTTGATGTAAAAAAACAACAACTTAAAAACTCTTTTTTCGGACACAAATATTACACATTCAAAATTCCTTTCAATTTTTATTTTTTGAATGCGAATCCACATTAAATTCAATTTATATTAACAAAGCGCTAGAGCTGTAAAATAGGATATTACAAACAGGTGTCATTTTGAATCAAAGTCAGATGGCAAGAGTTAAAATTGATTCTTAAACTGTCCAACAACACAAACACACACAAAAAAATGTGAAAGATTTCTCTTTTTAATTTCGTAGGGGTTAAGTCCCATGAGGGACTTGACCCCAATGAAACTAAAAAAAAAGGGGTGGGTATTTTGAATTAAAGATTTAATTTCTGATAAATACAAAAAATAATCATGGAAGAGAGAATACAAATTAAAAGCTCACAAATACTTATGCATAATTCATACATCAAATATCATTAACATTCTTCAAATTAAAAGGGAATTGATACCATTAGTAATTTAGATGCGATATAAGCACGTTCAGTAGTGCTAGAATTTTGTACCCATAGAAATTAATACAAACATCAACTGGAGTTTTTTTCGTCTGAATCGAATGACCCAAATATTCGTTCTGCATGAAGTTTGTTTACAACAGGTTTAACAGCCGTCGATAGCTCAGTTGGCAGAGCGGTGGACTGTAGGTGGTTTCAAAGCTGATATCCATAGGTCGCTGGTTCGACTCCGGCTCGACGGAAGTTACTTTTTTTAATGAAAATAAATTCAGAAGTAGAGTCTTCTTTTTTTTGTCCCTTTTTGTCAAGTAAGTGAATGAATATTAAGGTTGCACTGAGGGCTGTACACGAGGGCTTTTGGCGACGGACCACGTAATTTTGAGCCATGGTCAAGTGATGAGGACGACACCTGAGCATGCACCCCCTCTCCTAACTACCACACCACACCAACGGGAGGACTCCTTTTATCAAATGCAGTTAGTAAGAGTTGTATTGACATTGCTCGATAAAGCAACACGAGGGCTATTGGCGACAGACCTCAGTCAGGAGACGAGGACGACACCTGAGCTGGTACTTGTCTCTCCTTGCTATCCCACCATACCAACGGGAGGTCAGTGGATGACAGTCTATTTTTGGGTACCTGGACTGATAAACAGGCCTCAATCCCATATCATGATGTCTGTGATGCAAACTTGACTTCGTTGGTTTTTTCAGTCTGCGGAGTGACATGTCGGTGATTTGGCTGTGGTGATGGAATCCGGGAGGAGGGGCTTAGAGATGACTACTTGAAGTTAAAGTTTTATACGGTGCTGAGAGCTTAGGACTGCTCTCTCAGTGAATTGGAGGTAGAAGTGAATTTAGCCTCAGGCTGGCTGCCCATGGGGGTAAAAGTTAAAAATATATACTTGTCCAGTTGGGTGTGGAGATTAAATAAATATTGAAAGAAAAATAATAAAAAATTTTAAAAATTTACTAGGGTGCAATAATTAAAAAATTATTGCAGGGATAAAAACTAAACGGATTGTAAGAATCCAAAAGGATTCTTCTTGGCCTTTTAGTATTATCGTTACAGTTGTAATCGTTTAGATTTAACATATTTACATTATTAGTATTTGGCAAATTATCGAAAAAATTTATAGCTAATTTTTGAATATGTGCTTTAAAACTAGTGATTTTAAGAGCTTTATTTATGCATCATTTTTCATGTAGCGGCAGGCATTTACAATCATTCTAATATATGAATTCTGCAGAGTATTTAAAATATTAATATTGGTTTTAGCAGCATAACCCCATACTAGACAGGCATAAGCGGTATTGGACGCATAACGGCTGTATAAAGGCACTTTGTTATCTCTACTTAAATGTGAGCTCCGGGAAATTAGTGAAAAATTTAAACATTGTTTTTCAAACTTATCGCGAACGTGTAATATGTGTTGTTTCCAATGTTAAATGTGAGTCAAAAATAACGCCAAGATATTTGCTATTCTGGTAGACGGTGGAATTTGTTTATTGAACATTATGAGAGGGGGTTCGAATGGTGCGCTTTTTAAAGATGACTGCACAAGATTTTTCTACATTGATACTAATTTTCCATCTGTCGTAATAATTTTCTAGCAGCTTGAGGTGTTTGTTAATGGCAAAGGTAACAGTCTTTAAGTTTTTGTACGTGGCATTAATGGCCGTATCATCCGCATAGAGACTAATATTTGTTAGTGAGTAGCTGGGAATGTCATTTATATAGAGATTGAACAACAGGGGCCCGAGCAATGAGCCCTGAGGACACCCTGCAGAGATGGAATGAGAGTTAGATAATGATTCATTTACTCTGATCCGAAAGGATCTGTTAGTGAGATACGAGTGGATGAGGTGAATGAGGGAGAAGGAATATCGTAAGTAATTAGTTTGAAAGTGAGTCCTAAAATCCAAACACGGTCGAAGGCTTTGTGGATATCCAGAAAGACCACTCCCATTCTAAATCTTCTTTTTAGAAACCTTCCGTCGATACTTTCTGTTAGTCTGAGAAGAGGATGAAGGGTAGATAGTTTATTTGTAAATCCATATTGATTAGGTTAATTAGGCTATTATCATTAATGAATTTTTTAAGTCTATTAAGAATAATGTACTCAGTTAATTTACTTAAAGTTGAAAGGAGAGAAATAGGTCTATATGAATTAGGAAGATTTTTATTTGTACCAGGTTTAATAATAGGGAAAATGATAGCTTCTTTCCAGTTACTAGGAAAGTGATGAAATTTAAGAATTTTATTGACAAGAATAGTTAGTATGAGGATTAATTTGATAGGAAAATTTTTTAGCATTTTATTTGTGATAGTATCTTTACCGGGGGCCTTTTTAGAGCTAGTATTTTTAATGAAGTTAATAATTTCATCCGGCATGGCAGGTTCAATTTGAGTAGAAGGGGGAAGAGAGAAAGGTATTCACAGTTGAGGTGACAACCTCGTCATCTTGATCGTAGTTGTCCTGCATGCGGTTATTTTCAATGAAGTTATTTTTAATCGTATTAGCAAGGAGGTTAGCCTTCTGCGGATCAGTGACGGCCATACCAGTAGCACAGTTCAACGTAGAAATTTGAGATCTTTTATTTTTTAAGAACCGCTGTGCCTCCCAGAGGCTATTGTCAGTTGTATTTAGAGCTTCTAGTCTAGCATTCCAAATCATTACTATATATTTTAAGTTCTTTTTTCGAGGTTGGCTTGAGCTCTATTGCATAAAGTTTTATAGAAAGGATTTAAAGTCTGCTGATATCGTTTACGTAGGTTGTTTTTATGCTTAATAAGTTGATTAATGTGATTTGGAGTGTAGTTTCGGTGAGCGTTCACTATTGGCTGGGAGGCGTGGCTATGGGTAGCGACGACCGCTTCGGTGAACTCTGTAATTTTGGTTTCAAGATCATTGGTATTATTAATATTATTCGGATAGTAGTTAAAAAGAGAGAAGTTATTATTTAAATTAATTCGGAAATCCTTCCAGTTGGTGTACAGACGACAGGATATTTCGTGGTCTATTAAATAAAGGATTAATGTTATAATTATCAATGCGAGCAATTGCTCGATTAGTCGACCATCAATTTTTCGGCTCTCCGCGTGTTAGTGGAATCTTTTTCATCGCTTCGAATTTTAGATATTTTTCGAACGAAATTCGTGTTGATTCTATGTTGTAGGCTTTTGCGGTTTCCCGCAATTATGCTATTTAGCATTATTTTTTAATCCATTTCCCTTTTTTCGGGACTTGGATTTTTCGTCGTGTGCGCACGTGCTCCCTGGATTACTCACTTGGATTACTACGCAATTTTGGATTTCTCGCTATGGACAAGGAAAACGCCTCTGCAGCTACTGGATCACAGGTTAGTGTGGTTTCATTTAGTTCTTTGAGTGCTTTTAATGTACCAACAGCCCTTGCTAGGTTAAATGAACTACATACTTCACAAGATTGTAACGACTTTTGCGAAATGCTAGAGGAGTTAATTTTTAAATCTTGTAATAATAATGAGTCTGCTCTAGGGTTAGAGGAACTTAAAATAATAAATAATGTTTCCTGGCTTTGTATTAAAGGCGCCAGGAAAACAAATACCTTACTCGTTAAAGAGCACCAAGAAGCGATCAAGGCAATGGTTGCCAAGCAACCCCCGACGCCTAGTAGATCGAGTAGTGAAATTGATGTCAGCAATGAATTCACTACCCCAGTCAAGTGCAAGCACACTTCTAAGTCGCCTAATAAAGGCAAAGCCAAGAAAGCAAAGCCGAGCGAGGAAGTTATTGCCTTGAGCAACTCCTTCTCTGCGATTGCCCATTTAGAAGTAGATGTTAAGGACCTCAATGAGGACAATGTTGTAGACACTGCTCCGGGCACTGAGGAAGAAGATAGCATCCCCCAGGCACCTGTAGAGGACCCCTGTAATATAGACATGATTGATAATGAACAGGAAAGTCCAGATGAGTCTCCGTTAGCGGTTGACGCTGGTGGGCATACTTCCTCGTCCACAAAGGACACCCAGCCAAAAAAAAAAAAACGTACCCCGCCAATTGTTATTGATGAGCAATATAACACCCCTGGATTGCTCTTAGAAATTAGTGAAGTCGTAGGCAAAAGTTATGGGCAAGATCGTCGGCGGAAAGCTTAAAGTTTTCCCCGAAGATGCAAATGCCCATAGGAAAATTCAAAATTTTATTTCTGTTAAGAAATTAAAATCCCATACCTACGAAATGGCGGGCGAAAAGCAGCTCAAAACTGTCATCCGGGGCCTACCCAGTGATTTTGATGTTGATGAGATCATCCAAGAACTGGGTACTCATAACATCACCCCAGAGCACGTTTCGGTCATGAGAAACCGCAAACAGAACAAGAACATGCCTTTGTTTTTGGTAGTCTCGAGGAAATGCCCAGCTAACCAAGCAATTTTTCAAGTTACATCCATAGGGTACTATAAAATCAAAGTAGAACCCCTTGATAAAAATTCCATGCCAGCCCAATGTTACAGGTGCCAGCTTTTCTACCATCATTCGCGCTTCTGTAACAGGGAGCCAAAATGCTTGAAATGCAGTCAAAGTCATTTGACGAGAGACTGCACAAAAACCCGATGCCCCGGCAAAGTGCGCTAATTGTGGTGGTCCCCACCCGGCGAACTTTCAGGGTGTGAAAAAACCCAAAAACCTTAAGCCCAGCAAGCCCCCTACCAAAAATGTTTGGTATGAGCGAGCGAAAGCTTTTGAGGAAAAAAAAAATAAAAAAAACTGAAAATGAAAATAAAAATGAAAAAAATCAAGAAAGTTCAAGCAAAAACAGTAGCGAATCGCTTTCTGAAACCAAGGTACTTATGGAGCAGATGTCTACGATGATGAGCCAGTTCGGAACTATGTTCCAGAAAATCATGAACAAACTAGGCGACAATATTTAATACCTCTAACCCCAATAATTCTTCTCTTCGTGTTCTGAGCTGGAACGCCAATAGCGTCAAGTACAAGTTAGGAGAATTGAGGAATTTTTTGTGTGACGAAGACCCAGATATTATAGGTATACAGGAAACTCATCTGGGTCCCGC
Organism: Trichonephila clavipes; assembly: GCA_019973935.1. Taxonomy (NCBI): domain Eukaryota; kingdom Metazoa; phylum Arthropoda; class Arachnida; order Araneae; family Nephilidae; genus Trichonephila; species Trichonephila clavipes. The sequence continues at coordinate 90,325 of BMAU01000011.1, read as the reverse complement.
TGATTCCTTCAAGCTTCCCAATTATATTTGTCACCGCAGTGACCGTTTATCCCACCGGGGAGGTGGTACGGCCATTTTTGTCAGAAACTCACTCAGGCATCACGTTGTCTCTTTCAATACAAGCACATTTGAAAACACTACTGTTAGGATCGAGCTAGGAAACAACACTCACCTCACGTTGTCGTGCATTTACAAGCCTCCGAGGAATCATATTAACACGTCGGAGCTTGATGCTATTCTCAACGCCAGTCCCAAGGTCATGCTTTTTGGTGATTTTAATGCTCACCACCCATGTTGGAACCCAGGGCGCCCAAACACTCATGGAAACACTCTTTACAACTGGGCGAGCACCCATGCCCTGGAAATCATGGCACCCACTGCTCCCACATACTATGCAGCCCGTGGCACATGCTCTATTCTTGATATTGCTTTTGCTAAAAATCTAATCTTGGAAGATATTAACTCTGTTAACGACTTAAGTAGCGATCATAACCCTGTTTTAATTGATCTAGCTCTTAATAATTCCTTACCTAAAAATCTCCGTACCCTCAAGTCTACTAATTGGATTAAATTTCAAGAAATAGTTTTTAACTCTATTCCTGGTAACCCTATCATTGATACTAACAATATTGATAATGCAATTAACAACTTCACTGGCATGATCACTAGTGCTATCTCCGCTACCACTGTCACTAAAGTTATTAGTACCCCACACCTAAGACTTCCACACCGCATCAGGGAGTTAATTAAAATTAAAAACCGTTTTCGTAAGCAATGGCAGCTCACCAGGAACCCTCTCCTTAAGAGAGAAGTTAACTCCCTGCAGAGGCAAATTAAAACTCAAATTAGTGAGCATAGGAACAATTCTTGGCAAAATTTGTTGACTAATTTACATCCCGAAGATAACTCCCTTTACAACCTCCAACGGAAGCTTGTTAAAAAGCCGACTATTATCCCCCGCTGGCTGGCAGGAACGGCATCCTTTATTCGGACGACGAAAAAGCCGAAGAATTTAAAAACAATCTCGAGGCTACGTTTCAAGAAAATGCGGAGCCTTACAACGACCAAATCATAGAGTTAGTAGAGTCTGAAACTTCAGATTTCCTTGCTAACTCCAGTATGCAAGTACCACCGCTCACCAGTCCAGCTGAAATCTCTAAAATTATCAATAAATTACAAAACAAAAAAGCTTCCGGCCCAGATAATATTCCAAATTATGCCTTAAAGCTATTGCCACTTAATGCTATTACACACCTCACTAAAATAATCAACACCTGCCTTAAGCATAGATTTTTTCCTTCACTCTGGAAATCGGCTAATGTGATCATGTTACCTAAACCTAACCAAAATCATAAGCTTGCTCAAAATTATCGTCCTATAAGTTTACTATGTGCCACGGCTAAAATTTATGAGAAGATAATTCTTAATAGAATCAAACAGCACTGTGATACAATCAATTGTATCCCTCCGGAGCAGTGTGGATTCAGAAACAATCACTCTACCACTCACCAACTGATTAGAGTCACAAACATAATTAATGAAGGGTACACTTATAAGTTTTTCACTGTAGGGGTCTTTCTCGATGTCAAACGAGCATTTGATAAGATGTGGCATGATGGGCTCATCTATAAAATGATTAAATTAAACTTCCCTGAGTACCTAGTTAAAATTATACACAATTTTCTCAAAAACAGGTCATTCAGAGTCAAAATTAATTTTGACTTTTCGAACAAGGGCTTTCCAGAGGCAGGATGTCCTCAGGGGTCTTGTCTCTCGCCCTACCTATACAATATTTACACTTATGATTTTCCCCATCATCCCAGTGTCAGTATCTGTTTATTTGCAGACGACGCTGCGGTCCTCGCCCAAGGAGCGAACCTTAAATACACTCAATGTACACTCCAACGATACCTTCACACTCTTGAATCTTGGTTGACAGACTGGCGTATAGCGATAAATGTCGACAAAACACAGGCGCAATATAATTCCTAAAACTTTATCCTTATTCGACGAAGATATCGAGTGGGTTAACGTGGTACGTTACCTGGGCCTCTTCTTAGATAGTTCTCTAACATACAGGCAACACACCAAATATATTTGTGATAAGTTCTGGACCAAAATCCATCTCAGCATTTCGCTGATTGGAAGAAGGTCACCGCTTTCACTTAAAAACAAGGTCTTGCTTTATAAGCAAGTTCTCCGCCCAGTGCTAACGTACGCCGCCCCCGTTTGGGGAGCGGCGGCCCCTACCACTATCAAAAAGTCCAAACTATGCAGAATAAGATTCTTCGTATCATGACAAATGCGCCTTGGTACATCAGAAACAGTGTTTTACATCACGATTTAAAGATAGACCCTATTGGGGATTACATCACAAAACTCTCACGTAACGTCTTTAGGACTATCGAGAATCATCCAAACCCACTAATTCAGGCACAAACAATTTTCACTATCCCCAATAGCAAACACAAATTTGCCTACAATTCGACAAAGTGGTCTCAACCGCTTAAACCCCCGTAGCCAGCTCTCGCCTTCCCCCTCCTCTTTGCAATTTTAGTCTATTTCTCATGCACTCATGAACTGTGAACCATACTAATCTTGTTTTGTTCCGATTCCTTGTTCCCTTCTTTTGCAGCTCCTGCTTCCGTCCGCTCTCGTCCGTGTCGTTTGTCGTTCTGACCGTTTCTCCCAGTTTCGTGTTTGGCTCCGCCCACGTCGCGTCCTGGTTGGCTTTGCCTCCTCTTGTTGCCCCGCCCCTCCCCAGTTTTGGGCTCTTTCTCATGTTGGCCTCCGTCCCTCTTTGCCATTCATTCTGAGCAGAAGCGCCCGCTCGCTGTCGCTCGCGATCGATCTTATTTTCGCTTTTCGCTTCCAGTTGGTGGTAATTGCTCTGTTTGAGGATTCCACTTTAAGTTTAAAATCGAAATTTAGGAAAACAGGGTTGTGGTCAGAATATAGATCATTAATAGATTTAATAGTATAAGGGTAGTAAAAGTTTTTGATTAAAGCAAAGTCATTGTATTAGCTGAGTTATGGCCAAATCTTGTGGGAGAGTCAGGAAAAGCTATGTGCAGATTTAAGATATTGGCAAAATTAAAACGAAACCCCCGCTTGCCTCTGTTTGAGTTTACATTGCAATTCCAAGCGCTATAGTAGCATTGAAATCGCCGAAGACGACAAAATGACTACTCGTTTGGAGAAAAAGTATTCTAAATCTATTGTAAATAAACCATCGTCAGAGGAAGGGGGAATGTAAACAGAGACAATAGAAACGGGGTCATGGTCGAGGGAGTTAGAATAATGTTAGTCGCTTCAATAGCTTGCATAGGTGGGGCGGGGAGACAGTAATGTTTAAGAGATTTTTGATAAGAATAAGGTTCGCCGGCGGCTTGCGTTAGTGATCCTATCATTTCTGTAGCAAGTGTAATTTGCTATTGTAAAAGTGTGCAAGGTCTCAGATGAGTTTCCTGTATGAGAAAAATATCGGGAGAGTGCTTCTCTATAAAATTTCTAAATGCTCTACTTTACGTCTAACGAAGTCCGTTTGCGTTCCAAGAACACAAATTGAGGCCAATGGGGGACTTAACCATTATTATTGTTACAAGAGGCCTCTAATAAGGCGTACATTTGATTTGGGTTATTGTTTGCTCTTTGCACTTGGTTAAAGTTATTCATGAAATTAAGATTTGAAGTAGCTATGGCTTGGGTAAATTGAAACCACAAACATTGCATAGTCATTTGTAGGGTCGCTTGCAAGTTAAAATTATTATTATTAAAAATATTTCCGTTAAAGTTATATCCGTTAAAGTTATTATTAGACTTGTTATTAAAATTTGGAATGGATCTGTTATTTGCAGACGGGATTTCTATAGGTGGCCTCAATTTGAGCAGAAACTATTTATTTTGGTGCCATCGGTTGTTTATTTTGGGAGTTAAACCATGGTTGAAATTTTATTTGGATTTGTGGCACTGAGCATAGGATACATTGGGTCTTATAATACTATTGTATATATTAGTATACGAACGATTATTCAGGGCAGTGCCCTAGGGGGCTTTGGTAAACAGGGGCATCCTCTCCAGTTAGCCATGTGGCCGTACATTTCGCAGTTGATACAGTAGGCAGTTTCTAGCCTTTCGGTTATTGGGCATTCACGGGTAATATGTCCCTCACCACATTTTAAGCAGCGGGGGTTTACATGACAGTTCTCTGAATTATGATGGAAGTGGTTACACGTGTAGCATTGCGTGACACCTTTTTCCGTTGTAACCTTCCACACGAATGCTTAAGTAACTTAGGGTTTTTAAGTGGAAGATTTTTAAATTCTCAATACTTCTTGGGAGAGTCACCAGAAATACCGGGATAGGTTGTTTACTACGGCGGCCTATTAGCTGATTTACTTTTTCAGGGGTAAAGCCTAGTTCTTCTAAGTCGGCTTGAATTTCTTCGACCGAAACCCCGGGGCACCGTTCAGTACAACCTTGATGGGGCGCTCGTTTTTGGGTTTAATTTCATAAAATTGGAATTTAGTTTTTTTTTTTCAGCAAAAGTTAACAGTTCATGAAATTGTTCTAAGTTATCGGTATAAAGTTTAATAAATTCTCCGGTTGTACGGGATCTTATCTTAGGGAACTTTTCATTAATAATTTTCATTTGACTTCTGACGAAACCCCCGTTTCAGTGATTCTAAGCATGACTGGAGGGGGAAGCGTACTAACGGGGTTTTGATTGCCGGAAGGTCGCTGGGCCGAATGGCCGATGGGGGTTTTATTTAGCAACGGGAATAGCGTTTTGAGAACCTGTGATTTCTTTTATATTGCTATCACTAGGTAAGGAAAATCTATTTGTGGAAATCGAAATGCTATCATTTGGAATATTTAAAATTTGCTTTTTAGTTGTCTTCCTTAGAGGAGGATATTCAAAGTCCGATTCTTCTTTTCGTTTATTGGAAATCCTGTTACTATTAAGGTTTAATACTCTTTTTTTAGGAGTTACATCTAAGGAGTTTTTAGGCGTAATAATTTTCAATCCTGAATCATGATGAGGGCAGCCAGGGAAACACAAGGAGGAAATGAGGCTAAATCACTTACCGCCAAGTTAATTGTTTCTTCAACTTCTTGAACTCCGAAACGGCACGTCTGTAGAAAGGCTCATCCGGGTGGTGATCGGGCATGGCTTGAAGTTCAGCGATGCAGGCCAGCTTGAACTTTTTGAAAGTCTCCATCTTTTGCAGCTGGGCTTTGTTTTGTAAAATCTGCTCACATGCCGAAAGAGGTGGAGGAGTTGGTGTTCGTCTGGGCGAGTCGATTAAGTCCATATCCGTGGGTTCGTTTCGATTATCCATTTCCATTATCAGGTCAAAAAATAGGGGAGAATTACAGTGTCTGCTCAAGCGGTTAGCCCTGACAAGAGCTGTAGATAATAGATGCACTATCAATATGGGGAGGGGAAAATAACAAGATACTGCCGAAGTAATATGCCACGTGGCGGTCGGTCGTAGTAGCAGAGGGAGAGCGTTTGCAGTTCAACCTCACTGGTCAGCGTCCGAGCTAGCAATGAAACAAGAGCCGAGCTGGATCTATTTCAGAGCCTAAACCAACGGGAGGTCATTGAAGCTCGACAAATTTAACGTTCATGGGTCCCCTCTACACGGGAGTTGTCAGTGGTTCCATGACTCGAACGCGGGACACTCCGTTAACGAGTTTGTGCCCCACAACCACTTAGTTACAGCGGAAACTTGCATTAAGGGAAGAATAGTATTTTTTAAAAAATTATAAATCGTTTTGGGTCCCAAGCCCAAATACGTACTTGTCGTCAGTCAAGGTTTGGGCCTCTTAGAATCTCTGAGATCCTCCCCCCGCAATACGGGGGGTTGCGGGGGTGTACGTTTCAACACCGAGTTCAGGTATGATATAAGAACTTTCACTGATGCTGTAATTTGCATAAACATTCACAGAAATTAGAATGAACACACATCAAATAAATTTTTCTCTAATTTGAATTGAATGATCCCAATATTCAATTAGCTTGAGCTTTTCTTATAGAAAATTGAGCAGCCGTCGATAGCTCAGTTGGCAGAGCGGTGGACTGTAGGTGGTTTCTGAGCTGATATCCATAGGTCGCTGGTTCGACTCCGGCTCGACGGATGTTTATTCTTTTTTTTCTAAATAGATTAGCGAGGTGGAAATACATTCAGAAGTAGTTATTACAAAAAAACTAGTGTTATAAAGTAAACCATTTAATTATTTTATAATTACTTTATATTTTTTAAAGCTTAAAATAAAAAAATATATCAATTATCTTGACCTAAATACAAAAACTATAAGTAGATATTTTTTCCCTCCATGTGCGAAGCATTGCGTCAAAAAATGTAAATATAAGCCCCCGTCCTTACCCTATAACCTATGCAATTTATAATCATCCGCCCTTTAGAGCAATGGTCCCCAATTCGTCTTCATCGGGCCACGTACTGGTACCGATCAGTAGTGGATCAAATAATACCGGACTGCACAAAGAACGTTAAATTATTTTTTTTTTACTTACTGTGGTGTATTTTTCTCTAGTGTTAATGCGACTTTCCGTGGAAATCCTTTTAAATTCATTTTTTGGTGTATAACTGTATTTTATTCAAAGGGCATGGTAAAATACAATTAAATTTATTAAAACAAAATCTTAAATATACACAATCAATTCGAGACACAGTCATCAAAAATTCAAAAAGAACTGTCTCTTTTTGAAAATGGAGGAAGACATGGTGACTACTTTTAAGGTATCCGACTACGTTCGGAACCGTGATTTTAAAAAAGCACACAAATGGATAATTTGCATGCTATTTAGTGTCACTTAGATTAGAGAATACATGAATAAAATTGTTTTAAGGACATTTTGACAAAAAAAATTATTTACCAGGTGTATGCAAATGAAATGAGACTATAGTTTTAAAGAAAAACACAATAAATTTGGAAACACTGCTAATATTTCTTTATTCGAAATAATATCCATCGCTAGCTACACATTTTCCCTATCTTTCGGGCAATTTGTGAATACCACGCAAAAAAAATGATCGGTCTTTTGAGGCCAGTCAGTTATCAAGCCAAAATTTGACGTTTTCGTAAGAAGTTAAACGCTGGCCAGCCAATGCGTGTCCCAATGATGTAAATAGGTGGTAATCGGAAGGAGCCAAGTCTGGCGAATAAGCCGCATGCGCTAAGGGCTCCCAGCCGAGCACCTTAACGATGTCCTTGGTCGGTTTAACACGGTGTTTAGGTGCGTTGTCATAAAGGAAAATCACTTTGTGTTGCCTTTGTTTTGCTCGCGTTTTTCGAGTATAGCATCGTTCAAATTAAGTAGTTCTTGCTTATAGTGATCAGTATTAATGGTTTCTCCGGGTTTGAGAAGCTCATAATGCATTGCTGTGTATTTTCTGGGATCAGGAGGGACCATTGTCTTGCGGCCGAAGTGATTCGGCCTTGCGGTCGATTTGGACGGCGGTCCGGGGTCAACAGATGATCGATTACGCTTGGGATTCTCAAAATAAATCCAGTTTTCATCGCCAGTCACAATATGATGTTAGATATGACTTGCGTTTGTCGCGGGCAAGCAATATTTCGCACACGATTTTTCGGTTTTCCTGTTGACGGTCCGTTAGCGCGCGTGGTACCGATCTACCGACCTTTATTATCTTGCCCATTGCTTTGAGACGACGGGAAACAGTGATCTCTGGTCAACATTCAATTGTTCTGCAAGATGATCTTGCGCGTTTGGCCATCATCTTCATCGAGTAATGCTTGCAATTCAGCATCTTCAAATTTTTTTGCTGGTCTGCCACGCTCCTTGTTTCTCGCATCGAAATCACCATTTTGAAACATTTCAAACCACCTGTAGTACTACGCACGGCTCAGAGCATTGCCACCGTATGCTTCTACAAACATTTGATGTGATTCGGCAGCATTTTTCTTCGGATGGTAACAAAAAATTAATGCTGTCCACAAATCGTGGTCGGAAGGCATAAATTTCGACATTTTCAACGCAGTAAAAAAAAAAATACAATGCACGCTGAAACTCGTTCAAATGTAAACTAAACATGAGTATCAAAGATCAAACTATAAAAGAATCACATTTTACGGTTTCGTATTGTTTGCATATATGCGTGACGACATCTGTTAGCAATCGTCTCATTTGATATACATACACCTGGTAAATACAATATCTCGGCAAACAATTAACTTAGAATAACCTTTTTTAAAAATGTTCTCCTTTTGTAAAAAATGCTTCTATTATAATAATATTTTGCCTGTATATAGCTCAGACCTTTGTAAAGAGGCTCAACTATAATTTTTGAAAAATTCACATTATTTTCAGAGTTACAACCGATTGAAACAATTATCGGCGTTTTTTTCTTAAAATTTCTCCCCTCTGTTGTCGTAAAACATGGATAAACCACCTTCTAAGTTATATATTTCAAAAATTCTAGTTGAGCCTTTGTACAAAGATCTGAGCTATGTACAGGCAAAATACTATTACAATAGAAGCCTTTTTCACAAAAGGAGAATATTTTGAAAATGGGTCATTCTATGTTCATTTTTTGTCAAAATATTGTACTTAAATCATTTTTTATTTTAATATTATTCTTAAAACAATTTTATATACATTTTCTAATCTAAGTGACACTAAATATCATAAATATTATCCACTTACACGCTTTTACAAAATCACGGTACCGAACGTAGTCGAATACCTTAAAGTGCATACTCCTATTTAATGATGATAAAGACGTCTAGCGTAGAGTCTAAGCGATCCTTTCCTTGGGCATTGCAATTTGTAGCAAAAATATTTTTATCCGTTTAAATGATGAAACGCTGGACGAGCCGTGGTTCTTTAAAAGCCTATTTACAGAAACAAAGGAAATGTAGAAACGTTTTTTAAATTTCATTATGTACCATATTTCATTTTTTATGACGAATTAAGTTTTGCTTTGATTTCTTCCAATAAATAATAATATTAATCCAATTTTTTAATTATGTCTTCAGTTTTTATGTAATTTCAACTTTGCTAATGTGTACGTATCTTTCATAAATAGCCCAATTCTAATCCCGGGATTTGAATAATGTAGTCCCGGGATTGAAAGCATAGAATCGAATTGCAAATCCTTGTCAAGGATAGCTTCTATGAAAAAATAAAAAAGGTTTCTTACATGATAAATTTAATACAACATTTAAGTCCCTACCATTTACTCTCTTTCTCTCTCTTTTATGGTACACGAATTGATACTAAAAGCAAAATATTTAGGCTTTATGGAAAGGTCAATTAAGCTGAGAATCTGTACAACAAAGTATTAGAATAACTGCATCAAAAGGAGATTTTTTATTTCAAACGGATGATCCCAATATTCAATCAGCTTAAGTTTGTTTACAGGAAGCTGAACAACCGTCGATAGCTCAGTTGGCAGAGCGGTGGACTGTAGGTGGTTTCGAAGCTGTCATCCATAGGTCGCTGGTTCGACTCCGGCTCGGCGGAAGTTTATATTTTTTTTATTGTATGAAGTTAAAGCATAAAAAACTTGAATGCAAAAAAAAAAAAACCATTTGAAAAGTTCTTTTTAATGGATATTCCTCTAAATATGAATACTGTTGGCGCGGCTAACAGCGTCAAAATTCATAATTTAAACTACGATTTTGGACGAGGACGACACCTGAGCTGTCAACCCATTCTCCTTAGTTCCACACTCTGCTAATGTGATAGCTTTGATTCCCGATGTGGCCGCCGTGGTAGCCTAGTGGTCAAGGTAACGTGGCCTTGTCTACTAGTCTACTACCATGGTCTCGTGGCCGGCGTATCATGAGTTTGAGCTTAGTACCGCTGAAGGGCCGTCGTACAGAGGGGGTTGCTGCACGTTAAATATATCGGAGCTCAAACGTACTCCCGTTTGTATGGTGTGAAAGTTTGGAAAGGGGGTGTCAGCCCAGGTGTCGTCCTAGGCACTTAAAAATGGTTCAAAATTACGAGGTTCCGTCACCAAAAGTCCTCGTGTTGCTGAATAGAGGGATTTTAATATTCCTTTTTACTCACTCACTTGATCCCCGATAGACTTTAAATGCACAAGTAATTTCCCCATCACGCCACAGTACAGATGTTGAGCCACCCCATTAGGCTCTTGACTGGGGTTCAATTTACCAACATTAAAAAAAAAGATAAATGGTTATACAGAAAGATGTAGGGATAATTACTACTGTATTTGATTATTGCAAGGCTAATTTCAATTTAATGTATACAAAACTTTAAAATAATATTTGCTTTGTATTCCATTTTGCATTCAATTTCCAAGTTTCACTAGAATGATTTCCGGAATGGAATATTTTAGTGTTAATATTCGAGGAACACGAAGAAATTTTTTTTATGCGTTTCAGTTTCTCTCTCAGATCTGTTCTCAAATCGTTCTTAGTGAATCTTTATTCAATAAAAGAAACATATTTGCCAAATTTCAATTTTGTAGGTCTAATAAATCAAAAACGAGATTTTATTTTATCTATAATACTTCTGTAACCCCCTTGTAACTGATTTTTGCAAAACTCGTTCTTATGGATCTCTGCCAAACAAAAGAGAAACATGTTTACCATACTTCAAGTTTGTTGGGATCTAATAGTTAAAACAACTGTAAATTTTTTTTATCTAAACATGTTTCGCAGAACCTATTCTTGGGGATCTCTGCTCAACAAGTTTACCTAATGTAATGTCTGTAGGTCTAATAGTTCAAAAACGGGAACTTCTTTTTCTATGCCTCAACAACAACCCTTTGACGGTGGACTTAAGCAAAACCAATTCTTAATCGATCCCTACTCAACTAAAGGAAGTTGCCTGAAGAATTTAGTGTTCATGGGTCTAATACAGCGTTTCTCAAACTGTGGGGTGCGCCCCCTTGGGGGGCCTTGACATCTCTATGAGGGGGGGCGAGAGTATATTGAAAAGTCGAAAACAAAATTTTATTTAATTAAATTTGTTTGTTTACCTTCAGAAATAATAAATACATTCTGACATAATAAAAAATAAAATACACATTACCATTGATATGTTACACTTATAAATGTATCAGTGCTACACAATGTATTTTATAATTAATTTAACATTACAAAGTTAAGAACAAGTTTAATAATTACCAGGGACCCCATGAGCTTGTCATACATTATATAAAATTATATACAAAAATTAACACTTATCTTGATAATTTGTACTGTTTATAAATAATGCCTTAACTGCCGATTAAAAGTTACGTAATTCGCTTCCAATGCCAACCGTTTTCCAAGTAGGCGGTACGTTGGTAGAGCGGTGGATGTAGGTGGGAATAAGGAATAAAGAAGAAAATAATCTGAAATAAATAAATCCTTCGCACGCAAACACTGCCAAGGTGCTTTTATTGCATTCCAAAGCCTTCGGAATAATTTTTATGGATGGCAGTGCACAGAAAAGATCGTACTTTGGAAAGACGCATATATACGTCCGGGGAAATAAACGCTTTGGCTGAGCGAGAAGTTTATATACGCCAGTGGCACTTAAGAGGTTAAAGTCGTATTGAAGCTTTAGCGTCATAGTATAGTATTAGTGAATTCAATGCATTGTTATTGTATGAGGAGGGCGCGATGAAAATTATGACTGAATATTGGGTCACGAGTATTGAAACTTTGAGAAGCACTGGTCTAATAGCTCCAAAGATTTCATGATGAGTGGGTGAGTCGCTTTTTTCCCCTTTATATATGTTACAGTTAAAGTGTGAAATCAGTTATTTCATAGAATAACTAGGTATTTCATGAAATAACTAAAGCAGTCAATTATAAAGTATATAAAATTATTCAATTCTACAATTTAACTAGGTATTCTATATAATAACGATTACTTGATCGTTAAAGTACGAAATACGGAACTCGAAAGTTCTTTGAACTGGTTGTAGTAACTTTAAGTCAATTTTGAGCTTCAATTCAAAGTGTCATCGCAGAAAACCTTGCTCTAATAAATAATGAAAAGTTAAATAAAGGTATTTCATGAAAATTGAAATTAATACTTTCTTACAATTTTGTTTGAAAAAGTTTACACAGTGTTTTTATGAAGCAGCATTCTCTCTTCCCAGCCGTAATTTTTTGATATTTAAATATAACAGTTTCTGGAATATATATATATTCTATTTTCCTCCTTTCTGTTTAACTAATGTTAGTAATATCAGCAATAATAAATTATATAATCTACTTTTCCTTATTATTTATCAATTAATCATCTAAAATTGGGATAAAATGTATTTTTTAGAGATTTTAGCTGTTTTTCATCAAGTAATTTAAAAAATAACTTTGAAATTGCTTATTTTTCACTCTAAAGGTCTATCATTAGTTATTTCATAGAATAACTAGGTAAAGTATGAAATTTTTCATTTATTATACACTTAAACTGACCTGTCTAGTTATTTCACAAGATATCTCGTTGTTACATGAAAAATAACTGAATTATACACTTTCCGGGTAACATATACATATGTATAATGAATTAGCTAATTATTTCCCCAAAAGCATAAAACTGGAGAATCTATTAAGTAATTCGGTACTACGTACGAAATGGTTATAGGAATATAAAAAATAAAGATTTGGAATAGTTTTTTTTTTTTACTTTGTGTAAAGATCTCTCGATAAGTCAGACGATTTAAAATTCGAATTACTAGCTCCACGTTTTTCAAAACAAACACTTCAGTTTTGGTAATGAACTGAATAAATATTTATCGGACATTTGAGTGGAAAACGGTTTTGAATTAACGATCATTAAACCATGAAACGGCGTCAAGGAAAGCTTCTCAGGAATAAAGAGCAGTTTTTGTACAATGTATATATTTATCGCAAAAATTAAATTCCCTACAATCCCCCCCAATTTCATAGCACAAGAATTGATACTAAAAGCAAAATATTTTGATTATACAATTAAGATCAATTAAGCCACGGATTTGTATAATAAAGCATCAAAATTACAATTTTCTTATAGATTTTTTTTTATTTCAATAACGATTGACCCCAATGTTCGCAATCGACTTGTAGTTTTTTTAAAGCAGTTTGAACACCCGTCAATAGCTCAGTTGGCAGAGCGATGGACTGTAGGTGTTTTATACCTAATACTCATAGGTCGCTGGTTCGACTCCGGCTCGGCGGAAAATTGTTTCTTTAGTGAAAGTTTTCGCTCAAAATTCCTTCTCGTAATTCATTGTTATTGAATGAATTTTCGAATCGATGGAACAAAACCCTACTCAGGTGTTCTAACTGCTAGAAGCTTATTTAGAACAACCGCAACAGCCGTCGATAGCTCGGTTGGCAGAGCGGTGGACTGTAGGTGGCCCACAGCTGATATCCATAGGTCGCTGGTTCGACTCCGGCTCGGCGGAAATTTATTTATTTTTTTTTAGTGAAAGTTTTCGCTCAAAATTTCTTCTCGTAATTCACTGTTATTGAAGGAATTTTCGAATCGATGGAACAAAACCCTACTCAGGTGTTCTAACTGCTAGAAGCTTATTTAGAACAACCGCAAAAGCCGTCGATAGCTCAGTTGGCAGAGCGGTGGACTGTAGGTGTTCCATAGCTGATATCCATAGGTCGCTGGTTCGACTCCGGCTCGGCGCAAAGTAGTTTTTTTAGTGAAAATTTTCACTCGCAAAATTTCCTCTTGTAATCCATTGTTATTGAATTAATTTTCGAAATTTCTGCAACGAAACCCTGCCCAGGTGTTCTAACTGCTAGAAGCTTATTTAGAAAGTTTACGCCAGCCGTCGGTAGTTCAGTTGTCAGAGCGGTGAATTCCGCCTCGACAGAAGTTTAGCTTTTAGTGAGATTAATTCAATTAACACGAAAATTTATTCGAAAAGTTTTTTTTTAATAAATACCTTTCTGTACCAAGCGTTCTGTGCAAAGCGCTGTAACTAAGCATAATACTTAACAAAGTGTGAAAATGAAAGAATTTTATTTTGATGTTCAATTTTAAAGCTTTTATATTATTTTTTACTTTCTAATTGTGGTACAAAAACACTTAAATGTTTGCTTTATATATGTATATTCTGCACGCTATGAAGAATGTTTTTCATATATCCTCAGTACACCAGGAGACGATGTTTATCAGAATAAGATTTTAAGACACGGCTGTTGTTTTACGACTGTGCTCAAACTTAGCTTACATCGTTCTAAAATGTAAAATTAGAGCAAATTGAAATGAAAAAAAGTTCTTAATTTTTTTAATTGGTTGTACTTTTTTTTATTTATTAACAAATTTTTGAATTCGTGAAAATTATTCTGTTAAATGTATTCGTTTAAGTTATTTAGTAAGGGAATTGTATAATATCATCAAATTCCACATTCAGATAATATACGTACATATACTTAACGATTTCTGTACTTCAGTGAGAATAAAAAATTTAGACTTATTTTTTTATCATTTGATATTCTCGCCAAGATTTATAAATGATTTCTTGAAAAAATCAATTTTTGAGAATCCCAAATGACCTAGGTTTCCTGAAAAGATTTGATCTCTTTCTTGATTTCTGTAATTAAAAAAATTATCACTTTTTATGTGGTTTTCATTACCAGATATATATTTACGTCAGTATCATTAGTAGAAATACCTTACATCGGCAACATTCTATATTTCCTTTAAGCAGAATAATTCTTATTTGATCCCGAAAAAACTGCTATGTAATTTCCCGCCTTTTTTTCTCTTAAGGTATTCAACTACTTGTGACAGCTTTTTTTTTTTTTTTGAAAAAATGGAATTTATGGGGATTTTTCGATTTATTTAGTATATTTTAAGGAAAAAATCCTAAAATTGAAAACAGAAAGAAAAATAATAAATTATTATTATTAAAATGGGGAAAACTGGTGAGAAAATGTACAAAAAATTACATAAACGGGGCCCGCTCAGTACAAAAATTTTATGAACAAATTCTCAATTTTTCGATTTTGATGTGTTATTTTGCTATTCGTGTTTGAAATCACCATCAGCATTAGAGACATTTTAATTTTTACAAAAACTAGAGCACTTTATCTTAGTTATTATATGAAATTGCTTAAAAACTAGTCCTTATATTCACCTAAAGGACTGTAAATTTTGAAATAAAACAATGATTGACATGTCTGAAGGTCAAAACGATTCTGCTATTATACAGAACATGTGCAAATAATTTCAGCAAATTATTTTCAAAACTTTTTGAGTAATCGCTGTCCCCGTTTGAGCTTTTCAAAAAAAAAAAAAAAAATACATTTAGTTTAAAACGCATTTTAAAGTTTGACATCTTGTGTAAAGTTATGGCATCGCTTTTTACTAAAGCTCTTGTAATTTTTGTTCTAGTGAATGGAAAATAAAAAAAACTTGGTATTTTTATTAAGCTAAGAAGATGGCCTATATAATAAAATCATAAAAAAATTTAACAATTTTGAAAAAAATCATAATTTTAGGGTAGTTGTATATGTTATACTTGGAATATTTCTTTTCTAGAAATGAACAGAATACAGAAAACACCCAGTCGGGTTAGACTTTCCAATTATACTATCGGAAGAATTCATTGCAGTACAGTATGATAATGTGTGTATAGCCCCAATTACGGCAGACAAAAAATATTTTGGAGTTTGTTCAAACCTCGAAAAATATAATTGATGCAGATTACGACGACGAATATGAAATGTATGTGTAATGCAGCTCCTGTTCCCACATCATTCGAAATGAGAAACTGCATGAAAAGTATGCGCAGTTATTTAGACGCACATTCCATTGGTGAAATGAACAACAAAATGGATAACATTAGACAATTTGATGCTAAAAATGACAATGCAAGGAAATACATCAGATTATTTTCCAAAAACTCAATAAATGTTTTGTTTTTCAAAAAATTCGAAAATTTTGCATTAAATTTCTTTAAATTCTTGTGATTGTTTTTGTTTCATTGGTTTTTATTAAATATATGCATATCTATGTAAATAAAATAAACTCTAATAAACTTAATGGGGTGTTGTTTTTTTGCAATGTCCTTAAACACGAAAAAATATTTCTGTCCAATCAGTTTTGTATTAAGCAATTTTCACTATAAATGTTTTTACGAAGAGCGCGATTTGTATTTTTATTTTATTAAATATACTACATGAAAGGGTATTTAATGGTATTTGAGGTAAAAAAAAATACAACACATGTTATTTTCAATTTCATTTGGTTATATTTTGAATAAGCGCATCGTTATATAATTATATAAAAATGGCTAAATTTCACTTTTTGAATTGTATTCATCTTATAAAAAATATGTTACTAAAATTAAAATTTTTTATTGTTTTCTTCGACCTTTTAAAGCCTACGATATTGGCTATTGATTAGTGTTTTTTAAAGAAGTCGAGGAAATTGCAATGTTTTAAAGTATAGATAAAATTAAATAATAACAACAAATGCAAATCAAAATCTTGATGCATTATATATAACGTATTCAGAATAGTATTTCATCCTTCTGAGTCATAATATTAACAGAGTCTAAATAATATTTTTCTGTTTTTTAAATATCTTTTTATTATATTCTTTTTTTTAATTTTGTCAAATATATGCTGTAAAGTCCGACGTTTAACGCGCACTTTTAAAATCAAAAAAATATTATCGAAATTTACGGGTGTGTGTCATACGCCGGGTATAAAAACGAGAGCTTCAAAAAAAAAAAAAAAAAAAAAGGAAGAAAGACCGCTCCGCCCCCCATAACACAACAAAAAACACTCTTTTCACACTCTTAACAACCCGATTTAGCTGCACTGCACTGCATCATTCACTCTGGGTTCTGAGGTGATCTCTCACCGTCTTGATTCTCAGCCTTCGGCCGTCCCGTCTTCCTTCCTGCGTTCTTCCCCTCCCCCGCTGGCGCTCTGCTTCGCTAGAGCGTTTCGTGCTTTGGGGAACGTCCTCCCTCCCCATTTTTTGTGGGAGTTTTCTTGATTTGTTCAACCTTCACATCATGGTTTATCTTTTTCTCCCATCCTTCTGGGAATAGGCGCCTTCGGTGCCGGCGCCCGCGATCATCTAATTTTAGTTAGTTAAAAGGAAGAAAGAGATGAGTATAAAAAGAAATTAGGCATCTACGTAGTTTGGAATATTGTTTATTTGAAAGAAATGATATACCTAATGAACTTAAAGAGGGTTGTAGTTCTAGAAGTACACTATCTTTTTTTAAAAAAAGCCTGGGATAATACCTCGAATTAATGACTTCAAAACATGAGATGACTGCATACGCACACATTTCAGGTTCTTTTTTTATAAAGAGGGTGCGCGTTTTACTACGAATATACCTAAAAATGAAAAACAGCAACTTGAAAGCAAAGGTGTGTATGTATGTGCGTGCGCATTATACGCCAAATTTTACGGTACATATATTTATATACCAGTCAACATTTCATAATTTTACCACGGCCCGCTGAGAGTGGGACGTTGATTGTTTATATTTTACATTGTTTTAATAATTTTAATTTAATTGTTTTTAACATGCCTCTAGAATAAATTAGTTACACCAAAAAATGAATATAAAGTGATTTAACATGGAATATAAAGAGATTTCTGCGGAAAGTCGCACAAACCCGAGAAAAATACACCACAGTAAATACAACCCTTTGACAATAATGTTCGGTGAATGAAGTCAGAATGGCCGATCTGGCAACACTGGCGAAACAAAACGCTGCACATGCGTAGCTGCAGGAGTTGACCATCTACACCCATCGTTGTTCATTTGAGCGTCGTTTGTGTTCCGTGTAAGATTTGCTTTACAAAGTGATTGTTTAGTGTTGGTTCTTAACTGAGAACAATGAAATGAATGAACAAAAGACGAATTTAAAGTTTCGTTTTAAGCTTGGCAAGACACCGACAGAAACTTATTCAATGCTGATTCGTGTTTATGAAGATCAAGCATTGTCCATGAAGTGTGTGTACGAGTGGTTCGCCCGTTTTCGAGAAGGCCAGAAAAGTGTTTCTGACAACTTCCGTAGCGAAAAACCGCCGACCTCCGTCAGTAACGAAAACATAGAGAAAGTGAGTAAATTAATCATGCTAGATCGTCGATTAACTGTGCGCATGATAGCAGGACGACGAATGCTGCAAAGTACATTGAAATTTTGACGCGTTTCATGAAACGTCTACTCAGGATACGACCCCCACAGTGTTCAGGGGTTTTGTTCACGACAATGATCTCCCTCACACAGTTCATGGCAGAAAGGAGGTGGTCCAAATTGAACATCCACCATTCTCACCAGATCTCAATCCTCCAGACTTTTTCCTATTCCCACGATTTAAACTCGCTTTGAAAGGAAAGTGATTTGATGAAATTTCTGTCATCCTACGAAACGTGAGGAGGCTTTTGAACTGCATCCCAAAAGAAGACTTCTTGCAAAGTTTCCAGGACATGTATAGCAAATCTCAGGGGTGTATAGTTATGGGAGGTGTCTATTTCGAAGAACAGTAAGGTAATTTTAGTTAATATTTCATCTACGTTAATTTTAAAGGACTATTCACCGAACTTTATTGTCAGAGGTTGTAAAATGGGAATAATTTAATGTTCCTTAGGCGGCCCGGAATAATTTTCTCCACGGGGGTTGGGAACCACTGTACTGAACTACCATTATTCTCACTTAACATAACATTAAACTTCGAGATCATAGATCAAAGAAGAATAGCCACAATAATGCACTAGTGAACTCTTACTTCTTTGCATATCGTCGGTCTAATTATCAGACTGCGTAGCTCCATCTGGGATGCTAATTCGATACAGTAGGGCTTGGCGCCAAGTTGTTGTTTATGTTCGCCAAGATAGGCGATAATATTACAATATGGTTTACGTTGATATTTTTATCGTGCGATAATGTGGTTACCATGGTGATAATGTATATTAGTGTTAATTTTTTGTTTTTGATTTTTTCCCGCGGGATCTCTGCTCTGCTAAAGTAACACATTGTTACAAATTTTGTGTAACGAACGCTTAAAATAGTGTAAATAATTTACATCTGTAAGTGTAATACATTAATATTACTTTCTGTTGTATTTATTTTATGTTAAAATCTTGCCACCCCCTCTCCCTTCGAAATCTAGTTTTATTATGAAATAAAAAAAGTAGTGTTTACACTGATCGAGGAATAAATTAAAAGCGGAGAGCGCACTGAGGCATGGCGTAGACAAAACAAAAGGATTAAAGAAACGCGCCAAAAGCGCTTGGCGCGTTGCACTCCTATATCAAATCAGTTACACTGGTGGAGTTACGCAGACTGATAACTAGGCCGACGATATGCTAACAAATTGTGCAATTTTTTAAAATTTATTTTCACTAAAGCATGAAAAAAAAAATAACTTCCATTTTATATCGCAGTTGTCACGGTGACTTACTTGCAAATGAATAAAATAAAACTGTCCAATAAATCTGGAAAAAAATTTCCCCAAAACTCGATACTCGATAACCCGACAGTCCTGATATCTCGGCAACACTCTTGTACGGTGTCCGATGCAGAAATTATTGCTGTTTCCACAATTATTGAAAAAATGCCGGAAAATAATGAAGACGTTAACGTTGAGGACACCATACAAACTCCTAAAATATCACATAATGAGAGACTAAAGGCTGTCGAAACCTCCCTTCAGTATTTCGAACAACAAGGTGCGTCAGTCATGGACTTACTTTCCCTTCGTTGTCCTTATGATGAAGCAGCTTGATTGATTGATTGAATATTAACGTCGCACTGTTCAGCTACACGAGGGCTTTTGGCGACGGACCACGTAATTCTGAACCATGGTCAAGTGACGTGGACGACACCTGAGCTGGCACCTCCCTCTCCTAACTACCACACCAACGGGAGGACGTTTCAGCTCTCGACAGATTTAACGGGCATCGCTGCCCTACACGGCGGGTCTTTAGTGGTACTGGGCTCGAACCCATGACAAAGCAAGCCACGGTCCGATACCTATACCACTCAGCTACCGCGGCCACATGATGAAGCAGCAAAACGCAGTCAAGTACGGAAGACAACAAGAAAAAACGCATTTCTTTTTAAAAAAAAGTACCCAATTTTTGCAAAGTCGGCTTCTTTATTTCCATTATAAACAACTCTATGCCTTCTTTAAGTATTTTTCTGAGTCTGATCGGGAAAATTATTGTATTTTATGCAGTGCTTATCAAACTTTCAATATTTGCGAACCAATATTGCATGATAATTTCAGTTCGCTTTCCTCCATACAATAACAATATATTTAATTCAATAATACTATACCTTGACGCTGAAGCTACAATTCACTTTAACCTCTTAAGTGCCACCGGCATATATAAATATTTCACTCAGCCGAAGCGTTAAATGCCCCAGACGTATGTATACGTCTTTTTGAACTATGATCTCTGTGCACTGCTATCCATAAAAATATTTCCGAAGGCTTTGGAATACAATAAAAGGACCTTGACAAAGTTTGCAAACGATTTACCTATTTCAGAGGTTTTATTTATTTAATCCTTTTCATTTCCTCCTCCTCCCTCCAATTTTATGTATGGACAAGCCCATGGGGTCACTGGTAATTATTAAACTTGTTCTTATTGATTGATTGATTGATTGAATATTAACGTCGCACTGTTCAGCTACACGAGGGCTTTTGGCGACGAACCATGTAATTTTGAACTATGGTCAAGTGACGTGGACGACACCTGAGCTGGCACCCCCCTCTCCTAACTACCACACCACACCAATGGGAGGACGTTTCAGCTCTCGACAGATTTAACGTGCATCGCTGCCCTACACGGCGGGTCTTTAGTGGTAGTGGGCTCGAACCCGTGACAAAGCAAGCCACGGTCCGATACCTATACCACTCGGCTACCGCGGCCACTAAACTTGTTCTTAACTTACTATTGTTAAATTAATTGTAAAATACATTGTGCGGTACTGATACATTTATTATGTATATAGATTTATTTATTATATTTATTATTTATTTATTTATTATATGAGTGCAAATGTGTATTTTATATTTTATAATGCTAGCATGTATTTTGTTTGCTAAATTTCAGTAAATTAATAATTTTTGTTTAAATAATCTTTTGTTTTCGACTTTTCAATATGCTCGCGCCCCCCTCGTAGAATTATCACGCCCCCAGGGGTGCACGCCCCACAGTTTGAGAATCGCTGATTTTATGCATTCATTAATTTTTATTTGAATGTAGTAAATGCTCTATGCCTTTAAGTGTTTAAGGGTATTTGGGAAGCTAATTTGCTGTTGTATTCTCAAGTACATACCAGTACAGTACTTTCTGAGGAATCATTCGTACTTATTTTTTTTTTAATCTCATTCTCGATAACCCAGCATTTTCACAAACTCACCCACCCTTCGGTACACATTTAGCCAAGTTTTCAGGACTCTATTTATATCCCTTCCATTTTCCTCAAATTTCAAACACCGGAAGAAAAAGATATGGTTGATTAAATAAATATAAGTTTTTAGAATTTTTTCATGTAATGCAGTATGTAGCAATTTAACAAGCATGGGGTTGGATACAAATGAAAATTTTAATGAGAGAGAGCGTCAGTGTTTTTTATTAACGTCACACTTTAAAGCAACACGAAGGCTATTAGCTTCAGACCTCATAATTTTGAACCACGATCAAATGACGGGGATGACAGCTGAGCGACCCTATCCCCTCTCCTAACTACTACACCACACCAATGAGAGGACATTGAGTGTCTTGAGTGCCTCGACAGATTTCACATCATTGGCCTCCTCTACACTGCGGGTCTTCAGTTGCATCAAGACTCGAACTCGTGACATTCTGGCCAAATGACAGAGTGATGTTTTCATTAATATTATATTATTAGCCTGATTTGATTCTAATTTGTGATTTTTGATTTATATTGTTACGAATCTTGCGTTAAGAATGTTTAAAATAGTGTAAATAATTTATATTTGAATGTGTGACACGTTTATATTACTCTATTTTGTATTTATTTTAAAATTGTAATATTCGAAAGCAACGCCATTCTTTACATAAAAATGGCAATTCAATGGAAACTTGGCGATAGATACAAGTTGGCATCATTTATGGTGACCATTTTTGGCGTGGTCCGCGACCCTATGGATATCTAAAATTCCGTGAGGCCTATAAATAGGGAGTCGCTCACTGAAACTTAGTCTTGTTTCGATCGTTTCAGAGTAGTATTGATTTGACTGTGAAGAGTCAACCAGCGATTAGTTATTACTGCGGTTGTTGAGTAGGACGAGCGAGTGCTTATGAATAATCTTTAAGAGGACTTGGCACCCTTTAAACAAACTTCTTTATTTACGTATTTAAAAATTATATTTTAACATTTTATACAATGTTTCTATTCAAGAAAATGTTACCAGATGAAAATTTTCATATATTATTCACACAACTTTAAAAATTTAAATTTTTTGAAGAAAATTTGGAATATTTTAAAATCCTACTCCTTCCGTAATTATTAAGTTTTTGACCTGAAATTTTTTTATAATATTCTTATGGATGTTCTTAACAACTTTAGGGATCGATTTTAGAATAACTTCATTCGTTTTCGAGAAAAAAATAAAATGTTGATATACAGGCTAAAAATCAACGAAAAAGCCAACATGTCTTACATTTTAATTTTTTAAAAAAAGTATTCAGTTTATAGCAAAACGGATCCCTAATTTTATTACATGCTTTATTTTTAACACGCAAGAAAAAAATGGAAGTGATTGGTAAATAATTGTCGAAGGAGTAGAATTTTGAATGCACTAAGGTTTCGAAAAACACAAACTGAGAAAAACCACTTTAAAGTTTATAATTCTGAAAAAAAAATTATTATAAGCTTAATTAAACTTAAAATACCACTTTAAGATATTAGTTATACGTTTTTCTGTAAAATAATTGCATTTTCATATTTGTTCAACCCACACATTTTTATAAATGATCAACTTTTAGAGAGTACTAATTGCACAAGAAAATTCAAGAAAAACGTTAAAAAAATTTTTTTTTCTGTCACGACAGAAATTTTAGCTGTTTTCTTCTTATAATATTAAAGTATTACATTTGTATGAAAAATATATCAGGAATAAGAACTGAAATTATAAAATTATTAATATAAAATGCCTTAATTTAAAAATTTTACATGCACACATTTCACAAGGAAGAAAAATTACATTATTGCATTGCCTCGGAAATATTCTGCTTTTAATACTACACATTCTTTTTTATAGTTATTATTTCTATTTCTAAAATAGATTTTTTTTATCATAACGCATTTTTTAGCTTTTTTTTCTAAAAAGGGGGTGTGGCTGAATTGCCTAATTTGTTTTCAAATAAAGTTTTATTCAACTTCTAACTTTCCGACATGCACAAGTGATATATCAATCGAAAGATAATAATGCAAAGAATAAGATTAAATGAAAATAAAAAAAAACATAGGTTTGTGATTTTTAGGGTACCAAGTCTTCTTAAAATACTTGCATTTTAGACTCTGACAGTTGTGTCTGAACGCGTAGAAAGTCTGAAGGCATTCTGAAATTTACTCAGCGAATATTGCTGCTGTATCCTGTATTTCAAGAATTGTTTTCGTCAATAAATTTCCATCGTTCCTGAAGAACTGTCTTACTCTTTGAGACTGATAACATAAAATCCTCGAGACCCGACCTATGCGTAACAGTATTTATTATTCAATATTCTCTCCCTTTCTTTTTTTTTCATTTTTTTTCTTTTCCAAGCAACGTAGAACAAATTTCAAGTTGTTAAAAAAAACCGTTAATTTACATTTTATCTAATTGTAAACAGTTAGTTCGGAAATGATTAAAAAAATATTAAAATCGAGCTTCAAACGATATCTTTCCTTTTTTTCCCTACCATTAAAAAAAATACGTTTAAAGAAAATCGTTTGAAGAAAATAAATCTTCAATCAATTAGAGGTAATGGAATAAAATAAATAGTATCTGCGGAAAAATAAACCACAAATGAATTTGAGTTCTGTTTTGATTCTTTGATAAAAAATAAAATCAAATATCGTCTGTTGTCTTAACTCTTCTTCACTTACAAAAAAGAAAGAAAAATTTAAAAAGGGACAAACAGAAAAGAGGCGTGCTAGAAAGATCGAAATAAATTTTTTAGCTTTCCAGGTTGAGAGTGAGATATATATTTTTTCGAACAAACAGAACGCCTTCTTTTCTCGAAACCGTCTGCGATATCGTTTGAAGAATACATCTCATGCGTGCCCACAGGGATTTTTGAAGTTAATCTTCCGATTTTCCTGTTCCATTTATTTCAGTTGGAAGATATAAAATACGACATGAAGGCGGTGATTGATGTGTGTTTCTTTTGTTTATAAACAGCACTGTAAACAATAACCTGTATTCAAGTAAGTTATTAGATGAATCAGAAATGCAAACAGCAGAAATTATTAATTATTAAAAAATATTTTTAATAATGATTCAGTGTTCGTCATTTTTCTTGTCATTTACATTGGTTTTGGTAGGTGATGGAAAAAAAAGGCTTAAAACTGAAATGTGTGTGTGTTTTAGTCATTTTTTTTACTAAAAAATATTCTGACATTATATATAACATTGTACTCTGATTACGATAACGTAGCAGAAAATTTTAAAAGTACAGTACAGTCCCGTTAATCCGAACACGGCTAATCCGAACATCCGGTTAATCCGAACGGCTCCGCGGAAAAAATTTTATAATTTTAAGGACGAAAAAAAAAAATCGGTGAATATTTCAATATAAAACAGTATAAACCTTAATTCAAAACAGTTCTTTATTTAATATTCACGCACTGTACATCAAGTTATGGTACAAATTTTAAAATGGAATAAACTACAGAACAGAACCACTAATGTTTAGTATGAAAAATTGTACAACATAACCCGTACTCCCAGTTCAAATAGTGATTTCGCTGTTACTCCGGCTAATCCGAACAATTACGTAATCCGAACAGGGGTCGGTCCGATATTGTTCGGATTATCGGGACTGTACTGTACCATGTACTCTTTTCTTTTCAATCACTGTATGTTTCTATATACCAAGGGTGGGCAGACTTTTCCAGGGTACGGGCTGCTTCTAAGTTTTTCAAGGTGTTGCGATCCACCCAGTGGCGTAGGTGTAGTGATTCAAAAGAAGATATACAATACAGTCGGACCTCCATTTTACGAACCTCTATTTTGCGAATTTTTCTATTAAGCGAACATTTTCCTGGAACTAAGAACATTTTACGTAAAATAACCTCCAAGTAGCGAAAGGCATTTTCTTTTCAACAAAACTTTTTTCTATGATTCGATTTTTCTTATGAAACTTTTTTTCTTCCGTATTTTTTAAAATACCATATTTACTCCAATCTAAGCCGCACTTTTCCCCCAATGTTACTGCTACTGAAAATCGGGCGCGGCTTACAATCGAAGGGGAAAAAAATTGTTGAATGATGTATTAAGAACAATTACAGCTTCATGCATGTATTTAAAAGTTTATAATACTGATAAAATAAGTAATTATTCATTTCTTATTAGTTTTACATTTCAGTTTATTTTAATTTCGAAGAATTGGATACCGATAAAACACACATTTTAGACTATTTTTCAATTTTCATAAAATCTTTTTCAGAATGTGGGATGCGGCTTAGAATCAATGGAAGGTTAGATTAGAATAAATACGGGATTTCTAGACCTTTGTATGATGGGATGATTACTAGATCTTAGTAAAGGCGGTCCCCCCAAAAGTCTTCGTGGTCCACCGATCGATCGCGATCGACGTGATGCTCACCCCGGCTATATACGCTTTACTTTTTGTTTTCTTTTCAAATTTTTAATACATATTAAATGTTTAACTTGATTAGTTAAAAAAATACCTATATATTAAGTATTTTTAAATTAAGTATTTCTATGTTTATACATATAAATAAATGCAGTGAAATACGTTTAACCCGAAAACGCTTAAGACGAAATATTCAGTTAACGCGAAAAAATGCAACGGTCAGAACAAAGTACTATGTATTTCCATGTATTTTTTTCTTCTTAACACGAAATGAAAATCGGTTAGGACGAAAAAATTTCCCTTTTGAGAATGAACAAAATTCGGAAAACACCAGCCGGATTGGACTGTCCTACCGTCATCGGAAGAATTTATTGCAGTAGATGATGATAATGTGTATATAGCGCCAATTATATGACAAAGACATTTTGAAGTTGGTTCAAAGCTCAAAAAGTATCATTGATGCAGATTCCGACGATGGAAATGAAATGAATAATGCAGTTCCTTTTCCCACATCATTCGAAATGAGGAGTGCCGTGAAAAGTTTGCGCAGTTTTTTAGACGCTCATTCTAAAGGTGATATGGATAGCAAAATGGACGACATCTTGTTGACAATTTGATGCTAGAAAAGCAATGCAAAGAAAAATATGAGGTTGTTTTCCAAAAATTCTATAAATGTTTTATTTTTCACAAAATTTGAAAATTTTTAATTAAACTTCTTTCAGTTCTTATGTTTTTGTTGTTTCATTGGTTTTTATTAAATATAGGCATATATATGTATCTATGTAAATAAAAATAAACTCTAATAAACTTCATTTTGTTGGTGTGTGTGTATGATGTTTTATATATATATATATATATATATATATATATATATATATTTGCAATATATTTTGACACGAAAAAATGTTTCAATTCCTTCAATTAAGTGATTTTTACTGTATTTATGTTGGTATATTTCTATGTTTATACATAAATAAATTTATGCATAATTTTTTTATGATAATATTAACACATTTTTTATTTGAAAAATTTAAATTTTTAATATATTTCTTTTATGTATCATTTATGTATATTATTATTTTATTATTTATTTTTTTTTTAAATTTATATTATTTATCTTGTTTTTCGAAATTCTCATTCTGTGAAGCGAAAAAGACAACTGTTTTGCCTGTAAAATTTAATTTTTTCAAGGAGAGTGCTACTATGCGAAAAAACAACCTACGTGGTGTTCTTCAATATTGTGTTCAACACCAATCAACTAAATAATTGAAAAATAAAATACAATGAATTATGTTTAACGTGAAAACGCTAACGGCGAAATATCGGTTAACACGGACCTGACCAACTACTATGCATTTCCTTGCATTTTTCTTTTAACTCGAAACGAAAATCGCTTAACACGAAATATTTCCCCCTTCTGGGATTGAACAAAATACGGAAAACACCAGCCGTATGGGCTGTCCTACTGTACTATCGGAAGAATTCATTGCGATAGAGGATGAAAATATGATAATGTGGGTACAACCCCAATTATAAGAGACAAAGACATTTTGGAGTTTGTTCAAAACTCAAAAAATATTGATGAAGATTCCGACGACGAAAATGAAATGAATAATGGAGCTCCTGTTCCCACGTCATCCGAAATGAGGAACATCATGAAAAGTATGCTCACATATTTAGAATCACGTTCCAATGGTGAAATGAATAACAAAATGAACAATATTAATCAATTTGTTGACAATTGTAGGCTGAAAAAAAAACAATGCAAAGAAAAATATCAGATTATTTGAAAAAATTTGTGTTAAACTTCTTTAAGCTCTTGTGAATGTTTTTGTTTCATTATTTTTTATTAAACATACGCATATCTATGTGAATAAAATAAACTTTAATAAAGTTGTTGATACAAGTTTTTTTTTTTTTTTGCAATATCCTTTAACACGAAAAATATTTCAGTTCTTTCAGTTTCGTGTTAAGCGATTTTCACTGTATGTTGATTACATACGAATCCAGAGGCCATCAAATCATTCTGAGCTTTATTTATTTTTTTAACTTAGTTTTAAATTTAAAAAAAGTAATAATTTAAATCGAGAGGTGATAACTGAGTCAAACTTCTTTAAAACTGATTGAACAAATAATACTGAAAAACTTGTATTTAGGCATTATATCTCCAATAATACAGTATCTAAATTCTAATTTTTAAACACTCTTGTGATGTATGATCATTGCAAAAAATAAAGAACATTGTTTTCATTAATAATAACGGAAAAGTTTATTTATGTGCTAATTGGTTGACATCAGTGGCGCACACAAGGGAGGAGGGTGTCCGGACTCCCCCCCGAAAGCCCTCGATTTTTTTCCGATTGATTGTAGTTCTAAGTTTACAGTACGCAAAATTTAATGAAGTATTTGTTATTAATGATTTATTTTATTAATTAATGCTAATTATTTATTCAATAATTAGTTTTTTACAGTGTTTTGTTCCCGAATATCGGCAATCAAAAGGAGCATGATACAAGAATGGTGAACTCTTGAGCCCGGACCCCCCTTGAAAAATTCCTTTGTGCGCTACTGGTTGACATACATGTTGCCATTCGCCTGTGTACTAATAACACTTTTTTCTGGGCCATATATATTAGAATAATCTATATTTTTAATTGTTATTGCAGAAGGAAACTAAGATAATGTTGTTTAGCAAGTAGTAATTTTACCACAAATGCAATTATAAATTAATTCACATTTTGTCGTTGAACGATAAGTTAATTTCTCAAAAGGTTCTTACTGTGACATCCATTCATCTCAAAACCTCTCTAATAATTAATTCTTGGACACCATTCAAAAGAAAGGGCATCATCGTGTAACAATATCTGTGGAATGTACTTCCTCAGAGACCAACGGACTCTGTGAGACCTTGACTTGTCCTAGGAGCTAGCAGCATGACTTGATTCTCACAGTGCTTCCTCCTCAGACAATACAAACTTCCGTGCCTTATCATCAACTTGAATCTCGCTGACTCCTACACTCCAAGTTTCTTTGACATAGAAGCGGTTATCATTATTAGCAAGGAATATAAAATTAATTATTTGCATACATTGCTGTAGCCGTTAAGTTATAGAACTTTTAATCGAATGATAAATGTTAATATTTTGCTTTTATTTATATTTAAAAAAAAAGGATTTTCACTTGAAAACCTATTTGCAACACGATTAACTGCCCAGTTTTGCTGGGGAATCCAGTAACCCTAATATAGCAAGTGGCATGACTTTATTTACCTCCTAGAAGCAGCCGTCGATAGCTCAGTTGGCAGAGCGGTGGACTGTAGAAGTGAGATAACAGTTATCCATAGGTCGCTGGTTCGACTCCGGCTCGACGGAAGTTGTTTTTTTCTTTCAGAAATTCAAAAGTGCATTCAAATAATAAAATTTGGAAAAAAAGGAGAGAAAAAACCTTTTGTGTGTGTGTGTGTTGTGTGTGTGTGTGTTAGTTTTTAAAACGGAACAATTTGTATATATTTTTTTTTAGTTTTTAAAGAAATTAAATAATAAAAAAAATTATAGATTCAAAACTAGTGTAACAGAAATGATAAACTTGTCTCGTTTTTAATGTATCAACGGTTGCCGCTTGGGGGATTAATCACATTACATAGAAGTAAAAATAAATAAATAAATAAATAATTAGTAAACAATTCAATTTTTAAATTTTAATTCGAAATCCTTAAGTGCGTTTAAATAATAAAATGTGAAAAAAACAAGAAAAAGACTTATTCTTTTCATATATATATATATATATATATATATATATATATATATATATAAACACAATACATTAATTATTTTTTATTTTTTAAAGAAATTCAATAATAAAAAAATTATGGATGCATGGTATTCAAAACAAATGTAACAGAAATGATAAACTTGTTTCATTTTTAATGTAACAACGGTCGCTGCTTGGGGATTTAATCGCTTTTCATAGAAATAAAAATAAATAAATAAATAATAATAATCAATAAACAATTCAATTTTTAAATTTTGATTCGAAATCCTTATAAGTGCGTTTAAATAACAAAATTTGAAAAAAAGAACCTTTTATTATTTTTAAAAAGTAATAATAAGGAGCATTTTTTAAGGAAATTAAATAATAAAAAGAATATGGATGTATAGTACTCAAAACCTATGTAATAAAAATAGAAATCTTTATAGAAATAAAAAAAAATGAATAATATTGAGAGAGATAATTTAATAATTCAAATGGAAAAAAAAGAACATTTAAAGAAAGACATGTGTGATTTTATTATTGTTTTAAAACATGATGATTATATTTTTTGAGTTATAATATGGTACTTCTTAAAAAATATTTTGTAATCATCCTAAAAATAGAAAAACTGAACTTTTGTCATCATAATATAAAAATAAATTATTCAAAATTAATTATATGAAAAAATATCTATTTTGCAATGAAGAGTGAATAAAATATACTTTCTTTATTTTTCGAAAAGTTAATACGATATAAGTAATGTATCAACTTTCTTGTTTAGGACAAAAATTTAATCTCTTGAACGTGCTATAAAAAACAAATTTCAGTTTTATCATAATATAATCCTTTTACAACATTTTTACGGAGAAATAATTTAATTAATTAGATAAGTTTTTTTCACTATGCATATATAAATTATTCCAATATTACTCATGTTGTAAAATAATAATAATAATCATCATTTAAATTAAAAACTAATTTATATAAGCTATTCAATAATTTTTAAAGTATGGTAATTTGTGCAATTATATATATATATATATTCATATTTTTCATAGTACTTTTTTGTGAGTTGGTCTGAGTGGAAAAAGTTTGTGTGATGCGAATACGACATTAAGTCTTATAAAAAATTATTAAACTTGTTTTTTATGCATTGAAACTTTGATACCTGTGAGATATACTCGCTTTTTTATTATTATTTTCGTAGTTTTAATAATACCCTTGACCTTTCCTTTACTAATCAGAGGTAATTTAGAACTTTATGAATGACAAACAGTGTTTTTTTGTATATATAACATAAATGTATAATATGGTGGATTTTAATTCCCCCAGAATTTCATAATTTACCTACGTGGAAAAGATTTGCTCTGGTATACATATGAGGGGAAAAATAAAAATAATTAATTTTAATGTCAAGTATTTCCACAAGGGGAATGTTTAGGTATTTGAGCTTTTTATGGTAAAAAGTCACAGAGTAATTTTTGGTAAATAAAAACAGGCGTTTTAGTAATTTCAGCATTTATTAAAATGAGAGGGCAGCTGCTGAAAAGGTACAAGAAAAAACCTCAGGTACATGTAACAACTTCTTTAATATTAATTTTTTTTAAAAAAAAGTCTACTGTCACAAAGTGACAGAACACGATAAAGCGGAAGATAGAAAAAATCTTGGACCCTACAGATTTGACGGTGCGGGGAGTTAGTTAGCTGGTATTATTAAATGTTAGAAACTTACATTGTATTATTCACTACTCAATATAACACGTACAATAAACATTGACTTTGATTATTTATATTGTATGACTATAATTTTAATTTGAGTCTAAAATCCCCCAACAAAAATTAAGATTTTTTTTCTATTTTTTTTTTGAAAATGCAACCCCTTTGTAGCAATATTAAATTTTGAAATTATTTTCTTGAAATTATTTTCCTCCTAATCCCAAAACTAAAGAACAATGATTCTCAACTACTGTGTGCCGCTAAATTTTTTTAAAATTATTAATTATACTCCGAAAAAGAAATAAAATAATCTGGAACCGAATCATATTCGGTTGTTTTATAGAAATAAACTATTCATAAAATTGTTATTGACCATTTGAGTACACTAGATGGAAAAGTTGTGACGGCTCTATCCGCGTCCTTCTCATTAACAAATCCTCTTGGGAAATCTTTGATCCTAAAAAACTATTTTATTAGAAAGCATCCTCTGAAGAAGAGAACATGTAAAGGGTGTTTTTTTTAGAGGTATAGAACTTTAAATTGCAATAAAACAACGATGTATTATTCGATTGACATGAATTTTTTTTATTCGAAAGATAATCTTGTGGCATTACATTTTAAATATGATTTCTGACATAGGACTGCCACGGCTGGCTCGGATGTAGTCCAATCTGGACGTCCAATTTTCGATGACTTTTTCCAACATTTGTGGCCGTATATCGGCAATAACACGGCGAATGTTGTCTTCCAAATGGTCAAGCGTTTGTGGCTTATCCGCATAGACCAATGACTTTATATAGCCCCATAGAAAATAGTCTAGCGGTGTTAAATCACAAGATCTTGGAGGCCAATTCACAGGTCCAAAACGTGAAATTAGGTGGTCACCAAACGTGTCTTTCAATAAATCGATTGTGGCACGAGCTTTGTGACATGTTGCGCCGTCTTGTTGGAACCACAGCTCCTGGACATCATGATTGTTCAATTCAGGAATGAAAAAGTTAGTAATCATGGCTCTATACCGATCACCATAGACTGTAACGTTGTGGCCTTCATCGTTTTTGAAGAAGGATTCCACCAACCCATAAAGCGCACCAAACAGTCAGTTTTTCTGGATGTAACGGTGTTTCGACATACACTTGTGGATTAGTTTCACTCCAAATGCGGCAGTTTTGTTTGTTGACGTAGCCATTCAACCAGAAGTGTGCTTCATCGCTAAACAAAATTCGCTTATGAAAATCGGGAACAACGGCAATCTCGTTTTGGGCCCATTCGACGAATCTACGCCTTGCTTGATCATATTTAAAATGTAATGCCACAAGAGTATCTTTCGAATAAAAAAAATTCATGTCAATCGAATAATACATCGTTGTTTTATTGCAATTTAAAGTTCTATACCTCTAAAAAAACACCCTTTATATTAGGTCTACTATATAAAGTCCAGGCTTTCATGTTAGAAAGAGAAAGATAAGATATATATATATAGATTACTAGCGGAACAGTGATTAATCAAATTTATAGTGTAACGCAGATATTTGCTGTTTGATAATTGTAATAATTAAGGTGACGATTTGTCACTGGAGATTGAAAAGATATTTCTTAGCTGAGAAGGCAGAGTACTCGAACCAGAAGTAAGTGTATTGGTATTTAAAGTCTTCTCTCATTTTTGTTGATTGAACTTATGTTGTTGATTTTGTGTTACAAACAAATCTAGTAATTTTGAACATAGCTAGAGTCTTCCTTCCCTTTCTGCCTCTTCTTTAGGTGTGGATCCGAGATCCTTATATACAAAGTTATTCATTACTTCCCGAATTTAGATATAAAAAAAATTCTGATTGGGTTAGCGTAATCCATTTGTATTTGAGTTAACTTTGAATGCAGAGAAAGGCGAGATTTAATTTCAAAACATCCAAAAGCGTCAATTAAATCATTTTATATTAAGAGTATACAGTACCCTACAAATTTCAAAAGAACCGAAAAAAATATTTTTGCATTTTCTTGTGTGCTATATCATTGGGAAGCTTGTCACCAAATTTCAGATCTAATAACAAACTAGTTTTTAAGATATTTGAAGTTCTGAGCTTAGGTTTAATTTTAAAGCCTTTTTCTACTCTTAAATTGAATTAATTAAAAATATTTTTGAGTACAATCAACTCTTTCAGTGTGAAATGGTTATTAATTTCAATTTTCATTATTAAAATAATGTCTGCTTGATTATATTTGGAGTTTCTTGAGTTTTTTTTTACTTACTCGAGCTACTTAATTAAGATTGATTTCAAGGCCAATTTTTGTTTCAAAAAACAGTTTATATTACCGTTAATTTGTTCTGCTGAGAAAATGTCATGGCCAAAACGTTCTCAGGTTGCTATGAGAAATAATGTTTCGAAGAGTTGGAATACTACTGAAAATGATGTATCTAAAAATCAGGCCACAGCTATTACTACAATTAGACTTCCGAATACAAGTATTCTGAATTCAAGTATTGCAGATAAAGCTAAATATTTCCATGATGTATCGAACTACATTATAGTAAACATATTGTAGTACACTGCTGGACAATTGCTAAGGACGGATAACACTATCATTCATAGCAACCACAAAATGAAAGAAAGCAAAATGTGGAAAATTAGAATAAGTGCGGGATATTAGTAAGAAGAAGTATGAGTATGCCAATTTTTTTCCACGTCTGTTCATCACGTGATAGCGTTCATAAGAGCTTTAAAGGTTTTGACGCGTGTGGACAGTTGTTGTTTCAAGTCAAAGTTTTACAGGAAAGATTTAATAGACGAACTTAAAATTTTTGGCTTGTCTTCCCGACATCACATAGATGATTTTATGCGTGGCCGAATTATTGGAAAGATCGAAGAAGGGCGAAAAATAACAGATGTTGCCAGGGAGTTCGACATCGCTCACAGCGTTGTTTCACGGCTGTGGAAGTCATTTAAAACTACTGGAATGTGTAGTAGACGGCACGGGAGAGGTCGTGTTAGAAGTACGACGCCTGCAGAAGACAGATATATCGTCCTATCAGCAAAAAGGAACAGGCGCACCACAGCTCAGCAGGTGGCAAATCAGTTTCTTGCTGCCTCAGGAAAGCAGATCTCCCGAAAAACTGTTGCCAGACGTTTGAGGGGAGGAGGACTATACGCACGCAGACCTGTTGTGTGTGTCCCATTGACCAGACAGCACCGTACTGCCCGTTTGCAATGGTGTCGTGAGCATCACAATTGGACTGAACAGGACTGGGCATGCGTACTATTCTCAGATGAGAGTAGGTTCAGTCTGTCATCGGATTGTAGACGCCAACTGATCTGGCGCGAGAGTGGTACTGCTTATCGTCCAGAAAATAAGGTCCAGGAAAAGGACCGATATCCGACATGCAGTATCATGGTGTGGGCCGGCATCATGATCAATGGCCGCACGCGCCTACATGTGGTTGCGAATGGGACTATGACGGGCCAACGATACATTGATGAAGTTCTACTTCCTCATGTTCGTCTTTTCCGTGGTGTTGTCGGTGATAAATTTGTTTTTATGGACGACAACGCAACATGTCATCGAACACTCGCTGTTCAGGATTGTCTAGACAGCGAGGGTATTCAACGTCTCGTATGGCCAGCGCGTTCTCCAGATCTAAACCCCATTGAAAATGTGTGGGATGCTTTGGGGAGGCAAGTTGCTCGTCGAAACTATCCTCCGACAAACAAGAACACCCTCATCCGTGCACTCACAGAGGAATGGGATAAATTGCCTCAACAGCTGCTGGATAATGTTGTGCAAAGTATGGTACTACGAGTGGAATGTTGCATCACACTCCACGGTGGACATATCCCGAACTGATACCTTTCTTTAAGGTGCCTGCTGACTTTTAGATGCATTGTTCCATTTCTCCGTACGCAGATCAAATGAACATTTTTTTTTCTTTCAGATGTTTCACAGCTTTTGTACTTTCCAGAACAATAAATATTCTTTATTCTAACGTCTGAACAGTGTGGCAACTATATTTTATCCTACTAGGCCTCATGTCTCGCTTAATGTTATGCTACATAGCAATTTGTGATCCGTCCTTAGCAATTGTCCAGCAGTGTACTATATTTTAGTATTTTAAAATTGCGCACCACACTAAAAATCAAACTTGCTGAACTGCAAAATTTAAAGCTGAAAAAGAAATAAATTTTATGTACAAATTAGGTGATTTTTAGCTTAAGTTAGTATCATTATTTTTTTTACATAAAATCTTTATGCTTCAAAACTTTTGTGAAAATATTAGATTACCATTAAGCTTACTTAACCTGTCATCGTAACAAATGAAAACAATTTTATGCAAAAATATATTTTGAATTAAAAAAAAATGTCAGTCATATTTCATTAAAGTCGTGTTTTAATGTAGAACACATATTGCAAAATAAGATTTTAAAAAATTAGTGATTTACAGTTGTTATAAGTATTTGTTTTATACCTTTACAAACTTTTTTTTTAAGGCTACACATTACCCTAAAAATGACAAATTTATCGAATTTTTATTTATTTATTTTTTTTGCATTTTCCTGTAGCTCATACCATTGGGAATCTTGGCCCCAAATTTCAGATCTAATAACCAATTAGTTTTTAAGATATTTGAAGTTTTCTGAGTATTGTCAGTCACTAAATTTGACAGCTGAGGGGGTGTGGTTAGTTTTGGTTTCATTTGAAAGCATTTTTCCATTTTTAAATTTAATTAATTACTAATATTTTTAAAGAAAATCGATATTTGCAGAGAAGTGGTTATTAACTTCGACTTTCACTACTAAAATCGTTTCAGTTTGTTTATATTTTGAGTTTTTGGTGTTCTTATAGTTACTTAACTAGACTTGATTTAAAAAAAGGTCTTTCTCAAGACCAATATTTATTCTGCAAATAAGCATATAATTTATTAAATTTAAAAGCTTTGTAACTTTGTTTAAGTTAAGTTTTTTTCTGTTAAAAAAATGCCAAGGACAAAACTTTCGCACCTTGCAAAGAGAAGCAATATTTCTAAGCGATGGAGTACTTCTAAAAATGACAATTCTAAAA
Organism: Trichonephila clavipes; assembly: GCA_019973935.1. Classification (NCBI taxonomy): domain Eukaryota; kingdom Metazoa; phylum Arthropoda; class Arachnida; order Araneae; family Nephilidae; genus Trichonephila; species Trichonephila clavipes. The sequence goes on along the minus strand of BMAU01000011.1, from coordinate 54,041 downwards.
AGCAGCCTTTAGCTGAGATATAACTACAAGAATTCAAAATACAAATGTTTTGAAAACGAATACCACAGGTAAAAGTAAACATTTCAGTGATGTTCGAAATTACATTATAGTGAATACTGAATGTTTAAGTAATTTGTTTGCAAATCATTTATGCAATATTTGTCATACTGCTTCTTTAAAACTTTGCTTTGGTCAAAGAAATGGATTTGCATATAAAATGAATGCTGTATGTGTTAATTGTGACCTAACTCAAAGTTATGACAATCCCCCATGTCGTGTATTCATTGTGTTGAAATAAAGAAGCCTTTTCATTACTGGAACAAATACTATTTAATGTTCTTACGTTCCACAACACAAAGGGTCACTTAAATAAAACAACACACATCCATTATAGTTACAGAAAATAGCTTAAGGACTTAAAGGGGGAAACAGGCTTTCCCTGACTCCACGTGTACACATCTTTCCCCGGTAGCGATCCAGGGCAGCAGAGCGGGGAGAACGAGTTCCCGCTTCTCAAAAGAACAGGTGGTCAAAAGGCAGGGTTTAAATGTAGTTGTTACAAAGTGAAATATGTTCTTCAAAACAGTTGGTTGATACTAAATTGCATCAAATATCAAAAGTTAGCAAGAATAAATTTTTTAATGCTCCATTTGATGTAAATATGAGAATAGTGCAAGGTATATTAAGTTTGGGACTTGGCTACTCGGCATTGGAAAAATTCTGCATGCACATGAATTTAAGTATAATGTCTGGTAAAACTTTTAATTTTTATAAGGCAAAAGTTCTGAATGGACATCTCGTTGGGTCAAATCAGCTGTTGCTTGATGTTCGTAAAAATGTTAAAGAATGATAAAGATATCGTCGATATTGGAGTGTCATAGGATGGAAGCTAGTTGACAAGAGGTCATACGTCAAACATCGGAGTAGGATGTGTTAATGACTTGCTGACTGGCTTCGTGATAGACTATGAAGTAATGTCAAAACGGTGTGGAGAATGTGAGCAGACAAAATTTGCACTTGAAGAAGACAGTGCTGAATTTCGTATTTGGTATGAAGGACATCAGGATGTTTATAGTGCAACACATGTCGGATCATCTGGTGCAATGGAAGTAAATGCAGCTGTAAAATTATGGAAAAGATCTGAGAGCATTGGCTTCCGGTACACAACCTTGCTATCTGATGGGGATTCTAAGTCTTTCTTAGAATTAAAAGAAAGGAATGTGTATGGAAGGAGACACAAATTAAAAAAGAAGAATGTATCAACCATGTAAGTAATACGTTGGGAACAGCTTTGAGGCAGGCAGTCAAAGATTGGCGAGTGAAAGGTGTAACTTTGGGAGGGAAGAAACGCGGTAGTTTGAAAGAAGAGACAATAAAAAAACTAACTAGATACTACACTAATGCCATACGCAAAAATAAAGGTGATGTAGAGGCGCTGAAAACTGCAATTTATGCTACCCTATTTCATTGCACGTCTACAGACCAGAAGCCACAACATAAAAAGTGCCCTTCTGGTATAGACTCATGGTGTTTTTACCAATCATCATTGGAACGTGGTAAGAAACCAGGTTTTCACAAAGATTGGGTAAAAACACCAATCAATGAAGAATACTTGCCCAAAATCTTGCCGATTTATCAAATATTAACTTCATCTGAATTATTAAGCAGGTGTGTCAGAGGTCTGACACAAAATTCTAATGAAGCATTGCATCCGATGATATGGAACAGATGTGTTCCAAAGAAAATTCAGCTTCTAGGAGTCGTGTGCTGATTGCCGTGTCGAGTGCAATATCTGAATTTAATGTTGGAACATAAAAGCTCTAAAAACATTTCAGGATGTTAATTGCCTTGCAACAAGTTTATCGTCTGAATATTTAGCCTTCTTTACTGATTATAGGAGAACCTATTTTAGAAAAAAAAAAAATCTGCAAATTTTAAAGTCGCGCAGCAAAAAATAAAACTTGCTAAATTGCGTCGACTTAAAATTGAGAAAAAATTAGGTCCTATGTACAAATCTGGTGGTTTTTAACTTTTTTTATACTTTTATTTATATCATTATTATTCTTTTTAAGAGTGTATTGTATTTTAAAACTTTTAAGAAATTATTATGTTAACTTTAAGCTGAATAATCTCATCGTAACAAATGCTATATCGATATTTTGCAAAAACATATTTTGAATAAGTAAAAGTATTTTCAATCATATTTAATTAATGTAGTGTTTTCATATATTATATAAGTAGTAAAATAATATACTAAAAATTTAGAACTTTGAGAGCATTGTTAGTTTTTGTTTTATGCCTTTACAAACTTAAAATGCATTTTTCTCAGACTTTTATTTTTGAAGATGTAAGTATTTTCTAATCCCTAAGGCGTTTTTTCTATTCAAGATACAGTCTTGAAATTTTTTATATATACTTTGATATGTGTGTTCTACAAAATTTAGAATGGATTTAAATCTGGGATCTCTAGTTATTTTTTTAAAAATTGTTAAAATTAATATTTTTAAAATTTTCGTGTTTTTTTCAGGTTTTGCTAGAAAAATAATTATTAAAAATCAACAAAAAAAAAACAGATTTTCAAATCCATACTAACTTTTGTTTACACTAATATTAGAAATATAAATCACTCACAAAATAATGAAAAAATATCAAAAACTGTGTAATTTATAAGAGTTTAAAAAAACTTCAAAAATTCAAAATTTTTTTAAATTTTAAAATAAGGGCTTGTTAAATTGACTTTTTATTTTCAGAATCAGTTTAATAATATAGTCTGAAAACAATACATAAATTACTTTTAATATTACTGTCTCCAAAAAATTTTTTTGAAATTGGGTACCGTATAGCCTTAAATGCGTTTTTCTCAGATTTTTAATTTTGAAGATATAAGTATTTTTTAAACCCCAAGGCTTTTTTTTTTCTGTTCAAGATTAATGACTTGAAATTTTTTGTATATACTCTAAAACGTATGTTCTATAAAAGTTAGTATTGATTTAGGTATGAGATTTCTGGTTATTTTTTAAAAATATGCTAAAGTCAATATTTAAAAATTTTCGTGTTTTTTCAAGGTTTAGCTAGAAAAATAGTTATTAAAAACCAACAAGAAACGTTCGGAATCGTGATTTTGAAATAGAGTGTAAATGAATAATTTTGTATGTATTTAATGTCAGTTGAATTAGAATATACATATACAATTGTTTTAAGAATATTATTACAAGAAAGAATGGTTTAAATGCAATTTTTTGGGGAAAAACGAAGAAAGGATAACTTAGTTTCAAAATATTCTCCTTTTATGAAAAATGATTCTATAATAATAATATTTTGTCTACATATCGCTAGGACTTTTATAACGAGGTTAAAGTAAAATTTTTGAAGAATTCTCATTTTCTGAGTAACATTCAATTGAAATAACAACGAATGTTTGCTAAAATTTTGCTATTCTGATATAATGAAATTGATACGAATTACAATGAAATTAATACGCAGTGAGACTCGAGAACCTTTAAATCAAAGACTGAAAACTTTCAAACATTAAGTTTATTAACGTTAAAATCAATACACACACACAGTTAAATTCCTAAATCTAAACATATTAATCCAACATTCAATCGTGTCAACATCTTAAAAAAACAGTCATAATAATAATCCTTCGAATAAGCAGATCACGTGCATTTATATATTAAAGGAAGAACTGATGCCATAGGAGAAAAGAGAACTTTATACAAAACTTCAGGCAAATTAAATGATGCATGTACGATAGCGGTATGATTAAATAGTATCACGATCTGCTTATACTGCACTTGGCAGAAATTCCAGGTGCGATAGAAAATTGAGGTAGATTGAAGGTTTATTTCTGTCACACCTGTAATTTCCCAAAAGAAATTACATAAATCATGTACAAGTATAATTAAGCAAAATAAGCAGGGACGTCTTAAGGCTTGGGCCAACTGGGCCTAGGGCCTCGACCACAATGGGGGCTCGTCTCGTTCTCGACTCGGCCTTAATATGACAATTATTCAAATAATTTCAACGGTCAGATTTTTTTCCGGTTGTATTCTCCGAAAAACTGGGAATTTTGGACGACATGGCTACATGTGAGGACCGTCCTTCATGTATAGGCCTAGACCTACCACTACACCATCATTACTCCTTCAGTCATAGGTGGCAGTCAGTCGAGTGGTTTGTGCGATTTTAAGTCATGCACATTTGTTTCGGGTTATTGTTTATACGAGTATTTGACAATGTATGTAGTGTACCGTAATTTAAGGGCCATATGCTGGGCTCACATTTGCGTAGGTGTCCAAGGCAGGGGCGTAGCAACCACCGTATCAATGATAAATGTCCCCAAATTGTGTAAGCAAAAAACCGTAAAATATTAATGGGCCTCTATCAAGGTTAATCAATTAATTTTTGATGCAGCGCCCTCTTAGAACTAGCTACGCCAGTGGCCCAGGGCCTCAAGAAGTCCTAAGGCGTCCCTGAAAATAAGAGATCATTGGCTAATGACAGTACAATGAAAAACATGATCATATAAATTCATAACATAAATTCTACATCAAATTAAAATTTAAATGTTGCTTGAATATTTATACATTATAATTACCACAATTCTTAGATAGTACAATTATAAAACATTATTTAATGCATAAAAAAAAAGTTTTCACCGAATGCCTACATTTACAATTATATATAAATGACCTTCTATATTAATTCCAAAATTATCTAAAATACTATATTTGGTTGCTTACAATAGATTATAGCATTTTAAGCCAGATAGATTGAATTTTATATATTTATAAAAGATATAATGGTTTTAACATTTTTTAAAAAATACACTTTCTTTCAATCTATTTCATTAATCTTTGGTTTTCGGTTTAGTAAGGGCATTCACTAAATTACCTTTACTGCGTACATGCTTCGAATTAAAAATGTGTTTTTAGCTAACAAATCTCTAATAAAGTGAAATCGAACATCAATATGTTTTGTGCGGGAGTTTTCGATAGGAGAATTTGAAAATGCTAATGCTACTTCATTATAATTCATTAAAGTACTTTGAAAAAAATGAGTTGCCTAGAGAAAAGGTTCATTTCTCCACATTCCATGATAACGTTATGTAGCCATACTAGTTCCTTGCTTACCTCCGTAATGTTGCAGAATTCAGACTGCATTAACGATAAGGTGGCACATTTTTGTTTGGCAGTTTTCCATAACACCTGTGATCTGTCAAGGAAAACTATGAACCCACCGATTGATTGTTTGGCATCCTTATTGGCACCATAGACAGCATCACAGAAGGAACGGATATCGAGTGAAGTGAAGTGAATGTGGGGTTTAGTGGCGCAAGGGAACGGATATCAAGAGGCTATGTGTAGGTGAGGTCGAGTTGATGATCCTTTGTAAAATATCCGTAACCTAAAAGCTTAAAAATTTCGCTTAAAGTTAGTACGGTCATTGTTGAACACCAGGATCGCTCTGAGCTGGGAAAACAGATTTACAGCATACGAAATATCAGGTTACGTAAGAGCAGCTAAGTAAAACAAGCATCCAATTAGGCTCCGATACGGTGTGAGATCTCTTGTATTTCTATATCTGTTGACGGACTTAGAGATTTCGAGTACACCATTCCCTAGGCGATCAGCAATGATGATATTGGAGGATTGGGTTAAAAATTTATTCTATGTATCGATTTTGGTTGATAGAGATTTTTACATTATTTTCTAAAAATTGGACACCAAGTACAGTTTTAGTTTTTCTTGTAACTTTAAGATCAAATTTGCTTCTTAGGACTTTGATGGTCCTTCGTACCTGATTCTGTTTTTCATAAATTTACGATATCATCAACGTTAAAGTAAAAAATACTATGTTATGTTGATGAAAAACGCCATTAGTCTATTTAATCTCTGTTAAATTAGCTCTTTTAAAATACATAAATTTCATGAAACCATTCATACATAAATAAGCCTATACACAAAGTCATACACATAAGTCTATTTAAGCTTTGTTAAATTAAGCTCTTCTAGAATACATAAATTTCATGAAACTATTGGCATCCACATTCCACCGTAAATACTTTATGAAGAATGCAAATATAATCAGGATGCTTCAAGTCTTCATAACATTTTGGTTGTGGCCTACAAATCTTTTCTTTAAGATTTGCATATAAATATGCACATGTTATCTCAATTTGAGTATGGTTTCAATGATAAAACCTGACCAGTATGGTTAAAAATAACATAACTAATGAAAAATTGATGACTGGAGAGAAAACTTCCTCGTGATTAATTCCTTTAATTTGGTTAAAACTTGTACGACTATAAACGAGCTTTATATCTTACCTGCTTCATCCTTCTTATTGGTGTTGACCCATCGGCAACCAATGACTAGTTTTTTTTGTGGTCCTGGTATTAGGTTCTAAACTTTCCTTTTCTTCATGGTGCTGATTTCCTCGTCCGTTGCCTCCTTCCACGATCTGGCATAGGGAAAGTTCATGGCTTCCTGAAAAGAACAAAAAGGTGTCTTTGCTAGTCATGCTTGATCCACTTCAGGCTGGGTCTCCTTTCCAATCCTTACCACTCCAGTATATTTGTATCTGCCTGAAAAAATTAAAGATTTCTGGTTTATAATCAATATGTTATTTTTGACAAGATTCTTTGATCTCTTCTTTTGATCGGAAACAGCTTTCTGGTCGGGAAATTAGTAGTAAATATCTGTTCTATTTCTGCCATTACATGAAATGGCTGAGTAGTCAACATCGTCATCTTCTGAATCTTCAGAAATTTCTTCTGTTTGGTCATGGTACGACTCTTCAGATTTTTGATCAGATACAACTGGATTTTGTTTAATCGGTTCAATTTCCGATTCTGAACTTGAAGATTCATCATCACTGAAACTATAGTAACTGCTTGAGGATGTAGTACTTTCATCTGATATTGTGGATTCACTGTTTTTCCTAGAATTTTGTGATCGCGTACATTTAGCAGGTGATTCGCTAAAGGATGGGTCCAGATTGATTCCGCTTCTTTTCTTATTTTCATTTCTGCTGTCATTATAATACATTATTTTCCCAAATACAACGTTATTGGTCTGTATGACCTTTTTTTCTGTGGGGAGATAGATTTTATACCCGTCTGTTTTTATCGAATAACCTACCATGATTCCTTTTTTAGTACGCATTTGCAACTTTGATCGTTGCTGTTTTAGAACGCCAACGAAGGCAATCGTTCCAAACGGTGGCTTTGAATTGAACACAGAGGGCTGGTAACTTTCGAAAATTTCAAAAGATGTCTTATTTAATTTATTATGAATATCAAGATTCCAGCTATAAGCAAAAGCATCCAAAGCTTCTTTCCAAAATGTGTCTGGAAGATTACTACTTTTTAACCACACTTTTATAGCGTCTTCAGCTGCATTGTTAAATCTTTCAGCAACTCCTTTCATTTCTGGTGAATAGGTGTCAGTAAATTCAACTTTAATGCCTACTTTTTCTAATTGTTTGTCAAAGTTTAATTCACGGAATTCGCCTCCATTATCGCATCTTACTGCAATGATTTTCTTTCCAGTAAATAGTTCTACACATCCCTGGAGCTTCCGAAATACAGAAACAGCTTTATCTTTACGCTTTAAAGAAAAACAAATAGCTCTTCGTGACATATCATCGATAAAAGTTATAAAATACCTATATCCTTTCTCGGTTTGTTTTTGAAATGGACCACAGATAGCAGTATGGATTAATTGAAGTTGTTTGGTGGATTTTATTTTCCAGATGGACTCGGATAATCTTCTTTTTGTCTTTGCCAGCCCGCAAGGCTCACAATCTGTTTGATTTGCATTCAGTTTTGGTAACTCCCTGATCACATCGAACGAGTCTGAGGTATACTGATCATTGTTGTGTCCCATCTTTTCAACCAGTTCTTTGGAATCTCCCTTCTTTGCAGTGCTCTCCAGAACCTCTTCCTTTAGAGCCTTTCTACTTATGTTCTGTGGATAACATGTGTAGAATCCTTTATATAACTTGGCGGTTATTATCTTATAATCGTTCTCGTTAAAAACAATAATGGATCCATTTTTTCCAACGAAAGTGCACCCATCTTTGTCTAATTTCCGGCCAGAGATCAAATTATCCTTGATTTCAGAGCAATAGATCACATCCTTTAATAAAACGTCGTTAGATCCAAACCTTAGGCGTACAGTTCCTTTTCCTTCAACAGGGCATTTTGTGCTGTTTGCCAAAAAAATATACCCTTTATTGGTAAATTTGAAAGTTTCGAACATTTTGCGTTTTCCGCAAAAGTGTGATGTGGCTCCACTATCAATTATCCATCCCTGTTCCGAATCCTTTTCACTTATACAAGCTTCGGATGTAAGCGTATTGATAGGTTGTCGATTTTCCTTTCGTGAATTTTTGCCTTTAGACCAACAATTAATTTCTTCAAGTCCGATCTCTCTCCAATTGTGGCATTTGACGGGATTTACTTTTTCTTTTGTGTGACTTGATTGCTTTTGTACTTTCCGAACTGTACCATTCATTGCTACGAGATCACCGCCATGACTGCATTGTAAGAATCGTGATTCTTCCGCGATAAGCTCTTCCAATACTTGATTGAAGGTGAATTTTGAATCATCCCATCTGTAGATCGATTTCACGATTGTCTGGAACTGAGTGGGTAAATACCTTATCAGTTGGAAAATTTTATATCTTTCTGAAATCTTCTCGTCGCAATGAAGTAGATCATTAATTATTTTCTGAAGTCTTGCTGCAAAAAGTCCAATCATTTCCCCTTCTTGAATTCTACACGAGAAAAATGTATCGAGAAGACCAATTAGTGTACCTCTACTATCAGGCAGGAAATATTTGTGCAAGATATCCCATGCTTCTTTTCCATCAGTCGTATGAGATATTAGAGGCCTTAAAACTTCAGAAATATTCAAATAAATAGTCGAGAAGACACGGTTTTTACGGGTATCAAAATCAAGCTTCTCCTTATTACTGGAATCTTCTGACGGTGGCTGTTCTCTACCTTTTATAAGGTTCCAGCAGTCGTGTTCGATTAAGATTGAAGCAATATCCTGCTTCCAAGTATGGTAGTTATTAGAAGTCAGTGGGACAATTCTTTCCACTAGCATCGTTTCCATTGTATTTCCACTCAGAAATCCTTTTGTAATACAAAGATTTCCTGAATATTATATATTTCCTAACTTCAAGCTAATTTATGAAATAGTTCAGGAGAATGTTGTGGCCCATAATCTCTGAGGCGAATAATAATGAAATCAATCCACGATCATTTACACAATGAGTCTCAAGAACAACTAAATCAAAGTCTGAAAAACTTTAAAACATTAAATTTCTTAACAGTAAGGAGCAGTCGTAATAACAACCCTTTAAATAGGTAGATCACGTGATTATTAAGATATATTAAGGGAAGAATTGTTGCCATAGCAGAAAAGAGAACTTCATACAAATTAGATGAGGCACATTCGATAGCGGTATGATTAAATAGCATCAAAATCTGCTTATACTTCACTTGGCAGAAATTCCAGGTGAGATTGAAAATTGAGGTGCGTTGAAGGTTTATTTCCAACAAAAATATGAATAAATCCACTCCTAAATTATATATTTCACAAACCCTAGCTCAAACTCTGTTCGGAACTTTTAGCTATATTGAGGTAAAATATTATTTTTATAGAAGCAATTTTCATAAATGGAGAATGTTTTGAAAATATGTCAATTTTCTTCATTTTTTGCCAAAAAAAAAAAAAAAAAATGCCTTCAAATAGTTTTTTCTAATCACAATATTCGTAAAACCATTTTTTACATATATTCTAATTCAACTGACATTAAATATTTTAAAATTATCCATATATATATGCTTTTTCAAAATCACGGTTTCGAGAACGCAGTCATTCACCATAAGGCAAACACAGTTTTTGCAATGGAGCTAATTATGTTTGCAAATTTTGCATCGAGAAGTCAAGTGTTAAAAATAAACACAGCTAACAAATCGATTCTGTACACAATCTCGTCAACGATAAAACGCATTGCGGGCCAAAACATTTCCAAGATATGCGAACTAAAACAAACTGTTCGGCGGATACCATTGTTTTTGTCATTCAACTCGCCGCCAAGCAAAACTGCCTGCTGAATGGCAAGAGGACATTTTCACGGAAGTGCCTTGTTATCTTGCTGGCGTCATAGTTGGCATGGAGTTTGGTACAAATATAGAACGAATCTAGTGAACCCCCCTCGTTTTATTTTGGTTCTCGAAGGAGCGAAGATGAAGATATGGGTTCCAAGGTGCGGTATAGTCAACAGTTGGAATAATTGTCGCTCGTATTTTGATTGTTGGGGACAGTGATTTTTTAAAAGTAAATTCAGGTTTTTTACATTAGAGATATTTGGCTGACAGGTGAAAAATACAGAAAAAGATAGACTATAACCGTCTTAATACTTAATTCAATGCTTGGATTTAAATTGAATTGATCAGTAGATTATCCAGATTATTTGTTTCATTTCATGGATTACACGTAAATAAATACAATGAAAATCGTTTAACTCGAAACTGAGGGGGGACTGAAATATTTTTTCGTGTTAAAGGATATTGCAAAAAAAGAAAAAAAAACAAGTTTATTAGAGTACATTTTATTTACATAGATAGGTATATATTCATGTATTTAATAAAAATCAATGAAACAAAACTTCTCAATAGCTTGGTAAAATTTAATACAAAGTATCCAAGTTTTTGGAAAACAAGTTATTTATTGAGTTTTTGAAAAATAATCTGATATTTTTCTTTGCGTTGTCTTTCTTAGTCTCAAATTATCAACAAATTGTTTGGTGTCGTCCTTTTTTGATATTCATTTCATCATTCGAATGTTCGTCTAAATAACTGCGTATACTTTTCAACACGTTTCGACTTTCGGATGACGTTGGAACATTAGCTGCAGCATTCCTTTTATTTTCATTGTCGGAATCTGCATCAATCACATTTTTTGAGCTTTGAGTAAAATGTTTTTGTCTACCATAATTGGAACTGAGTACATATTATCATCATCTATTGTAACGCATTCTTCCAATAATACATCAGGACAATCCAATAGTACAGAAACTTTCTTAAACATTTCATTAAGGTATCCGACTACGTTCGGAACCGTGATTTTGCAAAAGCGTATAAATGGATAATATTTATGATATTTAGTGTCATTTAGATTAGAAAACGAATATAAAATTGTTTTAAGAATAGTATTAAAATAAAAAATGATTTAAGTACAATATTTTGACAAAAAATGAACATAGAATGACCCATTTTCAAAATACTCTCCTTTTGTGAAAAATTCTTCTATTATAATAATATATTGCCTGTATATAGCTCAGATCTCTGTACGGAGGCTCAATTAGAATTTTTGAACTATATAACTTAGAAGTAGGTTTATACATGTTTTACGATAACAGAGGGGAGACATTTTAAGAAAAAAACGCCGATAATTATTTTAATGGGTTGTAACTCTGAAAATAATGTGAATTTTTCAAAATTCCTAGTTGAGCCTCTGTACAGAGGTCTGAGATACATACAGGCAAAAAAATATTACAATAGAAGCATTTTTCACAAAAGGAGAGCATTTTGAAAAAAGGTTATTCTAAGTTAATTTTTTGCCGAAATATTGTATTTAAATAATTTTTTTTGTCAAAATGTCCTTAAAACAATTTTATACATGTATTCTAATCTAAGTGACACTAAATATCACGAAAATTATCCATTTCTGTGCTTTTTTTTAATTTACGGTTCCGAACGTAGTCGGATACCTTAAGTGGACTGGTGTTTTCCTTATTTTGTTCATTTCCAGAAGGGAAATTTTTTCGTGTTAAACGATTTTGGTTTCGTGTTAAGAGGGGAAAAACTGCATGGAAATATATAGTAGTTTGTTGGGACCGTTGTATTATTTCGTGTTAACCGATATTTCATCTTAAGCTTTTTCGCGTTAAACGTATTTCACTGTATTAGAAAATTATAATCAAGAAGCTGTGTGTGTGTTTGCGTTGTTTCTAAAACAGATGTTAAAGTAAGAAACTCTAAAATAAAAGGATATGTGTCTAATTAACACTACAATCTTTTTAAAATTGCACTCGACTTTTCTTAAATATTGTACCAAAAAATACCTTTTTTCCTTTCAATTCTTTTTCTCTTTTTTTTTCTCTAATGGGGCTAAGTATTGGTATTTCTTCCTTTGCAGACCAAGTACATTCCCCAGGAGCTGGTATCACTTTTTAGTGCGCCATGATTTAAGCGATACCAATTACCGCAAGTAATTTTGACCCCCAGTTTCTTCCCCAGAAGGAGGCACCTGAGCTTTGCTGAAGCGAAATTTGTACTTTAGAATTTAATTTTGCCGAGAGCATCCAAGCCAAACGGATTCTCAATTGATCTTTTTCATGCCGTATAATCAAACGACATACCTTTCAATTCTAAAATTTAAGTTCCTACGAAATATTTTAGCGTTTTCCTCCAGAAAGTCTGTTAGGTGACATACCAAAAAGAAATATTTTTATCCCTTTTTCGTGTTTTGGAAAATTTTGTTAATAAAAGGGGGAGGGATATATAGAACCAAACAAAAAGAACCATACAGTAAAATATGAGGATTTTTATTCGAAAGTGAAGTCATAACGTGATATATTAATATTACAATATTTTTCAACATAATATTTCAATTTAATAAAATGTTGTGAATTTAAAGTAAAGAAATTCTTAACGTAATTGAAATATTTTGATTAATGAATTAATATTAAGTAGGATATTATCCGTCATTTTTTAAATATACGTGGCGTATACAGACCTCTCTTATGAGGGGAGTTACATTCCATAAAACACATAGACGTAAACGTGAAGGGCTAATTAATATCTACGATGACAATTAAAAATTTGTTGGTGTATGACAGAGATGGACATTAAGTCGATCGCGATAGACCGGTGGACCACCAAGGGCAATTTGGGGTGACCGCTTTTACTAAGAGCTAAGACGCGCATACTAAAAGAAATATAGTTTGTAACAACGACTCCAGCTAGACTGGATAATCGTGTTGCCACAAACGATGTGACTGTATTTACTTTAGGAAATGTTTCAATAAATGTGTAGGTGACACTTAAATCTTTATTGGAGATGTACAGTGATACCTGACACGTTCGCTGCCGCAGTAGGAGAAAAAAGCAATTACTGCAATGCCATCCGTCCAAAGGAATTTTTTCCCATACACCTAAAGGATGAATGAATGTTGATGATCAGTTCTTCCCGCGATAACAAATGATAGACTATTTAAGCATCGTCCTACAACCAGCGGTTCCACGAGATTTGGATCTTGCGATGACGCAGGAATCGGCAGCAAACAAATGTCAGTTTCAGATTCATCAGTCCTCGTATGTTGTCTGCTACATGCATTGAATGCGTCCGCGCTCCACGGTGTAGAAGCGGCTCATAGTTGTTCAAATATTTGACTTGACAATTTTGTGTTAATTGTATTTTTATAGTAAAAATAGTAATCTGTGTTATTTTAAAAGGGGTGCACAGTCTCTAAAACAAGTGTTACTAAAAGAAAACATGCAGTTTTTTAATACCAAATGGCCCCACCTACGCCATTAGGTGGACAGCAACATCTTAAAATTATTAAAAGTAGCTTGTACCCTGAAAAAGTCTGCCCACCCCTGGTGTATGATGAGGTTGAATCCCCCAATCTTCTCCTTGTGTACGCCACTGCCAGTGGCTAAAACGTGTAAGTAATCAATTAATGGTGCGATAGAGTTATCTTTGACCTTTGTTCTAATTTAATCATAGCAAACAAGTACGAAGCAATTTCACCCTAGTTTCTATTCTTGAAATGTTGTTAACATTTAACGTCCTTTATTCAGCTATTAACATTCAAAATAAAGTAGATCATTTGCTAGTGTTAATTATCATAGCTACAATTAGTGATTTACACATTTCATATAGCAATCATTTTTCAATACGAAAAAGTCATTTGAATTTCGTGACCAAAAGATTTCTTTCTTTTCTTAATATGTTGTACGTATAACATTATTGGTTCGCAAAATAAATTTTAAGAGGGTTTAAAGCAAGAATAGTATTAAGTCGATCGCGATCGACCGGTGGGACGCCAAGACATTTTGGGGTGACTGCCTTTACTAAGACCTAAGACGTGCATACTAAAAGAAACACATTTAGAACATCGACTCAGCTGGAATGGAGGAACGGTTTTTCACAAAAGATGCGACTACGTTTACTTAAGCAAATGATTCGATAAATGTGAAAACGACACAGGTACCTTCATTGGAAGCACATGATGACACATAACACGTTCACTGTAACTGTAGGGAAAAAAAAAGTGATCACTGCGATGCCAGCAGTAGAAATAGATTTTTCCCCAAATGCCAACTGAAGGGGAGAATAAATGTTGATGACCAGCTCTTCCCGTGGTAGCACGTGATTGGCTATTGAGACATTATTCCACACCCGGTAATTCCATGGGTTTGGGTTCTCGTGTTTATGCCATATCCCGCGGTGTCACGAGACTTGGTAGTGAACAAATTAAGAACATACGTCGGTTTCGGATTCATCGGTTCACGTATGTTTCCTGCTCGCTGCATTGAATGCGTTCACACTCCACGGTCTAGCAGTCCCTCATAGTTGTTCAAGTACCAATCTCTCTCTTGACGATTTTGGGTTTTTGTAATAAAAATAGTAATCTGACATATTGTAAAAGAGGGCACACCGTCGAAAACAAGTGTTAGGAAAAGAACACTTGTTTTCGTTGTTAAAAGAGAAGGGCCACGCCTACGCTACTGGGTCGACCGGAACACCTTAAAAATATCAGTAGCCCATATTCTGGAAAAGTCCGGCCATCCCTGGTTTAGAGTACAAAAAATCTCTTGGCATATTCTTTTCCAGTAGCACACAACGTAATTTACGTGTTGATCAACAGATGGCGCGATAAATGCAAATCAAAAATAGTTGCAGATGTAAACACAATTTTGGCTATCAAATTTCCAGAACGAATGTTCTATGCTTATCAAGTAAACGATTGTAAGGCGCAAAAATATGAATGGGAAAAGTAAATATTTATATTTTATCCATATCTCTCAGTATCCAAAATCGAAACAGATAAAGGATATTTTTATGTTTTTATCTTTTCATTGTCATTATAAAGAGTGAAAAAAGATAAAGAACCTTACTTAGTATTCTAATTTCAAGTGCAGAGTAAAATTTTTGTTAGTTAAGGACTAAATATTTTGAGTTTTTACCTATTTTTTTCTCAACTTGAAGGTTTTAATTATTGTTAAGAAATAATCGAGATATCGAGATAAAATTTATCTTGCTCATTTATTGATCCTTATACACAAAAAGTTGCAAATTACAGCTATTAATAGGGACATCTTAAGACTTCTTGAGCCCCCGGGCCCTTACACAAATGTAGGCCCCACTTATGACTCTTAAAAGTAAACAGCACAAAGCATACGTTGCCAGATACTTGTACAAACAATAATCCGAAACAAATAAATGCGTATGACTTACATTTGCACATACCAGCTCGACCGACTATCGCTTTTCGACTGAATGAGTAATGAAGGCGCATTGTGGTAAGTCTAGGCCTGAACGTGGACAACGGTCATCGCATGTAGCCAGTTGGCATATCTTCCAAAATTCCCAGTTTTTCGGAGAATACAACCGGAAATAACATTTGACCTTTGAAAATTATTCGAGTTAGAATCTCCTTAGACTGAGTCGTGAACGAGACGAGGTCTCCGTTGTAACCGAGGCCCTGGGCACGGTTGGCCATTGCCTTAAAATGACCCTGACTGTTACTGTTGATTTGTTCGGTTTCAGGAAGCCGTAGGCTGAAGTAACTTTTAGTAAGGAGAAGAAAGAGGATCACAGTGTGAATATGTTCCTTTATTTAAGAGTATCCTATTTGTCCTGATTAGTTGCTGTCTGTCTGTCCAACAATGCGTCTTTCACTAAAAGTATTTAGTTTTTAAGGCTACCAGCACGACATATCTGATATCTTGATTTATGCTGATAACGTAAGTACTTACACTTAAAACTGTGGATTATTTGATTTGTGATTTAAATTCTTTTTCGGATACTGGTCTTCACTATAAACTATTTATTTGAAAACCAGCAGTCTGAAGAAGGAGAATGAACTCCCAAACTGTTTGGAGGAGAATATTTTGAAAAAATCTCATAACTTTTCTTATTTGTCATTTTTTTTATCAAACTTTTGTGTGAGATCCTAACATTAATATTTAGTTATTTTTATGTAACAAAAAATATAGCAATTTTATAAGCAAGAAAGCAGTCACACAAATAAAATGTCTTAGGTACAATAATTAATGTTAGATTGGGGGAAAAGAAATCCATTATTTTTGCATGACAATCAAGACTTTATTTAACATGCTTCCGATTATCCGATTTGGTTCAAATATGCACCGCGCGTTTTGTTGTATAATTAATTTGTTGCCATTTTAAAGGTAGCTTCATAATGCCTCTCTAATGGAAGTCTTGGCCCTTATAGGCGAAAAACTCTAATAATCGATTTTCACAATCTTCTCTTGATCCCAATATCTTATCACTCAGGAAGTTTTTCAATGCGAGAAAAAGGTGGTAATGGCTTGGTGCCAGGTCCGGACTATATGGTGGAAGCATTAAAACTTCCCAGACAAGCTCCTAGAGTTTCTGGCGAGTCACTACAGAAGTGTGCGGCATGGCGTTGTCCTGATGAAACACAACACCTCTTCTGTTGGCCAATTCTGGACATTTCTGGTCAATCGCTAGCTTCAAACGGTCCAGTTGTTGACAGTAGAGATCTGAATTTAATGTTTGGTCATGCAGAAGCAACTCCTAATAAATGATTCCTTTCCAGTCCCTCCAAATACACAGAACCTTCCTAGACGTTATTCCTGGCCACCGTTTGAGCTGCTTATGTTATCCTTTTCTCATCCCCAGTCACCACCCGTTTAAGAAATGGGTGGATTTCATTCCGTTTGGCCAAGTCTTCGCAGACGGAAATTCAATCCATCATGTTCTTTTGGTGTTAATTGGCGTGACCCCCAAACATGGAGCTTCTTTTTGAATCCAACTTTGCGCAAATGGTTCAAAACTATTTTATGGTCGATCCTTAACTCCTGGGCGATGCTACGACTACTAACATACCGGTCAACTTTGATTATTCCTGTTATTTTATCGACATTTTCGATGACGGGCCTATCTTTAACTTCAAAAATACCTGAACGGAATCGCCGAAACCAAAATTGCACGTAATTAGCGGTTATAGTATCGGCACCGTAAACACCATTCGCAATTTTGGCCACCTGGCTTGTATTTTCGCCTTTATCAAAGAAAAACTGTAAAATAAACCGAATTTTCTCTTTGTTGACTTCCATTTTTAACACCCTGTAACTCACAACTAAGTGGACCAAACAAAAAAGGAAAACAATTTTTTTAGTGTGAAATGCTATCTTGACAACGAGCATAAATTTGAAATTTTTTGATCGATACTTCACGAGATATTGACACTACAGTCATCTACCAAAAAAATTATGGATTTATTTTTCTCCAACCTAATATTTTTAACGTACGTTATCTTTACACCAACAGCAAATAAATGTTCAAGTATTTATATATATATATTAATATTTATCTCTTAGTAGCAGCATTAGAAAAATAATTGATTCAGGATTGATTGAAAAATAATTGAAAATCGATCTTCAAACATGAAACTGTGTGTGGGTATAGCTTTCAAAACAATTCCTCAGACATCAGCTGAAGCTGAGAGAGCATTTCCTGCAGCAGGGTTATTCATAATATAGCTAAGAACTAGGCTGAGTGACAAAAGCATATATATATATAGAGAGAGATTGCTTAGATTTTCTCAAATCACACTTTAAAAAGAAAATACTAACCTATTTTATATTTTTGAATTTTTAGCTGCGTGTAAAAAGAGTATAAATTTTGGAATTTATATGTATCCTTAATTTATGTAATTATTGATATCCATTAAAACTAACATGTTTTCAAAATTTTTAAAAATCTGATGTATTCCCGGGAATTTTGGGATTTTCCGAAAACTTCCGGGAAAGCAGAAACCCTTGTTAAGACTGAGTCAAGAACGAGACGAAGCCCACATTGTGACCTCAGCCCTGAGCCCAGTTGTCCTATGCTTTAAGACGTCCCCTGCCTGAAAGTTAATGTCCACCAAATAGCCTCTATATTTATTTTTGTTGAAATTCATGCAAGAAAACTTTGCTCACAAATATATGTCGACCTAAATATAGAAAGCATTTTCTGCCTTAAAAACATAAATGGGCGGCCGCAAAAAAAAAAAAAAAAAAAAGCCCTCGTTGCAGGCTGCACTGGTTCCACGGATTGCTATTTGCCTATTCATGGTGCAAGATATTTATTTAAACATCTGCAGCTAGTATTTATAAATAGCGTCGTACAATGGTCTTATCAATGAAAAATACAGGAAACGTATTTTTACATTATTTACATTTTAAAGCAAGCAATTGTACATCCCTGTTTTAAAGGCGCAAATCCTTAGATATATCTTATTTAGAAAATGTCTTTCACTATTGCTTTGTAAAATTAAAATTAATAAGCTATCCCTCTAAAATAATTTAATCCTTTAACCCTTAACTTCCCAATTTTTAAAATTTCTATGAAAAAAGTATATCAGCTAGTTCTCAAGTAATAATAAAAGGGAAATGTATATATAAAAAAAAATTAAGGTATCCCACTACTTTCGGAACCGTGATTTTCAAAAGCGCACAAATGGAGAATTTTCATAATAATTAGTGTCACTTATATTAGAATATATGCATAAAATTGTTTTGAGGACATTTTGACGGAAAAATTTATTTAAATACAATATTTTGGCAAAGAATTAACTTAGAATAATCTTTTTTCCAAATGTTCTCCGTTTGTGAAAAAGGCTTCTATTAGAATAATATTTTGTTTGTATATAGCTCAGACCTCTGTTGAGAGACTCAACTAGAATTTTTGAAATATATAACTTAGAAGTGGGTTTATTCATATTTTACGACAACAGAGGGGAGCAATTTTAAGAAAAAAAAACGCGAATAATTATTTCAATTGGTGGTAACTTTAAAAATAATGTGAATTTTTCAAAAATTCTAGTTGAGACTCTGTAGAGAGGTCTGAGCTATATACAGGCAAAATATTATTATAATAGAAGTATTTTTCACAAAAGGAGATTTGAAAAAAAGATTATTCTAAGTTAATTTTTTGCCAAAATATTACATTTAAGTAATTTTTTTATGTCAAAATGTCCTTAAAACAATTTTATGCATGTATTCTAATCTGAGTGACACTAAATATCATGAAAAGTATCCATTTATGTGCTTTTTTAAAATTACGGTTCCGAACGTAGTCGGATACCTTAAGCCAGGGGCGACGCACCTCTGTGGATCAACGTGCCCTTTTTTCTAAAGAAATGTTTGATGAGGTATAGACGTGCCATCAAATAATTTTGACTTGTAATTATTGGGAAAATCATTAAGCTAAATTTTGAAAAATTTTTATTCACTTCAAAAAATACATTTTGTTCTGTATAGTAGTAAATGTTTTAGTTATATGTGTTATTCCTACACTGCTGGACAATTGCTAAGGACGGATCACAAATTGCTATGTAGCATAACATTAAGCGAGACATGAGGCCTAGTAGGATAAAATAGAGTCGCCACACTGTTCAGACATTAGAATAAAGAATATTTATTGTTCTGGAAAGTACAAAAGCTGTGAAACATCTGAAAGAAAAAAAATGTTCGTTTGATCTGCGTACGGAGAAATGGAACAATGCATCTAAAAGTCAGCAGGCACCTTAAAGAAAGGTATCAGTACGGGATATGTCCACCGTGGAGTGTGATGCAACATTCCACACGTCGTACCATACTTTGCACAACATTATCCAGCAGCTGTTGAGGCAATTTATCCCATTCCTCTGTGAGTGCACGGATGAGGGTGTTCTTGTTTGTCGGAGGATAGTTTCGACCAGCAACTTGCCTCCCCAAAGCATCCCACACATTTTCAATGGGGTTTAGATCTGGAGAACGCGCTGGCCATACCAGACGTTGAATACCCTCGCTGTCTAGACAATCCTGAACAGCGAGTGTTCGATGACATGTTGCGTTGTCGTCCATAAAAACAAATTTATCACCGACAACACCACGGAAAAAACGAACACATGAGGAAGTAGAACTTCATCAATGTATCGTTAGCCCGTCATAGTCCCATTCGCAACCACATGTAGGCGCGTGCGGCCATTGATCATGATGCCGGCCCACACCATGATACTGCATGTCGGATATCGGTCCTTTTCCTGGATATTTTCTGGACGATAAGCAGTACCACTCTCGCGCCAGATCAGTTGGCGTATACAATCCGATGACAGACTGAACCTACTCTCATCTGAGAATGGTACGCATGCCCAATCCTGTTCAGTCCAATTGTGATGCTCACGACACCATTGCAAACGGACAGTAGGGTGCTGTCTGGTCAATGGGACACACACAACAGGTCTGCGTGCGTATAGTCCTCCTCCCCTCAAACGTCTGGCAACAGTTTTTCGGGAGATCTGCTTTCCCGAGGCAGCAAGAAACTGATTTGCCACCTGCTGAGCTGTGGTGCGCCTGTTCCTTTTTGCTGATAGGACGATATATCTGTCTTCTGCAGGCGTCGTACTTCTAACACGACCTCCCCTGTGCCGTCTACTACACATTCCAGTAGTTTTAAATGACTTCCACAGCCGTGAAACAACGCTGTGAGCGATGTCGAACTCCCTGGCAACATCTGTTATTTTTCGCCCTTCTTCGATCTTTCCAATAATTCGGCCACGCATAAAATCATCTATGTGATGTCGGGAAGACATGCCAAAAATTTTAAGTTCGTCTATTAAATCTTTCCTGTAAAACTTTGGCTTGAAACAACATATGTCCACACGCGTCAAAACCTTTAAAGCTCTTATGAACGCTATCACGTGAACAGACGTGGAAAAAAAATTGGCATACTCATACTTCTTCTTACTAATATCCCGCACTTATTCCAATTTTCCACATTTTGCTTTCTTTCATTTTGTGGTTGCTATGGATGATAGTGTTATCCGTCCTTAGCAATTGTCCAGCAGTGTATTTTAAGGTAAACATTAGTGTGACTTTTGATGTTGCAGAATAAAATGCAAATAACTTGTAATAGGAATGCAAGATGTTACTTTTAGTAGAATGCTTGCTGAATGGAGGCATCCGTAAAACGTATTTATAGTAGCTTGAGCAGTGTCTGGAATCGAATTCCATGTTTCCAAACTTTCATTACTGGTATTTTTACAGTATGTCAATTCTAACTTTTTCCTTGTTTCAATAAGTTTTTGAATCCATATTGAACTATACTAAAAGTTTTCTTCGTCTGGTTGCTCATGTATATCTAAATATTTGAAATTTTTTTCTAGTTCGGGAAGTATACTTGTAACTTCTTATAATAATATCGTTTATGAAAACATGCAGTTTAGCGTCAAAAGCATGAAGTAAGATCCCTCATGAGGATTACTTCACAGTGAGCTTCGTTATTTTTGACTAAAATACAAATGATTTCGATCGGTGGCGTGACCAAAATATTGTATCGCGTGCCACTGATGGCACGCGTGCCATTGGTTCGCCATCCCTGCCTTAAGCTGTTTTAAATTGAATTTCAGTCATTTTTTTTGTTTGTTGCAGAAGTGCAACGTTGCGCAGTAGTGCTGTAAATTACAAAACTTTTTTTATATGAGGATTTTATTGTCATTTGTTATAAATTGCTTTAGCCTTACATACAATGACAATTTTTAAAGCACTTATTGACTTTGTTGTAACAAAGTCCTACTTTACACTTTTCGCACACCAAATCCATAATTTCTCTCGGGAACGTGTCATCTCCATGGAATTTTATTACTTCATTATTCAAAGAAATGATTTGAACTTTCCGTAAAAAATTCTTAGACAATGTTTTATTAATCTTAACAGTTAAATTTAAAAAATGGTTTTCTGACTGAAATATTTCTATCTAATTTATTATCATCATCGGATTTTTTTATATTCTGAATTGTATTTTGTCAACCAATACTATTTTCACAGTCGCTATCCGAATCTTCATTAGAAGACACACAATCAGGTAAAATCATTAGGTAATCATCAGAATATTCAAGATCATCCTCACTTAATTCGTAAGAATTATTCATTTTTCTACCTATTTCATCTTGGGTTAGTTAGTATACGCTTTTTGGCCCTATCAAAATGGTAACCAAAGACTAATGTTGCAGTCCTGCAACATATAATTAAAATCAAATTTCTTTCAAACTTTTGCCATTAGAAAATCAAAATTACTTTTGAATGAACATAAAATGCTTAAATTTCTTACCTGGTAATTTATTTCGTCAATAAACAAACAAGAGGACGCATAAAAATATAATAGATTCTTTTTATAGCAAAAACACAGTTCTTGAGGCATCAGATTTTTATAGTTGTTGTGATTTCTGGAAATAAATGTATTTCCATCTAGTGAAAAAATTAGCATGTATTTCGTTGCAGTAATCTTTTTTTTCTCAGATAAGTGATTTGTAGGTAATTAAAAAATATTGAGTTTGTTAAATTAAAATAAATCGTATGTTGCGGAAATGCAACAGTGGAAAGTTAAGGGTTAATATGCACATTCCAAAAGGAAATTTTAAAAAACTTTACCAAACAATAACTTTAAACGATAAAATTTTACGTCGGCAACAAAAAAATTGACGTCTTTCTTGTTTCTTCAAAATTCACAGAACATTCTTTCACAAAATAATGAAGAGCTAAACAGACTTGAGAAAGCCATCCCCAAAAAGCTAAGAAAGAGACAGAAAAAAACATCAGGAAGGAAAAACTTTAGAAAGACGTGTAAAGCTTGACTAGAGAAAAATGGATTGTGTAGATATTAAAATTCTCTATACAGAGTCAAAAATGAAGGTAATGATTTTGTTCTACAGGAAAAAAGATATTAATGAATAAACAATTTCATCTCAGTTCTTATAATGCAATATGTTTATAATGATGCAGAAGTTCTCATTTTATTTTCATTATTTAATCATAATATTATGAAATAAATTATTTGATACACACATATCAAAGTAAAAGTTTTCTGAGAGAAATCGTTTGCAACATTGGCCTACATTGGAAAATTATTTCATTGATTTAGTTGATATTTTAAAAAAATGAGGCGTCATATATATCGGGTAACTTTCTCTCTCTCTAAGAAGAAATATTTATAAATAATACTCAAAAAAGTTTTCTTGATTACTGTAAAATATTTTGAAACATAAATAGCTCAAATTTAGGAAAAATTCAAACAAAATAATGTGAATGTGGATGAAACTAATTAAAATAATTATTTAACGTTTGGAAAAAAGAAGCAAAACTATATTGTTGGTCAACACTTTTCTTTCTTTTTTTCCCTTTCTTTTATTAGACAATTGTTTACCTTTTTTTTTACTTGTATATATACAGACAACTTTAAAATTCTTTTTTTTCTCTTTTTTTTTCTGTATAAAGAAATGAAATCTGAAAAAATATGTGTTATTTTTAATCAAACACAGATACAAGTGAAAGCTTTTGCTGCTTTTGCTATCTTTTCAAAACATTGCACTAACGAGTATAAAATTATTTCCTGGAACCCAGAATTTTGTAAACAACATAAAATTCCTATTCCAGTAGTTGGTTTCGTATAAAAAAACGTTTTAATATTCTTTTATTTTACTGTAATAAAAGTTTTTAAAGAGTCACAAAATATAGTTACACACATATATAAATAAAATTATCTGTTTTAATGACTAGGACGAGATTTTGATATTTGTGTGTGTAGTTATACAATCTTCATGTAAAACATGAAACCATTTTGCAAACACATTTATAATTTTCTTTTCGATTTTTTATTGTGACTTGTGAAGCCCCTGGGAATGCCTCATGGAATCCCAGGGTTTGGGGGAACATAGTTAGAAGATCGCTATAGTACATTTCCCGAGAGCTGTTATCACTTTTTAGAGCGGAACCATACAGGTGAATACTAATTGTCGCAATGTAATTCTGACTCCCAGTTTCCACCCCCAGAGAGGGGGCATCTGAGCTCTGACAATGCGAAATCGTTCTAAGAATTTAATTTTGCCGTGAGCTCCTAAGTCAAAGCGGCTCTCTGGAGATCTTTAACATGCAACATTATCACACGACATGGACACTGTCGAGTTTCTGTATCATGAAAATCCACCTACTTGGGCCGAGGTCGAACCCGCAAACTTGGGGGCACAAGGCCAGCAGCAAGCCAATTGCACCACCCAGCCGGCATGAAAGATGGTATGAAATTATTGAAAAGATCCAATATACTTGTTAAAATCTCAACCAATTAGGTTTAAAGAGTGATTTTAAGGTATCCGACTATTTTCGGAACCGGGATTTTAAAAAAGAGCATAAATGGATATTTTTCATGATATTTAATATCACTCAGATTAGAAAACATGCATAAAATTGTTTTAAGGACATTTTGACAAAATTTTTTTATTTAAATATAATATTTCGGCAAAAAATTAACTTAGAATAATCTTTTTTCCCAATGTTCTCCTTTTGTGAAAAATTGTTCTATTATAATAATATTTTACCTGTATATAGCTCAGACCTCTCTACAGAGGCTCAACTAGAATTTTTGAAAAATTCACATTATTTTCAGAGTTACCACCAATTAAAATAATTATTCGCGTTTTGTTCTTAAAATTGCTCCCCTCTGTTGTCGTAAAATATGAATAAACCCACTTCTAAGTTATATATTTCAAATATTCTAGTTGAGCCTCTGAATAGAGGTCTGAGCTATATACCGACAAAATATTATTCTAATTGAAGCATTTTTCACAAAAGGAGAACATTTGGAAAAAAGATATTCTAAGTTAATTTTTTTGCCAAAATATTGTATTTAAGTAATTTTTTTTTGTCAAAATGTCCTGAAAACTATTTTATGCATATATTCTAATCTAAGTGACACTAAATATCATGAAAATTATCCATTTATGCGCTTTTGAAAATCACGGTTCCGAACGTAGTCGCATACCTTAAGGTGTGTGAGAGAGATATTAGGGTTATTAGAGAAAAAAAAAAGAAGAATCATATAAAAGTTGAGGAAGAAGGAATATTATCGAAAACGAGAGAATTTTGTAAGTTGTTTTTATAGCATTCACTTTATGTAACATATAAGAACATTTTTTAATGTGTTTTTTGAAGAATGAAATTTTCACGTTAATTTGTACACGAAAAACGGGTATCTCCAAAACACAGTGAAACCAAATTCAATGAAATTTATAATACATGTTATGAGTCCTTTTGAGTGTAAAAAACCGTAGGTTTTACGATAGTTACATTTAATAACATTTTACAGCCATTTTTAACTTTAGAACATACAGTAAGTTTGACAAAAAATCTGTCTCATTAATGTCAAATTTAAATGCTTATGAAATATTTATTTCTGTAAATATTCTTTAGCTTGTAGTTTGTGACACTTGAGATAGATCAAGAAGAATATCAATGAAATTAAAATTGTAATATGTCCTATGCATTTTTATTTATGGTGTTTTTCTTAACTTTGAAAATTTTGCTAAAATTTCATATAAAAATAACATTTTTTTCAAAACCAAAGGATAATATGTATTACTTATTTAATAATTTTGACTCTTATAGCCTATTTATGTTCTTTAAAACAATAAAATTCTTCTGAAAATTAATTTTTGAAAAATTGGTCTCCCAACCTTGTTGGATGTTTTAATTATCTCATAGAGCTGGTCCGTATACAATTTAGATATGTCTTTGATGCATCAGTTAAATTCGAATATTAATAAGAAAAACAAGTATTAATTACAAAACAAACAATTAAAATTCAAAGTCATTTAACATTTTGCTATTGTGTTTTAAGGTTTACATTCATTTTGTTTAAAATTTAAAGTACAGTTGAACCTCTATATAACGAACCTCTATATTGCGAATTTTTCTATGTAGCGAACTTTTTCCTAGAACCTTGCATATTTCACGATTTTCTTCGTAAAATAACCTCTCTATAGCGAAGTGCATTTTCTATATAACGAACTTTTTCTTTTGTGATTCAATTTTAGTTCTCCCTTTTTTTTAAAGTATTTCTGAAAATTTCAAGTTAATCTCTCTTTAACACATTTTATGGTGGTCATAAATCTTGAACTTGTTTTATTAGATCCTAACTCGCCGAGAGCAATAGAGCTCTGGTCGTTTCATCCAAGAAGTACAACCTTTAACCCCCATTGCCCAATTCAGTAGGAACATCTTCGATATCCTCTTTTACCCTCAGTGGAGTTGTCCCGTGTCCCCGTGTTCTAATTATAAAATAATGTAAGTTTAATATTACTTGTATGCTTTAAATTAGAAAATGTCCTTAAAATTCTCTAATTTTAGTATAAAAATTAATGAATTTTAAGGACATTTTATAATTCCTTATTATGGATTCATTCCTTCTTTATTTTCTTAATATTGAAAATACAGTGAATTCGACATTCTTTTTTCTTGTTTTCCTTGCAGTTTTTCTTTCTTTCTTTTTGGATGGGTAAGATATATACAATAAATATAAATTAATTTTAAAAAAGGAGTGAATAATTACTTTTTTTAATGTATAGTTTTTATGAACTTAAAATTTGTTTTATGTGCTTTATAAAGTATATTAAAAGATGAACCTCTACGTAACGAATTTTCCATATAACGAACTTTTTCTGGGATTTAGCGACTTCGTTATATAGAGGTCCAACTGTATATAGGAAAGGTTATCATTATTAAATGTATTAAAATGGGCGTGGCTGTTTTTCTCAGGAAAGAAAGATACGAATCGGGATTTTTACCTTTATAAATACAGGAAGAACTCAATTAAGAAATCCAGAATAGCTTGATGCAATTCACTCAACGAAGAAGATGCAACTCACTCAACGAAGGAATATTTTGAAAGTTTCAAATTTTTTGAAGGACACGATTCAATGCTACTTAGAATTTAAAACTGCTGCATAACCTGTGGTCTTGAAATTTATTTAATTTTGTTTTTCTCTCTCATTCTCAGGTGGAAAAGCCGGAAAATATCCTTTTCCCGATCTAGAGTTTAAAAGATTAAAAAGTACTGCTTGAAAGAAGGAAAGGTTGCTGAATCACAGATTTTCAAATTACTTATTGAGATTGCATGCAAAATTATTGGGAAATAAATGTCAGTAATTTTTGTTTAAAACAATTTATGGTTCTGTGAGCATTTACTGATTTGTGAAGAAATGAAAGCATTTAAAAATTGTTAATATCTTTATATACAAATAAATTATATCCATACGTATTTCATCACATAGTTCATTTCTATTTTATTCATTTCTAAGACTGTCTTTGCGTACTGCCAGAGCCTGGTACAAACAAAGAATACATTTTAAGACAGAAAATTATTGTAAATGACACTTCCAGACACGTCTTGAGAATTTTGAGACCCTGTGCTCCAATAAATCCTTTCTAAGACCCTGAGCTCCTATGCAAAAGTGGGCCCCTACCAGTAATTTTTTAAAATGTACAGTATATAGCATACATTGACAAATACTCGTACAAACGGTAATTTGAAACAAGTAAATCTGGAAGACTCACAATCTCAAAAACCTGGGCACAAACTGGCTCGACCGATGACCGCATTTTGACTAAATGAGTTGAAGGATTTTCTTTGGTATTAGGCATAGGCCTAGACGAGGACAACGGTCATCATCACATAATAATACAATCTTGCCAATTTTGCCGGTCGACATATAGTTTTAAATTCTGTTTTTCGGAGAACATGTACGTGTGAATAATATTTTATCATTAAAATTGTCCGGGTCATGATCTTATTAAGACAGAGTCGCGAAAGAAACGCCCCCGAGGGTGAGGCCTTGGTCTCGGACCTATTTGGTCCATGCCTTAAGATGTCTCTGGACATTGCCGCAGATTCGACCATTTATCAAACAACATTTTTAAAATTTAAAAATGTTCCAAATTTTATGAAATATTTAGCATTATTGCGTAGGAGATGAAATATAAAATAGATTTTATGCCAGAACAAATGGATAAAATTATTCTAAATGAATAAAATTTTAAAATACAGTGTTCTCTAAATGATTACGAGGTCCTTTTCTAGAAGACGTAACTGCGGTTTGAGCACAGGTTGTCCAAGTATGTGATCGACGAATTGTACGGCAAAGTAAGGACTCTACTGTGCTTCAACTGATACAAATGGTCAACCAAGGCTCTTCCCAACCGATTTTAGCATGAACCATGCCCAGAGGATAGAAATGCATAGTTCGGTGCCTGTGAGAAAAGCACTCATTTCTGTCCGAAATGCAAAAATTAATTTACAGTGGTATTGGGAAAGAAGACACAGGACATCTGAGGATTGGAAACGGGTAATGAGGTCGGATGAGCCACGCTACACCTTATTTTGGAAGACCGTTTGAACCGTTGGAAGACGTCGAATTTGGCGGAAACCCCACGAAGCCATGAATCTATCTTACTCGCACTGTGTAAGGGTCTGGTGGGTCTCTCTCTTGACTTTTTATAGCGCTTGTCATCTCGGTTGCCTTTTTTCCTAGTCTTGTCTTTTATCTAGATTTAACTTTCAGTCGTTGGCAGCTCTTTGCTGTTAAGCATTGGAAGGGAGGGGGGAGTCTCGCATTTTATCTTGTCCTTGTTTCGATTTTTACTTTGTTCTCTTGGACTGTTTTAGGTCTGTCTTTCACCTTTTTTTCTATAAATTTCTATTGTCGCTGCTAATATTCGTTTAGCGTCTTTTCTTCCTTAGGAAAATTAAATCTTTGTCCCTAGATCCCTTTTGGGATCGGGGCATGCTTTTACAAATATCAGATTGTGTGATCATATTTCTCTATTTATGTAAAACTCTGTGTATTATTGAATTCTGATATGGGGTTTGTTATGTATATCGCATGAAAGTGCCCTGGTGTTCTTCGAGGGTAAACTAACAGCCATGAGGTACTTAGATGTACTGGCTGATCAAGTACACCCTGCAATGTTGCATTTTTACCCTGATGGCTTCATGGATGATAATACAGCAGTACATTGGGCCAAAAGTGTTCAAAATTGGATCGCTGAACATCAGTTTGACTTCCCACTCCCTGGCCACCGCATAGCCCAGATTTTAAGGGGACATGGTACGATTTACGCAAAAATTTTTAATTTAAGGATTTTTAAAATTTTTTTGGTTGCCTCCTATGTATGCATAATATGTTAAACAGATTTTGTGCTCAAAATTTCATAAAAAGCTAGCCATGTAATTTTTTAAGGAAAAAACTTGAAATTTTTGAAGTGATTTTAAAGTGCTACTCCTCCTACAAAAATTGACGTACATGCATGAAATTTGATTTACAAGTATATCAAACAATGTATAAAAAAAGTTGGTATAGGTTTTGCGTTAACGTGATTGGTATTCATACAATACTTCTTTTTATGAATGTTTATTGAAAATTCCTTAAAAAATGTATAAATTCTGAGTTTAATTATTTTAAAAAAAATAAATATTGCTTTGATTCAAAAATGCATACCAACTTTTGTTACATGTACTATTGGCAATAGGTAAAAAAAATTCAAAGCATTAGGCGCAATAGAAAAAAGCCTTAGTATTTTAAATGAACACAAAATAGTTATTTTTTATCTTTCTGAGATACGTCAGTTTAAAGTTTTGATTTGCCATAGGGATGTGAATAAAAACGAACGTAAAAGCTATCATAATTCTGCATTTATTTCGTTTAGAGCATTTAAATTTTGTGAGGATATAGAAAAGTATATAAAGCAAAATTTAGGCTAAAAAAATTGAAATTTGATTTTTTGACCGATTTTGGTTAATTGAATCGTACTGTGTCCTCTTAACCACATAGAAAATGTATGGTACATGGTGGAAAGGCACATCCGACAGTATTCTACTCTAATTTACAAGATCTGAAAGGCTGCATAGTCGATGCATGGTATTCTCTGGACACAAATATACTCCAGATGCATGTAGAATTGATGCCCAAATGAATCAGATCAGTTAACATTGCAAAAGGTATCCAATAAAATATTGATCTTGGGTTTCTAACTCATTGGCCAATGTGTGTAATATACAAAGACACAGCCTCAGGGTATATGTACATAAATACAAAAATCATTCCCATTTATAATGGTTCATCGTTTTATCGAAATCCAGAAAAGAGTGACTTAGGCCTTATCTCACACGCATGCTTGGAACAACCGTTTCGGGAAAAGTTTTCGAGCAACTATGAGGGTGAAGGTTTGCCGTAAACAAAACGATACACCCAAATGTTAGCCGTGCCCTATCTTTCCATTGAAAAATTACTTGCCAATTTTTCTACTTGGAAAACGAACATTCAATATTGTTTCTTTTATTCCATTCACTCTTTTGTTAATGGTCGTAAACAGAAATGGAGCATCATTCTGTTTAAAATATTATACGCCATTAAAATATTATTCACCATTTCCGATGCATTTGACGAAGCCGAGACTGCCATCTTTATCACCACCTTGTTTTGTCACAAAGAACCCCATCGGCTAGAATTTAGAGCAACCTTAATTTCGAACAATTGTTTCAGCTCACTAGGAAAAAGTTGTTTGAAGCCGTTGCTATGTCAACTAGGTAGAAATTGCTCAAAATGATTCATTTTTAGTAAAATTGCTCCGAATATGTTAACGTGTGATAAGGCCTTAAGTCATATTAGTGTAAATAAAGGGCTTGCAGATTTTTTTGCTTGTAGATCCCCCTAAGTCCTAACTTTAAGAATATCCATATAAACATACGGGATATTCTCAAAGGAAATATTTATTTATAGGATTTGTTTATCCTGAGCATCTCTTAGTTGATACTACACATCCCGAAATACAGTTCTTTTCTTATGGAATAATCTGAAACTTTTATAGACCCCTCTCTGGAAAAGCTGCTTTGAATAGTCCAAAAAAACAATACCCTCACGAAAAAAAAGTCAAAAGGGTTTACATTAAAATTTCGAAAAAAAGAAGAAGAAAGAAACGAGTCTTACAGTAGTCGCAAATGATGTGTAACATCTGACATGTTATCGTGGTAAATACGTAATATTGATTTTTTTTACTGAAAAATATATGAATCGGATATTGGAAATAATTTTCTATCGAATAATTATATCTTTAATGAAAATTGTATTTAATTAACAAAAGGAGTGAAATGCAATATTTTATCAAAAAATAATTATTTTTGTTCAATTTGGGCAAGAGCGGAGACAATAGACGTATGATAACTAAAATATGACACATATACTTGTGATTTCAAAGTATTTCATCGTTGGGTGGATGACCTGAGTACCCAGCTCTTTTGAGCTACAACCTCATATCAGTAGGTATTTGAGTGACTGTATATGATTGACTTTTGCCTTTTGTTAAGTTTAAATGCTTTAAAAATAAAATAAAAATACTGGGGATTTTGGGAAAATAAAAATTTAAAATATTAAAATGCATTAAAATTGAGAAAAGAAACTCCAAAGTCGGCACAAAGCACCGAAAATAAAGTTAAAATTTCAATCTTGGGTGGGTGGGGCTAAACCGACCAATGGGAATGCAGCTATGATCATGAAAAAGTAGTTGAAAATAAAACAGAAAACAGTTTTTTTAAAAGCTATTGAAAATATTCTATCAAGAATAAAAATAGTAGAGGAACATTTAAATAAAAAGATATCACTCGGAATAATGTTCCGAGGACAATTAAAGAGTAAAAATTGAAAAATGGAAGAATCTGGGGATCGAGAGAGAGAGAGAGAGAGAGAGAGAGAGAGAGAGAGAACGCGTTGCAAAGCATTGTGAGCGAATGACTCCGACCACTAGACCTCGTGGATTCGCGGAAAGAGGTGAAATAAGCATTTAAGATGGAGGAAGCGAGATATGAGAGGAGAAAAATAATCAGATGAAGAGGGGGGTCTCAGAGAATATTTCTAGGTCTGTTGAAATTTGGATCAGGGATATATTTTTCAATATATATCCAAGATCGAGAGATTACTAGAATTATCAATATTTTAAAAGAAGTTTGTTGCAATCTTTTTAATGAACTGTCGAATTCACAGCTAATTAGATTAACTATCTAATTGACTTGTCTAATTGAACTGTCTAATTTTACTTGCGGTCCTGAGGTCAATTTCAAAGTATTTAAAAACCGTTGAAAAACAGCGTCAATAACAGTACCACTGTTAGCAGTCGAAACATTTTGATTTGTGTTCATTTCGAGCTTGAGTTCATCATTCATAAAAGCTATTAGCGGCTCAGCTTTTGGCAAACTGAAGTTAAAGTTAAAATCACTCAAAATCAGGGGAAGCGAGTGATAATTTTTTTAAAAGAGCAGAATCACCTTTGTTATATGGTCAAAGTACAAAAAATGCAGGAAATCTAATTTTTTTAAAACGTTTGATTCGAAGAAATGTATACGATCACCGAAATCATTGCTTGTCCATTTTCAAATAAGCGTTCTGCCGCACTTATGTCCCACAATATCGTGACTAACAGATTTAGAGTCAAGCGCTCGAGTGCTTGATGGCTACAAGAGTTGGACCCCTAAGCGAGGGTGCGAAACAACAAAGCCACGCACTCTCATTGGTCAAATCAAGAAGCGCGCGCTTAGGTCACATCCTGTTACACCAGTGCTTCTCAAACTTTCAATATACACGACCCACTATTCAATCATCTTTTTCATCGCGCCCCTTCCATACAATAACAATGTATAGAATTCAATAATACTATACTTTGATGCCTCATTACAATCCTAATGATACCACAAAAAGACCGAGAAGAATACTTCTCGATTCCTACCACCTGCAATAGGTGTGCAATACTGTTGCACACCTATTGCAAAAATTTTTGCTAATTTCATTTAAATCTCTATTATATTTTTATATTTTTCTCTTATTTTTATCGTAATCCCTACACCCGGGCTTGCCCCTCCCCCTCTATCTTAAATTTCTCTTTGAGAGATTTAAGCAGCCAATGAGAGTCACTATCACATCCCGCCATGATCCAATCAGAGAGCTTCATCTCGACACTGCCATGATCACAGAATTCCGCATACCAAGGCAATTTCCCCAACGATTGGCTCGACCAATCAGCTAGCTGCTACTCACTAGCATGAAATAACCACAATCGTTCCACATCATATTATCGGATATGGGATGGAGGCTCGCTTCGCGAGCCATATGCCCAAATATATCACCGAAGGCACCGAAGGCACATTACGACTTTAACCTCTTAAGTGCCTCCGACGTATATAAACGTCTCGCTCAGCCAGAACATTAATTATCTGGACGTATATATACGTCTTTCCGAAGTACGATCTTTTCTGTGCAGTGCTATCCATAAAATTATTCCAACGGCTCTGGAATGCTATAAAAGAGCCTTCATGATGTTTGCGAAGAATTTATTAATTTCAGAGGATTTACTTTTTCATTTCTTTTTTTTCTCCTTCAAAATAAACCCATCAAAATACACTCGTCTACGTGTAAACGGTGGGGAGCGAATCACGCAACTTTTAATCGGCAGTTAAGGAATTATTTATAAACCATACAAATTATCAAGTAAGTGTTAATAAAAGCCCATGGGGTGACTGATAATTATCAAATTTGTTCTTAATTTAGTATTGTTAAATTAATGCTAAAATATACACTGTACAGTACTGATACATTTATAAGTGTATTATATATTTTATTATATCAAAAAGTATTTTGTTTGTTTACTTTCAGTAAATTAATAATTTTTTAAATAACCTTTTGTTTTCGACTTTTCAATATGCTCGCGCCCCCTGGTAGAGTTATCGTGCCCCCCAAGGTTTGAGAAACGCTGTGTTACACACATCCGTTCCCTTTTCATGAAATCACTCCCAACAAATATCAAGCAAACGAGAGGAAAGATGTTACACATCAAAAATCAAAATATTTTGAAACATGAATATTATTTTTTCAATTACCAATATTATTAATTCGAAATATGAGTTTTTTTAAAGAAAAATCTTGTTTTTTCTTGGTTTCAATTCTGTACATTTGCTTTCAACAACCATTATTCGAAATCGAACATTACAGACATTTTTCAAAAATAATAATAAAAGTTATTCACAAGTATTTTATTAGGTTCCAAGCTTCGTTTGTTTGTTTTTTTGTTGATATTGTTAGCTCTGTTGATTCACCAAACTAAATTCTGTAGCGCAATAGCCCATGAGGGTCAAGACCTACTGTTCCCGTCTCAGTTTTTATGAGCTTGGACACTGAGGTGTGCAGGAACAGATGTTCCGGTAAAGTGGTCAGTCTGACGCGAAAGCCCCAGTGTTTAGTTCCCAAGCAAGCTTGATACTCATTTATCAACACACTGAATTGATTCATGAGGTCTCAATAAATATTAATAACTTTTATTAATTTATAACTATTTTTGAAATTCTATTCCTTCAAATTTCACACAAGAAAACATTATATACATTACTACTTAAAAATATGTATATTAATTAATGCTTCATTACTTTTTATAATTGAGTTCTCGTATTTCATTAGAAAATCTTGGTTCATATAAAAAATACACAAGATTATATTTTGAAAAATCCTTCATGTTTTTGAGAATTTAAAAGTAACTTAAATTCCACCGGAGTTTTCGAAAGAAATGCCCCCATCTCTAAATACTTTATACCTCCTTTGTTTTTCAAATTGATTTTTTATATTAAAAATAACTCAAACGTTCACTCTTTCATTTTGAAATAACTATAGATTCTTTCGGTGAAAATAAAAAAGAAAGCGCACACCAAATTTGGTGACTTTTCGGATCGATGACGATTTTATTCTGGCAAAAACTTGTGAGACGACAACTTTTCAGTATTAGTATTTCTATCAAGTCTTAAAATAGACCTTTTTTTAAAGTTGCCAAAAATGCCAAAATCGCCAATCTCACCCTATAATTTAATTTAACCAATTTTCAACGTTGTACATTCATTTTTATGAGCCACATGCGAAAAAAATTATTCACAACTTTATAAAATGTTCATTACAAAGATGTTTAATCCTTCAAGTCTCCCGAAATTTTACTCAAGTCATTTACTTCTCTGTCTTCCCACGCTTCTTTACGTTTTTTTCTGCCTCTCTCGAATACTTCCCCCCTCTTCACTTCACTTACTCTTACAATTTTTTTTCTTTTTTCTTTCTGGTCTGTGAAAGGAGCGAAGTTCTTTTGTGTTTAGAAAATTGGCAAAGTTGTTATTTTTAAGGCAATTCCTCATCCTTCTTCCTACCAAGCTCCGGTGACCTTCCACTCGACTGCAACCGTAACATTTTCGTAAAAATAGAATGCGAAATTTTTGTCTGGGACGGATTCGAATAGTATAGGGATGGAGATAAAAAAAAAAAAAATACATCACTGAAGTGGTTGACCCTTCGCATAAAAATCTCAAAAACACCGATATTTGGATGGTAGCCAATTGAACGAATAATAATAATAAAAAAATATTATTGGTGGTTTCTTTTTGATTTCAACATAGTTTCCAGATTCTTTACAAGCTCTTCATTCTGCGTGAAAGTATATTTGTGTAAAGATATTTACTGTTATTTAGAAATACTTGTGAATTTCTAGAGAAAAAAATAACTTTTTTGACCATGACCATTCAGCTCTTACTGTCGCCTTTTTAGATTTTAAATCATTCAATTGTATTCTAATCAAAAGAAAATCCAAAGAAAATAATTATGCTAATTGTCGTTGCTTGAATGTAACCTATACTACTAGTTATATATAAGTAACCGGATTATATGTAACCTATTTACTGCTGATCAAATGTATTAATGTGACTTACAGTTAGTCGAAAATTCACTGCAAAATCAAGAAGAATTATTCTTTCTATGTGTTACGAAATCCAAAAATATCAGAACAAGTCTTGGAAGGAAATTAACAGAAAATGTTACTAATTTTAACAAATAAATTATAAACTGACAGAAATTTTAGTCCAAATAGATTTTTGATCATTCTATTAGAATGAACTGTAATAGCTAAGCCTAAAATTGCCCATTCATGATACAAAGTGAAAAGAACAAACAGCATGCTTGTTTTTAAAATCGAACAAAAAAAAAAGGAATTTGACAAAAAAAAAATTCTTGCTAGATGTACCACAAACGAAAATTTTAAAATATATAAGAGACTAGCGGGAAAACTATATTTTGTTTTAACAAAATTGAAAAAGAAAATTCATTTAATAAATTTTATTGTTAAATTATTCAGTGACAAAAGAGATTCCGAATCTCAGAAAAACGAAGATTTTTGACTCTTCCGCGCAATTACTCAAAGCTTTTGAATGAAATAAAACGAATTCATGAGTTTTTTAAAAAAAACAACACGGAAATTACTTCAAGCAATATTATAATCATTTGCCAAAAAACATTCCAAAAAGAAAGCTAAATTAAAAAGAAATTGTTTGAACATCTTGAAAAACATGTAGAAACCTCTTTGTCTTCAAATTCTAAATTAATTCGTTTTAAATTCAGTCACGTTTTGAATTTTTGGTTACTTGCAAATAGAGAATTATAACAAAATATTCAAAAGTGGTTTCAATATGTTAAAAAAATCTTGCATTAGTTTTATTTCAATCCACTAAGACAGTTATAGAAAAAAAAAATGTTATTGAAGTAACGAATGCTTTACGAGTTCTTGCATCTAGCAATGCTTTCAAAAACAACAGCTGGTCTTACAAGGAGAGGACACGACTAAGAAAATTCATTTCGAGACTTGGTGTAATAGTAGTACTCCTTTAGGGTGTTCAACCCTCAATATAATTCCGCCGAATGGCCATTAAATTCGGAGAAAAAAGCCTTCGAAATTCATGCTTAGCTTTTATACAATTAAATTTCAATTTCCTCCAATGATTTCGTAGCTTGGTTGATATATCGTCTGCATACTAAGCGCGAGGTCATTCGATTCATCGGTCAATTTTTTTTCATTTCATTAAATTATTTTTAAAATTAAATAAACTTATTTATGAAAGGTTTATTAAATATTAAATGATATTTTATGTAATTATTTTGTACTTTATAAAGTAAAAACAATTAAATAAATTTATAATTTAAATTATTTATTATTAAAATTATTTAAAATTATTATTAATAAAAATATTTAAAATAATTAATAATTAAAATGATTTCAAATAATTATTGATTAAAATTATTTAAAATAATTATTATTTAAAATAATTTTTAATTAAAATAATTAATAATTAAAATTAATTAATAAGAATTATTATTACTAAGAATTGTTATTAAAATTATTAATTTATTATTAAAATTATTAATTTATTATTGAAAAATTTAATTTGTTTTTAAAATTATTAATTTATTACTGAAATGATTTTTAATTTATTATTGAAATAATTATTAATTTATTATTAAAATTATTAATTTATTGTTAAAATTATTATTAGTTTATTATTAAATTTATTATTTATTTTTGAAATAGATATTAATTTTTTAAAATTATTTAAATAAACTTTTTGAAATTATTTAAATTTATTTAAAAGTGACTTATTAAATGTTTTATAAAATTATAAAATAATTAAATTAATAATATATAAAAAAGATATATTTTTTTTATTATATTAATTTAATAATAATAAACTTTATAAATTATTTTGTATTATATATAATATTTTATTTATAGAATATTTTATTTCACATTATAAAACTATTTGTAACTAATTTTTATGTGTAATATCATTTAATATTTATTATATATTTTATTATAAATATTATTTATTAATATAAAAATATATTTATATAAAATTTAATATAAATATTTATACAGTTACAGTATTTTTTTTTACTTTATAAAATACAAAATAATTACATAAAATACCATTTAATACTTAATAAACCTTTCATAAATAAGTTTATTTAATTTTAAAAGTAGTTAAATGAAATGAAAAAAATATTGACCGATGAATCGAATGACCTCGCGCTTAGTATGCAGACGATATATCAACCAAGCTACGAAATCATTGGAGTAAATTGAAATTTAATTGTATGAAAGCTAAGCATGAATTTCGAAGGCTTTTTTCTCCGAATTTACTGGCCATTCGGCGGAATTACATTGAGGGTTGAACACCCTAAAGGAGTACTACTATTACACCAAGTCTCGACCCCAAATGAATTTCCTTAGTCCTGCCCTCTCCTTGTTAGACTAGAGATTACTTATTTTTAAATTACGTATAAAAATTTTTTTTTACGAGTTCTGATTTATAGTTCAGGAAAATAAATTATTATAACGCAAAAGAAGGCGCTATTTTTTTGGTTAAATAAACTATGACAGACTAATTAGCAATGGCATTAAATGAATACTCGCCAATGTCAAAAATTGAAAAAGAATTAAAGAAAAGAAAAGAGATTTTTCCTTTTACATAAGCCTTGAACTGAAAATTCATAAATATCTCAAGGAAGCATTGAAATTGATTATAAGAGTTTTTAATAATCTTTTTTAAATTAATTTTTCAATAATGCTTTCTATGTTATGAAATTATTCAGCACACTTTAATAAATCACAAAAAACAAGCCTTGATGCTGTTATCCTTTATTCAATTTATTCAGTGATAATATTTTTAAATATTTTTTCATCACTTGTTTGAGAAGTTACGATCTTGATGAGCTTCAAACTAATTTTTCCAGCCTTGTTTTCTTGCTCATGCAAAACATACATTGTATCTTTCGCAATATTTTTTTACAGAAGTAATATAAAAACCACGAAAATCAAAACCTTGGTACTCCTATATCCTTCATTTAAATTGTTTGCTAATAAGAGATTTTGCAATGTTCTGTAATAGAACCCGATTATCTAAAAAACTCTTTCATCAAAATCTAATGCTATTCAATACCACCTGCTTATATGATTCATCTTCGAGGTTTACTTAGTGCAATCCGCCTTAACCCTGAGTCAAAATAAGTCTGGAACTTACCGTTGTTTTACCAAACGATAAAAAGAGAATACGATTTATTTCATCGCTTCTGCTGTCATTTTCAGAATCGTTTGTTTTTAAATCTAGAAGTCCTTCA
The DNA here is from genome assembly GCA_019973935.1 of Trichonephila clavipes. NCBI lineage: Eukaryota > Metazoa > Arthropoda > Arachnida > Araneae > Nephilidae > Trichonephila > Trichonephila clavipes. The sequence continues at coordinate 14,875 of BMAU01000011.1, read as the reverse complement.
ACTTTAAGGATGGGCGGTACTCTTTTACATATGACCTTGGCTCGTAATACAAAAAAACCAAAGTCAAATAAATACATAATATATTTTTTCTACTGTAAATATTCTAAGGAATCAACAAGTTGCAGCAATAACTGTGCGTGTCATAATGAAATGTACCGGAAATTTTCGAAAGGTAAACTGGAAGATCTCTTGTGACAGGGAAATAGAAATTATGTTGCAATACGTCTCTGTCCCCGACGACTGAAATTGGGCCAATGATGTGGTGAGGTTATATATTAGGCAAGTTTGTTTTTCAACTCTTGAAGTTTCATCAATTAAAAAAACAACAACAGACAAGAAGTTATTCAAAATGAGTTACTTAATTCCGTCCGGAGTAATTTAACTGTTACTTTGATTATCAGACTAAAAATTTGATTTTGTGTTAACTTAGAATGTATAATAAGGTTTCTTTTCTGAAAGGTCAAATTCGAGAGTTAAGTGAAAGTTTTCGCCCAAAACTTGACCCTGTTTGTGAAAAAATGGTTAGTTTTTAATTGTGGAATGCAAATTAAGATAATTTATCCACCTACTAAAGTATTTTTTTTCTTTTATTTATATCAGAAATATTTTTAATAAGTATTTGTTCATACGTCGTATATATATTCAACTTGGAAAATACCTGTACTTTTTATTATAAATTGTTTTTAGGAACTCGTAAATTAAAAATTTTGAATAAATTATGTCTTTGACAAGATACATTGCCTTAGAATGTTCTTAAGAATGTTTTGGGGGCTTAGAAACCATTTAAGATAATTAAAAATTGATTCATTTTATTTCTTATGAAGTTTAGCCCAAAGATACTTCGAATCTCACCGAACAATTAAACTAATTATGTATGTTAAAATTAAGTAATATGAAAAAAAGTTAAAATAATAAAAAATGGCAGAAGTACAATACTAAATAAATATAAACGAGTTAAAACAGGAATTAACAGATACTGAATATAACAAACAAATACAAAATGAAACACTCATTTTTTATTTCAAGTATACATCTGTTATTCTATGTTCTTCGAGAGTATGTTACATCAGTGTATGTGTGTGTATGTAACTTTTTGAATCTATATATATTATAGGAAAAAAAGACATGATTATGTATTTTAATTAATGTCACATCTACATAGTTTTTAAATTATTAGTTTCTGGCGAGTGGCAATGGAAAGAGTATTTAAAAATTTAAAATCTATTTGAACAGAAGTGAATTAAGTTGTATAACAGGAGATATTTTTTGACCAAATGGTTTTGGGGCTGCCGCATTCAGTTTGATTCATTTGTTTCCAGTAACAGTTTAGTCAACAGTTTTTTGACAAAGATAAAGCTTTTGCAGTCTTTGATACGTCGGTAGCATATACAATAATTTATTTATTTAAGTATTATTATGATAACTAAAGCAATGTGTCTTCTTAATGTAGTATACGCGCTTACTTATGTTCTTATATTTATTCATAAATCCCCAATAACTAGGGATTGCAATACAAGTATACCGAATACCGGTATTTTGAGCCATTTGTACAATTTTGTAATACCGGTATTCACAAGCTTAAATACTGGCGTTTCGGTATTTACTAGATTTTTTTTAAAATTGTCTCCGAAATAGAAAATGTCTTACGGTATTTACATAATAATAATGATTTTAAAAATGTAAATAAAAAAGAAGAAAAGAGACTAACACACACACACAAAATTTGATCAAGTTTATTGTACATTTTCTTAAAGTTTTTTCCCCCATATTCCTATCCGCATTCAGAAGAATTCGGTACTGTTGTCGAAGATGATGATGACAACAATGCCGATAGTGAAAAGGAATTGTCTCTTGAACAAAAATTTTAGAATTAGCGATTGTAAAAAAAATCAGCAAACCAAAATACAATACAGAAATCATCTATATCCAAAACACCATCCTACGAGAAATCCAGAAAAATGAGGGATTTAGAGGTAAATACTTGGAAAAAAAAAGTACATTGCGCATCGTTAACAGTACCACCAACAAGTATAGATTTCAAAAGAGCGTTTTCGACAGCTGGTCATTTTTGCATAAAATTATATCCCAGACTTAATAACAGTATAATTTTGATGCATTATGTTTCTTAAAATCACATTTTTCAAAATTTGTAATAGTATTACATACTGAATAGTTATATTTACACTTTTTTGTGATTTAAATAAATAAGATGTCCCTTTACTTTTTTGTGATTTTTTTATATACTGTTACAGTTTATAAGTCACAAATTATTTTTTGTGATATTTACATTCTCTAGTAAAACTGGCAAATAAAACAAAGAAACATCCGTATTTTCTTTCTTTTTCTAAAATTTCTATTACTGGTATTAAAACCGGTATCCCGGTATTAAGATCTAAAAAATACCGAATACACCGGTATTGAACTTTTGGTCCAAAATTGTAATCCCTACAAAAAACCTATACAATTATTCTGAAACGGATTATACATTGACATCTATAAAGCATTTATACATATTGATAAACTGAAATACATAATTAAAATGCGTAATTAAATATGTACATATTAATTCTGGACGTTAATTATACATGCAAAGTGTAAAATAGTAGCTTTTTTCTTTTTTAGAATAATTTGTTCTAGAATTCTAAAAGATGTGTTTTAATAAAAATAGCAAATTATAATACTGTACTTTTATGATATTCTGTAGGATCTTCTTATAGCAAAAATTTTCTAACTAAATTTATTTGCTTTTTTTTAACTCGCAATTTTATTAAATCTCAAAATTTTCTGTACGCAAATTTTAATGCGTGTGTAATATGACACGCATCACTCAAAACTCTATTCTATATTTCTGTTCATTTTTTTTAAGGATTTCCAGAATTGATGCACTTTTTCAGAAATACATTTCTTCAAACCCATATCATTCAAGTATGAGACAAAACCATTATCATATACAGCAGAACCTAATTTTGTGCGGTCTTTTTTTTTTTGCAATTTTTATGTGCAATCTTTTTTTTATGCGGTGTATGAGTTTCAATGACTTTGGCGCCACTGTAATAATTTATATCTATTTACTAGTGGTGTAATGGAGAATGTTGGGATCCCCTTCTCCCTGAAAGTCAGGTTTCGCCTTTGATATTTTATAAATTGGGTAAATACGTATTTAGCGTTAGTCAAGTCTTAGGCCCTAGAGTCCTGCCCCCGTGACGCGGGGGTGTACGTTACGCCACTGAAATATGGACACTTCAAGATGCTCTGTTCATTTGTTATAAACAGTCTCCCGACAATGTGCATTCAGTTGCTTTCTCTCAACGCCCCTGCAGCCCGCGCTTGATTGAAAACGAAACTTTCAATGACAGTGACATTATCAATAATTTGATAGATTATGAAGACGGACAAGAAGAACCGGATTCTTTAAGAGCGGATAAAAATATGCAGGGATCCTGCTTTTCAACAAATTTGGAAAAGCATTTTTTTTCTTAACATAGATACCAATTAAGAAAGGAGCATAAAATTCCAAAAAGGGCTTCGATCATATATATATATATATATATATATATATATGGTTATCGTGACATTTACAAGCAATTGACCACCCGACCTTCGTCACAAAAACTTATCTCTTACTTTATGTTGCTAAAAAATAAATCAATTGAAATTGTAACTTCAAAAGTGACAAAAGCGATTTTGAACTTATTCATTACAGGGCTTTGGATTACGATGAATAGCAATGAATTATCTGTGTGCATTTTGTGAAAACTTATCCGTGTATACAATGAGAAACTATATTTTTAAAAATGTTTCCATGTTGTGTAATATTTAATTATTTATTTGGTTATGGAAGTACTCTTACATAAATTTCGTAAAATGATTGGCATATTTTATAAATGCAATTTTTTTTATGCGGTCCCTATCCATCCCATAAAAAAAGTTTTTTGCAGTATTTCCACGAATTAGTTTATTTAATGTAAGAATTTATGAAATTTTTGAAATTTTTTTTGTGCGTTTATTTTTAAGCGGTCCCTTCCTACCGCACAAAAACAGTTTCAACTGTACTAAAAAAATATTATTTTCGCAGACGAGCGTGAAAATTCTTTAATTGTTTTTAAAGTATTCCAGACAAAGCATGAACTTAAAAATAGTACATAATCGGGCGTTCTTACTCTTAAAATTCTATGGAATGTAAAACTAAATAATAATACAATGTTAATATTCCATTATTCTTAAGCAAGCAAAAAGAAAATTTCTCTGAGGAGGGAAAAAAAAAAGCAAATAAACCTCTAACGGAAAAAGAAAAAAAAAACTTAATAAATATCCCATATTTCAGTTTTCCTTCTTCCCTGTAAAATTGTTCCAAGAGGAAACTACAGATATTCAGTTGAAATTGTTTTTCTGAAATAGTAAGAATTGTCGGAGGATTGGAGATTAGATCCTTCTGAAAGTTGTACAGAGTGTTTTTTTTCCAGGTATAGAAGTTTAAGTTGGCATTACTTTCCAAGATGGCGACCGATTTAACAGCTGTCAAGTGATTTATTCTCAGTTTGGTTTGGCAATTCATCATGAATGGACTCACGCCTGAACAACGCTTTCAAATTGTACAATTTTATTTCGAAAATAATGGTCGATTTACATAAGCGAATTTTGTTTAGCGATGAAGCGCACTTCTGGTTGAATGGCTACGTCAACAAACAAAACTGCTGCATTTGGAGTGAATATTCGACAAGTGTATGTCGAAACATCGTTACATCCAGAAAAACTGACTGTTTGGTGCGCTTTATGGGCTGGTGGAATCATCGGTCCGTACTTCTTCAAAAACGATGAAGGCCACAACGTTACAGTCAATGGTGATCAGTATAGAGCCATGATTACTAACTTTTTCATTCCTGGATTGAACAATCATGATGTCCAGGAGCTGTGGTTCCAACAAGACGGCGCAACATGTCACACAGCTTGTGCCACAATCGATTTATTGAAAGACACGTTTGGTGACCACCTAATTTCACGTTTTGGACCTGTGAATTGGCCTCCAAGATCTTGTGATTTAACACCGCTAGACTATTTTCTGTGGGGCTATGTAAAGTCATTGGTCTATGCGGATAAGCCACAAACGCTTGACCATTTGGAAGACAACATTCGCCGTGTTATTGCCGATATACGGCCACAAATGTTGGAAAAAGTCATCGAAAATTGAACGCCCAGATTGGACTACATCCGAGCCAGCCGTGGCAGTCATATACCAGAAATCATATTTAAAATGTAATGCCACAAGATTATCTTTCGAATAAAAAAAATTCATGTCACTCGAATAATACATCGTTGTTTTATTGCAATTTAAAGTTCTATACCTCTCAAAAAACACCCTTTACATGAACTTCGAAGCAATTTCGTAATGGAGTTACATTAAACCACCGATACAAACAAACCAAATGACATAAAAAGAAGAAAAAAAAACAGGCAGCAAATATGAATGACTCTTGTCAAATTGTTGTTAAATAGCTTTCTTGAAAAAAAGAACTGACTGCAAAAGGTATATCTATTGTGTATATAAGTATGAAAAGTTGTTAGCGAAACTCCAATTCTCGCTATTTTTCCAGCCTTTAACAAATATTGGAACATAACGACTAATATATATATATATTTAAATATAAACGCATAAAGATTATTTTAAAGTTGTTTTTTTACTCGGTAAAATTTATTTATCTTCTGCGAGCAATTTTAATTCGGAGTTCTTTTTCACTTGTAAACTCATTGAAAAAAGTTGTAATTATGTATGTGTAAAGAAAAAAAATCATATACATATTTTGTGTTTTCTTTTTAATGAGTAGAATTGCAAGATAATAAATCTTTTTTATCCAATTTTCTTGATAGTAAAAAATACTTTTTCATTCATTTAAAAACTGTTTTTGTGAAGTAATAATTTTTATTTTTAAAAAAGAATGGATTAAATCCTCAAAAAATTTGTCAGTACTTTTCCGTTTCTCTGGCACAAATCTCGTGAAGTTGGCGTTATTGGCAAAAACACACACAAGAAATATTAATAAATATTAATTCTCACACTGGTTTTTCATCCATTTGTGATGTATTATGAAAAAGATGTTACTGTTAAGAAAAGACTACAAATTGCTTTGAAAATGTGGTGGTAAAAGGTTACCGTCGGTATTATTCCGTTTAGCGTCGGTTGTATCATTTTTGGCGACTTTATAGCCTGCGCCCGCAAAACGGAAAAGTAGCGAGTAGTCTACCGTAATGTAAAAAAAATGGCCTCAGATTGTCCTATTTTTCATTGGTTTTAAATATTATGCAATCAAGCATTGATACTACCGAAAAATCCGGCGTATAACGCGCACCTATACTTTCAAACTGCATTTTCTAAGTTTGAGGTATATACGCCGTATAACGCACACCCATTTTTTTTAAAGAAAAAAACCCTGAGATGTGGGCGTGTGTACGTATACTATACTCTTTTTAAACTTTTTATACTATACTATATTTTTAAAAATTTATTAGAAAATAATTATTACATTTTTAAAAAGTTCATAAAAGATGTTTATTTTTAAATTTTATTACTTGAATTCTTCTATTCTTTAAAAAAAATTCTAAAAGCTGAAATAATTTTTACATAAAAACATAAATCAAACACGTAAAACATATTGTGTGCTGTTAAATTAAAAAATTGGGACCAGTTTGTCATTTCACAGGTATATAGATTATACGATATAATTATTGATTATTTTTACTTAATTTCCACAAATTTATTATTTTTTGTTCAGAGAATGAATAAAAGAATTTTTCCCTTCACTTCGGGTTCTATTTTTTTAATGCATAAAGAAATTTCTTTAAGGAAAAAACAACGTCCGTCGAGCCGGAGTCGAACCAGCGACCTATGGATATCAGCTTAGAAACACCTACAGTCCACCGCTCTGCCAACTGAGCTATCGACGGCTGCGGTGTGAAAGCGATAACAACCAATAGTAAACAGTTTGATTATTAGGTCGCACGTTCGATTGTCAATTACATTAGGGGAAACGAAAAAAGGAATTTTTAAAACATGATCTTTATCTAACCTTATGTTAGAATTTTTTTTAACAAATAGAATTATTTGTTGAAAATTATATTTTCTACATTTTTGACATTCATATATAAGCTCACTTAATTAGTTATTAGAGTAAAACAATCGTAGTTTTTATTTGTTAGAATAAACACATTTCCATACATAAATTCTTTTTGATACTTTTTTAATTATTAAAACTTATTAATAAATTAATATGGGGAAAATAATTTTTACTTTTAACTAACTAAACTAATTAATTAAGTAAGTGAATTACGCCTCAATATATTATTATGATCAAAGGTCAATCCTGTGAAAAATATCTCCTTCAAAGAAAAAACATCGAGACTGAAATATTTTGATTTTTTCGTGTTAAAAAGATTTCGTTTTAAAGGATATAGCAAAAAACAAAACAAAAAAAAAACGCCATACATCAACAAAATTAATTTTATTAGAGTTTGTTTTATTTACTAAGATATGCATATATGAATATATTTAATAAGAATCAATGAAATAATGCAATTTAATACAAAATTTTCAAATTTTTTGGAATAAAAATTCTGTTTTTGAGTTTTTGGAAATTAATCTGATATTTTTCAATGCTTTGTTTTTTTAGCATCAAATTTTCAACAAATTGTTCCATATCGTCCATTTTGCTATTCATTTCACTATAGGAATATGCGCCTAAATAACTGCACATTCTTTTCATGATGTTCCTAATTTCGGTTGACGCTGGAACAGGAGCTGCATTATTCATTTCATCTTCGTCGTCGTCAGAATGAAATTGTTTGAGCTTTGAACAAATTTTAAAATGTCCTTGTCTGTCATAATTGGGGCTGTACACACATTATCATCATCAACTGCAAGGAATTCTTCGGATAATACAATGGGACAGTCCAATCCGGATGGTGTTTTCCGTATTTTGTTCGTTTCCAGAAAGGAACTCTCTTCATGTTAAGCACTTTTGTTTCGTGTTAAGAGAACAAAATGCATGAAAATGCATATTAGTTTGTTGGGCCTGTTGTATTATTTCGTGTTAACCGATATTTCGTCTCTAGCGTTTTCACGTTAAACGTATTTTACTGTAATTAATTGCGGAATGTTTTAAGATTTCCGCTTTTCATCATGCTTTAACCAACATGGACATTAATTCAATTTTTTTGCGCGTAAGTTCCAGTGAAACTTTTTGCCATCTTTTGGTAAAGGAATTCTATAATTTATTTTCGAATTTTCTCTTCTCGTTTTTATATTAACAACAAATTTTTCGAACTGTTCAAGGATTAAAGAAATAAATTATAGTTTAAAAAAACTAAAAAACACGCTTTTATACGGAATCGAACTAAAAAGTAAAAAAAAAAAATTCTCAATATAAGAATAAAATGATTAACGAGAAAATTAATGTCATTGAGGTAAAAGCGAGGGGTTTGTTTTGTATTACATTTTTACACTAACTCAGCATTTCGGAATAGAACAAGTAAGAAATTATAACACGATTAATATAATTAATAATTTCATTTATTATAATAATTAATAAATGACAAAATTCTTTGATAGAATTATTGTATGAAATATTTTGCCACCTAATAGGAATATTTTTTACTCTAATAGGAATATTATTAGAGTAAAAAATCAAAATCGAAATTTTGACTAAAATTTTAAAATTGTGAAGGTCTACCATTCCCTTAAAACATTATTTTTTAACTGTTACAAATGACATATTCGAATACTATCTTTCGTGGGTGTATATGGGGGGGGGGGCAAATAAAATACACTCATTTGGGGATTACGTTCTAAAAAAAACACAAAATTTGAAATAATTCAATTATCCACCACTGTCAAACATTAGGGGCTCCCCTTGTCAAACATTTTATATTCGAAACAATCCTTGAAAAACTTAGTTGTTTTCAATTCCTACTATTAGTTCACACTCTCCATCAAAAAATTCAGAAATAATAAATAACTGTGAACATTTTAGAGTGAATATTGCATAAATCAGAAACACCCAATTAATTTTATTAACAGTTATTTTAATAAAGCAATTCTCTAAATAGTAAAGATTAAAATTGCTTAGAATAATAATAGTTTATTACTATACATTTATCATTTTTTCTAATTATAGTTACCTCCTTATTCTAACATTAGATAAAATTAATTATGATTATTTTATTCGTATATAACTAGTGTCACTAAAGTTATATATAGTTTGTAAACCTATTTTTAATTTATATTCTTTTAATACTTTTGTTAAGTGCTACATTTCAGCCATTCAAATGCTTTGAATCTACATTTGGGTCCAGAATCTGGCAATAACTTATTTATTGCACTCAGATTTAGCGCGAACTCTGCATTTTTAAGTGCAATTTTTAGGTAAGTTACTTCTATATTGTAATGGATTTAGATATTCCTATCCATTATTTTCAACAAGATTTTGTTCAGTATTATTAACATAAAGGGGGAAGGTTGGCTAGCCACAAAACATGTTCAACCCCACTTTTTTTACACAAATTATTTTATATATAAGCTGTCCTAAGTCAGCAATGTTTATAATACTAAGGCATCCATTTCTTAAAATTTCGATTGCTCTTGTGTCCTTCGTTGTGTGGTTTGCTTACTGTCTACGTGTTTTTCGATTTTGATTCCTGGATATTCATCTCTCGTTTGTAGAGAATTAGATAATATATATATATTGTTCAAATACATTTTTTAAACTTGTAGTGAATGACATTTGATGTTAATACAGTTTTTTCAAATATTAATTCATTGATTAAATTAAAAAAGGAATAAATTGTAATAAAAAATAATAGTCCAACAGCATATAAAGGGTGTTTTTTTTAGAGGTATACAACTTTAAATTGCAATAAAACAACGATGTATTATTCGATTGACATGAATTTTTTTTATTCGAAAGATAATCTTGTAGCATAACATTTTTATATATGATTTCTGGCATACGACTGCCACGGCTGGCTCGGATGTAGTCCAATTTTCGATGACTTTTTCCAACATTTGTGGCCGTATATCGACAATAACACGGCGAATGTTGTCTTCCAAATGGTCAAGCGTTTGTGGCTTATCCGCATAGACCAATGACTTTACATAGCCCCACAGAAAATAGTCTAGCGGTGTTAAATCACAAGATCTTGGAGGCCAATTCACAGGTCCAAAACGTGAAATTAGGCGGTCACCAAACGTGTCTTTCAATAAATCGATTGTGGCACGAGCTGTGTGACATGTTGCGCCGTCTTGTTGGAACCACAGCTCCTGGACATCATGATTGTTCAATCCAGGAATGAAAAAGTTAGTAATCATGGCTCTATACCGATCACCATTGACTGTAACGTTGTGGCCTTCGTCGTTTTTGAAGAAGTACGGACCAATGATTCCACCAGCCCATAAAGCGCACCAAACAGTCAGTTTTTCTGGATGTAACGGTGTTTTGACATACACTTGTGGATTAGCTTCACTCCAAATGCGGCAGTTTTGTTTGTTGACGTAGCCATTCAACCAGAAGTGCGCTTCATCGCTAAACAAAATTCGCTTATGAAAATCGGGAACAAACAACGGCAATCTCATTTTGGGCCTATTCGACGAATCTACGTCTTGCTTGATGATCGTTTTGATGAATTGCCAAACCAAACTGAGAATAAATAAATCACTTGACAGCTGTTAAATCGGTCGCCATCTTGGAAAGTAATGCCAACTTAAACTTCTATACCTGGAAAAAAAAACACCCTTTATAACAATGAAAACAGTTCTTCAGATCCCTGTAGCTCAATGGATAGCGCGCTGGATTCCTAACCAAAGATCGTGGGTTCGAATCCCGTCTGAAATAGGGTAATTTCTAAGAATGTGATTCCATTCTTACTATACTATTTCAATAGAGAATAATTAAATTTAATGAATGATTAAATAGCAACAAAAACACAAACAAAATTGTCCAACACCCTATATATTTAGAAAGGAAAATCGCTTTCTATTTTGTCACTTAATAGCGTAATTCTGTCATATATATGTATACACATATTTCTATTAATTTTAACCAGTAGCACACACAGGAATTTTTCAAGGGGGAGGGTGGGGGTCCAGGTTCGAAAGTCCACCATTCTTGTCCTTTTGATTGCTCCTTTTGACCATTGCTCCTTTGGATTTTGTCGATTTTCGAGACAAAAAAAACAAGCAGTAAAAAACTAATTATTGAACAAATAATTAGCATTAATAAATAAAATTAATCATTAATAACAAATACTAAATTAAATTTTACGTACTATATACTTAGAATTATAATCAATCGGAAAAAAAGTCAACGGCCTTGGGGGTTCCGGACCTCTAGGACCCCCCCTTGTGTGCCACTGATTTTAACTTTTTAATGAAAAGTAACTAACATAAAATTTTCTTGGTTGACCTAAGTAGGAATTGACTTTAATTTTTTTTTATATTACTTGAGTGTTTTTATATTTTTAAAACATTTTTTTTGACGCCTTTTAACAAAATGACATATTCGAATACTATCTTTCTTACACTCATTTCGGTATGACGTTCTAAAATAACACAAAATTTGAAATAATTCAATTATCCTCCACTGTCAAACATTAGGGACTCCCCTTGTCAAACATTTTACATTCGAAAAAATCCTTGAAAAACTTAGTTTTTTGTGAACATTTTGACAATGATGTTACTCAATTGGCGCCAGAAAGACAAAGAGCCACACAGAGAAGTTAAAATACACTAGACAACGCGACTCCTGACTCTGTGTTGTCTCAAGCAGTCGTGGATGATAAAAATAACTCTACCACAAGGCTGGATCAAAAGGGCTGCTATTAGAGAATGGAAACCTGACCTTACAAACCAAGAGATCACGAGACATTGTTGATTTTTTTATTGGAGGAGAAAAAAAGCTCAATTGACCAAATAATCAAAGTTTTTTGTAGTTAACTTTTGGATTAATAATGGAATATATATATATATATATATATATATATATATTTTATATATATATATATATATATATATATATTTATATATATATATATATTTATATATATATATATTTTATATATATATATATTTATATATATATATATATGTGGCATCCAACAAAACCACACAGTCTTCGCGCGCAGGCGCAGCTAAGTGAAACTGAAACCTGTGGACTTTTAAGAACAGAGAGAAGAAAGACCGAGGTGCGCGAGCAAGCGTTACCGTCGAGAATTCATGGAAACTCATCTGTTAGAATAGCTACCTTTTTAATTAATTTTTGTTAAAGTTTAAATAAATAGAAGAAAAGACAAATGTCTTGGACCCCTTGTTGTCTCCCACAAATTATGGGGGCTCGGCCGGGATCGATAAAATTTCGATTTGAACCAAAGTTTGGACAGTGAAAAAAAAAAGCGTCCGTGGAGGAGACGCGCCGCCATTTTTTGGAAACTTCGTTCAACCTGTGTAGAGGTTGAATTCTTCATTGGAACCGAGTGTGAATATTCCACCTGTGTAGAGGTTGGAACTATTTCATTAACACCTGCGAAGAGGTGTCCTATTAATAATTACAAGAACTATTGACAACCTGCGAAGAGGTGAAATCAGTGGAATCAACGTTTTTCTTCAATTATTGGATACATCGTACGTGCGAGCAACAAGGATGCTAGAAAAAAAAGGTAGGATCTTTCCATATTTTTTCTAAAATGTATAAAAACGCTCTTAAAGAGGATCTCATAAGAGTTGTTGAGGATCTAGACGGTACTGTGGAGAGTACGGACACCATAGCTAAACTAAAGACTAAAATTGAGAAGAGTAGTACATTTGAAAGTGATCCAGATTTCGTTAAAACTTTAATTAAAAACTGTATAGATGAGAGGATATCGCGAAACGAAAGAGAGGTAACTTTAGAAAAACAGAAAATTGAGCTCGCGAAACTACAGCTAGCGCAATTAGAAAAAGAAATCGAACTTCAAACGGCTAAAAATGAAGCATTAAGGGAACAGGGACATCATATACTTTCAAATAATCGATTTTTCAATTTTAGTTCTAAAAAATAGTGCTTATTTTTCTGAATCTAAAAATGTATAATACTTATATGATTGTTGATAAAATAGCCCTAAAATATGAAAAATAAAAATGTAAATAAATCACCACGCCCCTTTTGACACGCCCCTTTGAACTTTAAATATGTAGTTTCCCCTGTGTTTTATCTATAATAACTTTTGATTGTTTTTTTCGTTTGAATGTTAACCCCGCTACTTTTTAGCCACGCTTATGCGTGAGCTATTGTTCCAAGCTGTGTGACAAAATTTCTTACTTTAAATTTCAGTTTATGTCAATGTTTTGAACCGAGTTCGTCTATTCCGAAGTTTCTTGTGGCATACAACTACTTAATTTTACATTAATTTTCGTAAGAAATATTTATTTTTCACTTATAATTAATAATATTCATAAGATTTTAAAAGTATCTTAACTTTTTTTAAACGAGTAATTATGCCAAGAATAAAAAAAAATTGGCAGAAGGAAGTATACTAGCAATCAACATAAAAAGTCAAAATCGACTGAAGAATTGCTTTTGAATTCCGTGGAAAGTGCTTCTAGGAGAAAAATTAAAATACCGGAATTACTAAATGAACAAGATTCTCAAAATGTAAACATAATCGTTGAACTGGATTTGTTATCTTCCCTTATGAAAAATCTCTTATGTTGTAAATATTGCTGTTCTTCAGAGAAAATTGAGCTGAGAGAAGATTTAAAAATCGTAGAGGTTTAGCTGTGAGTTTGGAAATAACTTGTAACAACTGTGGAGAATCGACGAGCACAATGTCATCAAAAATATCAAATAAATGTTATGATGTTAACCTAAGATTGACATATGGAATGAGAGCTATTGGAAAAGGTGGAGCTGCTGCTTTAATATTCTGTGGGCTCATGAATTTGCCTCCACCACCTTCAAAGTTTAAACGCCATAATTCTTTGTTTTTAAATGTTTTAAAAACAATTAGTGAAGACTCCATGAATGCAGCTATTCACGAAGCAGTCATAGCGAATGATAATAATTCAAATATAGTTGTGGCTGTGGATGGCACATGGCATAAAAGAGGCTATTCTTCATTGAATGGAGTTGTATGTGCTACGTCTCTCTGTTGAGAACGGAAAGGTTATCGACTTTGAAGCTCTCACAAAATATTGTTCTTCATGTAAGGGTAAAAAAACCATGTGAAAATTGTGCTAAAAATTACGAAGGATTCAGTGGGGAATGGAATGTCGGGGGTATTAAGTATATTTCAGCGATCTGAAACATCACGAAAAGCATGTTATACGCAGTATCTTGGTGATGGGGACTCAAAAGGATTTCTTACTATAAAAGAAGCAAAAGTATATGGCGACACAGAAGTTGAAAAATTAGAATGTGTTGGCCATGTGCAAAAGCGTATGGGCAAAAGGCTGAGAAACATTCTAAAAATGAGCAAAGGCATTAAGTTATCAGATGGGAAAAATATTTCAGGACGTAGACGGCTAACGCTTAAAGAAGTGGACTCAATCCAACATTATTATGGGCTAGCAATCCGTAAAAATTTGTCATCTGTGGAGGACATGAAAAGAGCCATATGGGCTATTTATTTTCATAAACTAAGTACTGAGGATAATCCTCAACACGCTTTGTGTCCTCTTGGTGAGGATAGCTGGTGCGGTTATAACGTAGCATTGTTACGGGGGAATTTTATATTCACAAGCATTCTTTACCTGAGTCAATTTTATTGAAAGTGAAAAAAGTGTTTCGGGATCTCACAGAGAAAGACTTATTAAAAAAGTGCCTTCATGGAAGAACACAAAAATCCCAATGAAAGTTTT